>CM069137.1:87191012-87791012 GCA_035221665.1 Okamejei kenojei
CAACATGCAGGAGTAACTCAGCGGGACCGACAGCATCACTGGAGAGAAGGAATGGATGATGTTTCGGGTCGAGACTCTTCTTCAGTCTGAAGTCCACATTCCTCCACGCCACTCCACACCACTCCATGCGCCCGCCCCGCGCTACCCACACGCTAGCAGGTCGCGTAAATGGCATGCGAGTGACGGCCAAGTGGGACAGGCCCCTAAGCTTCAAGGGCCTGTCCAACATAGGCATTTTTTGGGTGATTACAGGCGACTGGCGCAAAATTTTCATCATGTTGAACATTTTTCCGGCGACAGTGCCGATAATTCTTGCTGTCGTAGGTTGACGTAGGTATTGTCGTAGGTTGTGGCCAGATGTCGTAGGTGAATTCCATTAAAACTAGTCCCTGGCAGTCGGCTAAAGAGTCGCCTAAGTGGGACAGGCTTCTGCTGGCAGGACATTAGCATCAGAAATTGCAGCAATCTCCTTCACATCATTTCCAACAAAAATCAAGTTTTTACCAAATTATAATGAGCTTTTACATGATGTACATAAATCTAAATGACAGATATGATGTGAATATATCTTATTTATTAAATATTATTAATTGTGTGATAAGTTGCTTATAAAAGTTTAAAGATGATCACAGCATAAGTAAATTTACATTTTGTAAATGGCACTTGTGAATGTAGAACTCCGTATAAATACACCCAACCAGTTCTGAAACGCAACAGCTAATGGCAGCAAATTTGTCCAACAAAGACTTAGTATGAATGCTCATTGATTTCTGCCATTTTCTGTCAACAAGCACCCAATTCAATGCTTTTCAAAGAGATTGAAACTGGTATCATGGTTTTGCAATTAAATTCAAATACATGCACCCTGTGGAGATATATCTTTGATCTCTATTTTGAAACTTGTAGATAGTGTGAAATGAAAAGGTGTTTAAAATAGTAAGATTAAATGAGAACTTACCAGTTTGAAGTTTGATCTTTATTTTATGAGGAGTTAAGATGAGCGACTACGTGAAGAACCCCATAAAGCCGTTCGTGCGACAATCTTCAAAGCAACGGTGTGAAATCACAGGTAATAGCGACTGAAGTATAATAGTAAGACCAAAAGACTAGAACTACCAGATGACATTTATGATGGTTAGGAGCGGAGGGCACATAGTCCCTCATCTTAACTCCTCATAAAATAAAGATCAAACTTCAAACTAGTAAGTTCTCATTTAATCTTACTAATTTACTTCGGAGTCACGTGAGTGACTACGTGAAGATTTCAAAGCTCTGTGATTTCATGCCGTGTTAAACGAGTATACACAACCTCAGCTGCTTCATTGACAAATGAAGGGAAAACATTCATAATGCATACAGTCATGACATAGATGTAAAACATGTTGATGCTGTTTAAATGAAACAATAATATTTCCATCTCTCACCCAGATGGAAAATATAACCAGAACATAAATAGAGTTAACAAATACCCCTGGTTCAGCAATGGGTCATTACAGATGTTTGGAGATTCTTTCGTTGGACCATGCTGCAGCCGTAACAATGCAACCCAGCGGAACATAAACACCCTTGCTGCTGATGTTGTAGCAGCCCTGGTGGAATGAGAACTGGAATCAGAATCCATTCCTACATAACACAACTCCGTTTTTATCATCTGGAATGACCTGAACAAATATGTTCTCCCAATTTTTTTGTGAATAACAACATTGCTAGTCCAGAATTCCAAGGCTATTGATGACCTTGACATATTGTTGTATATATGTGTGCTTACCTTATCAAAGGTCCCCTGGCATGCCTGTGACTATTTTGAGACCTGACCCCCTTCTGATCTGCTCAAGTATTGATAACATAATATTATATATTATAATTTACAGACATAATCATCCTGTACCATCACAATTATGTAGCAACTGAACCTGCTGTACTAAATCAGTGGCAGAAGGATAACTACCTAATAAACTCCAGACAAATTCAAGGATATAGTTGGAGCCTCCTGGTGAAATAGTGTTCACAAATGTCAACATTGCATATGGCATTGTACTGGTCCTGGGAGACCTATGTTGAAGATATCCTACCACTTGATATCCGGTGTGGACCCGACAGAGCGAGTCTTGTTTGCTACAGCCAACTTAATGAGAAAACTCATTGACCAAATGAATGGCCGTATAACTCAATAATTAACAAAAGATCATTTAACATGAACTCCAAACATTAGCAATTTATACCATTTTCAATGGAACATGACCATAAACAAACTCTTTCATTCTGCGGTTTGGTGCTATCCAAGCACTTTGAACACATAGAAGGATAGATGTAACAACACAAACCTTAGGGCAGTTTATTAAACCTGCAGAACATAATTTGAGTTTATCATGCAACAACTGATTTCCCAAGCCTCAGGCTGAACCAGCAAATTTTGTTTAAAATAACCAAATAAGGTTATATTATTATTTTTATATATATTAGGTGTTCCATTTAACCAGAATTTCAAAATACAGTGCGATTCAACACCAATTCTGTGTTGCCATTAACCTATACTTGATGATTCTCCTGTGGCAATAAGATTATGTAACCATTCCAGGGGTCTTTAACTGATTGCATCCTCGTGACTAACATATGTCACCATCATAATGTATCAACCTGAACCTGAGCATGACAATATGCATATTTGTCCAATCACTCTTTAACCCATACAATGCCCATCGGGTCCATAGATAGTTGATACCAATAACAGAAAATTTTGCAAGTCATGCAAGTCTGCTCCACCTCCAAACTCGAGATGATATTTGCAACTTGGTATCTACCGTAAACAGCAACTGTGGCCCAATTTCCAAGCCAGTCTTGCAAGACAATCTTGGTCCTTCAATTAACCTGCCCAATTCTAACCTGCTTGAAAAGCTAGTATTGTCCATTTTACATGGTTAGACCCCTCAAAGTAGCTGATAATGTCTCAAACATTTGTAATGTATAACTAAGTGTACACCTTACCAAGCTGTAAGTGGTCCCTTGATTGTAGAGTAACACAGGTACAGTGCTTGAAACCTCTGGCCAGCCTTCATACTGCCACCAACTTCAGTGAACCGCTTACTGCCAAAGAATATGTGGCGTGCATTGTCGCCGAAACTATGAAACCTTGCTCGTTCCAATAGTTTGTGCTTCACCCTCCAGATTTCGCCTATGGAAAGATCTTGAATAGAAGATTCGGCAGCCAATTGTAATGTCCCCCTGAGAGCGGTGTTCACTGCATACATGTTTGGGATGGCAACTTTCCTGCCAGGCATAGACCGCTGCCACATGCCCTGTATCCCTTAGGCATGCTTTATGGCTATACCCTCAAACTCAGCATTAGACTATACCGATCCCACATGCTCTCCTCTTACATGAGGAAGCCATTAAGCAGCCCTGATACAAGGTGCTGCTGGCGCAGCTTCAGCAATACGCCGACTTTGCCATGGCCCCAGCGTCAGACTAATACTGACGCAGCATGCTCTCCTCCTACATGAGGGAGACATTAAGCAGGCCTGCCACTAAGCCCTGCTGACACAATTTCCCATTTAGGACCATAACACAAAAAATTGCAATATAATGAAAGATTTACCTAGCAACTACTGGAACAGTAATGATACTGTTTGTCCATCATTGTGACTTTATTAATTTCAGCTGTTGATAATAAGGTGTGTTAACAATGACCTAGATGGCACTTAATAGTTAACCATTTAACAAGATAACAGTTGTCCTACTACACAGCTGAATCATATCTATACTATTAACAATTAGTCTAACAACTAGAAACTGTTTTATAACAACAACTGTTACCAGAGTCTATTGACTGCAATCTGTTGCCCAGGCCGGTGTCACGGCCAATTGAATACCTATGTCCTACAAGTCTATTTGATAGGAACTTAATCTAACTGGATAGAGGAGCCCAATTTCTCAAATATAGTTTGAGACTTAACAGTGGATTTTAGCACATACATAATCAGTGTTTTTGAACTGTGAATAGTTTCCTTTGAATGCTTTTTTGTCATCATTCTGTTATATTGCCTTATCCTAGCAATGCCTCCTCATCCCCCATTATCGCTGTAAATGGGAATACTCTACTAAACTGCTATTCGGAGCAAAACCTCGGAGGTTCCTGCAGGAGACCTACAGGAATAGCACTTGCCTGATGTTTTAGACTTGCCGTTGGAGGAGCTGCGCTGCTCCACAGTCGTCTGCACGAAAGCGTCTGACCTAATGACGCACGAATGGCTGTACGGGGTTCTTCACGTAGTCACTCACGTGACTCCGAAGTAAAATTCATCTTTGCTCTTTGAATTTTGGAATAGTTTAAAAAAAGTCTATTTGCATCACAATAATTAAGTTTTAATCAGCCATCCCATCCCAAGCTGGAATGATAGGGTAAATGTGTAGGAAGGAACTGCAGATTACACACAAGTTAGACACAAAATGCTGGAGTAACTCAGCGGGACAGGCAAGAGTCAAGAGTGTTTTATTGTCATATATCCGAGATAGGACAAAGAAATTCTTGCTTGCTGCAGTACAACAGCATCTCTGCATAGAAGGAATGGGTGATGTTTCGGGTCAAGACCCTTGTTCAGACTGAAGAAAGTTCTTGACCCGAAATGGCACCCATTCCTTCAATCCAGAGATGCTGCTTGACACGCTGAGTTGCTCCGGCATCTTGTGTCTCTCTTCAAGCATAGAATCGTGTAGGTACTCAAAAAAAACCTGCTTGCATTGAGAAATGAAAGTGCAGGATTTGAAATTCAAAACCTACACAAAATATAAGAACGTTTTTCATTCTTAGAAATATAGTGTGATGCTCTCTTGCAAGTATTTATTATTGGATTACCTAATCCATCATGATAGTCAGGCAGAGGATATATTATTTTATGAATGAAATTAATGACATGATGCTTACTTGCACCACATATTTCATACAGTGGCAAAGGCCATCTCACTGACCACCATTTATTCTCTATCCCTGATATTGGCACCTGATATGTCTTGGTGTGCATTTCAAAGGACAGCCATAAGTTCCTTATAGTTTAGACCAACTGAAGAAGATATTTATTCCTGCCTGTTAGTTCCTGCAGTTGCATGATTATGTTTAACCCCAGATTTACTCAATAAGTTATTCTTAAATTTCCCCAAAATATTGTGGTGAGATCTGAACTTGCCTCTCTTGCTTAAGGCAAAAAACAAAGTACTGAAAGAGCTCATAAAGTCAGGCAGGATCTGTGGAGGACAATAGACAAAAGACAATAGACAATAATTGCAGGAGTAGGTCATTCGGCCCTTCGAGCCAGCACCGCCATTCAATGTGATCATGGCTGATCATCCCCAATCAGCACCCCCTTCCTGCCTTCTCCGCATATCCCCAGACGGCTATTTTTAAGAGACCTATCTAGCTCACTCTTGAAAGCATTCGGAGAACTTGCCTCCACCGCCCTCTGAGGCAGAGAATTCCACAGACTCGCCACTGTCTGTGAGAAAAAATGTTTCCTCGTCTCCGTTCTAAATGGCTTACTCCTTATTCTTAAACTGTGAATTTACGGGAACTTAAACGGGAAGTGGACGCGCAGAGTTTTGGGTCAGGACACCACTTCAATCTGAAGAATGAGTGAAGGAAAGAGCGTTCACGTCACGGCCCTGTTTCCACCAACCTTTCCACCACCATGCACAAGAAGCACAAGAAGTCACAAGACAGACACCGTTGTATGCAGATGCCGAGAAGTGTGTTCAGCTCTGACTGAACAACTTCTTAACTTGTGAGTGGACTCGATAAGAAGAAAAATCGGAAGAAATTCCGATCCAAAATGTCATCTGTCATTTTCCCTCCGCGGATGCTGCCTGACCCGCTGAGTTCTTCCAACACTTTGTTTTTTTGCTCAGGTTTTCTGCATCTGCAGTCTCTTGTGAGAGACTCTTTCGTTAAGTGAAATTTTGGCGTGTTAGTCGAAAAGCGTAAGCATAGCCCTCCTTTCGCTCTCATGGATCTTAGCAGTTTTATCCAGTGATTAGAAGGTGCAAGATCCAAGCATGAATGAATAACCAGTGATACTAAATCACACTAAGCTCCAAGCACAGATATCCAGAAGCAACTACAATAGGAGATCCACAATAAGTACATCTATAGTCCAAGCACATAAAAAATCCAAACTTTATGCATCAAGTCTTCTTGCTCTTGCATGTGGCGTGCACAGCCTAAAGTTGTAGGACAACTTGTTCTATTTGATCTTATTTGTTTGTGCACACGGTTGATTATATTCATCGAAACAGGGCGGACCACATGATGGTTGCAATCTTTCACCCCATGAAGCAAGTGACCCTTCAAGAAATGACGTTGTGGTAGAACTACCACCTTACGCACCAGAGACCCGGTCTTGATCCTGACTACATGTGCAGTCTGTACAGAGTTTGTACCTTCTCCCTGTGACCTGCATGGGTTTTCTCCAAGCTCTTTGGTTTCCTCCCGCACTCCAAAGACATACAAGTTTGTGGGTTAATTGGCTTGATATAAATGTAAATTTATAAATGTAAAATTCTCCCCAGTGTGGGTAGGAGAGTGTTAGCGTGCGGGTAACGCAGGTCGGTGGGCCGGAGGGCCTGATTTTGCGTTGTATCTCTAAACTAAACTAAACTAAAATGTTTAAGAAATGTAAAGAACTTGTTGGTAGTTTTGTGCAGCTTCAAAATACTTACTTTAAAAAACAAACTAAAAAATAATTTTTAATTGCGTTTGGGGTACATAAAAACACCAGGATGGCATAAAACGATGAGCTTAGTTTTGGGTGTTGTGTGTGTTGCAGCTGAACATAACAAGATCTGTACACTATTTATGTAGTTGATGGCTCAACAGGTGTCTCAAGATACAAGCACTAGCAATGGGCTTTCAATAGGAGATGTAGATTCTGCCCTCATTAAAATGTCCTAGCATTCAGCACTATACCTGAGGAAGGATGTGTTGGCTCTGGAGGTTTACAAGAATGATCCCAGGAATTTGTAGGTTAACCTATGATGAGCGTTTGTCAGCACTGAGCCTGTACTCGCTGGCGTTTAGAAGAATGAGGGGGGACCTAATGTAAACATACAGAATAGTGAAAGGCTTGGATAGAGTGGATGTGGAGAGGATGTTTTCACTTGTGGGAGAGTCCAGGACCAGAGGTTATAGCTTCAGGATTCAAGGACGTACTTTTAGGAAGGAGAAATGTCTTTAGTCTGAGGGTGGTGAATCTGTGGAATTATTTGACATAGAAGGCTGTGGAGGCCAAATCAGTGGATATTGTTAAGGCACAAATAGATAGATTCTTGATTAGTACCGGTGTCAGAGGTTATGGGAAGAAGGCAGGAGAATGGGGTTAGGAGGGGGAGATAGATGAGCCATGATTGAATGGCGGAGTAGACTTGATGTGCCAAATGGCCTAATTCTACTCTTATTCTTTATGACCTAACATACAACCAACAAATATATACATTCTGCAAGCAAACCACAAGATCACTCACCACCGCTGTTTACATCAAATGCAGCCATTAATCTTTTTAAAACAGCAAACCTATCACAAGAGCAAAAGACAACTTAAGCCCCTGTCCCACGATGCGATACGAGTTTACCCAGGAGTTTAAAAAAAATCAAACTCGTGGTATTTTATCACGAGTACATTTTTACTCTTGGAAATTTTTCACACTGTTGAAAAAACTTCACGAGTTTCCGCATTTCCTGAGTACCTACCGTTAGCATTAAGAGCCGCTACGAGACATCCACAAGCTCCGATGTACCCGCTATGTACATTCTACGTACTTACCATGAATTTGATTATTTTATTTAAACTCGGGAGAGCTCTTGAGTAAACTCGCATCATGGGACAGCCCTTTAGTTTCATCGTTTGAACAGCAGATAATGTCAATACTGCTTTTTTTTAAAAAAAAGAATACTACATTTGCTACTGTCATTTCTGTGAAAAGTCTGTTGTTGTTATAAAAGCCTCCATGACACCTTATGTTATCACTTACAACAGAAAATGAAGAGGAATAAATAGGATGTGTGTTCTAGCAGAAATATCAACACACTTGTCTTATACACGACACACACAAAGCATTTTTAAGGCAAGATTTCCACGGAAAACATACTGATAAACTTGTTTGCAAGATAGTACACTTCCCAGAGTCAGCTTCATAATTGCACAGACAAATATAAATGTAAGGTCTTGATACTTCAAAAATAGAAGATGACGCCAGAAATGTGGAAACTCTTGTGTACTGCCTCAGAAGAATCTACTTTTTCTCACTTACAGTTAGTTGTTCCCCTTTGTTACCTGTACTCATGTACCGTATAATGTTACTGCATTGTATGCAGAACAAAGCATTTCACTGTATCTAGATACATGTAACAATAAAGTGACTATTGAACTATTGGATCTTGTTGGATACTTCCCCAGCAAAAATTCAATAAGGATGTGTTTGTGGAATAGCAGCATAAGGATAGTATTGGGAAGTTGTACTAATATCCCTCTTGCACCAGTTCAGCCTGCTCTGCTCCTATCTTATGCACTTGGCACAAGGCAGTTTACTCATCTTCCATTCCCAGACTACAATATAGACCAGAAGTGTATCTATTTTGTCAATATAGTGTTAATGCAGTGCTTCATTTTTTTGTTCACTGTGTGGGTGAGGACAGATTCCAACTCTGGTAAATCCTCTGTCTGCCACCTGATCCCTTCAGTTCAGTCGGTCTTTGTCTTTCTTCCTTGAGGTATCATTCACTTGCTTGAGAAGACACTTGTATAGGAAGGAACGACAGATGCTGGTTTAAAGGTAGACAAAAATGCTGGAGGAACTCAGCGGGTGAGGCAGCATCTATGGAGAGAAGAAATAGGTGACGTTTCAGGTCGAGACCCTCCAGACTGATGTCGGGAGGGGGTCGGGAAAAAGCAAAGAAGAGGTGGAGACAGGCTTGTGGGAAGCTGGGAAGGAGGAGGGGAAGGAGGGAGAAAACAAGGACTATCTTAAATTAGAGAAGTCAATGTTCATACCGCTGGGGTGTAAACTACCTAAGCGAAATATGAGGTGCTTTTCCTCCAATTTGCGCTGGGCCTCACTCTGGCAATGGAGGAGGCCCAGGACAGAAAGGTCCGATTCGGAATGGGAGGGGGAGTTGAAATGCTGAGACACCGGGAGATCAGGTTGGTTAATGCGAACTGAGCGGAGGTGTTGGGCAAAGCGATCGCCGAGCCTGCGCTTGGTCTCGCCGATGTGGAGAAGTTGACACCTGGAACAGCGGATGCAGTAGATGAGGTTGGAGGAGGTGCAGGTGAACCTCTGCCGCACCTGGAAAGTCTAATGCTGGGTTTAAAGTTTAGTTTAGTTTAAGATAGACACAAATATCTGGCGTAACTCAGCGGGACAGGCAGCATCTCTGGAGGGAAGGAATGGGTGACGTTTTGGGTCGCGACCCTTCTTCAAGACTCTTAATTGTTCTCACCTCTTTAATCTCTCTTAAATCTGTAAGCATTATGCTGTCATCCAATTACTCACCTGCTCTTTCACTCAATAAAGCCTGCTCAATTTTGTTTCCATCTAACCCACACAACTAAGATCATTCTGGGCGATGTTTCGAGTCGAGACCCTTCTTTAGACTGTCCTGCCCCGAAACATCAACCATTCCTTCTCTCCGTAGATGCTGCCTGTCCCACTGAGTTACTCCAGCATCTTGTGTTTAAACCAGCATCTGCAGTTCCTTCCTACATATAAGATCATTCTGTTTTGAAGCAACAAAATTGTATGCTTTATGTGAGGGATGTTATTCTAACTTCATTCAGTGGCAGGAACATAATGAGTCACAAAGAGATGTGGAAAGATACTAAAACACATTCAGTTTATTTAATCTGTTCTCTCGTCTCCAGTCACACTATGCATATGTGCATACATCATTCATATATTTCCCACACTTACACATGCATGGTTTATATCATGGATTAATTCAAATGTATATAACAATATTCACAACTTTTGGATGTTCCTTGACTTTCTCCGTGGATTGTCACCTTGTCGTGGTGGAGAAGCTCGTGTGGACCTGAGATCCTGAGAGCGATACTGTCTGGAGCTATGCTCCTGGTAGGGCCATCCATGGCGGTAAGGTCGAGAGGGAGGTCTCTGACAAAGAGTAATCCAAACAAGACCTCAACAGTGGAACAGGCGGAGGATGTTGGCTGACCTTAGTTGAGCATCACAATGGCATGGAAGGCTGCAGCAGAAAAGGGTCTCCGGTCGTCTTGGACTCCATGCCACTGGATCCTGACCCAGATCTGTCAAGGACTGTGGGGTGGCTGTCTGCGCACCTATCTCCCCATGTTAAATAAAGTTATCCTTATAGGGAATAGCACCCTGGAGACAACCATGGCCAGCCATGAGCGAAGGGAGCGTAAGAAGATGAAGAAGGGAGTTTAGAGCCATTGCACTGTTCATGTTGGCTCTGTGGTGAACCATGTAAACATTGCTGCCAATCATAGAGGGCAGTGTTTTTCATGAAATGGCAGTGAAATAAGTGATCACGTAATTTGCTTCTAGTGATGCTGGAGAATAAATGTTATTTGGAGCACTTCTGCTAATAGAACATTTGGGCTAATATCCCATACAAAAGACTACCTTTCCGAACAATGTCGTGCTCTCTCTGCATTGGAATTACCATACATCCTCACTGGTACCCGGACGTGGCGCCGAAGGACGAGAAGCCAACGCCAAGAAGTGGAAACCAAATAACTCACCGAAAGGCCGCTCTGCCGAAACAAACGCCACCTCACCCAACGGCAGCGCCGCCTACAAGCCAACTCACCGAATGGCCGCTCTGCCGAAACAAACGCCACCTCACCCAACGGCAGCGCCGCCTACAAGCCAACTCACCGAATGGCCGCTCTGCCGAAACGTCAAATAACGGACAAGGCGTCGCCAATGGGTGGAACCTGTCAGCGATTGGTCCAGACTCCCGTGTCCATCACATCACTGGCCGATTGGGACGGGAGGGTGGGGGTCATTTTCCCACACGAGCCATAGGTGACGGGGCACTCTGAACCCGAGCACCAAGTTGTAAGCGGCCGAAGGTGCGCATCCCTCGGGACAGCCCCCGCTCTCCCACGGCCACGGCCGCCCTCCGCCTCGTCTCCCCCGTGCGGCCGCACGGTGACGGGCTGTGTGTCGGCAGCGCCGGGTGGAGCAGAGGTGTGGGACAGGCTGGTCCCTCCGCCCGCCCAGAGTCACTGACCGCGATGCACCGCCATCCGACCCCAACCCCCACACCAAGTGATTCACCCCCCACCCCGGCCGCGGGGACAGACGGCGCGGGTCATTGACAACCATAGTAAATCGTTTTTTAAAAATGGGGGGGGTCGGGGATGTGGGACACAAATTCCCTGGTGAGCCGATGGCAAGTGTGCATGACAACGAACAATCTTATCTCCTTCCACTCCCCCTCCCACCCCAAGCACGTTTTATTTATTGTTTAAACACAGTAGTACCGTCTGGTTGCCTGCGTAACGCACACAAGCTCCCACGCTCGAAACACCAGATAATCTGTAATCTGTTTTATCCGAAGATGGACACAAAAAGCTCAAGGGAACAGGCAGCATCTCTGGAGAGAAGGAAGGGGTGGCGTTTCGGGTCGAGACCCTTCAGACTCAATCTTCAGGTCTGAAGAAGGAGATGGGGAGATGCTAACTTCTGGGGAGATGCTAACTGCATTTTGTTGTCTCTGTATTGTACACTGCTCAATGACAATTAAAGATTGAATTGAATTGAATTGAAAAAAAAAAGAATGGTCAGTCCCCACAGTTGGGGTGGGGGGTGAATCACTCGGTGTGGGTGTCGGGGGGTGAATCACTCGGTGTGGGGGTTGGGGTCGGATGGCGGTGCATCGCGGTCAGTGACTCTGGGTGGGCGGAGGGACCAACCTGTCCCACACCTCTGCTCCACCCGGCGCTGCCGCCACACAGCCCGTCACCGTGCGGCTGCATGGAGGAGACGAGGCGGAGAGCGGCCGTGACTGTGGGGGGGGGGGGGCTGCGCTCCTTGGATGCGCTCCTTTGGCTGCTTGCAACTTGGTGCTCGGGTTCAGAGTGTCCGGTCACCTATGGCTTGTCTTGGAAATTGACCCCCACCCTCCCGTCTCCATTGGCCAGTGATGTGATGGACACGGGGGGTGCGTCCATCACATCCCCCCCGTGACGTAATGTCCATTATTTGACTTTTCGGCAGAGCGGCCATTCAGTGAGTTGGCTTGTAGGCGATGCACCCGTTCGGTGAGATGGCATATCGGCAGAGCAGCCTTTCGGTGAGTTTGCTTTTAGGCGTCCCACCCTTTTGGTTAGTTGGCGTTACGGCTTTGTACGCTTTCGGTTATTCGGCGTTTCAGCCTCGTTTCTGTTCTGTTATTTGGCTTCCACTTCTTTGCTTCAGCTTCCCATCCTTCGACCCGACGTCCGCACACGTCCTCACCCTCGTCATCCAGTCCATTACCTTCAATGCTGCTTGCCATCCCATTCCCCTCTACAGCCTTCCTCTACAGCAGCACCGTGGCGCAGCGGTAGAGTCTCGGGTCTGATCCTGACTGCGGGTGTTGTCTGTATGGACTTGGTATGTTCACAAATCCCAATATTCACAGTCTCCCCATATTCACTTCAACTTCTTCCGATTCTACCACTCACCTACACACGAGGGGTACTTCACTGTAGTCAAATTGTTAATATTGACCAAATTAAAGACACCATAAAATGGAGGATCCTTGCATTTGTCAAAATTGCTTAACCTTTGTCTGTGGAAAAGTACAGGCTTTGGATGGCACCAATCAGTCTGAGTCTCAGAATGATATGCAGGATGGTGAAAGATCCAGGTGTACTCCTCATTTCCCCATAATTGATAAAATGCATAAAAACTCTGCAAACAAACTTAAATGCATTATTATGATTGGATTACTGCAAAAGCATTTTGTAAATTTTGAATATTGTAAATAATGTTGCTAGACAATTACCCTGCTGTTTGTCGATTGGCCAAAGTGTTAAGCCCTGGAAGGTATGTTTGAGTTCCAGGGTTAATGTTGCATTATTCAAGTTAAGTTAGTTTCTTCCAGAAGCTTCTCCTAGGAATAATGCATGGGAGACTCTGTTATTGGTTTGGGGAACTGTCAATAATGTACTGATGTAATTAATATGCTTCATTGGATTGTAAAGTGACCACCCCTATGTAGTTCAGCCCCTTCAAGGTTTGGGAACCTATAAGAGGTGTCTCCATCTTAGATCAATGTCGATCTTCTGGAAGTGCGCTTGGGACTGCGTGACCTTTTGGAGTGTGTCTGCTTGCACGAGGCTGAAGGGTTTGGCCAGGCAGAGACAAGGATCGAACCCCCGTTTAGGTATCGTATAGGGGAATTTGCTGTTCAATCTAAAAATAAAGATTAGTTGTTCCAGTGCTTGACTCAGTAGTTTTTGGCTGAACTAGGCTGAGGGGTAAGCTTTAGAAGAGCGTATTCACAGATTAACCCAGCAATCCACATATTTTGAGATGTGGGAGGAAACCCGAGCACCCAGAGGGAAGCCACATGGATAAAACCCCAAGATTGGGATTGAACCCAGATATCTGGAACTGTGAGGCAGCAGCTCCAGCAGCTCCAGCCACAGTGCCATCCAAAACCAATTGTTTGTTTTATTCTGCAAAAAAAATCACACTAACTCCCCGTGTTCAGTGTAATTTTTTGCTTGGTCATTTCAAATACTACTCTTCATGCCATTGTATTAATGTAATCTACCATGCCCCATTGTAAAATTGCAAAGGATGTAACTCAATGCAAGCCATTAATGTCTTTTGAAGGGGTTTATCTAAAACCAACGATTCTCAATGGCCTTGCCTTATTTTTCCAAGACATGACATGACTGTCTTCTCAGTGCGATGCTGGACTTTAAGAAGAATATTTGCAAATAAATGGGATAAATCATAAACATCTTCAGAATGTTCTACATACACCATGATTGCAAGGTAATGGAATAATGCTTTAAATTTGTAGCACTTAACTCATATGCTTAATAGTGTTACTATTGATGTGCCTAGCACTGCTAAATCATTTATGGACGTGAACTGTTTGAATGGGTATAGAGGTACGGTAAGGCTATCCCTGGAGATGGTTTTCTTAGCAGATTCAAACAGTGCAAGGTGCAAAACTCTACTTCAGCTACTCAGCAATATTTTTAAAGCTCCATTATCATCAAGTAATTTAAACTGAGACAAGGGCATTCTGGTTGGAAGATATAACTGGATATTAAAGAAGGTGTATTCAATCAGCTAATAGGTCACAATCATTGCCATCAGTTACATCTAGTAATGAGATCTCGTCATAATAAAAATGGAGTTTGGAATTTTGATATTGCACTTAAAGGAAGGACATTTTCAGGTTTGTTATTAATTGTCCATTGAAGAAAATGTAAAATGTTCCCAGGAGCCAGGCATTACATATTAGACAAAGCATCCCGTCCATTTGCAGAGAATATTGTTGGCTGCAAAGCCATTGAGTCCACTTCTCATTCAGGATGCTGTGGTTCAAATTTCACCTCCGAAACCTAAGCACAAAAGACTAGACTGCGCTTCTGTAGCAGTAGAGAGGGGCTGCTACACTCTCGATGGTGACTTCGTTTGGATGAGATTGTAAAAGCAGAGGAACGCTTCCCATCTCAGGTGAATGCAAAGCAGCAGTGTGAAATTCACCCAGGTGTCCTGGTTAATACTTGCCCTTTTATCGAAATCAATCGAAAGAGAAACGAGAATGATATGCCATTATCACGGCGGTTTGTGGGAGCTTGCTGGTCACAAGGCGGGAGGCGTTTTACTGAGGTGTTTCCAGCATTTCGGCTGTGGCAGCCCCAAGATAGTCATGAGTGGTACCATATGAATGGTCTGCACGGACTCAGTGGGACAAAGGGCCTATTTACACGCTGTAACTCTAAACTAAACATTTTTACACCGCATTTTACACTTGTGATTACCAGATCACTCCAATCTGCATTTCCTATGACTGTATGTTTACTCCTGACGTGTCCTATGTGCAGTCCACCTGGTTATAAATGTTATCTATGAGCATACTGACATTCTTCACAATGATGCTCCCTCTCACCACACAGTTGGATATCAGGCCTAGCAATTGGATGTCACCCATTTTTACTGTCCCGTAACATCAACTCATTATTTGTTTTCATAAAGATACATTGCAAAACAGCAATGCTTTCCATTTTCCTCATCCGATTCCCCCACCCGTTCCTTCTCCACTCACTACTGCGAGTAGTGCTGTACACCTGCACCGTGCATTGCCCACTACACTCACCATGTGTGAAGCATTTGGGATTTGGACCTTACACTTGAGAGGTACAGCGCGTAAACAGGCCCTTTTGCCCACCGAGTCTGTGCTGGCTAGTGATCACCCCGCACACTAACACTATCCTACAGACTAGGGACAATTTAACAACATACCAGAGCCAATTAACCTACAAACCTGCACGTCTTTGGAGTATGAGAGGAAACTGGAGCACCCGGAGAAAACCCATGCGGTGACAGCAAGAATGTACAAACTCCATACAGACAGTACCCGTAGTCAGAATCGAACCCGGGTCTCTGGCGTTGTAAGGCAGCAACTCTACCGCTGAGCCACCCTGCCACCCTTATGGATAGTGTAAGTCGACTGCATCCCATTTTGGTTGACTGTGTTCAATCCCAAAATTACCATTGTTCTTTTGGACCTGTTATCCAGAGGAACGTGTAATATAATTGTCACTTGAGATGCTGTTCGAGCTTGTGCCTCTTTCCAATATTCAATCTGTTTTTTCTGTAACTACCGATAAATCATTATATTTTAATAATTTATCAATCTCGTACAGGACACAAATTTACTTGGTGCTCTAATTGGCAGAATTTTGCTGATATCATACAGTTCATAGTATCCCAATACTGTCTGATCGTCATATAGCTATTTTCCTTATTTTGTATTTAACTCTGACCCCTTCAAATTGTGCTTCAAATTACAAGAGACATGTCAATGTATCATTCGCTGTGGTAACTGTTATTGAGCGAAATCCCTACAGCAACAAACAACTTTGCTCTCACCAGATTTAAATTCCCTTTTATCACACGAGCTGTCTCCTGTGTGACGCTTTGATCAACAGAGTAATTCCACTCTGAAGCCTTGCAATCTCCTCCTAGTGCCCAGTTCTTTATTTAACCTGCATTGCCTACGGAAATAGAGAAGGGATTAGACAGAAATGAACAAATGAAGGAGGGAAGCTTCGTAGTGGGAATTACATTATTCATCAGAATTAAACTGGGACAGGCCAGAAGCAGGTGCATGTTAGCAAAGCAATCACAACTAGAAAGTCTGCTTGAATTGGAGCAGGGGTAACTGAGACAATACAGAATTGTTAACATATAAAGAAACAACACCAAATCTGTTCATAAATCACAGACGTATGCCATCCAGTCAGTTTATTTAGTTGAGTCTTAGTTTGAGAACTACATTAAAGTCAACACACTTAAAATGGACTGGATCTGCTCGAAAAGAAAACTATATTTGTGAAAACCAAAAATGATGGAAGCACTCATTCGGCTAGGCAATGTCTGTGGAAGGAGAAAAACAGAGTTAACATTTCAGAATGATTACTTTTCATTAGGACTGAACAAAATTTGAAACCCAGAATGTTTGATGTTGCAGGAAAGACTTATACTCCATGCCCTGACCGACAAATCGCCAATGATCTGTCTGGAAGAGTTATGAATGAAGGCAGAAAATGTACAAGGTCTGAACTGTGAGATGCTGAACCCTGCAGTCGCTAGAAAGCTGAACTCAATGCAGGTTTTCTGCTACATCAACGTTTGATGTTGCCAAGGGAATGGCTGTGGTAAAGTGGAGGCCGAGAGAGACTGTGGCGCAAATTAAATGTGCCATTTAAGAGAGGGCGGTGAATTAAAACATAGAATAATGCAGGTCAATAATGTCCATGTTGAACATGATATCAAGTTGAACTAGTCTCCTCTGGCTGGACATGATCCAAAGCCATCCAAAAACTTCTTAAATACTACTATTGTATTGGTTTCACCAGCACCTTTGCCCGTGTGTTCCAGGCGCCAATTGTGTTCAAAAACTTGTAATGCACATCTTCTTCTCACCTGAAAACTGTGCGGTATTTCCACCTTAGGAAAAATGTTCTGAATGTCTACCCTATCTATGCCTCTGATAATTTCAAATACTTCTCTCAACTCTCCCCTCAGCCTCTGATGCTCCAGAGAAAATGTGTCCAATCTCTCCTTGTATCTATTGCCCTCTAATGCAAGGAGCATTCTGGTACATCTCTTCTGCACTCTCACTAAAGCCTACACATCCTTCCTTTGATGTGGTGACCAGAACTTCACGCAATACTCCAAACGTGGACAATCCTATAAAGTCTAATAAAGCTGCAACGAGTCTTTCTGACTCTTTTACTCAATGGCCCGACTGATGAATTGTAGATGATCTGGCTGGAAGAGTTCGGAATGAGGACAGAAGAACAACACTACCTCAACTGTGAGAATCTGACCTCCAACTGCGGAGCATCCTGGACAATACAGCTCACCCCTTCCACGACACACTAGTCAACGTGAGGAGTACCTTCAGCAACAGACTGGGTCCACCAAGATGCAGTGCAGAACGCCAGAGGATATCCTTCTTCCCTGTGGCTATCAAACTGTACAACTCCTCCTCCTTCTGCCAGGGGTAGACTGAGACTGACTCCCCCCCCATCACCAATTTTGCACATCCCCAAGCTTGACCACTCGTCACTTGAATTTCATGTTTCGTGTAGCTTGTGTTTTTACGACTGTTGGCAGATCAATTTCCCTCCTGGGATAAATAAAGTTCTATCGTATCATATCGTATCGTATCAATGGAGGTTTTCTGCAAAGCATTCGCCCATTTGTTTCCAATGTTGTGTACATTGTTATGTATCAAGATAAACTAAACTTAGATTGCTTAGGTTATTTTGCAGATCATCTTCATTGATTCCATAAGGGTTACCTCGAGCTACCAGTCACTTGTCATTGTAACACTGCACCCCATTGCTAATCCTACCCTCCTCTTTCTTTCACCAATCCAACAATGCCCAATGCAAATCAAGTACAGCAAATCTGAAGTACATTCTGAAGAAGGGTCTCGACCCGAAACATCACCCATTCCTTCTCTCCAGAGATGCTGCCTGTCCTGCTGAGTAACTCCAGCATTTTGTGTCTATTGGGCCTGTCCCACTTAGGCTATTTTCTAGGCGACTACAGGCGACTAGGCTGTCACCACATGGTTGCCAGGGTGTCGCCTGAATGGTCGTGAGTACCATATAACCATATAACAATTACAGCACGGAAACAGGCCTCTCGCCCTTCCAGTCCGTGCCGACCATTTGTTTTCCCCTAGTCCCATCTACATGCACTCAGACCATACCCCTCCATTCCCTTCACGTCCATATACCTATCCACTTTACTCTTAAATGTTAAAATCGATCCTGCCTCCACCACTTCTGCTGGAAGCTGATTCCACACAGCCACCACCCTCTGAGTAAAGAA
This sequence comes from Okamejei kenojei, assembly GCA_035221665.1. NCBI lineage: Eukaryota > Metazoa > Chordata > Chondrichthyes > Rajiformes > Rajidae > Okamejei > Okamejei kenojei. Next base: position 87,209,622 of record CM069137.1, read on the forward strand.
GTTCCCCCTCGCGTTACCCCGAAACCTCTGTCCCTTAATTCTCATGTCATGCCCTCTTGTTTGAATCTTCCCTACCCTCAATGGGAAAAAACGTATCCACGTCAACTCTGTCTATCCCTTTCATCATTTTAAAGACCTCAATCAAGTCCCCCCTTAACCTTCTGCGCTCCAAAGAATAAAGACCTAACTTGTTCAACCTTTCTCTGTAACATAGTTGCTGGAACCCTGGCAACATTCTAGTAAATCTCCTCTGTACTCTCTCTATTTTTGTTGACATCCTTCCTATAATTAGGCGACCAAAATTGTACACCATACTCCAGAATTGGTCTTACCAATGCCTTGTACAATTTTAACATTACTTCCCTACTCCTATATTCAATGCTCTGATGTATAAAGGCCAGCACACCAAAGGCTTTCTTTACCACCCTATCTACATGCGATTCCACCTTCAGGGAACTATGCACAGTTATTCCTAGATCCCTCTGTTCCACAGCATTCCTCAATTCCCTACCATTTACCATGTACGTCCTATTTTGATTTGTCTGCCAAGATGTAGCACTTCACATTTATCAGCATTAAACTCCATCTGCCATCTTTCAGCCCACTTTTCCAAATGGCCCAAATCTCTCTGTAGACTTTGAAAATCTACTTCATTATCCGCAACACCACCTATCTTAGTATCATCTGCATACTTACTTATCCAATTTTCCACCCCATCATCCAGATCATTGATGTACATGACAAACAACAGTGGACCCAACACAGATCCCTGAGGCACCCCACTGGTCACCGGCTTCCAACCTGACAAACAGCTATCCACCATTACTCTCTGACATCTCCCATTCAGCCACTGTTGAATCCATCTTGCTACTCCGCCATTAACACCCAAAGATTGAACCTTCTTAACCAACCTTCCATGGGGAACCTTGTCAAAGGCCTTACTGAAATCCATATAGACAACATCCACTGCTTTACCCTCATCAATTTCCCTAGTTACCGCTTCAAAAAATTCAAGAAGGTTTGTCAAACATGACCTTCCAGGCACAAATCCATGTTGACTGTTCCTGATCAGACCCTGTTTATCCAGATGCTTATATATATTATCTCTAAGTATCCTTTCCATTAATTTGCCCACCACTGACGTCAAAACTAATAGGTCTATAATTGCTAGGTTTATTCTTTGAACCCTTTTTAAACAATGGAACAACATGCGCAGTACGCCAATCCTCCGGCACTATTCACGTTTCTAATGACATTTGAAATATTTCTGTCATAGCTCCTGCTATTTCTACACTAACTTCCCTCAATGTCCTAGGAAATATCCTGTCAGGACCTGGAGACTTATCCACTTTTATATTTTTCAAAAGTGTCAGTACTTCCTCCTCTTTGAATCTCATAGTTTCCATAGCTACTCTACTCTTTCCCCTTAACTCACCGAGTTCAATATCCTTCTCCTTGGTGAATACCGAAGAAAATAAATTGTTCAAATATCTCCCCCATCTCTTTTGGCTCTGCAGATAGCTGTCCATTCTGGTTCTCTAATGGTCCAATTTTATCCCTCGTTATCCTTTTGCCATTAATATAGCTGTAGAAACCCTTTGGGTTTACTTTCACCTTTCTTGCCAAAGCAACCTCATATCTTCTTTTAGCCTTCCTAATTTCTTTCTTAAGATTCTTTTTACATTCTTTATACTCCTCTAGCACCTCATTTACTCCATGCCTCCTATAATTATTGTAGATATCTCTCTTTTTTCAAAACAAGTGTCTAATTTCCCTTGAAAACCATGGCTCTTTCCAATTTTTACTATTTCCTTTCAACCTAACAGGGACATAAAGATTCTGTACTCTTACAATTTCCCCTTTAAATGTCCTCCATTTCTCTTCTACATCCTTCCCATGAAACAAAGTGTCCCAATTCACTCCTTTAAAATCCTTACGCATTCCCTCAAAGTTAGCCTTTCTCCAATCAAAAATCTCTACCCTAGGTCCAGTTCTGACTCTCTCCATAATTATATTGAAACTAATGGTATTGTGATCACTGGTCCCGAAGTGCTCACCAACGCATACCTCCGTCACCTGACCTGCCTCATTTCCTAACAGGAGGTCCAGCACTGCCCCTTCTCTGGTCGATACCTCTATGTACTGCTGCAAAAAAACTATCCTGCACACATTTTACAAACTCCAAACCATCCAGCCCATTTACAGAATGTGTTTCCCAGTCTATTTTTGGAAAATTGAAATCTCCCACAATCACTACCTTGTGCTTACTACTATTATCTGCTATCTCCTTACATATTTGCTCTTCCAATTCACGCTCCCCATTTGGCGGTCTATAATACACCCCTAAAAGTGTTGCTACACCATTCCCACTTCTCAGTTCCACCCAAATAGCCTCCCTAGACGAGCCCTCTAATCTATCCTGCCAAAGCACTGCTGTAATATCTTCTCTGACAAGCAATGCAACACCTCCCCCTCTGGTCCCTCCAATTCTATCACACCTGAAGCAACGAAATCCTGGAATATTTAGTTTCCAATCACAGCCCTCCTGCAACCATGTTTCACTGATTGCCACAACATCATATTTCCAGGTGTCAATCCAGGCTCTAAGTTCGTCCACCTTACTTACAATGCTCCTAGCATTAAAATATACACATTTAGAAACCCACCATCCCTTATTCTCGGTCTATTATCTTTTTCATCTTTCTCGCCTACATTTTGGATCCGAGTGCTTCCCTTCTCTGCCTCTTGCCCCACTCCCTGACCCCTAGCCCCCTCTACCCGAGTCCCTCCCCCCAGCCTTTCTAGTTTAAAGTCTCCCCAGTAGCCTTTGCAAATCTCCCTGCCAGGATATTGGTCCCCCTCGGGCTCAAGTGCAACCCGTCCTTTGTGTACAGATCATGCCTTCCCCAAAAGAGGTCCCAGTGATCAAGAAACTTGAATCCCTGAGTAGTTTCCTCAGTCGCCCAACGAGTCGTAGCATCTTTCTGGTCACCACTGGATTTTCAATGTGTTGAAAGATTTTCGGAGACAGTCGGCAACAGTGGGTTTGACGCCAATGAGCGTAGCTTGACTTCTCCTGACGTAGGTGCTGCCGTAGTTGTCTCCAGGTTAACGTAGGTTGTCGCCGGTGCTGACTTTGTTTTTTTGTTGTTAAAGTAATGATTCTATTTCAAATTTTATGTCGAAGGGGGGTCCAATCGCCGTTTGTTCGGCGACGTGCTACGACTATGACAGTTGCCGGCAGTCGCTTAAATATAGCCTAAGTGGGACAGGCCCTTACCTTCGATTTAAACCTGCATCTGCAGTTCTTACCTACACAGCATTTGAAACCCTGACCAAGCACAGTCAACATTGATTTCAGCAAACACAGGTCTGCAACTTGCTGGATATTTCCAGAAATCTCTTTTACTCCAGTATTCTAGCAACGTCAATTGATTGAAAAATAGAGCAGGCCTTTAGATCCCCCAAGTCCACACCAACCATCGATCACCCATTCACACCAGTTCTATGTTATCCCATTTCCGCATCCACTCACTACACACCAGAAGCAATTTACGGAAACTTGCCATGAAACTACCAACCTGCACATCTTTGGGATGTGGGAGGAAACTGGAACATCCAAAGGAAATCCAAGCGGTCACAGAGAGAACGTGCAAACTCCACACGCACAGCATCTGAGGTCAGGATTGAACCAGTGTCTCTGGCAGCCTCTCTATGAGCGGTGTCACTGTGCAATGTCTGCATCTCACAACTTCAGCAAAATTCCTGTCCTTTGTCATCTGCCTGCATTCAGCTATTTCTATTTACATGTCCTGCTGACAGATCATCTGCAGTTTATATGGTTTCAGCACATGCTCTCAGCTGCCCCCACCAGCATTGGCATCACAGTCCCCCTTGGGCTTGATCCTATCTCCATTCTTTAATTTCTCCTCCACTGCCACTTCTCTGCAACGTTAATCATGCCCCTCTATTTAAACTTTGCCCAGTTCCTATGACAGGGCATCAGCTGAAATATACCTGTTCTTCTTTTCAGGGAATCTGCCTGACCTGATTCTTTTCTGCACTTGTGTAGGAAGGAACTGCAGTTGCTGGATTAAACCGAAGATAGACCCAAAAAGCTGGAGTAACCCAGCAGGTCAAACAGCATCTCCGGAGAAAAGGAATAGGTGACGTTTCATGTCGAGACATTGAATCTGAAGAAGGGTCTCGACCCGAAAAGTCACCTATTCCTTTCCTCCAGAGATGCTGTTTGACTCGCTGAGTTACCCCAGCTTTTTGTGTCTACTTTTCAGCACTTTCTGTTATTTCCGATTTACAAAGCCTGCAGTATTTGCACTTCAAAATGTCCAAGTGATTCTGAGGACAACCAAGTGCTAGAACAGTTGTCACAGTGGCGCAGCGGTAGAATTGCTGTCTTACAGAGAACACGGCGCTGGAGACGCAGGTTCGATCCCGACTACGGGTGCTGCCTGTACAGAGTTTGTATGTTCTCCCCGTGACCTGCGTGGGTTTTCTCCGAGTTCTTTGGTTTCCTGGCCATCCGCGAGTCATGGCGCCAGGCGGAAGAGGGCTCTGCCCGAGCCGGCTGCCTGCCCCTTTTCCAGGGTTACGTCCGCGCCTGTGTTGTTTTGGAAAGGGACTATGCGCTGTCCACGTGCTCCGAAGGGGATGTCCGGGACTGTTGGGCACCGCGTGGGGTGGAGGGTATCCTCAATGGTTATATAATATTTAAGAACATTTGTTTATTTTGTATTATGGTGATGGGTTTGTTTGTATTTTTTTGTGTATTTTTTGTAATTAGTTAAGATGCTGATCGCCTCAACGCGGAGGTCCCGAATGCTGTCGGCTACGGGAGTCAAGATCGTCCCGTCAATGGAGGCTCGAGGCCCATGACTGAGGAAGAACTAAGGGAAGGACTTGAACTTTATTTTGCCTTCTATCACGATGAGGAATGTGTAGGAGTCACTGTGGTGGATGTTCATGTTTAAATGTGTTTTTGAGTGATCTGTTGCTTTTAATTGTATGACGGACCTGGCCAGTGAAATTCCTCCTATGTTGCAAAACATACTTGGCGAATAAAGTGTGATTCTGATTCTGACAAAAAGGAAAGAACAAAAAGATTGGGATGTAAGGCAACAACTACAGGCCATGGTCAATCTAAATGGAGAAATTCAGGCAGGAATCATGCTGGTTGGGTCTTGCCTTGTTATTGCGATGTGCTTATTCTGGAAAGGGGTGACTTTATGAACATCCTTCATTGATTGAAGGCTTTGCTTCTTGGGCCAATTTCACTTATGTCAGGCTGATTTTTGGAACAAAATGGAACAAGCATTTTGGTTGAGTGTTCTCGACCTGCGACTGTTGAGTGACAACATCTGGTTAAAAAAGAACATTGTTTGTTAGCTGGTGCTGACATGCCTTGTTTAACTACATTCCACATTGAAAAAAAGATTGCATGTATTCTCTAGCTATTGCTGTGATTCCTTGCAAAATGGAACAATAGAAAGTTGCAAAAATTAGCATTGACATTTCCGCATCATGTTAACTGGTGTAAATATACAGAGGATTGTAAATATAACCAATACTCAAGGGGTTATAGGAGCCCGTAGCAAATGGTAGGTTTCAATGAGACAACAATTTCTCTGAGGGAACTATGCAGAATTTTTTTGTGAGTTTTTGATTTTAGCATGTCCTTATATTTCTTTGACTTCAAAGACTTCTTATTCCTTTTGTCATGAGTTTGGAGACGGCTTGGTGTCGCCTTGGCAATGCAGCATCATTATCAACATGAGCCTGGCGACTGTAATGCTCTGACTCTGTTCCTTGCACCAATGAATATATCCTGCAGCACATAATCCACTGAGGCTTGTATGGAACAATCCTTGATTAGTACGGGTGTCAGGGATTATGGGGAGATGGCAGGAGAATGGGGTTAGGAGCGAGAGATAGATCAGCCATGATTGAATGGCGGAGAAGACTTGATGGGCCGAATGGCCTAATTCTGCTTCTATCCCTTAAGGTCTTATGAATCAGAAACCTACCTCAGCCCCGATCTACCATAGACTGGTTTGGGGTTTACTACATTCTTCAGTTTTCCACTATTATGGTCTGTTTACCTAGTATTAGAAGTTTGTAAATTCATAAGTTCTAGTAGCAGAATTAGGCCAATCAGCCCATCAAGTCTATTCCGCCATTCAATTATTGCTGATCTATCCTTCCCTCTCAACCCCATACTCCTGCCTTCTCCTCATAACCCCTGACAATTAAAATCAGTATTCTACTTAACAAAGGTGCAAATTATATTTAAATTATTTTTATTGTGTCTTACAGTTGTTTAATTCTGCTCCAATCACATAACCTTATGACATTACGGGCAGCAAGGTGATCACCAATCATGGTGGTCTTGCCTGTTAAAGTTAGTGTTACTAGTGTGCACTTCTTCTTTCGTGTGGCGTGCACAGCCTAAAGTTGTAGGACAACTTGTTCTATTTGATCTTCCGTTTGTGCACGTCGAGTTGATTGCATTAGTCAAAACAGGGCGGACCACGTGAAGGTTGCAATCTTCCACCCCACTGCTGTGCACTGAAGATCACGCACATTCTCCCGATATGATAACGTAAGGCTGTTCCTTCACTAGATCCTAATTCTGGAACTCCCTGTCTGACCAGAATGCTGTCTGGATTGGAGGCTTTCAGCTACAGGGAGAGGTTGGGTAGACTTGGATTGTTTTCTCTGGTACGTCGGAGTTTCAGGGAAGACGATAGAAGTATATACAATTATGAGAGGCATAGATAGGGTAAACAGTCAGAACCTTTTCTCCAAGCTGGCAATGTCCTACACTAGAGGCCATAGCTATCAATTGTGGGGGGGGGGGGGGGGGGAGGGGGGAAGTTTAATAGAGATGTGCGGGGTAAGTTTTTTACTCAGAGAGTGGTGGGGACCTGGAATGCATTGCCGGGGATGGTGGTAGAGGCAGATACAATAGTGGCGTTTATGAAACCACGCCTGGAGTATTGTGTGCAGATTTTGGTCTCCAAATTTAAGGAAGGACATTCTTGATATTGAGGGAGTGCAGCGTAGGTTCACAATCTTAATTCCTGGGTTGGCGGGACTGTCATATGCTGAGAGAATGGAGCGGCTGGGCTTGTATACCTTGGAGTTTAGAAGGACAAGAGGGGATCTTATTGAAACATATAAGATTATTATGGATTTGAGGCAGGAAACATGTTCCCGATCTTGGGGGAGTCCAGAACCAGGGGCCACAGTTTCAGAATAAGTGGTAAGCCATTTCAAACGGAGATGAGGAAACACTTTTTCACACTGAGTTGTGAGTCTGTGGAATTCTCTGCATTAGAGGGCGGTGGAGGCCGGTTCTCTGGATACTTTAAAGAGAGAGCGAGTCAGGGGATATGGGGAGAAGGTAGGAACGGGGTACTGATTGAGGATGATCAGCCATGATCACATTGAATGGCTGGCTTCAAGGGCCGAATGGTCTACTCCTGCACCTATTGTCTATTGTCTATTGTTTGAGGCTTTTAGATAGGCACAAGGAAGAACAGGAATTATCGGCAGATGTGATCAGTTTAGGGATTTAGGCAACTCGGCATCAAGTTTGGCACATGTCTTTTGAGACTTTTTTTCGACTTTGGAGATACAGCGTGGAAACAGGTCCTTTGGCCCATCAAATCCACGCCGACCACCGATCACCTCGTACGCTGGCACTATTCTATATACTAGGGACAATTTACAGAAAACAATTCACCAATTAACCTGTTAAAGAAGAAACTGCAGATGCTGGAGAATCGAGGGCACACAAAAGGCTGGAGAAACTCAGCGGGTGCAGCAGCATCTAAGGAGCGAAGGAGATAGGCGACGTTTCTGGTCGAGACCCTTCTTCAGACTGGTCAGGGATCAGGGAAACGAGAGATGTAGACGGTGATGTGGAGAGATAAAGAACAATGAATGAAAGATATGCAACATAATAGGAGGCAGTGACTCATTGGGTCTGTGCCAGCACTCTGTGAAACCTCATCAGTCCCACTTCCTCACATCTCCCTGTAACCTATTCTCTCTCTTAGCCCCATCCACTCACTCCATCCACCCTCTACTGGGGGCTTCCAATTAACCCTCCAGCACATCTACAAGCAGTGGTATGAAATCTAGGAGGGAGATGTGGTTTCAAGGACATTACCTGTCTCCTCACAGACTGCACTAGATTTTATGACTCAACCCGGATCGTTGGAGAACTGTGAAAGCAGAACTACCTGCTGCACTACTTAGCCTCTCTGAACTCATCCAAAACCCTATTACCTGTATGCTATCTTGCACAGTGCTCCTGCTTCGGTTTAGTTTAGTTTAGTTTTGAGATACAGCACGGGAACAGGCCCTTTGGCCCATTGAGTCCTCACCGACCAGCGATCCCCACTCACCAACACTATGCTACACTAAGAACAATTTACACTTTATACTAAGCCAATTCACCTACAAATCCGTACGTCTTTGGAGTGTGGGAGGTAACCAAAGGTCTCAGTGAAAATCCACGGGGAGAACGTACAAACTCCGTACAGACAAACACCCGCAGTCAGGATCGAACCTGCGTCTCAGGCACTGTAAGGCAACGAGTCTACTGCTGCGCCACTGTGCTGCACTCATCACATCATTTTGAAATTTCCTAATAATCTGCTGAAACCCATCCATGCCCACATCATCTGTTCACTTCACGTTTGCAGCCCAATAAAATGTCTTCACCAGCAATTTATCTATCACTGAAGGCAGATAAAAATGAAATAATGTTAATTCTAGCTGCATTTAACCCCAAAGTTATATAGACAATAGACAATAGACAATGGGTGCAGGACCTTCGAGCCAGCACCGCCATTCAATGTGATCATGGCTGATCATCCCCAATCAGTGGTGATGTTAATGGATGATACTTAGAAAAATAAGCAATACAATGTATTCATTATTATCCAATAGACAATAGACAATAGGTGCAGGAGTAGGCCATTCGGCCCTTCGAGCCAGCACCGCCATTCAATGTGATCATGGCTGATCATCCACAATCAGTACCCCGTTCCTGCCTTCTCCCCATATCCCCTGACTCCGCTATTTTTAAGCCCTATCCAGCTCTCTCTTGAAAGCATCCAGAGAACCTGCCTCCACCACCATCTGAGATAGAGAATACCACAGACTCACCACTCTCTGTGAGAAAAAGTATTTCCTCGTCTCCGTTCTAAATGGCTTACTCCTTATTCTTAAGTTGTGGCCCCTGGTTTTGGACTCCCCCAACATCAGGAACATGTTTCCTGCCTCTAGCGTGTACAAGCCCTTAACAATCTTATATGTTTCAATGAGAACCCCTCTCATCCTTCTAAAGTCCAGAGTGTACAAGCCCAGCTGCTCCATTCTCTTAGCATATGACAGTCCCGCCATCCCGGGAATTAACCTTGTAAACCTACGCTGCACTCCCTCAATAGCAAGAATGTCTTTCATCAAATTAGGGGACCAAAACTGCACATAATACTCCAGGTGTGGTCTCACCAGGGCTCTGTACAACTGCAGAAGGACCTCTTTGCTCCTATATTCGATTCCTCTTGTTATAAAGGCCAGCATGCCATTTGCTTTTTTCACTGCCTGCTGTACCTGCATGCTTACTTTCATAGACTGATGTACAAGGACCCCCAGATCCTGTTTTACTTCCCCTTTTCCCAACATGACTCCATTTAGATAGTAATCTGCCTTCCTGATTTTGCTACCAAAGTGGATAACCTCACATTTATCCGCATTAAACTTCATCTGCCATACATCTGCCCACTCCCCCAACCTGTTCAAGTCACCCTGCATTCTCATAGCATCCTCCTCACAGTTCACACTGCCACCCAGCTTTGTGTCATCTGCAAATTTGCTAATGTTACTTTGAATCCCTTCATCCAAATCATTGATGTATATTGTAAATAGCTGCGGTCCCAGCACCAAGCCTTGCGGTACCCCACTAGTCACTGCCTGCCATTCTGAAAGGGACCCGTTAATCCCTACTCATTGTTTCCTGTCTGCCAACCACTTCTCTATCCATGTCAGCACTCTACCCCCAATACCATGTGCCCTAATTTTGCCCACTAATCTCCTATGTGGGATCTTATCAAATGCTTTCTGAAAGTCCAGGTACACTACATCCACTGGCTCTCCCTTGTCCATTTTCCTTGTTACATCTTCAAAAAATTCCAGAAGATTAGTCAAGCATGATTTCCCCTTTGTAAATCCACGCTGAATCGGACCGATCCTGTTACTGCTATCCAAATGTGCGGCTGTCTCATCTTTTATAATTGACTCCAGCATCTTCCCCACCACCGATGTCAGGCTAACTGGTCTATAATGCCCCGTTTTCTCTCTCCCGCCTTTCTTAAAAAGTGGGATAACATTAGCTACCCTCCAATCCACAGGAACTTATCCTAAATCTATAGAACATTGGAAAATTATCACCAATGCATCCACGATTTCTAGAGCCACTTCCTTAGGTACCCTGGGATTCAGACCTTCAGGCCCTGGGGATTTATCAGCCTTCAGTCCCATCAATCTATCCAACACCATTTCTTGCCTAATGTGGATTTCCTTCAGTTCCACTGTCACCCCAGATCCTCTGGCCACTACTATATCAGGAAGATTGTTTGTGTCCTCCTTAGTAAATCTGGGATGAAATTCCGGACAATCACTCTTCCAATGATGCTCCATGTGTCCATCTTTCCCTTCCTGTTTCACACCTTCTTCACAAACAATCCTCAGTATCTTAGCTTAGTTTGAAGATACAGCGTGGAAACAGGCCCTTTGGCCAACTGAGTCCACACCGACCAGCGATCCCCATACAGTAACACTATCCTACAAACACTAGGGACAATTTACAACTTTTACTGATGCCTATTAGTCTATAAACCTGTATGTCATTGGAGAGTGGGAGGAAACCGTAACACCTGGGGAAAACCCACGCAGAATGCACAAACTCCGTACAAACAGCACTCTTATGGGCCATTCCCACTTAGCTGATATTTCAGGCGACTGCCCTTGACTGTGAGGTTGCCGGCAGTTGTCTGAAAAACCGGCAACTGGAATGGCGACTGTCAGAGTGGAACACACACACATACATCGCTTCATTCACCAGCTCATTCTGCAGGCATGAGACAGGGCAAGCAGAGGGAGCGCTGTCTGATTGAATTCACATGGTGCAAAGCCAAGGTGATACAGACACACACCGTGATGAACAGGAAGGTTGGCGCTGTAATTAAGACGGCTAAAGCACAGCATATGGTAAGTCCTTTAAAAGAGGGGGGAGATGGGGGAGAAGGAGTGGAAACAACTTTTAAGAAGGCAGAGATACACGGCTGTGAAGCTCGGCGGACATTTAACATTACCGGACGGTTATCCTTTGTTCTGAAAACTACTGCTTATGTTTTTTTTCCCAATGAGCCAATGAAATTCACCAGTTAGTACCTGTCCCACTGTACGAGCTAATTGAAGAGTTCTCCCGAGTTTCCCCTGATTCGAACTCAGAGAATTACGGGACTAGCCGCCAGTAGGTAGTCGGGGCTCTCGTGGACATTTTTCAACATGACGTACCCACTACGTATATTCTACGTGATTTGTCATCATTCCTTACGATACTATGTACGACAGTGATCGCAACTTCTACCGAAGTGTGGATGGCCGTTGGCTCGCTAGGTGCTCATCCGCCCTTTGACAGGCCTTGTTTTTGGTCCTGTTGGGGGTCCACAGCCCCCTCCTCACCTGGCAAACCAGGTGGGAGAGACGGTTTAGTCGCCAACTATCCGACCATGGAGCAGGTAGCACGGGATTACAAACCAGATGCTGGAAATCCAAAATAAAACAGAAAATGATGGGAATGCTGTGTAAAAAATCCTACACTTGCAGGAAGAGAAACAAAATTAACATTTCGGATCAAAGCTCTTCATTGGAACAAGTCTGAAAGCCTATAGAGTCTTAAGAAACAAATGAAGTAGAACTTATTGTAATTGAGTTTATGATATCTAATAACCTACCAAAATTCGCTGTATAAATGTAGCCACTCCATGAGTTGATTACTATTACTAGCTAAATGTTAGTGGTGATGTTAACGGATGATATTTAGAAAAATAAGCAATACAATGTATTCATTATTATCCAATAGACAATAGACAATAGGTGCAGGAGTAGGCCATTCGGCCCTTCGAGCCAGCACCGCCATTCAATGTGATCATGGCTGATCATCCACAATCAGTACCCCATTTCTGCCTTCCCCCCATATCCCCGCTATTTTTAAGAGCCCTATCTAGCTCTCTCTTGAAAGCATCCAGAGAACCTGCCTCCACCGCCCTCTGAGGCAGAGAATTCCACAGACTCACCTCTCTCTGGGAGAAAAAGGGTTTCCTTGTCTCCGTTCTAAATCCTTAAATTGAATTCCACAATTTAATATTCTTAAATTGTGGCTCCTGGTTCTGGACTCCCCCAACATCGAGAACATGTTTCCTGCCTCTAGTGTGTCCAAACCCTTAACAATCTTATATGTTTCAATGAGATTCCCTCTCATCCTTCTAAACTCCAGAGTGTACAAACTCAGCAGAGAGACAAATGTGTGAAGGTAATGAATGTTGTATAAGAGGTATATGATGCCTATTTGGATTCATGATTTACTGGAATTACTAATGCCTGGAGCCAATGTTTCAAATATGTTAACTACTGCTTATGAATCAAGAGTTTGTAGTTGAGCTAACAAAGAGACTGTCAATTTATGTTTGGGCTAATGTAGAACTGTTCATATCCCTCTCCTACTAGTTTCACAGTCCTCCTAATTAATTTACTGTTTGCATGCCTCGATGTCACCTGCCACTCGACCAACGATGAAACATTGTACATTTCTTTGATCAGCATCTGCTTTGATCTGTCCTTTGCACACCTTACATGCTCTTTGTACTATTCCACATCTCTAGTTTCCCCCTCCCCTGACTCTCAGCCTGAAGAGGGGTCCCAACCCGAAAAGGCACCAATTCCTTCTCTCCAGAAATGCTGCCTGTCCTGCTGAGTCACTCCAGTATTTTGTGTCTATCTTCCCTGTAAATAATTAGTTGATTTTTACAATCACATGCCCGTAAAACAGTTAATAACGTGCAGTCACACGTTAATCAGTCTAAACCCAGTCGACGGAGCAAGAAATTTTGTTCACCACCTAAATGCAGACATTGTAAATACATTAGGTTGCAGACCATTTCAGTGTGAGTAAATTAGGGTGACTTTCAAAATACATTCAACCTGGGAAGTCCATCAGGAAGATGCATAGCAACCACAGCATGAAGAAAATACAATGTGAAGGTCTAATTTTCTGGATGTAAATAGTTGATGGTTTGAATGGATAATTACTTTATTTAAGGGAAGCAGTGTAGTGTATGTGAGAGTTGGTGTGCCTTTAAAGACTGAGTATGTCATGCAGTATGACTTATGATGCATTGTTTTACTGTCTACTGCTGTTAATTGGGAGTTAATTGCCTTCAATAAAGATTCTTTCCTTGTAGCTCGGTCTCTGTTACATGCTTCAGTAAGCAACAAACATGAACAGGCAGCTGATACTACAAACTTGCCTTTAATCAAACATTTTACACTGATTGAGCGACTCAGAGGTGAAAAGATATCAAGGGAGTGGATTGTTTTCTGGTGATTTGATTGAGTAATCTGTTATCCTTCTTCAGCCTAATACGATGGTTCTGTGCACTGCACGTTATTAAAATACCCTGATTTCAGATTACTGGAATGGGCAGTTCCACCAGGCCATTACTGTTAGACAACATAGACACAAAATGCTGGAGTAAAGCCCCTGTCCCACTTCCACAACCTAATTGGCGACCTCTGCCGAGTTTGCCCTTGACTCATACTCGCAGCATGGTTGCCACGAGGTCATAGGAGGTCGTAGGAGGCCTTCGTAACTCTTCCTCATGCTCGTGAGTTGTCTCCATGTACTCGTGGCCTCAAGTAGGTCGCGGCATTTTTTGCAGCCTGATAAGAAATGTCCACAAGTTAAAAAAAAGGTCGGCATGGAAAAAATTGATACTTTTTACTCGTAGGTAGGTCGTAGTAGGTTGTGATGGAAGTCTTGGGTCGTCGTAGATAGTCGTAGGTCGGTAAATAGCTGAAAAAAAAAGCAAACATGACATAATTTTTTCATGCGATAATTTTCCACCCGTAGCTAGTCGTAGTTGGTCTTACGTGTGGAAGACTGAGGTCAAGGGGGGTCATAGGAGGTCGTAGACATAGACGTAGGAGGTCGTGGACATAGTCGTAGGAGGTGGTAGACATAGTCGTAGGAGGTCATAGGCATAGTCGTAGGAGGTGGTAGACATAGTCGTAGGAGGTGGTAGACATAGTCGTAGGAGCCAGCCAGATGATCAAGGAAAGGTCAAGCCCACAATGGTCCATTGCTGGCTGTGGTGAAGGTGATAACGAGTGGATACAAACTGAGAAACTGAGCAGGATGACAGTGAAACTAGCAGGATGACCAGGGTGGGGGAGGGAAGGAGAGAGAGGGACAGCAAGAGTTACTTAGAGTTAGAGAAATCACTACTCATATCGGTGCCCAAGCGAAATGTAAGCTGGCCAAGCGAAATGTGAGATACTGTTCCTCCAATATGCATTCTGCCTCACTCTGACAGTGGAGGAGGCCCAGGACAGAAAGGTTAGTGTGGGAATGGGAGGGAGAGTTAAAGTGTTCAGCAACCGGTAGATCAGGTAGACCAAGGATGATTGAGCAAAGGAGGAAGGCTTTGAATGTTTATATAATTTATACATTCAAAACTACTTATACATTCAATGGAGTCATTTGGATTTTTCAAGTAGATTGTTATGCTGCAGAATCAAAAGAATTAATAACACGTATTTACTTTTTTTTGGCATCTGATGAATAAACATAACCATTCTAATTGTTTTTCTTCTTTCACCTTTGGTACAGAAATGTTATTGTAATCCCACAAGTTTCTGGTTTCTCCCACAATAATTGTCTCTATTCTAAGAGATGATTTATGCACATGTCTCTAGCTGTGGACCATGGGAATAGCTGTATGGTAATTTGCCTGTCAACATACAGCAAACAATTCACCATTGCACTTGCGTCATCATTTTTAATTGGTTAACTTGGGTGGTACTTCAAGCAAGGGACGTGAGTGCCAGAGACATGACCTCTCCTACACTTCTCTCTTACACAATGCCAACACTCACAGATCAGATGTGTCCAATCTAATGCAAAAACAAAGGGAATTTCCTCACGTCGCACCTTGTTCTGTTTGTTCTTTGGGGAGGTTTGACAGAAACCTGGGACATTCATCAGTTGGGGTAATTGGAGAGAAGGGTAATGATTCCAGGATAAACACGCAGCGGAGTGGGAAAAGCGCAGGAAAATTCCCAGCAGTATCCTAGCTCAGGAATGAGCTGCGGTCTCAGAATATTTATTGCGCAATTGAGACAGCCATTTCTTTCCTCAGGCCATTCCTTATCTTTCCTGAGTCAGTTTGCTGATTAGTGCCGCTCCAGTGAAGATCTGTAGCCATCAGCGAGACGGCTTGTGACCATTCAGACTCATTTCACATCTAACCCTTGCAGTCATCAGAGAGAAGTAACTTTTCAGTCCATCATTCAGGCCTTGAATCAACTCTTAGTTCAGAATGAAGGGACATCCATCTTAACCACTGCATCGCCTGGTTTCATGTTCTCTCATCCCAAAGATGCTCTGTCTCTTTCTGATGTTTCTTTTTACTGTTCCCTCAGGTTGATCATATTTTCAACATTACTTTAATGTGCTCACAACCAAATGTTAATAATAATTTCTTTACACGTTAACAATATCTATCTTTCAGCAGTAACATAAAACATAATCATTCCTAGCTATTGTGTCACTTTAAATTGGTTAAATGGATGATTTCATTAACAATCGATGCTTCAGGATCTTACAATCTCAGATGGTTATGAAGGCAATTTAGTGTTGAGGGAAATTCAACACATTTCTAGGATGGTACCCTTGTCCAGTGCCATTTTAGTAGCCCACCGTTAAGTCTACACAATTCATTCCCTTCCATTTGCTGGCAGGCCTGTATGAAGTTTAATCTTGCATCTTCCTTTGTGTGTAGATTATTCCAACTTTATTGCGCAGCTGCTCCTCAATTTTCAACTCTCGATGCCACTTATATTTATGTGTAGAGGTCCTCAACTTTCACGTGTTGACATCTCCTGCCTGGTTTCAATGGAGATCCCCTACTTCCACTTGCAAATATCCCCTTGTGTAGTAGATCTCCCATGTGTAAATCTCAATTTTCACACGCAGATTTCTTATTGTTAGGAACTGTTTATTTTAATTTTAATTCAGATTCTTTCATTTATGCTATGCTGTTAAAAATATTTCCAATAAACAGCAGTGTAGCTCACAGATCCAATCACAAACCAGCTATCAGACGTGACAACAAGACACAAAGTGCGAGCGTAACTCAATGGGTCAGGCAGCATCTCTGGAGAATATGGATCAGTGACATTTCAGGTCCAGTCCCTTCTGTTAGTGGTGGTGGGAGAAAGCTGGAAGGCAGGCAGGGGCTGGGCAAAGCCTGGCAAGTGATTGTTAGATACAGGTGAGAGAGATTTTCAACAGACGGATAGTTGGACAAAGGCCAGAGATGAAAAGACAAAAAAGTGACATAAGGATAGAAGAGGTGCGAATGGTAAAGCCAGAAGAAGTAAGACGGGTTGAAGGAGGAAGGAGACTGGTGAGGGGTCAAATTGGTGCAAATCCAAGTGGGACCACAGGGAAGAGAGGGGGCGAAAGGGGGGGGAGGGGGAGAGGCTGTTTGCAAGTTAGTTACCTAAAGCTGGAGAATTCACTGCTTATACTGTTAGGTTGTATGCTCCCCAATTGGAATATGAAGTGTTGTTCATCCAGTATGTGCCAGACCTCTGTCAATAAAGGAGGCCCGGGACAGAAAGGTCAGTATGGTGATGGGAAGAGGAGTTAAAATGGTTAGCAACCAGAATATCCGGTAAGCCTTGGCAAATTGAGCGCAAGTGATTGGCAAAACAGTCGCTGAGTCAACGCTTGGTCATGCTAATATGCAGGAGGCCACATTAGAAATGTGGTCGATACAGTCAAATACGGTCGATGAGGTTAGAGGAGGTGCAGTTGAACATCCGTCTCATAAGGAAGGACTGCTGGGGTCCCTGGATGGAGGCGATGGAGGAGACATAGGGACAGATGTTACATCTCCTGTGACTGCAGGGGAAAGTACCTGGGAACGTGGTTGGGTGGAAAGGGACGAGTGAACCAAGGAGATGCAGATGGAGTGGTCTCTGCAGAAGATGTAGAGGAATAGGGATGGGAAGATGTGACTGGAGTTGGAATCACATTGAACGTGGTGGAAATGTTGGAGGATGATGTGTTGGAGCAGAGGCTGGTGAGGTGAAAGGTGAGGAACAGGGGAACTCTATCCTTGTTCCATCTGGGGTAAGTAGGAACAAGAGCAGAACTACATGGCAGAGGAGACTGGGATCCCTCTACAGTAGGAGGGGGAAGCCACATTCAATAAAGAAAGAGGGCATCTCGGATGTACTAGCATGGAAATCTGCATCTTGGAAGCAGTTGCAGTAGAGATGGAGAAATCGAGAGTATGGGATAGCATCTTTCCAAGAGACTGATTGGGAGGATGTGCAGTTCAGATAACTGGGAGTCAATGGGTTTGTAGTAAACATCAGTTGTAAATTTATCACCTGTGAAGGAGACAGAGAGATCATGGAAGGGGAGAAGGGGTGTCGGAGATAGGGCCATGTGAATTTGAGGGCCCCGTGATCGTTAGTGGTGACGTTAATGAAATCAATGAGTTGTCCATGGGTACAGGAGGCAGCCCTGATGCAGTCGTCAATGAGGGTTGGAGGAGAGTGCCAGTGCCCGTATGGAACAAACATAGAAACATAGTCAGTACGTGTAGGAGTAGGCCATTTGGCCCTTTAAGCCAGCACCGCCAATCATGGGTGACCCTCCAAAATCAGTATCCTGTTCCTACGTTTGCTCCATATCCCTTGATTCCATTAGCCCTGAGAGCTACAGTGGCTTGCAAAAGTATTCATACCCCTTGAACCTTTCCACATTTTGTCACGTTACAACCACAAACGTAAATGTATTTTAATAGGATTTTATGTGATAGACCAACACAAAGTGGCGCATAATTGTGAAGTGGAAGGAAAATGATACATGGTTTTCAAATCTTTTTACAAATAAAAAACTGAAAAGTGTGGCGTGCAAAAGTATTCAGCCCTCTTTTCTCTGATACCCCTAAATAAAATCCAGTGCAACCAATTGCCTTCAGAAGTCACCTAATTAGTAACTAGATTCAACTTGTGTGTAATCTAATCTCAGTATAAATACAGCTGTTCTGTGAAGGCCTCAGAGGTTTGTTAGAGGACATTAGTGAACAAACAATGTTCCTTGGGCATCATGAAGCCCAAGGAACACACCAGACAGGTCAGGGATAAAGTTGTGGAGAAGTCTAAAGCATGGTTAGGTTATAAAAAAAATATCCCAAGCTTTGAACATCTCACGGAGCACTGTTCAATCCATCATCCAAAAATGGAATGAGTATGGCACAACTGCAAACCTACCAAGACTTGGCCGTCCACCTAAACTGACAGGCCGGGCAAGGAGAGCATTGATCAGAGAAGCAGCCAAGAGGCCCATGGTAACTCTGGAGGAGCTGCAGAGATCCACAGCTCAGGTGGGAGATTCTGTCCACAGGACAACTATTAGTCAACAAAATAGAGAGAGTACAGAGGAGATTTACTAGAATTTTGCCAGGGTTCCAGCAACTATGTTACAGAGAAAGGTTGAACAAGTTAGGTCTTTATTCTTTGGAGCGCAGAAGGTTAAGGGGGGACTTGATTGAGGTCTTTAAAATGATGAAGAGGATAGACAGTTGACGTGGATACGTTTTTCCCATTGAGGGTAGGGAAGATTCAAACAAGAGGGCATGACATGAGAATTGAGGGACAGAGGTTTAGGGGTAACGTGAGGGGGAACTTCTTTACTCAGGTGGCTGTGTGGAATGAGCTTCCAGCAGAAGTGGTGGAGGCAGGATCGATTTTAACATTTAAAAGTAAAGTGGATAGGTATATGGACGTGAAGGGAATGGAGGGGTATGGTCTGAGTGCAGGTAGATGGGACTAGGGGAAAACAAATAGTCGGCACGGACTGGAAGGGCCGAGAGGGCCTGTTTCCGTGCTGTAATTGTTATATGGTTATATGGTTATTTTAGTTGTGCACTCCACAAATCGGGTCTTTATAGAAGAGTGGCAAGAAGAAAGCCATTGTTGAAACAAAGCCATAAGTCCCGTTTGCAGTTTGCCACAAGCCATGTGGGGGACACAGCAAACATGTGGAGGAAGGTGCTCTGGTCTGAAGAGACCAAGATTGAAGTTTTTGGCATGAATGCAAAACGCTATGTGTGGTGGAAAAACTAGCACTGCACATCACCCTGAACACACCATCCCTACTGTGAAACATGGTGGTGGCAGCATCATGTTGTGGGGATGCTTTTCTTCAGCAGGGACAGGGAAGCTGGTCAGAGTTGATGGGAAGATGGATGGAGCCAAATACAGGGCAATCTTGGAAGAAAACCTGTTAGAGTCTGCAAAAGACTTGAGACTGGGGCGGAGGTTCACCTTCCAGCAGGACAACAACCCTAAACATACAGCCAGAGCTACAATGGAATGGTTTAGATCAAAGCATATTCATGTGTTAGAATGGCCCAGTCAAAGTCCAGACCTAAATCCAATTGAGAATCTCTGGCAAGACTTGACAATTGCTGTTCACAGACGCTCTCCATCCAATCCGACTGAGCTTGAGCTATTTTGCAAAGAAGAATGGGCAAAAATATCAGTCTCTAGATGTGCAAAGCTGGTAGAGACATACCCCCAAAAAACTTGCAGCTGTAATTGCAGCGAAAGGTGGTTCTACAAAGTATTGACTCAGCGGGGCTGAATACTTTTGCACGCCACACTTTTCAGTTTTTTATTTGTAATAAAATTTGGAAACCATCTATAATTTTCCTTCCACTTCACAATTATGCACCACTTTGTGTTGGTCTATCACATAAAATCTCAATAAAATACATTTCGTTTGTGGTTGTAACGTAACAAAATGTGGAAAAGTTCAAGGGGTATGAATACTTTTGCAAGCCACTGTATATCTAACTCTCTCTTGAAAACATCCAGTGAATTGGCCTCCACTGCCTTCTGTGGCAGAGCATTCCACAAATTCACAACCCTCTGGGTGCAAATGTTTTTCCTCATCTCAGTCCTAAATGGCCTACCCCTTATTCTATAACTGTGATCCCAGGTTCTGGGCTCCGCCAACATCAGAAACATTTTTCCTGCATCTAGCCTGTCCAATCCCTTAAGAATTGTATATGTTTCTATAAGATTGCCTCTCATCCTTCTAACAAGGGCTATTCCATATATCAACAAAAAGGCAGACACAGCTAGGGCACAGGTGAGTGCCCCTGGATACACCTTTAACTGAAAGATGTGGAAGGAGAAAGTGAGTGTGTTTCTAGACATGATGCTCCCAATTAATTGGATACAATGCCAGCAGTTTCTGTTCTTTTGTCTCTCTGTGTAGTTTCTTGTGCAGTTACTTATCATGTACCTGTTGCCATTTGAACCCAATGCTACAGGCATCTATTCCTCTTTGTTCCTTGTCTACCAACAGAAAGTCATTACAGCAAAGCAAAACAAATCGTGCTTTCAATTTGCCACACGTTGTTTGTTATGTGTTTCAGAATTAAGACCATGGATATGTACAGTGAATGGCCCCTGAAAACAGGCAGAGGCATTATGGTGCACAATTACTCCAAACCAGTTTGATGTACTGCAGACACCACTGTTTCTTTGTACTACCTGCTCATTAAAAGCGATTCTGTGTCCAGCGAGCGGTGCTGATTGACTGGATGCCGCAGCAGGTGAGAGAAGGAGAGGGAAGGAGAACATCTTTTACATTGAAATAAGTGCAGTTTTATGCCGTACATCAGTCTTCCCTCACTCCCTGCCATGCTCCAACTGAACCTGCTCTCTTTAACTTCAAGTCTGCCATTCAATCATGTCTGATCTATCTCTCCTTCCTAACCCCATTCTCCTGCCTTCCCCCCCATAACCTCCGACACCTGTACTAATCAAGATTCTATCTATAGTAAGGCAGGGCAGGTGACTGAAGTGCTAGTTGGAAAACCCCTTTGGACCGATGACCATAATTCTATTAGTTTTCAAACAGTAATGGAAAGGGATAAAATGTAGTTGAAAAGTTGAAGTGCTAAATTATCACCAGAACAATGTTGATGGTATTACACAGGAACGTTCAAGAGTTAATTGAGGAAGGGTGCTTGCAGGTACAATGGTGGCTAGCAAATGGGGGGGCTTTTAAATGTGATATACCTAGAGTTCAGAGTTAGCATATTCCTCTTGGAGCGAAGGGAAAGGCTGGCAGAAGTTGGGAACAATGTACACCAAGAGACATTGTGGGTCCAATCTTGACAAAGGAGACATATGTCAGGAGGAGGCAGCAGGGATGAAGTGAATTCTGTGAGGAGTACAGGGGGTGTAGGAGTACATTTAAGACAATTACTTCAGATATTGGGTGGTGAACCTTTGGAATCCTTGAGCCTGGATAAAACAAATGGATAATAATGCCCCTGTCCCACTTAGGAAGCATGAACGGAAACCTCTGGAGACTTTGCGCTCCACCCAAGGTTTCCGTGCGGTTCCCAGAGGTTCTTGGAGGTTTTTGTCAGTCTCCCTAATGGTCGAAAGTGGTTTCCGTTTAAAAAATCGGTAATTGTTTAGTCGAAGCCGGTTGCGATGCTAGTTGAAGGTGGTTGCTGGAGGACCAAAACCTCCGGGAACCGCACGGAAACCTTGGGTGGGGCGCAAAGTCTACAGAGGTTTCCGTTCTGGTTTCCTAAGTGGGACAGGGGCATAAGAAGCTTCATATTGTGTTAATTTCTGCCAGTGATTGGCTGCTGCATGGTAAAATACCGCATGTGCCCACTTTCACAATCTTTAAAAGGAGGAGTTTCAACTTTGTTATACTAAGTATTTAATCTTGTACATTATTCAGCATTTATAAAATAAATACATATTGTTCTTGTCCACTGTGTGTCCGTGGAACCTGACTTTGTGTTCATTTGAAACAGTGATTTCAAGACATCAAGGAAATCAAGGCATAAGGGAATAATACTGGGAAATAGTACTGAGGTAAAAGATCAACATTGATCTCGATAAACTATGGAGCAGGCTGACAGGGGCACACCGCCTAAATGTATTCCGATCTCTTATGTTCTGGGGCAGCTGGGGCAGTGAGGAATGTTGGTGCAGGTCCCACGTCACTGAGGGTCAATGTCATCCATGAGTTCTGTTCAATAAACCACAGATGAGGACTTTGATGAAGGGAGCCACAGACGACTATCACACAGTTTAACATCAAGGCATCTGGAAGAGTTTATTAAGCTGGCAGTGGGCTTTGCATAATGTTTGATGCTTTCCTTTCAGCATACAAGTGGCAGCCAACTCTGTTAGGGACATGTGTAGTCCAGCCACGATCTGCATTTTGATGTCTTAACTTCCATTAAAGCACTAGCAACAGGCATTTAACATCTGGAAACTATGTTTATTTGTAAATAGCTCATTCTAAGCTCCCCCCAGTCTACTTTCAGTCAATAAAATACTGAATCAAGCACTTGAGCAACTAAACTTTATTTTGGATAACACAACAACAGTTCCCCACTACTTTACCTAACCACTGTGTGTTTGATTCTTGTATCTGCTTGGCCAAGCCCTTCCAGCCTTGTGCAAGCAGAGACACTCCAAAAGATCACGCAGTCCCAAGCGTTCTTCCAGAAGATCGACATTGGACCTCGTGGTAGCTACCTTTTATAGGTCCCCGAACCTTGAGGGGCCGAACCAAATGGGGGTGGTCCCTGTACAGTCCAAAAACACATATCGATTACAACAGTACATGATGGACAGTTCCCCAACCCAATAACATAGTAACCAATACATTGTATTGGAAAGGAGCTTCTAGAAGGAAGCAAACACAAATGAATAGTGCAGCATGTGCCCTGGGATTCAAACAGTTCCTCCAAGGCTCCAAACCAATGAACAATTAACAGGAAAACTATCTTGCAACATTATATATACTATGTACATTCAGTTTGCATTGACCCAATCAGTTATATACAATTAACACATTGAAAGACTTCTGCAGATGTCCCATTCTTTCACTGCAGCTCTTATCTAGGCCACAGACAAACTGGCACCATTCAGCAGCTTGTCTCAGTTCTGCAAAGACACATTTAACTTTAGCAGTACAAAGGCACATTTAACTTTAGCAGTACATCAGCCCTTACTCAATTTTCATACCATGGCTGCTCCAATTTAGCCAGGATTAACATATTTATGTCTCATTGCACCTTCCTCATTCACCTCATCCAGTCTGTTAATACTTCCAGTTTTGGCAATGTCCTCCTCTGAAAGATTTGTCTCTTTATCTTGATTTCTCATTAGAAAAAAAATTCAAACTTGAAAATGAATTATGAATTCTATTCATAATAATAATGTCAGAATCCCTTTCATGAGTGTGTTATAGTTATACCCACAATAAGAAATGTTTTTTTGATTGATTCACCAGCTCACTGTGTATGCACTAAGGCGGGAGTTCAGTCTACACACCGTAGTAACCCCTGGCCAATTGTTAATGTCTTGCCAACTGAACCACGCTGAACTAACCCTGCACAATGAGTTGCTGGATCTCTTCCTAATTGAATAAATGCCCTTCCATGTGCAAAGTGATTTGAGATCATTGTAAATAAGAATAAATATGGTGTAGAGGATTCATCAATCCCATAGTAATAGGCTTCAAGTGCTAAGTAAACACAAATAATGATCTCACAGAATAATTCACCAGAAGACACTGAGGTAATGAGTTATTAAAAGATTGACATCATCGCTATTTGATATGCTGGTAGACACTAATTTAAATGGCACCGATGAGCAATATTTGACTACGATCTTACTAAACTGATTTATGAAAATGAATGGATAGGGCATAAATAAATATTTGCTGAAAATTCAGAGGAGATTACATACATCCTGCATGTTGTTCAGATGCTACTGCGGTTTTCCCGTAAGTAATTCTGGATGCCCAGTGATGGGGAGAATGTTGGAAAACACTCAGAAGAACAACCAAGAATGAATTTTTAAAAAACAATATACAATGGGGGGGGGGATCTTCATTATAAATACAAAAAGACTTAAATGCATTGAGTTTAGTTTAGAGATACAGCGCTGAAACAGTCCCTTTGGTCCACCATGTTCGTTCCAACCAGCGATCCCTGCACATTAACACATGTTAACACTATCTACACACATTAGGGACAATATTCAATTTTACCAAGCTAATTAACCCATAAACCTGTACGCCTTTTGAGTGTGGGGGGAAACCCACTCAGGCAATGGGGAGAGCATACAAAATCTGTACAGACAGCATCGTAGTCAGGATCGAACCTGGGTCTCTAGCGCTGCAAGGCAGCAACTCTAACCCTGCACCACCGTGCTACATTATTTGTGTGAAATAGTTAATACCCAGTCTTCCAGAAAGATTTCATACAGTTTAAGTATTAACTTGTGAAAAGTAAAATGTCAGAAGGTCCAATTAAGAAAGGAAGCTCGATGAAAGTACAGTAAAATGTACAGAGGGATCTTGGGGTGCAAGTCCTTAGCTCCCTGAAATTGGCAACACAGTTCAGAGGGCCTTAAAGAAGGCATACAGTCTACTTGCCTTCACCAGTCAGAGGACTGTAGATGATATTTTTTAAACAAGGAACTGCAGATGCTGGAGAATCGAGGGTACACAAAAAGCTGGAGAAACTCAGCGGGTGCAGCAGCATCTAAGGAGCGAAGGAGATAGGCGACGTTTCGTGTCGAGACCCTTCTTCAGACTGGTCAGGGAGACTGTAGATGATATGTGTATACACCTTTAATTGATAGTGACGATGTCCATGCTAACCACCCCCCCACCAGTTAGTATAATTGTAACCCACACGCCCCTAGCTCTCTCTCTGGTGATCGTGACAGACCACGTACAGCTAGGGCTATATGATGTATGATTAATAAAGTAGTGAAGACCTTAAGGTGCCTGTGTACCTTCTCTACAAGGACTGAGTACAAACGTCGGGAAGTAATGTTACAGCTGTATGAAACTTTGGTCAGGCCACATTGGGAGTATTGTGTGCAGTTCTGGGTGCTGTATCACTGGAGGGATATGGAGATTCTGGAGAAGGTGCAGAACAGGTTCACGAGGATGTTGCCTGGATTGGAATGTATTTGCGACGCGGAGGGGTTGGAGAAGCAAGGACTGTTTTCTCTGGAGTATAGAAGGCTGATAAAAGAGTATAAAGTTATGTCGTAGCTGTGAAAGATATTTAGAATCTTTTTCCTAAGGTGGAAACATCAAATACTTGAGTGCATAGTTTTAAGGTGGGGCGGGAGTGGGGTTGAAGGTGGGTTTCAAATAAATGTATGGGACAAGTTTTTTACACAAAGAGCAGTAGGCGCTTGGAACGCACTGTCGGGTGGGGGGGGTAATGGAAGCAGATATACCACAGCAGCGTTTAAGAGGCATATAGACAGGCGCGTGAATAGACAGGGATTGGTGATACAGAGCACGTGCAGCAGATGTTTAGTTTGAATTGGTATCATGATTGGCACGGACATCATGGGACACAGGATACATTCCTGTGCCGTCCTGTTCTCAAGAATATATTTACAGCATCACTAAAGCTTTATGACATACAGGATGCATATCAGGCAGAGGGAAGCAAATGTTTCGAATAAATTGCCAAAGAAAGTCATTGGTTCTGACTTGAGAGGGAAATCAATAATAAACTGCGTGAGTGAATGGATTCAGGTCAATAGTGAGAAGGTGCACAACTGGGGCCGAGCTATCAAATGAAAACTAACACCTAGAGTGTAAAGCTTTCTCTTGTTCCTACAGAGTTTATATTACCAGTTAAATTTCCTTGGCAGTTCATTGGCAGACATGCTCTTAATACAACCATTAACCTATGTATTTTAAATGGATTAATTGCTTCCCTGAAACAATGCTGAGAAAGGGTTTTACATGAACAATGAGTAAATGCTGGACACAGTAATATTAATCTTCATCATCTGTAAAATAAAAAGTAATCACAGTTCACATTACAGGCCTTTTCTCTCCGATTATAAATAAATGAATCTTGGTGACAATGGTCATTCCTCTGCCCTTCAAGAATCAGTTTCTCTGTTGCAATTACACTGATAGGTGTTCAGCATAGAATTAGTACTTTCCAGTGGATTTCTCCTTCAGAAAGAAAAAGATCAGCTAATATCTTAAGTGGTTTGATAATGTTTGTTAAATAAATGTTCTAATTTACTTACTGGAAAGTCTCCAACAAAGATGTGTATTAATATGCACTCGACGAGAGCATATTTTAACATTAAATCAAAATGAAATAGTGTTAGTCAGTTGTATTGAATGGTCCTGTGGGATTTATTAGCTGTGCCAGATAAATGGATAATAAGATGCTTAAAATTGCCAGTGATTCGTTGGTGTATGGCAAAGCATGCCACACAATCAAGGCTGATTGGGAATTCTGCCATTGTACCTGAAAAAGCATATAAATCCCAGGTCCAAATTGGTATTCGTTCAAAGTAGAGTTTCAACCTTGGTCATACCAAAAATATAATGTAACATCTTTTACAGCAGGTTAAAATAAATGGCAAGATGATGATATTTTGTAATATCTGCATTGTAAATTTACGTAACATTTTAGTCCAATGAAGAAAGACACAAACTGTGGGAGTAACTCAGCATCTCTGGAGAAAACGAATAGGTGACTTTTCGTGTCGAGACACTTCTTTAGATTGGTTGAGAGTCGGACTGCCATCATGTCTATATCTATTTGGGACTGCATCAGCTCATCTACTGCTGAAGCCCACACCTTGCCTTTCGTTAGTGAAAGATGCAGCATGAAACAGGTCCTTCGCCTCACCGAGTCCACACCAACAATTAATCACCTGTTCCTACTAGTTCAACGTTATCCCCTTTCTCACACACTCCCTGAATACACCAGGGGCAATTTACAGAGGCCAATTAACCTACAAACCCACATGTCTTTGGGATATGGGAGGAAACCCATATAGCCAGATGGAGAAGGTGCAAATTCTATACCCCAGGTCTTGGTCAAATCGGGGTCTCTGGAACAGTGATGCAAGAGCTCTACTAGCAGCACCACAGTGCTGCCCTGTTTTATAACACATTTAGATTTAAACACTCCAATTACCAGTCTCCCTGAACCCATTCTGCATAAATCTGAGGTCAACCAGAACTATTTAGTCCATGCACTGAACTGAACCTGAAGTTCTCACCCTTGCTTCTATCACCCCTCCACCCGCCACATCTTCCCATCTCCCCCCGTGTCTGCCTTCCGCAAAGACCGCTCCCTCCGCAACTCCCTTGTCAATTCTTCCCTCCCCTCCCGCTCTACCCCTTCCCCGGGCACTTTCCCTTGCAACCGCAAGAAATGCAACACTTGTCCCTTCACCTCCCCCCTCTACTCCTTTCAGGGACCCAAGCAGTCCTTCCAGGTCCGACAGAGGTTCACCTGCACCTCCTCCAACCTCACCTACTGCATCCGCTGCTCCAGATGATCTATATCGGTGAGACCAAGCGGAGGCTTGGCGATCGTTTCGCCGAACACCTCCGCTCGGTCCGCAAGAACCAACCCGACCTCCCGGTGGCTCAGCACTTCAACTCCCCCTCCCATTCCGCATCGGACCTCTCGGTCCTGGGCCTCCTCTACGGCCAGAGTGAGCAACACTGCAAGCTGGAGGAACAGCACCTCATATTCCGCTTGGGGAGTCTGCATCCTTTGGGCTTGAACATTGAATTTTCTTAATTCTGTTAACCCTTGCTGTCTCCTCCCCTTCCCACCACTCCCTCAGCCCTCGGGTCCTGGCATTCCCTCTATCTCTATCTCCCTCCCCCACCCTAGCCGCACTAGCTTCTCATTTTCACACCACAAACAGCTTACAATGGCTTGTTCCCTTTATCATCGATACTTTTTTGCATATCTTTCATTCATTGTTTCTTATCTCTCCACATCACCGTCTATATCTCTCGTTTCCCTGATCCCTGACCAGACTGAAGAAGGGTCTCGACCCGAAACGTCGCCTATCTCCTTCGCTCCTTAGATGCTGCTGCACCCGCTGAGTTTCTCCAGCTTTTTGTGTAACCTTCTATAACGCCGCTTGGTTTCACCTTTCCTTATCTCTGAAATTCCCTCCAAGCCATATCGTCTTCAGAGATGTCGGCACCGTGCTCCTCTAATCCTGGCCACTTGCAGCTGCGACTCCAGCTATCAAGCTCCAAAGTTTGAATAAACCCTCAGAATACTTTCAAGTCATAATATGCATCACATATGTGAGAAAGAGTGAATATGCATCATCTTAACATTTATATTAAGCTGCTTTCCACAATTGGAGGGGGGGGGGGGGGGAGGGGGATGACCATTGAGGAGAACGCAGTGGGTCACAACAGGGAAGGGTGAATTTAGACTGGGCTCAAGTGACAGGAGACCCAATAGTTAGGAGTACAGCAGGGAAATTCTGTGGCTGTAACTGGGACTCCAGGATAATGTTACCTGCATAGTGCCAGGGTCGAGAATGTCTCTGAGAGGAGCAGTGGTAGATTTGCTGCCTAAAAGTGGCAGGGGCTTGGGTTCGATCCTGACTATGACTATGTTCTCCCCATGACCATGTGGGTTTTCCCTGGGTGGCTCCAGTTTCCTCCCATACTCCAAAGACGTACAGATTTGTATGTTAATTGGCTTTGGTAAAGATTGCAAATTGTCCCTAGTGTGTAGGATAGTGCTAGTGTAGGGGATGGCTGGGGGCATGGACTCAGTGGGCAAACGGGCCTGTTTCCCCTTGCTGTATCTCTAAAACTAAAAGTGAAAGTTGCAGGACATTCTCATGGGGGAGGGGAGAGCACCAGAAAATGTTGTGCACATTGGCGCAAATGGCATAGGTAGAAAAATGTTTCAGAAGGAACTGCAGTTGCTGGAAAATCGAAGGTGGACAAAAATGCTGGAGAAACTCAGCGGGTGAGGCAGCGTCTATGGAGCGAAGGAACGTCATCTATTTCCTTTGCTCCATAGACGTTGCCTCACCCGCTGAGTTTCTCCAGCATTTTTCTCTGCCTTAGGTAGAAAAAGGGAAGAGGTTCAATAAAATTAATATAGGAATTTAGCTAAAGGTTAAAAAGCAGAAACTCAAGGTCAGTTTACTCCAGGTTACTGCCAGTACCATATGCTAGTGAGGGTAGGAAAAGGAAGATATGGCAGGTGATTGCATGACTGGCAAGTTGGTCCGGGGGTCAGGGATTCCGATTTTTGGTTGACTCGGGTCTCTTCAGGTGGAGAATTAACCTGTACAGGAAGGATGGGTGACAATGAACTAAAGGGTGATCAAGATCTTAGTGGGTAGATTTGCTGGAGTAATTAGGGAGGGTTTAAACTAGATATGCGGGGGGGATGGGATCCAAAGCAGTGGTGAAGCAGATGAGAGGCTAGAAGTGAATAGAGAAGTCAACAACAGCCAATTCCTTAGACAAGACAGGCCGGGAGTGAAGAAAGACTGTTAGATTAACTTACATTTATCTCAATGCAAGAAACCTGGCAGGTAAGGCGAACAAACTCAAGGCATGGATAGGTCCGTGGGACTGCGATAATTTACAGAAACATTACAAAGGAAGGGATAAGACTGGCAGCTTAATGTTCCAGGGTACATGAGCTACAGGTGGAATAGAGCTAGAGGAATGAGTACAGGGAGTTGTATTATCTATTAAGAAGAACTTTGCAGCAGTAATCGGAGATTACATTACTGAGTCACGTGAGTGACTTCGTGAAGAACCCGCCAGCACGCTTGCGCAGCTTATCGTCGCGCGCATTTGCAGCGGCAGCTGGGGGGGGGAGTGCGCTCTCCCCACCGGCCTCCTTCACAAGACCGGCAGGTAAGTATTACCTTCCTTTACAGCATGGACAAGGGCCGCAGGACGACGCTGTCGGGGAGCTGAGTTGTGCTGCGGCCAGCCGACGGCCCTTGTCCCCGGAGCTGCACGGAACGCCGGCAGGTTCAGGAATGCGGAAGTCGGGCGCGGAGCTGAGCTGCGGCCAGCCGACGGCCCTTGTCCCCGGAGCTGCACGGAACGCCGGCAGCTTAACGCTCACAGCATGGACAAGGGCCGCAGGACAACGCTGCCGAGGAGCGGAGCTGAGCTGCGGCCAGCCGACGGCCCTTGTCCCCGGAGCTGCACGGAACGCCGGCAGCTTTATCGCAACGGTGGGGGCAGGAATGAGGAAGTCGGGCGCGGAGCTGAGCTGCGGCCAGCCAACGGCCCTTGTCCCCGGAGCTGCACGGAACGCCGGCAGCTTTAACGCAACGGTGGGGGCTGGAATGCAGAGTCGGGCGCTCCCGCTAATACAGGGGCCGACTCACCCGAATGGGTTACCGCTATGGAGCTGCAAGCAACAGGTCCAGACTCCAAGCCCCCCGTCCTCCAAGAGAATAAGGGGGGATACGGTTACGTGGCAAGGGGTCTTGTTTTTCTTTTACAGGCAACCTCTCCCCGAGCTCCAGTAGACCCGGGGAGAGGTTGCCTGTAAAAGCAACCTCTCCCTGGGCCGGGGGACAGCCGCACGACAGGGGAGCCCTGCAGAGTGCATTACGTACCGCAGCCAGGGATATCTGCCATCGTGCAGCCCGGGCATAACACTGCTGCGTCGTGTAGGCCTGCTGGAGCAGATACCACCGACAACACACCCCGTCAGGCTGCGGTCAAGGGCGGAGGTGGCAGCAGGAAGCGGTCGGTCAGCTCAGCGCTGCGAGCGGCCGACCATGCGCCTCCACGCCAAGTAATGGTGTAAGTGTGGAGGTAAGCTTGCACGGACTCCGGGGAGCCAGGTTCCGGGGGCCGGCGCCGAGTCAACTCACCTGCCTTCTTATCAGCCAGGTGGGCCGCCACAGTCTGGGAGAAGACAGACTAGCGGAGAGTCCGTGCGGGAGTCGTATGACCCTACTTGGGCTGTAGGTCACGACGACCTGCCATTGGACCATAGACCCTAAGGGGGTGAGGTCCGATGGTGGAAGCCCCAGTGAATTCGCAGGGCCTGGGGAAGTCGGCTTGTCCGCTGCATATAGCAGGGACGGTCGCATTGAGCGGTTGGAGCTCTTAAATGGTCCAACATCTCCATCGGGACCAAGAACGAGAAGAACGGCATCCACTAGCCGTGCAAGGACTCCGCTCAGCTCCTCATCGTCTCCAGCCAGAAGCATTAATGATTGCCCAGCTGCTGTGTTTGACGACGACCAGGGACAGCCAGTGACCGCTGAACCAGAGCATGAGGAGGATGCTGGATGTGGTGAGTGAAGTTTGCCGTTTCTACCTAGACAGGTGAACCCTGCACCACGAATTGGCGGGCACCATTGATTGCCTACGTATGCACCAACTCTGGAGTCAGATTCTCAATAATACCTTGGAGAAAGGTTCTCCACGGGCATAACGGCGTTCTGGAAAACCCTGATCGGGGATAATGTGTCCAGTAAATAGCATGATGCGCTAGCACTCCTATGCAATGCCCAGTATGAGATATATTGCCTGCGTAAGAGCTCCATATAGCCTACACTAAACCCCAAATTCGCGGGGTTGTGCCGACCATTACCGCTCCACCGCCGCATCAGTTGCTTGGAGACCTGTACAAACAGGTGAAGGGACTGGACAAAGGAGGCCAAAACAGTGGGCCTCATGAAACTCCATCGGTCAGAGTTCACCCATATCACCGGCAACAGCCTAATACAACCAGTGAACCAAGGCTGCCGGATAGGGCACAAAGATTCTACCGACCTCCATAACGTCCACCCGAAGCACCGTATGTATGGAACCGCCGTTCACTATGGAGGTAAGGGGGTCTGGCTCCTCTCACGCCATAGTATCCCTCCTGTACGAATAGGTGGGCGATTGCGGGCGGCCTTGGACATATGGGGAAAACTGTAACCACAGATGAGTTTATTTTACAAAGTGTTCAAGGGTATATAATTCGTGGGAGGTATAGATTCCCATACCCAGCATTCGCCTCGTAGGAATTTACTCTATCCCGAAAAGAGGTGGAGGCAGGGCATGCTGAAATTATATGGCGAGCAGGGAAAAGTGGTAATTGGCATAACCAAGCATGGACATATTGAGTTATAATCGATTTAGCTGAGTTGAACACTTTTGTACAATATACCCATGTCAAAATGGATGCTTTTGGAACAGCTAGGTGGATGCTTTACTCAGGGTACTTTATGGCATGTATCAGTTTGAAAGAAGCATGCTATACGGTGCCCATCGCTGAGGCTCACAGGGAATTCTGAAGTTGTCTGGAAGGGTGCATTGCCTAATGGAACCATCACAGCTTAGGCTGTTTACCAAGTTGGTATTTACCTGTATTGGCTCTTCTCCGACAACAAGATTATAGTGATGGCATGTTGGATGAAATCCTTATAATGGGGCAGACCCTCCAATTGGCAATTCAAGGAGTGGCTGCAACCAAGGCTCTGCTTGAGAAACTGGGATTGTAATCCATCCAGACAAATCAAAAACTGCACCCGCTACGGGTTATGGATTTGGTGTTCACCTTAGACACTAATTTAATGAAGTTTATCATCCCCCTAATAAAGCTACTGCTATATCAGAAGAGTGCCACAATCTTGCTTGCGCCAGGGTATCGACCATGTGGCAAACAGCGAAAGTTATTGGTATTGGTAACTCTAAATTGGTAACTACATTCCCAGCTGCACGATTCGGACCGCTACACTACCGAAATTCACAAAGGTCACAAATCACAACATTTAAAAAACAAATGCTGGCTGCTTTGATCGGCCACTTTGGTTACCACCGGAAGCTAGAAACAAGCTATAATGGTGTGTAGATAATATTAAAGAATGTCATTGACCTATTATATGGAGCAACCCTGATGTTGTGCTACTAACTGACGCAAGTGCACCAGGCTGGGGAGCAACTGGTACGATGTCCAGTTGTGGTGGCAGATGGAACTCTCATGAGTCTACATTCCTGGAGTCACATGGGATAAACTATATAGAAATGCTGGGGGTGTTTCATGGACTGCGGGTTTCTGTACTAATTCATGGGATTACGTCCGCTTTTGAATAGATAATGCTACAATAATGGTTTACATCAATCATATGGGTAGTATTAGGTCGCTAGTTTGCAATGAATTGGCTAATACAATTTGGCACTGGTGCATTGAAAGAAATATTTGGATTACTGCGACCTATTTGCCTGGGAAGCTTAATTCAGTGGCGGACACCAGGTCACGTGTCTTCAATGACAACATTGAGTGGATGTTGAACCCCCAGATTTTGGAGATATTATAGCTCAAATTGGGGACACCAGATATTGACCTATTTGCGTCCAGGCTGAACCATCGAATACCAACGTATGTGTTGTGGGAACCAGACCCTGGGGTAATAGCATTGGATGCATTTTTATCCATTGGGGGAAATGGGTTGCTACGCGTTTTCCCCATGCTGCCTCACCAGTCGGGTATTGCAGAAAATTAAACTAGACTCTGCAACTGACATATTGATCATTCCCGACTGGCCTACACAACCATGGTTGTAGAAATGTACAACAACCATGGATGGCGATTGGGAAACATCCCAAATTGATTACTCACTCCATTACAGGGGGGTCAGTCATCCTTGCCATGGTCATTAAACTTGTTGGCTTGCAGGTTCTGAAAAGACCGCTCAACCGGGCAGGCATCTCGTCAAGAGCCATGAACCTTATTGCAGCATCGTATCGGGAATCCACCCGCAAACAATATCTCACTCAAATCAGAAAGTGGGAGGTTTCTGTGCCCGGAACAACAAGTCCTCCAACTCGGCAACAATACTGGATGTGTTGGAGTTTCTAGCAGGCCTCCATTTTGATGCAGGCCTCAGCTACAGTGCCATCAACAGCGACAGGAGTACGCTGTATTCATACCTGGATATAAGTATCAGCTCCCACCACCTGGTGTCTAAACTAATGAGGGGAGTATTCAATACCAATCCCTCCACGACCCAGATATACAGTAACGTGGGATGTGGGGATCATGCTGACCCTACTGAGGAGCTGGGCTCCAATAGATGAGCTACCATTTGAAACAGCTCACCCTTAAGGTGGTGATGCACATGGCACTGGCGACAGCCCAACGAGCCCAGATGTTACAAAAACTGCGACTGGACAGCATGGTGGCCAACCCTGGTCAAATAAAATTCTTTGGTAAAGAGTTATTAAAACAGGAGTTGCTACTAACGTTTTAAGTCTTATTCCACCAGGGCTGCAGCGAGAGCCATGAAGGTGCCCATGGACCACATTTTCGCCACTGCGGGCTGGGCCAGTGGGGGAAAAAACCTTTCAACGGTTCTATAACAAGTCTCTGGCCGTTCCTGCGACATTCGCAGAAGCTATCCTGGGTACCGCTCAGTAAATGTCTGGCCCCAAATTAGGGGTTGTTGTTTAGTTGATTAATAAATTGTGTTGATTTTTCAGCCGCTGTCAACTGAACTCCATTAACAGTCTTACTCCATCAGAATGGCGGCAGTGTGATAAGCATGGACGTTGTTCAGGGCGTGAAATCACAGAGCTTTGAAATCTTCACGAAGTCACTCATGTGACTCCGAAGTAAAATAGTAAGATTAAACGAGAACTTACCAAGTTTGAAGTTTGATCTGTATTTTACGAGGAGTCGCGGTGAGGGATTTCGTGCCCACCGCTCCCACCCTCTATCATCAGGTCAAACGGGTAGTTCTACGGTTTTCATCTTACTATTTTCAGTCATGGTTGGTTCTGTGATTCCACACCGCTGCTTTGAAGGATGCTGCGCAAGCGTGCTGGTGGGGTCTTCACGAAATCCCTCACCGCGACTCCTCGTAAAATACAGATCAAACTTCAAACTTGGTAAGTTCTCGTTTAATCTTACTATTACATTACTGAGTGATCGTCCAGCAAGGATTTATAGGCAGAGAAGAGGAATTAGAAAGGGATGAACACCTTATTGTAGCCCCTCCCCCCCCACTCCCCCCCAAAATAGTCAATTAGAGGAACAAAATGCAGGAATATTGCAGAGATATGCAAGAATAATAGGGTGGTCAAAGAAGGGATTTAATTTTTCTAATATAAAGTAGGACTGCCATGGTGCTAAGAGCTTGGGTAGGGTGGAATCTGTTGAATGTGTTCAGGAAAGTTTCCTTAAATTATATACAAAGGGCCCCACAAGGGAGAGAGGAAACATTGACTAACTCTTGGGTAATAGGGTAAGACAAGTGACAACGGTGTCAGAGGGGTATACTTTGGGACCAATGTTCATCGTTCCATTAGTTTTAAAATAGTCATGTCAAAGGACAGAATTGGTCCACAAGCGTAAATTCAAAAATTGATTGGCATTTTGTGGGCATGGGGATGTCAGGCAAGGTGAGATAGCGAGGTTACAAAGTCTGCATGTTCCTGCTAGAGTGAAAGACAAGGCTGGAAGATATATCGAACCCAGGATTGCAAGAGATATTGAAGTTCTGTAGAGAAATAGAGGGAAGTTTGTACAGTTACAAGCAGCTAGAATGACTTGAATTCTTGGAGGAGTAGACTTTGAATGGCAGTGCTGGCTCGAAGGGCCGAATAGCCTACTCCTGCACCTATTGTCTATTGGAGGTCAGAAAAAGGGGCTTTGGATGTGAGTGAGACCAGATGGAGATTGGAAAAAAAGAAGTTAAAAAAAGTCTGAAGAAATATCCTGACCCAAAACGTCACGCATCCTTGTTCTCTAGAAATGCTACCTGACCCGCTAAGTTACTCCAACACTTTGTGTCTATCTGTAGTATAGAAGGTACTGAATGTCGTAAACCATATAAAGGGGCCTGACCCTTTGGAGTAGAAACTGTCAGAACCCTGGCATTATCATAACGAAGATTGGCTAAGGTTGTGTCTTATGTTAGACGGGCTACGAAGAGAAACTTGGGTATGATAGACTAGGAACCCTAACATCTGTGGTAGGTAAGATACTGGAGTGGCTTCTAAGGGATAATACAGACTAATCAGGGCATTGATAGGCGAGTTGGTCTGGGATATTTTAGCCATTACAGAAACATTACTAAGGGAGGGATAGGATTGGCAGCTTAATGTTCCAGGGTACAGGTGCTACAGGTGGAATGGACCTGGAGAAAAGTATTGGGAGTTGCATTTTTGTGCAGCTTTATGCCTGCCTCACAAATTGGATTGAGGGTTTTTTTTAATAACCAAGAAGGGCCACAAACATAGTCTGCATGGACTTCAGCAAGACCTTCGATAAGGTTCTGCATGTAGGACTGCTCTGGAAACTGGCATCCAGGGTGTGCTAGCTAACTGGATACATAGTTGGCTTGA
Organism: Okamejei kenojei; assembly: GCA_035221665.1. Taxonomy (NCBI): domain Eukaryota; kingdom Metazoa; phylum Chordata; class Chondrichthyes; order Rajiformes; family Rajidae; genus Okamejei; species Okamejei kenojei. The sequence continues at coordinate 87,246,226 of CM069137.1, forward strand.
TGGTTGGAAGCAGAGGAGCATAATGACATATGGAGCATAATTCGGATAAGGTCAGTATGTCCACAGTGAATGGTAAGGACCAGCGGTGTGTTGTTGAATAGTGGGATCTAGGAAAACAAGTACCTAATTTTATGAATGTGGTGTCATAGGGAGACTGGGTGATGAAGAATGGTTTTACTGCATCAGTGAGGGCATTGAGTGGAGGTATATGAGGCATATGATATATCTTCTTATCGAGTCCACACACAAGATTAGAAGTAGTTCAGCCAGAGCTGAACACACTTCTCGGCATCTGCATACAACGGTGTCTGCCTTGTGCTTCTTGTGCTTCCCGTGTGTGGTGGTGGAGAGATTGGTCGAAACAGGGCTGCGACGTGAACGCTCTTCCCTTGACTCCATATGATATATGGATATATGAGTATAGTGTATGAGTATGGATGTTATGCTGTAATTGAACAAGGCGCCGTGAGGTAAATTTCAAAGCTTTTGGTGATATTCTTCTTGCTGGAGTAAACATGCTCCCGACCTATATGCAAATCCTCCCTAGCAATCATATCTCTACATTTAGACACAATTAATTTCAGATACTGATGGATATAAAAAGTCACAAAGTGATGTAAGGGGGAACAGTTCTAATAGGAACCTGAAGGGTGACTTTTACGTGGATTGATGGATCGAGTCGCCAGAGGAGGTAGTTGAGGCAGGCACCAACTGGGCATTTGGGCTGGTACGTGGATAGGACAGGTTTAAAGGGATATGGGCCAAATACAGGCAGGTGGGGCTGCTGTAGTTAGAACATGTTGGTCGACGTGGGCAAGTTGGGCTGAAGGGCCTGTTTCCACGCTGTATGACTGTATTACTCTATAAGTGCTAGAGAAACTGCGGATGAGGCAGCATCTACAGGGAACATGGATAGACGATGTTTCAGTTCAGGACTCTTCTTCAGACCGATTGCAGTAGGGGGGGTGAAAGCTAGAAGAGAGGTGGGGTTTTGGGGGGGTGGCAGGTGGGACAAGTAGTAGGTGATTATGTTAGCGGGGCTTGATTGGCTGATGGTTGGATAAAAGCCAGAGATGAAAGGACTAAAGGGCTGTGAAAAAAGAAAACAAGGACAGAAGAGACTTTTTCTTACAAAGGCAACAGCCCCATCTCTCAATGTCTCCAATGCAACCACATCTTCTCCCAAGACTCCTCTCTGGGACATCTAAGATGTCCTTTCGTTAGTCAAACTGGTCCCCCCTGCTGTGGTAATTGGATCCCCCACCCATGTCTCCTCTGTATTCTGTAGTTCTGCTCTTGCTCCCCAGAATGACCAAGGATAGAGTTACCCTGGTCCTCATCTTTACCGCAAGTTGGAGGAACAGCACCTCATATTCCGCTTGGGGAGTCTGCATCCTCTGGACTTGAACATTGAATTTTCTCAATTCTGTTAACTCTTGCTGTCTCCTCCCCTTCCCACCTCTCCCTCAGCCCTCGGGCCCTGGCATTCCCTCTCTCTCTATCTCTCCCCCACCCTAGTCGCACCAGCTTCTCGCTTTCACCCAACAAACAGTTAACAATGGCCTGCTTCTTTTATCATCGATACTTTTTTGCATATCTTTCATTCATTGTTCTTTATCTCTCCACATCACCGTCTATATCTCTCGTTTCCCTGATCCCTGACCAGTCTGAAGAAGGGTCTCGACCCGAAACGTCGCCTATCTCCTTCGCTCCTTAGATGCTGCTGCACCCGCTGAGTTTCTCCAGCCTTTTGTGTACCCTCTTCATCTTTACCTCATCAGCTTTCCCATCCAACATTATCATTCTTCAACATATCCGCCTCCTTCAACGTGATCTCACCACCAGTCACATCAACCAATCCCCACCAGTATCTGCTTTCTGCAACTCCTTGGTTCACTCGACTCGGCTCTTTCCAACCAAACCACTCCCTCCCACTTGACCCAGAGAAATAACATTGTGTACCATGGATGTGGATTCCTATCAAGAACAGAGGCTAATTAGTAAGGAAGAGCGAATTGTAACAAGATTTTTGTAGAAATATAGAAATAGCTTAACTATTACATATAATTTAATGATCTGAACTTCAGTGGCTTCATATACTTTCTCAGGGATTGTGGAGCAGGTCAATAAATATTACTGTAACTGGAACTACACATGCTGTGTTTTCTCCCTGTGCCAGGAAAATTGCAATTAACAACTCTATGAGCACATTTCTAATTCCCACAAGCATTCTCCAGTTTCTGTAACTAGTTAAACAAAAGGCCCATCTCTCATACATCACCTCATGTCTAACAAACCAGTGGTGATGTGGGCATTCCAGTAAATGCGAGAGTAACCGATATATGTACAACTCAATCCAGCCCCTCGTGGAATATGAATGCATGTAATTTAAACCAAGACCCAGACCGACAGCAATGTAACATATTAACAAAGCTGTAAAAATCTAAATTAGCAACTGAATAATAAAAATCAGCTTTACAGCATCCACTCTGTGACTTTCCAAGGATCAAATCAGTAATGATACATTTTTTTCAGCAAAGCCACCCTTTAAAAATTCAGAAAATGTGTGATCTAGCTTTACCAAGGCTTTCTGCAAAGTTGAAGAGAAATAAAGAACCCAAAATTTTACTTGAGAGTTGGAATTAAAAAAGTTATTGAAGCCGTTGAAATATCATTAGAACCCAACTAATGTTCTCGTACTTTATGTGGAAGGAAAGCCACCATTCTAGCATAGACAGTTCAACTTGCAAATGCAAACAACTTGAACTGGCTCTAATCTAAATGAAATGGACCTTATCTGCCCTTTGAAATGACTGAGTAATGTCCCACTTGGCAAATCTTTAGGTAACTGCCGGTGACTGTCATAGTCGTAACAAGTCGCTGAGAAACCGGCGACAAGCTACTTCATCCAGGCGACAACCAAATGGGGGTAGGGTGTTGACATGCATAGAAAATTGGTTGGCAGACCGGAAGCAAAGAGTAGGAGTGAAAGAGTCCTTTTCAGAATGGCAGGCAGTGGCGAGTGGAGTGCCGCAAGGCTCGGTGTTGGGGCCGCAACTGTTTACCATATATATAAATGATTTGGAAGAGGGAATTAGGAGCAACACTAGCAAGTTTACGGATGACACAAAGCTGGGTGTCAGTGTGAACTGTGAAGAGGATGTTAGGAGGTTGCAGGGTGACCTGGACAGGTTGAGTGAGTGGGCAGATGTGTGGCAGTTGCAGTATAATATAGATAAATGTGAGGTTATCCACTTTGGCGGCAAAAACAAGGGAGCAGATTATTATCTCAATGGGGTTAGGTTAGGTAAGGGGGAGGTGCAGCGAGATCTGGGTGTCCTTGTACACCAGTCACTCAAAGTTGGTGTGCAGGTACAGCAGGCAGTGAAGAAAGCTAATGGAATGTTGGCCTTCATAACAAGAGGATTTCAGTACAGGAGTAAAGAGGTTCTTCTGCAGTTGTACAGGGCTCTGGTAAGACCACATCTGGAGTATTGTGGGTACACAAAAGGCTGGAGAAACTCAGCGGGTGCAGCAGCATCTAAGGAGCAAAGGAGATAGGCGATGTTTCGGGTCGAGACCCTTCTTCAAACTGGTCAGGGATCAGGGAAACGAGAGATATAGATGGTGATGTGGAGAGATAAAGAACAATGAATGAAAGATATGCAAAAAAGTATTGATGATAAAGGGAACAAGCCATTGTAAGCTGTTTGTAGTGTGAAAATGAGAAGCTAGTGCGACTAGGGTGGGGGAGGGAGATAGAGAGAGAGGGAATGCCAGGGCCCGAGGGCTGAGGGAGAGGTGGGAAGGGGAGGAGACAGCAAGGGTTAACAGAATTGAGAAAATTCAATGTTCAAGCCCAGAGGATGCAGACTCCCCGATCGGAATATGAGGTGCTGTTCCTCCAACTTGCGGTGTTGCTCACTCTGGCCATGGAAGAGGCCCAGGACCGAGAGGTCGGATACGGAATGGGAGGGGGAGTTGAAGTGCTGAGCCACCGGGAGGTCGGGTTGATTATTGCGGACCGAGCGGAGGTGTTCAGCGAAACGATCGCCAAGCCTCCGCTTGTTCTCACTGATATAGAACATCTGGCATCTGGAGCAGCGGATGCAGTAGATGATGTTGGAGGAGGTGCAGGTGAACCTCTGTCAGACCTGGAAGGACTGCTTAGGTCCCTGAAAGGAGGAGAGGGGGGAGGTGAAGGGACAAGTGTAGCATCTCTTGCGGTTGCAACGGAAAGTGCCCGGGGAAGGGGTAGAGCGGGTGGGAAGGGAAGAATTGACAAGGGAGTTGCGGAGGGAGCGGTCTTTGCGGAAGGCAGACAGGGGGGGAAATGGGAAGATGTGGCGGGTGGAGGGGCCACGTTGGAGGTGGCGAAACTGGCGGAGGACTATGTGTTGTATTTGCCGGCTAGTGGGGTGAAAGGTGAGGACCAGGGGGACTCTGCCCTTGTTGCGAGTGGGGGAATGGGGAGAGAGGGCAGTGTTGCGGGGTATGGAGGAGACCCTGGTGCGAGCCTCATCTATAGTGGGGGAGGGGAATCCCCGTTCTCTGAAGAATGATGCCATTTGTGATGACCTGGTGTGGAACACCTCATCCTGGGAGCAGATGCAGCGTAGACTGAGGAATTGGGAATAGGGGATGGAGTCCTTACAGGAAGCAGGGTGGGAGGAAGAGTAGTCCAGGTAGCTGTGAGAGTCAGTTGGTTTGTATGTAACACTTTGGAGTATTGTGTACAGTTTTTGTCTCCTAATTTGAGGAAGGACATCCTTGTGATTGAGGCAGTGCAGCGTAGGTTCACGAGATTGATCCCTGGGATGGCGGGACTGTCATATGAGAAAAGATTGAAAAGACTAGGCTTGTATCCACTGGAGTTTAGAAGGATGAGGGGGATCTTATAGAAACATATAAAATTATAAAATGACTGGACAAGCTAGATGCAGGGAAAATGTTCCCAATGTTGGGTGAGTCCAGAACCAGGGGCCACAGTCTTAGAATAAAGGGGAGGTCATTTAAGACTGAGCTGAGAAAAAACTTTTTTACCCAGAGAGTTGTGAATTTATGGAATTCCCTGCCACAGAGGGCAGTGGAGGCCAAATCACTGGATGGATTTAAGAAAGAGTTGGATAGAGCTCTAGGGGCTAGTGGAGTAAAGGGATATGGGGAGAAGGCAGGCACGGGTTATTGATAGCGGACGATCAGCCATGATCACAATGCTGGCTCGAAGGGCCGAATGGCCTCCTCCTGCACCTATTTTCTATGTTTCTATGTTTCTATGACAACACCTACATCAGGAGGTCAAGCTATGCTAATTGGCGTCAAACCCACTGTCGCCAAAAAAATGTCAACATGTTGAAAATTTAGCGGCGACCAGTAAGACGGTACGACTTTTTGCGCGACTGAGGAGACTACTCCTGGCGACCACTGGCGAACATGTGGCGACAAACTAGTCACCTGTAGTTACCTAAAAAAATCACCGAAGTAGGACAGGCCCATTAGTCACATAATGATATCAGACTGACACATAGGGTAGCTAAACACCATGGAAGCACTTTCACCTCAAGGAGAGCAATGGTTCAGGTTAAAAGGGAATCAGACCCATAAAGACATTATCAGGCCAAACAGTGACAACCACTACACATGACTTTCTTTGGATTTTGTAAAAGTCGCTGCCTTTTAAATGTCAAGGAATCAATGCAGCCTAGACTTGGTATGATTTTCTCCAGATTTCAATGAATAAGAAAGTGATGAAAGAAATAAGTGTATTAGAATGAATCGTGCTTCTACAATTATTACAAAGCTCGGCGAAAATAGAGTTATGAAAAGATTAGATGAAAACCAGTGTGTCTCAAAGCGTTAGAATGGAACAAAGGCCATGTTCCTCTGACATTCCAGTGAAAATATGTCAGAGTCAATGATAAGCCAGTGAATGGAAGGTGTAGTAAAGGGTCTCGTAGACAGGTGTGGATAATTCAGAAATGAAGAGCCCCAAACCTAAATAAAAAACTGTTTCCCTCTCCAGATATGCTGCTGGAACTGCTGAAGGTTTGCAGCACTCTCTACTTCATTTTAAATTGCAGCCAGATCAATCATCATCTTATTAAGCAGTAGAGGAGACTGGAGGGGCCGAGTGTTCTTGTTCTGCTCTGAAGTCATACATTCATTTGTTGATGGATGAAAAGTTTCATGGAAGAGCTTATGTTTGCCAGTGGAACAAATAAGTTTCAGGTTTCTCCTTTTTTGAAAAAAAAAACAATACAGTGTTAGATGGAATTGTGTTTAAATTACAATTGGGCCTGAAGTGGAATCTAACTCAAACAAAGACATTACACACCAAAAGGATGTCATAGATATCATTGTCATTCTTTGGAGAAATAACAAGGTTGGCATTTGAACATAAGCTGAACTATAGTTTTCAATAATGAAATACTGCTCCTCTGCTCTTGAGAGAGGATTAAGGGTGTAGAGGGGATGAAAGTCGGCTAAGTAAGATGATGTGGTGTGATCAGTTACAATATTCCAAAAACACAGATGTAACCTGCAGATTTTAAGAATACTGTAACCTCTAGACAATCATAAGGAGCAAAACATCCAATTTTGCATGAATGGCATTAGGAGGCTATCAGATCTGACTCTCCAGTTACGAATAGCTCGATAATATGTAAGATGATGTCCGTCAGTGTGAAGGATATAAAATATAAATGTACATTTATAATTTTGAACAAATATGAATTTTGAAATAATAATGAAGCTTGAACATTAGTAATGTAAGCATGATTGGCGAACAAATGTTGAAAGCACTAACAAATAGTATTTCGCTTAGAGAAGATAGACATAGAGTGCTGGAGTAATTCAGCGGTCAGGCAGCATCTCTGGTGAAAACAGATGGGTGACATTTCTGGTCAGGACTCTTCTTCAGTGATTTAGCTTAGAGATACAATGTGGAAACAGGCCCCTTGACCCGCCAAGTCGATGCGGACCATAAATCATCCTTGCACTAATTCCATGCTATCGCACTCACACATCTGACAGACTAAGGACAATTTACAGAGGCCAATTAACCTACAAATTTGTACGTCTTTGGAATGTGGGAGGAAACCGGAGCACCCAGAGAAAACCAACACAATCGTAGGCAGAATGTGCAAACTCTGCACAGACAGCGCCTGTTATCAGGATCGAACCCGGGTCTCTGGTGCTGTAAGGCAGCAGGTCTACCTCTGACACACTGTGCCACCCCAATGCATAGACTAGCTATGATTTATGCTAGGATGTCCAACAGAAGATTAGTGCACCCCATGGAATGTCTCTCCATTTAACAATTGTAAACACAACATCTATCACCTCCAACAGTCACCCCTACATTTCCATGCACCAAGGTCGCCATCCCCCTCTTCCCATAACTAACCTCGCAAATATGAGGTCTATTTTTATTTTAGAATGTAATCTGTTGCATTATCTTCATGTGCAGATGTTTTTTCTGAGATCTTTCTGGTTAGTTTACATTTCTCTGGGTGGCATTTTGTCAGACTAATCACCATGTCCTTCAGGGGAGACAACAAAGTAATATTGAACACACTTGTGCCCATCACCCTTTAATCTGTTACCATGAATCTAAAGGACGGGATATAGCGTTTCCACACTATGAACATGAAAGGAAACCGACTATGCAAATTGTACATCTCCCAGTGGCTGGGCTGTCTTACACTAGTCAGCACTTTGGCTAATTATCGTTTTGTGCATCTGTCTCTGTTGCCCTTTGACAGGTAAAACATGTTTGCAAACTTTCACTAGATAATTTCCTCGTGGAATATTGAAAAAAATCCCAACCATTATTTTTCATTTGGTTGTATCCATAGAAAGTTGTGTTACAGTATCTTCATATCGCCAAGATCCTCATTTCTGCACGATCAATCAGTAGCAATGTTACACAATTTCGAGATTTAAAAAAATCAAGTCTGCAATTTATCCCATCAGATAAAGCATAGAAAGAAGTTTAACTTGACACCTAATTCACTTCCATATCTTCAGTAGTAAAAAAGTTATTGTCATTTTCATACTCGGAAATTAGCATCTTGTTCCCTATTGCTTTTCCATTGACAACACAAAAGCTGTGATCGAGGACAGTCAAAAGCCCAGAACTTTCTTAAAAATTAAGAGAACTGAATGGAATTTTCAGTTATTATAGATTGAATCATTCTGAAACAAATATAACACATCTTACTTGGATGACCTGAAATTAATGCATATAGTTAGTTAATTACCGAATTGTAACTAATTACAAAATTGACCGTTGTGACGGAAATAGTAATAAACACCCAGACTGCCTTGAAAATTCAAAAATGTGATATTCTCAAGATCAGAACTTTAATATTATTGTATTATATGCTGTAAGTCCATAACAGATAGGTAAATAAATTACAATTTCTAGCAATAGACCAGGTATTTATGGAGAAGATCAGTTGCTAGCTGGTACATTGGCATATCATAATCAGTAGCATCATCATACTCCTCAGATTGTAACCAATAAGCAACTCTGTACACCTTGTTTTTCCTCGAGTTTTCAATTTTGGCATTGTAAACTACAAGTTTTTAATCTTCAAACCACGCATGACATGCTTTTCTGCCCACTACTTTCCCATTAAGAATGTCCTGTAGATTCCATTTCTTAAGAAAAGGATATATTTTTAAAATAGCCTTTATATATCCAAATAACAAACTAATCCCATTCACACAATAATTCGCAATATAACATGATTTTTAAATCTCACAGTCATGAATTTATATGCCAGATGGAAGGAATTTAATGTTTAATTCCCATAAATTAATCCAGAAACATACACTCAAAATATAATCAAAATTTTTGTGTTTTGCACACTATATGTGACTCAAACTGTTGTGAATATTTAGTTTAAAAATAATGATCATGGAGAGAGATTAACACAAAATATAGACAATTTAGACGGCATGACATGATTTTCCAAAAAAAAGAGCATTTTAATCATCTTGCGAGTAGGTGTTTCTGGAACGCGATTGATTGGAACGTTGCATTTGCAGTGAATTTGAACCCCATATCAGCAAGAAAGACACTGCTGGTTCGTATGGGGCCCAAATAACATTTTCGCAATGTAAAATTAGATTAAAGCCATCCCATGAAATGATTAATTGTAAAATATATGGCCTACCCTTTGTTTTGTCCCATTCTTGTGATCCGTCACGTTATAGCCGTTGAAGGGTGTTAGAAGTCGCTTTTTATTTTAATCCAATTATTATCGATTTTTCTTCATCAGCTAGCAGCCCGAGGAAATCCGCCTCCGACAGGCAGAATAAAACTGAATTTTAATCCCGCCTCCCCCCCCCCCCCCCCCCCCAAGCCGCCAAAGTCACGCACACGGCCAGTGGCAGAAGTGCAGCGCCGCTGAAGGTAGGTATTGTAACATCGTTACAATCAGAGAAGGGATTGTGCAGAGAAAGCCAATAATGTCGCAGGAGGCTGTGGAGGCCATCTATGGATATATTTAAGGTGGGGATTAATAGATTCTTGATTAGTAAGGGCGTCAGGGGTCATGGGAAGAGAGCAGGAGAATGAAGTTGAGAGGGAAAGGTAGATCAGCCATGATTGAGTGATGGAGTAGACTTGATGGGTCGAATGGCCTAATCCTGCTCCTACAACTTATGAACTTATGAATGACACAAGCCAGTGGACTCAGCAGCTCAAATGCACACTGGTAGGCAGGCACCAATCTTGCTACTTTACTTAAAGCACTTAACTGTTCCTGAACTTGACGGCCCAATTGAGTTATAGGCACTACCAAGGAAATTGATATTGACAGATGTGATGATAATCCTGGAACCTGATACTACTTTTAAATTAGCTGAACAGCACCCATTCCTTTTAAGAAATCAGCATATCATTCGCAAATGTTAGAGCTACAATTAAAGAATTGGCTCAACCACTATTAAATTATCTGAATTCACATCAATCATTGTGACAAACAGCAGCCAGCATCTACTGTTGGGTACAAACCCACTAGCAAGTAGGAAGAACTGTGGGATTTATCTCATGCATGAAACATCTCATCTCTGTGCCAACTACAGTGTTCCCTGGCTTCAACCTCTCCCATACAAACAGCACATTCCCCGAAGATTCCTCATCGGCTCTGGAGATAGTGGTCTCCTGCTCCCCAAATGCCAGGTGCTAGATAAACGCAAGTGCAATTGTGACCATGGACCTTATCAATTTGCCCACCAAAATCAATTGCAACAGGCGCCTATTCTCTCCAGAGACCAACAATGCATAACAAATTTATTTTCAAAGTGTTTTTTCTGGTGATGTTAGGAATAGTATTATCTACATTATCACGGATACCTGTGGTATCATTTACATTATCAAGGATAACCTCACAGAATAGACAAAACAAACATTTCCATTTGGACAAAAAGATGATCCATGTTTCTTTTTTTAGATAGTCAGTCATGCATTGAGATTAACGCATTTATTGCTCATCAGTAATTGTCCATTTCAGTTCCATTTCAGTTTTAGTTTATTGTCACGTGTACCGAGGCACAGTGAAAAGCTTTTGTTGCGTGCCAACCAACCAGCGGAAAGACAATACATGATTACAATCGAGCCATGCACAGTGTACAGATACATGATAAGGGAATAACATTTAGTGCAAGGTAAAGTCCAATCAAAAGGTAGTCCGTGGGTCCCCGATGATTAAATGTTTGCTACTGCACTCAGAGGACAGTCAATAGTCAAACATTGCTACAGATTTGGAGTTTTGCAAGGACCAGACCAGATAATGACAACTCGTTTCTTCTTCGGTGAGTTTTGAACTGGGTGAGTTTTTTAACAACAATCCAGTCATTTCAAGGTCAATGGTAATGATACAAACTAACTTTAATCCATGTTTATTTAATTAACAGATTTGAAATTCTACAGCTGTCGTTTGATCTCTCCAGATCAATAGTTTAGTGTTTAGTTTAGTTTAATTTAGAGATACAGCGGGGAAACAGGCCACTCGGCCCACCGGGTCCGCACTGACCAGCGATCCCCGCACATTAACACTATCCTACACCCACTAGGGACAATTTTTACATTTACCAAGGCAATTAACCTACAAACCTGTACATCTTTGGAGTGTGGGAGGAAACCAAAGATCTCAGAGAAAACCCTCGTATGAATCAGGCAAAACAGTTTGGAGTAGTATCAGGAAAATTAGCAAAATAGAAACAAATAAAAAACTTGTAAGTTGAAAGAGAATTCTTTAATAAAATAGACTTGGGAGCTATTCAGAAGTTTATCTGGTTTTGATATAAAGTGCCATCACTATGGTGGCTTTCTGATGAGGAAGAACAGTATGCACCAAATCAGATTGCCATGGACAAAGGCTGCATCTTTATCCCAAAGTTTTAATGTAGATTCCTCAAGAAGTGCTTAAAAGATAGATCAACGGAGGATCAAAATGTGGTGCAGAGGGAGGAAGTGTTCAACATTCTTGTAGTTGTCTTTTTCCAGTCCGCTAGGCAGCTGATTACCAAGTGGACGGTGGCTAGATCCAACTGCAGACATCATGGCAGCCATATTGAGTCTGAAGCAGGGTCTTGACCCGAAACATCATCCATTCCTTCTCTCCAGTGATGCTGCCTGTCCTGCTTAGTTAATCCAGCATTTTTGTGTCTATCTTCGGAGTCAACCAGCATCTGCAGTTCCTTCCTACATATCATGGGAGCTTCCTGTTTATGGTTCCGTGATATGCAGTGGGTTTCCCCAATGCCATGGGTTTGAAATGGAACCACAGCAGTGGACAGCATAAGAACAGGGAATAGGACAATAGTAATGGACAGAATTTCTTTGCTACAACTGCTTACATTGCTGAGTGACTAAGTTGAGGCCCTTGGAAAAATAAGATGCGAGACACAGATTCAATCCTTTCCCCAGCTAATGATGAGATGGGTCAGCAAAATAAGCTGCTACTTCAGTTCACTATGAGATGGTCAAATCTGGCAAAACCGGACACTACCACCCATGACAGAGACAAGGACCAGCTTTACCTGACCCAAATGAAAGGAAGCAACCTGATGGTGAATTTTAGATGATCTGATGTGTTGGCAGTCAATGGAAAGTGATATATACTTTGTTGCAGAAGGCAAATTTAACAGTGGTTAATCATGCATCTAATCTTCTAATCTTCTGAACTCTAATTTAAAGAACATGATTGTTTGCTGATCTGTAATTCAAGTGTATGAGGGGCACAGTTAAATGGTTCTGTTGAACAAAACCATTAGTAGCTCAATGTTATGAGATCTGATGTATACCTCGAGCACACATCAATGTATCTGGAGCAGAGAAGGCTTTTCAACCCATCAGAAAGATTTAATAATGCCACCAATTCAATTGCTGCATTGTACTTCTGAAAAGAGGAACCTGTGAGAATTTGATTGATTGTAATTTAAATATTAAATTATAGCCTCATTATTCTTGGGTTCCACTTCAGTGAAAGTCATAATTGGAAAAGTAACATGTGCGCGCATCTGTGCCTTTGTGCGGAAGGTTAGATTGGCGTCTAATTCACTGGAGCAACAGTGGCGCAGTGGTGGAGCTCCTGCCCTGCAGTGCTAGCAACCCGGGTTCGATCCTGACCACGGGTGCTGTCTGTACGGAGTTTGTATGTTCTCCCTGTGACCGTGTGGGTTTTCTCCGATATCTCTGGTTTTCTCCCACACTCCAAAGACGTACAGGCTTGCAGGCTAATTGGCTTTGGAAAAAAAAATTAATTGTCTCCAGTTTCCGCGATGTATCTCTAAACTAAATTAAACTAAACTAATGCATTTGTGTGCTGTGCAGATGGCAAAGGGACCACAATATGCAAGGTAAGAGTATGTGAATGTATCAATTGCCTGGGAGACATAAATGTGTGGATTCAGTTTAGATTTTGAGACACAGCTGGAACCAGGCCTCTTCGGCCCACCAAGTCCACCCCGACCAGCGATCACCCATACACTAGCCCTAATCTTATACACTAGGGACAATTAACATTCCTACCAAAGCCAATTAACCTACAGGCCTGGAGGCCAAGTGTGGGAGGAAACTGGAGGACCTGGAGAAAACCCACAGAGTCACAGGGAGAACATATGAACTCCATACACACCCATAGTCAGGTTCAAACCCGGGTCTCTGACGCTGTAAGGCAGCAACTCTACCGCTGTGCCACCGTGCCGCCCCATGTTGGTGGGTGTGTTCATTTATGGGGTGGATGCTTCCATGAAGCACTTAAGCACGGTGCATGTGTAGTTGGGGTTCCCTGTATGTAGAGTGTGTATGGGGGGGGGAGTTTTCTTGTGGGATAAAGACTGGGGTCCTTATGTAGTGTGTGTGTCTGGGGTGGAGTGGGTGTGGGTAAATTGTGTGATGGTACAGGTGCATGGTTACATATCATGGTTTGTGTGAACTGCCCGTGCACTGAAGGACACGCAAATGTGTGTTGTAAGTATGAATGAGAGTTTAGGCTGTGTCAGTGTCTGAGACTGGGACGTTGCTGCAAATGTTTGCATGTGCGTGTGTGTGTGTCAGTGTGTGTGTGTGTCAGTGTGAATCTTGTGGGTGGCATGTGTGTGAATGTGCAGTGCACATGCTTATTATCTGCATGGGAGTATGTGGCTACATATGTGTGACTTGCTCATTACAGGATGTGGCAATCGCTGGCAATGCCAGCATTTAGTCTCCATTCCTAATCATTTGCCCATGAGTTGCATGTTCAGCCATTTCAGACGACAGTTATGAGTCAGACACAAAAAGCTGGAGTAACTCTGCAGGACAGGCATCTTCTCATGGTAGAAGGTGACGATTCGGGTCGAGATCCTTCTTCAGACTGAATGTCACGGAGGAGGGAGACACTCAGTCTGAAGAAGGGTCTTGACCCGAAACATCACCCATTCTTTCTCTCCAGAGATGTTGCCTGTCCTGTTGAGTTACTCCAGCTTTTTATATCTATCTTCAATGTAAACCAGCATCTGCAGTTCCTACCTATACAGTTATGAGTCAGTCTGACAGCCATGAGTATTGAACAGGATGATCAGCCATGATCACATTGAATGGCGGTGCTGTCTCCAAGGGCCGAATGGCCTACTCCTGCACCTATTGTCTATTGTCTATTGTCTATTGAGTGGGTAAAGTTGGTAGGTTTCTTTCTCTGAGGTACATTCATGATCTAAATGGGATTTTAATAGCATTCCAGTAATTTCATGGCCACCATTACGGACACCGATTTTTTATTCTAGATTTAGTTAATTATTTAAATTTAAAATCTCCTGCGGCAATGTTGGAATCTGACCTTTCATTTCCAAATCAATAGTCCTGTCCTTTACTTTACACTTAATGTGCAGCTGTACATCTGTGCAAGTGTGTGTGTGTGTGTGTGTGTGTGTGTGTGTGTGTGTGTGTGTGTGTGCGTGTGTGTGTGTGCGTGTATGTGTGCATGTGCATGTGTGTGGTGTGTGCGTGCGTGTGCATGTGTGTGGTGTGTGCGTGCGTGTGCATGTGCATGGTGTGTGCGTGTGTGTGTGCATGTGTGTGCATGTGTGTGGTGTGTGCGTGCATGTATGCATGTGTGTGTGTGTGTGCATGCACGTGTGTGCATGTGTGTGTGTGCATGCGTGTGTGCATGTGCATGTGTGCATGCGTGTGTGCATGTGCGTGTGTGCATGCGTGTGTGCATGTGCGTGTGTGCACAGGTTGGGATTCATGTAAAGTGATGTATATATATAGTCCGTTCTTGAGTATGCGTGTGGGGTGGCTGTGGACTTCATGTCTCTGTGGTTTGTTGAATGGGAGTCTGCATGGGTGCATGAGGTGTGTTAGTAGGTTGCATCTTGTGCAAGTGTGGTGCGAGTGTGTGTTTGTGCATATGTGCCAGCATGTGTGTTTTTGTAGCAATTATCACTAAACTGTATGTAAAAATGAATTTCACAGTACATAGGTCTACATGACAATGTACCATTGAATCATTGAAACAGAAACATTTAATTTTGACTTGGAATAATTTACACTTCAGTTGAACATTACAATATTATTTTAAATAGGGAATCTTACCAGCGGCAATCAAACTATATAAAAATATTTTAATTCAATTGTATTAATCTTTTGTACATTCACTTTGGTACACATTAAGATGGTACCACTGAATATGGCAATTAACATGCTTAATATTCAATTTAATGACTAATATCATGGGTATATTACTTTATAAAAGTTAAGTGTATATGAAGTATAACGTACTTATTCACAACAGCAATAAGATCTAATCATATTTTAGCTCGGATGGTTCATATTAATTAGGTTGCCATTTCAATATAATTAAGACCCTGCCAAATTGCCAAACAGTAAAAAAATGTGTAATGAGTAATCTTTGGGTGTTCATTGATCACTTGAACAACTTGAACATTATTTTCTAATTAAATCTTTTTATTTAATTTTCCAAAAATGTCTTTTTTGAAGTAAGTTCTATAATATTTTACAAGAATGCCCTATAGCACAGTAATACCTGCAACTGACAAGAATGATATTTAATAATTCATGTCGGGACACATTTCCATAGGCACTGAAGGATGCTGAGGGTGAAATAATAATGAAAAATATAGTTTGAACATTGCTGTCTTCAAAGACAATTGAATTTGAGCAACTGTCGGTGAATGTATGACAAATACCTTTAACCCAGGACATTGGTCAACCTATTGCTCAATACGATCTTCGGATGCAATAATCTGGGCAGAAATCCTGTGGGCTTCTTTATCTGCTGATTTTCCGAAGATAATTCAAAAGCCTGATGGCAACCACAAGTCATTGACTGTGGTGAAGACATAAAATGAGTTAGCTAAAGGTTATAGAAAGTTAAAATTATACTTGCCCCAGACAAAGGTGCCTGTCAGAGAAAGATTTAAACAACTGCACAAGCAGTTGTCAGTCAAAGCATGGACAATGCCATGGCAACCATGAGTATCAAATGCATTCAATACCCCAAAATGTTCTTAAGTCAGTGCCATTGCCCTAGGTTTGTACTAAACGTGTTTAGTAGAAACTCCAATCCACCGGTATTAATATTGCAACAGACTCAGAGAAACATAGAAACATAGAAAAATAGGAACAGGAGCACGCCATTCAGCCCTTCAAGCCAGCACCACCATTCAATATGATCATGGCTGATCATCCAAAATTAGAACTCCATTCCTGCTTTTTCCCCTTATCCCTTGATTCCTTTAGCCCCAAGAGCCAAATCTAACTTGAAAACATCCGGTGAATTGACCACTGCCTTCTGTGGCAGAGAAATCCACAGATTCACAACTATCTGGGTAAAAACGTTTTTCCTCATCTCAGTCCTAAATGGTCTACCCCTTATTCTTAAACTGTGACCCCTGGTTCTGGAAACCCCCAACATCGGGAACATTTGTCCTGCATCCAGCCTGTCCAATCCTTTAAGAATCTTATGTTTCTATAAGATCCCCTCTCACCCTTCTGAATTCCAGTGAATACAAGCCCAGTCGACCCATTTTTTCATCGTATGTCAGTCCCACCTCCGAGAGAACAAGTAGAAAGATTCTGAGTATAAACAGAAAATGGTGGAAAAACTCTGCTGGCCTGGAAGCATCACTGAAGGAGAAACAGCACCTGTGCTTCAATCGATGAGCATACAGCAGGACTATATAATGTTGCAGATGTTAAGCACTGAAAGGGGAGGGAGGAGGGGTGGGGAAGGAATCAGAAAAAAAAAACTCTCCGAGGGGTTAGAAGTTAAAAGTGACGAAGTGACAAATCATCCACATTATTGATGAATGCCAGTAGAATAACCCCAAAAAATGGTCCATAACATTAATAAAGATCTTTAAAAAGAGGAGAAGCGTATCATGAACAGCATCTGCTGGCCTTTTACATTGTGATTATGAACTATAATTGCCATTAGCAATATTGAATTCGGAAACCTATAAAGTGCCTAATCAAACAATGATGTTCTGACCCTCTCACTTGCGTTAAAATTCATTGAGTTGATTCTTTCCAGCTGGAATCAAATGGCTTCATTAAGTGTTGGACTTCTGTGTATTCATTGCTTAATGCAGAGATCTGTCATTTAATGAAAAACAAATAACATCACATTTGTCACTCTGTTCCAGCAGCAGAGCTTAGTGTGAATCTCCGCTCGAAGACTGCCCCAATCTACACGTACACCCTCCACCCTTCTGTCTTTATACCTGGAGAATAATCTGAGACCCCAATGATTTCAACATGGAGGCCATGCCTGCAGATTAGAAGGCAATGAACAGAGCAGCTGCCTCACATTGGGTGATGTCTGTGCGCAGTTTGTACATTCTCCCTATGACCATATGGGTTTTCTGTGGGTGCTCCAATTTTCTCCCCCATTCCAAAGACGTGCAGGTTTGTAGGTTAATTGGCTTCTATATATTACCCCTAGTGTGTAGGATACCATGGAGCGGCCTCCAGCCGGAACGACCTGGGGGCTCCAGTTGCGGAGCCTGCGGTCTTACCATCGTGGGGCTGGCCGTCCTCGGAGCGTGGGGAGCTGTGGTGGCGCGCGGCTGCGACCAGACTTCGGAGCTTTGGGGGCTCCAGCTGCAGGCCTGTGGATGGTGACATCGGGAGCTCACGGGTCCCTGGAGGGAGAACGGCTTTTCGGAGCTCCCGCGGCGGCAGCTTCTCCCGTCCGAGTTGTGGGGCTGAAAACGATCTGGAGCGGGGCCTGACATCGCCTGGCGCAGCTTTAACGGCCGCGGGACTTGCCATCGCCGGCCGGGGGCTCCAACATTAAGACCTGGAGCAGGGCCTTACATCGCCGGCGCGGCTTTAACGGCCGCGTGACTTACCATCGCCCGCCGGGGGCTTAACATCAGGAGAGGATGGAGAGCAGGGGAGAGACAAGACTTTGCCTTCCATCACAGTGAGGAGGAGAATCATTGTGATAGATGTCTGTGTGAATTGAGTTGGTTGTGTGACTTGTAAAATTGTTTCTTTTTGTGGTATGGCTGCAGAAACCAAAGTTCCTAACGGATAAATAAAGTTTATTGAATTGAATTGAATTGAATTGAATAGGATCCAAAATTGGGATAATATGGAACTAGCGTATGGGTGACCTATGCTCGGCGCATGCCCAGTGGACTGAAGGGCCTCTTTCCATGCTTTATCTCTAAACTGAAGTAAACTAAACATAGAAAATAGAACGTAGAAAAGCACAGCACAGGAACAGGCCATTGGCCCATAATGCTTGTGCCAAACCACGATAAACTGATCTCATTCCCTGCTTATCCACGTGACTATTTAAAAGCTTCTTAAACATCACTGACACATCTGCCTCCACCCCCCTACCCCGCGCAACGCATTCCAGGCACCAACTGCCCTTTGTGCAAACAAATCTTGCCTCACACCTGTCCTTTACACTCTGCTCCTCTCACCTTCAAGTCATGCCCTCTGGTCTTTGACGTTTGCACTCTGGGGAAAAAAAGATGCAGACTCTCTGAATGGGGAAGTCAAACATCTATACATTCGCACTTGACTCCTCCACACAAATTGTTGATGTGTAGATTGAGAACAGGTCGGATATCAGCACTTATTTCTGCAGTACCCCACAGCCCTTCTACTGAAAAGAATGGTCCTTCTCTGTTTTATCGTCTAACCAATCTTCTGTCCAGGAAAATATATTATTCCCCATTGCAGGTAGACAAAAATGCTGGAGGAACAAAGCGGGCAAGGCAGCATCTATGGAGAGAAGCAATAGGCGACGTTTCGGGTCAAGACCCTTTTTCAGACTGATGTCGGGGGCTCTAATTTTGGTCACAAACATAAGAATTAGGAGCAGATGTAGGCCATTGTTAGAATAAAGTGGGAAGAGAAAGTGGGAGATGGGAATTTCTGCCAGACCAGAAAAAAAGGTAAGATAGTGTGTAATGGAGAAGTCTGTGGTGGTCCGTATGCTGATCGTTGACATTGATTATCCCATCACAGAAATTCCCTGAATGCACATTTTCCCCACATCATCTTGCCTGAAAAATAATTTGTAATTCTCTCTTTGCCAGTCCTGAAGAAGGGTCACAGACCTGATCTATTGACTGTTACATTTTCAACTGTTTCTGCCTAACCTGCTGAGGGTTTCAGGTATTTTCTGCTTTTATTTCAGATTTTCCAAGGTTTGAGTTTTTTTCTTTCAATTTCCAGACCGTTGATGTGCTCCCCATACCTGTGACGGAGATGAATCCCATAAGAACACAAGAAGCAGGAAAGGAATTAGGCCATTCAGCCCATCGGGTCCGTTCTGCCACCCTCTCAACCCCGTTCCCCTGCCTTCTCCCCATAACCTTTGACACCCATCATCAAAGAAGAAAATGAAAAGGAACTGATTGAACTCAAGGCAGAGGTGGAAGCAAAGCTGACAACATGTTATGGTTTACATAACCACAATATCAATCACTACCATCAACTTGAAGTGGTTGAAAGGGAATGGATCCAAGTGAGACTGGGGAAGAGAAGATGTTTCTCAGATCTCAAGAGCAAAGAGGTTCAGCAAAACTATGACGACAGCAATTGAGCACAACGAGAGAAGTCAAATGGGAATTTGTTCAATGTAACAGTGTGTTCAGCTAGGTGGAAAGGGTGTGGTGATCGAGGAATGGATAAACCTCCATAGAAACATAGAAAATAGGTGCAGGAGGAGGACATTCGGCCCTTCGAGCCAGCACCACCATTCATTGTGATCCACTGACTTAAGCACTGAGAAATTCACATCATTGTGATGGCTCAGGCATGACGAGCTTCAGCAAGAACCTACAGTCAGGCCACAAAATGGCATATGCCCACAGACATTCTTATAGAATGGAAGGTACTCAGAGGAAAATACATTAGGGCTAGGAGCACCTACACCATGGGAAGGATAGGCAGCAAACATAGGTCTACCAGTCTGAAGAAGAGCTCAGACCCAAAACGTCACCTACCCCTTTTCAACAGAGATGCGGCTTGACCCGCAGAGTTACACCAGCAGTTTGTGTCTATTGAGTCATACAGTGTGGAAACAGGTCCTTCTGCCAAACTTAACCTCACTGACCAACATGTCCCAGCTACACTGGTCCCACCTGCCTGCATTTGGCCCATGTCCCTCTAAACCTATCCTATCCATGTACCTGTATAAATGCTTCTTAAACTTTGCGATAGTGCCTGCCGCAACTTCTACCTCCTCCAGCAGCTTGTTCCATACATCCACCACAATTTGTGTACCAAAGTTGCCCCTTATGTTCCTATTAAATCTTTTCCCCTCACCTTAAACCTATATCCTCTGGTTCACGATAACCCTAATCTGGGCAAGAGACTCTGTGCGTTTACGCAATGTTTTCCTTTCATGATTTCGTACACTTCTATAAGATCACCTCTCATCCTCCTGCACTCCAATGACTAGCCTGCTCAACTGCTCCCTTTTGCTCAGGCCCTTGAGTCCTGGTAACATCCATGTAAATCATCTCTGCACCTTTTCCAGCTTGACAACATCTTTCCTATAACATGGTGCCCAAAACTGAATACAATACTTCAAATGAGCCCTCACCAATACCTTATACAACTGTAACATGACCCCCCAACTTCCATACTCAGTTTGGTTTCTTCGGTATACACCAGCATCTACAGTTCCTTCCTTCGCGTAAGCCCACCAGTCCTGTTTGTCAATCTTGAGAAGGAGAATGAAATGGGTGGTGTTGTTTTAGGTTATTTTTTGGCTGTGGCAGCACTGACCTCTTGCCAGTTCTGGTCTGTGGAAAAAGCCAAATCAGGTTTCAGTCCTTCGTTTAAGTGCTGCTGGTACTCCAGATGGTAAGAACAAAAGTAATCTGTCTCCCATGATAAGAAAGCTTGCAAGTTAGGTCTAAGTATGTGTAGGAAGGAACTGCAGATACTGGTTTAAATCGAAGATAGACACAAAATGCTGGAGTTACTCAGCGGGACAGGCAGCATCTCCGGAGAGAAGGAATGGATGACGTTTCGGGCTGAGACCCTTCTTCAGTCTGGCAGGCTGAAGATATGATGGTAAGTGGTGACCTGGATGTGGTCTTGAATGGACTGGTAATGGACTAGCCTCTCCTGGACCTGATAGATGCTGGGGCTTGATGTAATATATTCGTATTTAACTCAATTTCAGTTTGGGGTCATCCATCAGGAACTGGATATCAATTTACACACGTTTGGCAACTAATGGAGATGCAAGGAATGGCAGATGTTGGAATCTTGAGTAAAGCAAAGAGTATAAAGGGACTGTCCCACTTGGGCGTCATTTGGGCGCCACATAGATGGCGCGCAAAGATTTTATACATCCCAAAACCCTGGGGCGCCGCTCGCAACCGCGCGTTACTGCCTACGTCAAAATGCACCATGCGTGCATCACGTGTGCCTCACGATGCGCGCATCGTGCGCCGTGACGCATAAATGGCGTGCAAATGACGCCCAAGTGGGACAGGCCCTTAAGCCTCTATGTACCATCAGAATGATGTAGTGTCTCTACTGCTGCAGTGAGTGGAGGTTCAACCTTTCCCCAATTACTACACCCTTTCCACTCAGCTGAATACACTGTTACATTAAAAAAATCCCATTTGACTCCTCTCATTCTGTTCAATTGATGTTGCCATATTTTTTTAGCAGAACCACTTTTCTCTTGCGATCTGAGCAACGCCTTCTGTTCCAACCCCATTGTATCTATTCCCTCTTATCTTTTTCAGCGAGTATTTCAAGCAGGTGTACTGGAGTACCAGATGTCACCTGAACCAGTGTGAGAATTGTGTATTTTCAGCATAGGTCAGACTCTGCTGACTAACAGTGGATAGTGCTTTACTACCAGTAAGTTTTATAAAGCTCAGTACTGAGCCTCCAAAAGTGAATGAAGAACTCCCATGTGGGTCAAAGATAGACACAAAAATGTGAAGGAACTGAGTGGGTCTGACAGCATTTCAGGAGAAAAGGAATAGGTGGCGTTTCAGGTTGAGACCCTTCTTCAGATTGGTCCATTTGTTTCTAATTTTACAAAAATCTTGACCGAATACTGTTATGAGTGTACCTTTTTGCTAATAATGTTTCATTTGGGTTGTCCGAGAAGTATTACATAGGTAGTGACAAACTTATAGCCAATTTAATTGTACGCTGCTTGTGCATTGGGGCTGTGTTCAGTGTTTAGTGTTTTTTTCTCTCTCTACTCCATGTGGACTTGCGATCAATTTTGAACAATTCAATAATTTCTAGTAATATACAGGGAGTGAATGACTGCATGAACAACAGCTTGTAGATAATTAGCACTATGAAACATTTTCCTGGATGTAATTTAGTCATAAAGATCCGCATACAGTGAGGGAAAGTCCGCTGTTTGTCCTTATAGTCAAAATTCCCATCCGCGTACAGCAGGAAATGATTCTGCCTTCTGATCTGTAATAATCAGAATACCATTAATTCGAGGACCAGAGGACATAGGTTCAAGGTGCAGGGGAAAAGATTTAATAGGAATCTGAGGGGTAACTAAGGTGGTGGGTGTATGGAACAAGCTGGCAGAGGAGGTAGTCAAGGCTGGGACTATTCCAATGTTTAAGAAACAGTTAGACAGGCACATGGATAGGACAGGTTTGGAGGGATATGGACCAAACGCTGGCAGGTGGGACTAGTGTAGCTGGGACAATGTTGGCCGGTGTGGGCAAGTTGGACTGAAGGGCCTGTTTCCACACTGTATCACTCTATGACTCTAATCAGACTAGATTATTCTGACATCAAATGCACACTCATTTATGCAGGGGGTAGATACATAAATAAATAAAATTAAGTCCCAATTATTTAATCTCCAATTGGAGTTTAAAGAATCAGGTTAAGGTTGGTGACATTATTACGATTATTATTGTGATCTGATCAAAACCAGGAAATCTAGGCCAGACTGACAGTGTGCAAGTGGGTGTACGTTCAAGAAATTATTGAATTGTTTGAAATTGATTGTAAGTCCACATGGAGTTGAGAGAGAAAATAAAACAATAACACAACCCTCAATAGCCAAGCACAGCACAATTAAATCAGCTATAAATTTGTCTTCTTCATGACCCGGAAGCTGTGATTCTTTGATATGAATGTCATTATCATTTACTCCCTGCGTTTTCTGTTGCAAGAGCATTGATTTTACACCAGTCTCATTACCATCAATCGTTCCGGGGAGAACTTAGGGGACAGGTCGTATCCTTTCTCACTCTCCTCCTGCTAATTTGTGCCAGGCCGCTGGTGTGGCGGAAAGCTAATGCAATCACAATGTCTGTGCAATTGCAGCACTTTGGCAAGAAGGCACTCACATCATGTCCCTCTTGATCTGGTCAGGCTGTTGCAATCCATTAAAGAGGCCAGGCATTTCAGTCCATTATGCGTTTCCATGGGGGAGCTGAAAGCAAAGGGAGATACGTCCTCCCTGTATAATATGCGGCCTATTAATCAAGTTGTTTCTGACAGGCAAGGCTTCACTTCGGACAGAGAAGGGAATTACTAACAAGGTGGATGTAAAAACGACTCAATTAAATTGAGACTTGGCGTAAAGGCTATATTGAGACCAATTTAGGACAATGATGATATGGAGGTCATCCCACACTAGTTCTTCCTTCCCCTCACTACCCGATAAACATAACCTTACCCAAAGTGAAAAGCCACAGTATCCGCTTAGGCCTGTACTTGTAAACATACAGCATTTTAAAAGTTGCTCGTAGGATTATGAATTTTAACCCCGGAGAAATACATTCAGTAGATTAAACATTTTGACGTGATCCCCAGTAGATTCAACATTTTGACATGATCCCCAGCATACAATGAGAAAATAATTATGAAACTGGATTAATAATCCAGAGAAAGTGAACATTTTAATGAGCTTTTATAAATGTCCAGATATAAAATGGGATGAACAATAAAAGTGATCAAGACTGGTGAATTATATAAAAACTAATGGGCCTGTCCCATTTAGGCGATTTTTCAGCGGGCTGCCAGCGACTGTCTAGTTGCCGGCACTCGCCTGAAAAACCGGGAACTGGAACGGCGACTGTCAGAGTGGAACACACACAACACACACACACATCGCAAAGGCGGGGACCATGGCAAGCGGGGGGAGCGCTGTCTGAAATTCACACGGTGCAAAGCCAAGGTGATACAGACACACACCGCGATGAACAGGGAGGTTAAAATGGCTAGCACAGTGTACGGTAAGTCATTTAAAAGAGGGGGGGGGAGGGCAGAGAAGGGAGGAGAAGGAGTGTAGACATTTTTAAGAAGCCAGACAACTTTTAATAATACACAGCTGTGAAGTTTGGTGGGTATTTAACATTACCGGTCAGTTATCCTTTGTTCTGAAAACCTGTGCTTACATCTTTTTTCCCCAATGAGCCAATGAAAATGACCAGTCAGCAGAGGTGATTAACTAAAGCTACCTACGACTATCTCGACTACCGACAACTACATGGCGACCCCACTACAACTGCACCTACGACTACCGGATTATCGATTTTCTCCATGGCGACCAATTTTTGGGCACAGAAAAATTTTCAACACGTTGAAAAATTTGCAGTGACCATACTGAGACCAAAATGCAGGAACTCCTCGCGACCATGAAGGAGAGTCACCAGAGACCACCAGCGACCATGTGGCGAGCGCAGAGTCTCCTGAATTCACCTAAAATGTCGCCTAAGTGGGACAGGCCCATAAGGTTCAACAAGCTGATATCAATGCTCTTATCTCATTACTACCAATGGATGTTCTCTCATGGTCGCGAGGAGTTCGCGAACCTCAAGTTCAAGAACAGCTTCTTCACAACAACCATCAGGCTCTTAAATGCTGCACAACGCTAACTAACCACAACCCTACCTCAGCAATTATTAGCTGCAATGGGTTTCTTTTAAGCAGAAATAGGCCATTCCTTTCTAAAGATAGATACTTTTATTCTGAGGCTATACCCTTTGGTTCAAGGCTCTCCCATTTTGCACTATATTACTGATTATTAATTGATTGCATTATTGATTATTGTATATTTATTAATTGTGTTATTGCATTAAAGGGTCTACAAAGCTGCAGCAAGTAAGAATTTCATTATTCTCTTGCTGGTGATCATGACAATTAAACACTCGTGACTCTTGAACTTGCAGCCTTCTCTGGCCTACTGAGATTCCAATCCCATAACAAAATAACCACCCGCTGAACATGCCAAAACCCATTCCTTCTCTCCAGAGATGCTGCCTGTCCCGCTAAGTTACTCCAGCATTTTGTGTCTTACTTTGGCTTAAACCAGCATCTGCAGTTCTTTCCCACACACCCGCTGAAGTATCGTAGCCAGCCATCATTCATTGGCAAATGGCAATTAAATGTGGAATTACTGAAGTGAATGAATTAATCAAAAATAGTATTGAATTAAGCACCTGGATTTTCAATTTCCTGGTCATTCCAAATCAAACTGAATAGTTGCTAAAATAGAATAAAAGTGAGGCAGTGACTACTGTTAGTATTCACTAATATTTCCAAATACTATTGATTGATTGACTAATTACGATTGCCAACTATTGACTCATTTTACTTCGGAGTCACGTGAGTGACTACGTGAAGACCCCGCCAGCACGCATGCGCGACATATCGTCGAATGCATTGCGGAAGCGACAGTTGGGAGGAGCGTCGCACATCCAACGTAAGTTAAAAAAACAAGCCGGAGGTAAGTACTTACCATTCTGGTAGAGTTCTGTGGCGACTCTGTGTGGTGCGTTTTACAGGGAAAGAACAGCACCATGGAGTTCAGGAAATCACGGAGAGCAGTGGCAAAAATCGCTGCTGTGGAAAGCAGCCAGCAGCGTGCCGACTCTCCAGAGCTGCAGGTACATCTAGCAGCCCCCGACTTCTCGCCGCAACAGACCGCAGGTGCACCGCGGTCCGGCGCAAAACCACCCGGAAGTCGGACAGGTCCGTTGACTCGGCTGGGTCCGGACCTGAGGACACCCCGTTCGCTGATAGCGACGGCCGTCGTCTTACCCGCATGGAGCGGATGGTGGAGAAATTGCTCCAGCGTGACCAGCTTTTGCAGGGGTATAGTCACAGTGGGTCTCTTCGCAGACCCACGGCAGCATCCTATCAAGGACTGCCAAATGTCTCACCCTCTTCGCAGAGGAGAATTGGGGGTCAGAGCTGGGCTGACCCTGAAGAAGGGGACATGGCTGAAGACTCACCTGTGTCAGGGGTGCCGCAAGAAGAATTACTGGGTATGGTCAACAAATTCGCTATGCCTACCCAAAAAGGGCTGCCATTGCATCCCAAGCTGGCAGCCAGTATAAATTACATGGCAATGAACCAGCTGCAGGAACAAGCAATAAACAATACGGCAGAAAAATACCCTGCGCCAGAGAATTGTATTTCTCTTAATGTGCCTGCTGTCAACAACCCCATTGTGCCTGCTGTCAACAACCCCACTTGAGGCAACATGAGCCTGACCATAATGAGCCAGGAGGTGAAACTCCAAAGAATCCTCAAGCTGCTGGCTGCTGGGATTACGGCAGTAGCCGGAACAGTTGATGGGGTTGAGATGCCTGAAGAGCTGCAAGACGCTCTAGCACTCCTGTGCAATACTCTATTTGAAATTAATAGCTACAGGAAGAGCATCATAAAGCCTGCACTCAATCCCAAATTTGCGGGATTATGCAGGCCCAGCAGTGCACAGCCGCCTACATTGCTGTTTGGGGACAACCTCCCAAAGCAGGTTAAAGACCTGGATGAGGAGGCCAAGGCAATCGACATGATTAAGGTGCCGAACACCTCCAAAACCCCATATCAGCGGCGGCAGCACCCCTACACATCCACCAGGCACCGTTACAACGAGAGACCATCTGGTGGTGAAAGCTCGAAGGCCGGCCCACCTGCACAACGGTCTTTTTTAGACCATGGCCCAGCCCGGCCTTCTTGGAAAATGCGCCAACCCCACACCGCAACAACACAACAGAACAAGAAGCAAGGACAGAGACAACCAACACAGCACCGCCGGTAACCTTGGAGGTAGGTGGGTCTGGTTGCCTCGAAAACATTGCATGTCTAGACTCATCACGGGTTGGGGGATGGTTGCACTTGTTTTGTCATGTGTGGAGCACTTTTACCTCTGATCCTTACATACTCGCAAGTATTCAGGGATACAAAATTGAATTTGTATACGAACTCCCCATCCCAGTTCAGCATGCACCTAACCGGAAGTTTATATTTTCACGAAAAGAGAGAACAGAAGGCCATGCTGAACTTTTAAGATTAAAAGCAAAAGGGGTAATTGAGAAGACAAACAGAGAATCTCAAGAGTTCGTATCAAACATTTTTACCAAAAACAAAAAAGACGGTGGATGCCGCATCATTATAGATTTGACCGAACTGAATACTTCCGTTCAGTATGCCCATTTCAAAATGGACACGTTTGTCACAGCCAAACAGCTAATCTCTGACAGGTACTACATGGCTTGCATTGACCTAAAGGATGCATACTATTCAGTACCAATACACAAGGATCATTGTAAATATCTGACATTTGTCTGGATGGAACAGCTTTGGCAGTATAAGGCCTTACCCAATGGGTTATCCAGGCTGTTTACCAAATTGTTAAAACCAGCTTTAGCATATTTGAGGAAACAAAACCATATTGTTATGGCCTACCTTGATGATATTCTCATTGTAGGGGAAAATTTAGAGTTGGCTACATTGGCAGTATCAGTCACAAAGCATCTTTTTCAAAAGCTGGGATTTCTCATTCATCCAGATAAATCAAAATTGAGACCCTCCACTACCATGGATTATTTGGTGTTCACTATCGATTCTGTTCAAATGTCTATCGCCTTGCCACCAAACAAAGTGGCAGACTTGGTGGAAGCATGTAAAAGCCTCACTAGCATCAGAAAACCATCCATTCGGCAAGTAGCCAGAGTGATTGGGAAACTAGTGGCTGCATTTCCAGCAGCAAAATTTGGATCACTCCATTACCAAAATCTACAAAGAGCAAAAATATTAGCTCTTAAAACTCATGCAGGCCATTTTGACAGGCCTATGGAGGGAAACCAGGGAACACAAAATTTTTGCTACCAGGGAAAGCAAAATTAGAGTTAAATTAGTGGATAGACAATACTCATCATTGTTCTAACCCCTTCACTATCATGAATCCCTCGCTTACATTACAGACTGATGCCAGTGCAAAAGGTTGGGGAGCAACTAATACCACCTCAAGTTGTGGTGGTAGATGGAGTGCACAAGAATTAACCCTGTTTGGAGCACTAGGGATTAATTATCTAGAAATGCTGGGAGCATTTCATGGACTCCGGGCCTACTGCTCAGACATGCACAATTTGCATGTATGATTACAGACTGATAATACCACTGTGGTGGCCTATATTAATCATATGGGTGGAATAAAGTCGATATCATATGATGAATTGGTTAATAATATCTGGCACTGGTGTCTGGAAAGGAATATTTGGATCTCAGCCACTTACCTTCCAGGTAAGCTAAATACAGTGGCGGACACCAGGTCATGCAAATTCAATGACAACACCGAATGGATGTTGGATCGGAAAGTGTTTGCCGATATTATAGAATGGTATGGGACACCAGACCTTTTTGCATCCAGATGAATTCACCAACTACCAACATATGTTGCTTGGGAACCAGACCCTGGGGCAGCAGCGATGGACGCTTTCTCGCTGCATTGGGGGGGATTTGTTTTTCTATGCATCTCCCCCCTTCTGCCTCATCAGTCGGGTCTTACAAAAAATCAAACAAACGCCTCAATGGGTATTTTGGTTGTTCCCGACTGGCCTACCAAACCATAGTTCCCAGTGGTACAAAATATGGCCGCAGAACCCTGCATTCGGATCAACAAACGTCCGAGCCTTTTGGTACACCCTGTGACGGGAAAGTCATCCGTGCCATGACCGAATAAACATGTTGGTTTGCAGATTCTGAACAGGCCATTTCTGGATACGGACTCTCCGACAGGACGATAAATGTCATCACAGCGTCGTGCAGGGAGTCCATCAGAAGACAATATCTAACATATGTGAAGAAATGGGAAGTGTTCTGCACCAGAACGAACACTTCATATGACACAGCCACCATCACTAAAGTGCTTGAGTTCCTGGCTACCCTTCATTTTGAGTTTGAGCTACAGTGCCATTAATTGTGCCCGTAGTGCCCTATCCAATTATCTGGGCCGAGGGTGTGATCACCTGGCTGTGGGATCACACCCACTGGTAAACTGATGAGGGGTATATTTAATTCTACTCCCCCCAGGCCCAGATACACCCATACATGGGACATAGGCATAGTGTTGACTATGCTTCGAGGATGGACACCTACATCGGGACTCACACTGGATAAATTAACCTATAAAATGGTTATGTTAATGGCACTTGTAACAGCACAACGGGTCCAGTCCTTACATAAACTAAGTATGGACGCCATGTATATCACTAATGGCAAGAAAACCTTCCTTATACAGGTGTTACTTAAACAGGATAGACCCGGATCCACAGGCCAAAAATTTGAATTTCTGGCCTATCCTGCAGATTGTCGGCTCTGCATCGTGACATATATATTGCGATATATAGAGGTCACCAAGAGTCTCAGGGGCACAGAGAGGGCTTTACTCATTAGCCACAAACGCCCACACCATTAGGTCACAGTACACACCATTTCCAGATGGTTAAGGGTGGTATTGGGTGGGGGTGGACACTAATATTTTTAAATCTCACTCCACCAGGGCTGCATCCACATCGGCGGCTAGGATGATGGTAGTTCCAATGGACCACATCCTTGCAACAGCGGGTTGGAGTAATGAACAGACTTTTCAGCGCTTCTATAATAAACCCGTAGCCACTCCCGAGACATTTGCGGGAAACAAATTAAGTTCTGTTTCATGATTTACCCCAATGTAGGGGCATTATTATTTTAGGTATGAAATAAATACCTTTTTGTTTTTCAGCACAGTTTCATGTCTGAAATACGTTACATCCTCCATTTCCTCGCATGGCAGTGTGTGAACATGGACTCATTCCAGGGCATGAAATCACAGAGCTTTGAAATCTTCACGTAGTCACTCACGTGACTCCGAAGTAAAATAGTAAGATTAAATGAGAACTTACCAGTTTGAAGTTTGATCTTTATTTTATGAGGGGTTACGATGAGGGGTTGCGTGCCCTCCGCTCCCAAACCCTCTATTATAAAGATCAACTGGTATATAAAGTTCTCTCTTATCTTACTGTGTTAGTCAACTTTGGTATTTGTGATTTCACGCCACTGCTTTGAAGAATGTCGCGCATGCGTGCTGGCGGGGTCTTCAGGTAATCCCTCATCATAACTCCTCATAAAATAAAGATCAAACTTCAAACTGGTAAGTTCTCATTTAATCTTACTATTAATCACTACGATTGCCAGGTATGGATTATTCTTTTGGCCTGAAAAGGTCACCAGCTCCTACCATCCAATCGTATGGAAATTACAGTGGGAGGTATGGAAGTCACCTCCTTTCTCTACCAATGTCATCAGGTGAAGGGAGGAATTAAAGTCTGTTTTCTACTAGTTCTAGATACAAATATCCGAGGCCAAGGACCAATCCTGCATGGCTCAGGGGCCCGACTGTTCTCTTAAAGATGTCTAGCTACCATAGGCAATGGGTCAGCTGCGCTGCCAACACCTCCTCCTTGGCTATGTGATGACAGGCTCTCACTTGCTGCCAAATAGCACACCAGGAGCCCACTTCTTTCAAAGTCTTTGGGACCAAAGCAGAGTAAAGTCAGGATCACTGATGGGTATGCCACACCTGCCCTGAAAGACCAACTCTCCTGACTTTGCCTTGACTCCATGCATTTCCCCAGCAGCAGAAGAAAACAACTTCAGGTCAGGATCTCTCTAATGGAAACTCTATATTCTGCATCAGTTAAACTACAATTACAAACTCTATTTTTAAAGATTTGTTACTTTCAGATTCCACTTTCCCTCTTTCATGTTGTTTTTTTTACCTTGTCATTTTACATTTACTATTTTTAGAATCTCCTTTTTAAAAATACACTCCTAAGTTACCATTTAGACAGACCTTAGTAACAAACAGATTTTCTTGTCCTTAATTATCATCGACTCTCAAGATTTCAATGTCTCCATAACAGATGGTGCTCACGAAAACATTTAACACATAGGCTTCTTTAGCAGATCCCTATATATCAGAAAAATATATTTTTGACAACCATGGAACATTTCATACATCATCATCTTCATAGGAATGGCATGTTGCTAATAGTTATAATACACATCCTAAGTGAGATAAAGGATACAGATTAATCAGCCTGAGAAACTACAGATTTAATATAGTCCTGGAAAGAAAAGCATGTAATAGCTGCAGCAATCTTCAGCTTACTCTCAAATGGTATTTCATTCCTTTCCACAAGCCATTCTTTCATAAAAGGAGTCTGTGCGTAAGCTTGAACATGGAAAAATAGCAGTGGGAGTCGACCATTCAGCTCTTTGAGCCTGCTCTGCTGTTCAATACTACCATGGTTGATTAGTACGGGTATCAGAGGAGAAGGGAGGAGAATGGGGGTTGGGAGTGAGAGATAGAACAGCCATGAATGAATGGCGGAGTAGATTTGATGGGCTGAATGGCCTAATTTTATTCCTATTCCTTATGACCTTATGGTTGATCGCTATCTCAACACCATATTTCTACTCGCCCCCCCCCCCCCCCCCCCACCCTACCCATACCTCTTGATATCATTTGAGCTGAAAAAAATCATTTAATCTCATTGTTAGTATATTCAATGACGCAAACTTCTGTGGTAGGGAAATCCCTATGGTCTCAGTCCTATATGAATTGTAGTGACAGACATATCATTCACAGAATGTTTCCTCTAGCCACTATGGTTGAAGACAGGGGTTAGGAGATAATCAAAACGCATTCACGAGCTCTCCATGAGACATTCACTGCCGTCGAAAGATAAATCATCAAAACACAGTCTCTTGAATAATAGTTTCTTTATTGTCGCAGTAAAAACAAGAAGATATTCATCCATACTTCTTCTTGTTTTAAGTACGTTTTGATCTAGCTCATAGTCAAACTCATGCATGATGGAACTCGTACATGGTGGAAAGCTGTGACCTCTCCCCCAAGCATCTTCGAACTAAACTAAAAACTACTCGGGCGACTGAGTGAGAATCCCAGCCGCAAACACACCTCCGACTACGTAATAAATCCCACCCACATAATTACAGGCAGATAACATTTCAAGGTAACTGCTTATAGTTATAACATATAGAGTTAAGCTAAATGGCTACTACATGTATTAACCTACATCCTGAGACCGTGACCCCTGGTTCTAGTTTAGTTCAGCTTATTGTCACGAATATCGGGGTTCAGTGAAAAGCTTTTGTCGTGTGCTCACCAGTCAGCGGAAAGGACATCAATGGTTACAATCGAGCCATTCAAATTGTACAGATACATGATAAAGGAAATAACGCAAATAACTTTTAGTTCAAGATAAAGTCCAGTAAAGTCCGATCAAAGATAACCCGAGGTTCTCCAATGAGGTAGATAGTAGTTCAGGACTGTTCTCTCGTTGTTGGTAGGATGGTTTAGTTGCACGATAACAGCTGGGAAGAAGCTGTCCCTGAATCTGCAGGTGTGCGTTTTTACACTTCTATACATTTTTCGATGGGAGTGGGGAGAAGGGTGTGACTTGTCCTTGATTATGCTGTGGCCTTGCCAATGATGTAGGAACAAGCTGTCATAGGATGTGTTGTGCTGGGGGTGTGTGGAGGTAGATTCCATCATGGCATTTAAGAGACTTTTAGAGAGCCTACATCATTGTCTATATCTCTCATTTCCCTTTCCCATGAATTTCAGTCTGAAGAAGAGTCTCGACCCATAATGTCACCCATTCCTTCTCTCCAGAGATGCTGCCCGTCCCGCTTAGTTGCTCCAGCTTTTTATGTCTATCTTCGGTTTAAACCAGCAACTGCAGTTCCTTCCTACACAGGACAGGAAGATACTTTGGTAGATAGGGACATGTGAGGACCCTATTTCCATGCATCATGACTCTTTGATTCTATGACTTCAACGACTATGAAGCATTTTGAGATATCCTAATATTCTGAAAATTAGTGCAAGTCTTGCCTCTAATGTTGGAATAAAACTCCAGTTAGGTCAACGTTGAATGTCTTTTTGCATGACGGTTCACTGTGATCATGACAGAAGCCTCCTTCTTGGCGATCCCCGGATCACACGATGCACTCTATGACGTGTTGGGCGACCAATTCTGTCAACAAGTTGGACGACGACAGAAGTCAACAGCGAGCTACACGTCGTCTGACACACGAGCGCACGAACGAAGGAACGAAGGATGACGGTTCACTGTGACAGGGAAAGTACAGCAATGGAAAGGCTGCAAAATCAGATCAAGATCAAGGTCTGAAGAAGGGTCTCGACCCGAAGTGTTACCCATTCCTCCAGGGATGCTGCCTGTCCCGCTGAGTTACTCCAAGATTTCTTCAAGATTTTAAAAAGCTATTTCTTCTGACTGCAGTGTCTGAAATTAAAGGTCATGGTGCCAAGGGTCAGTAATTTAGAACTGAGCTGAGAAGAAATTTCTTCACTCAAATGTTGTCAATCCTTCGGCTCTCTACCCCAGAGAGCTGTGGGCATTCACTCGGTTTATTCAACATTGAAACTGATAGGTATTAGATAGAAAGGGAATCAAGGGATATGGGCAATGAAGCATGAAGGTGGAATTGAGGTAGATGTTCAGCTGTGAGATTACTGAACTTGAGAGTTGCAATGGGCAACTCCTGGTCTTATTTCTAATGTTCTTATGGTCGTATCTGAGAATACGGTATCCAATTAAAGTCACCGTATCTTCTTTATCCCTTACATTTCACCTTCGTTTGTCTCTAAATCGTCAGACTGCTGGCTCGACAAAATGCATCGGATGATGACGAATCATCTCTATCTAAATATTGGCAATACAAAAGGCATTATCTTCAGACCCACCTGAACATTGTCCCTCCGCCATCATTGCTATCCCTCTCACTGGCAGCCATCTCAAGCCGAACAAGGTCATTTGATACCCTTGTATCATATTTTGTCATATTAAGGGACTGTCCCACTTCCATGACCTAATTCACGACCTTTTTTACTCGTGGACATTTTTCATCAGGCTAGAAAAACGCCCCGACCTACTTGATGCCATGAGTACCTACGACTAGCATCACGGCCTGCTATGACCTACCTATGACCTCCTACGACCTCGTGATGACCATGCTGCAAGTATGAGTCAAGGGCAAACTCGGCAGAGGTCGTGAATTAGGTCATGAACGTGGGACAGGTCCTTTAAACATAGGCTCAGATATCTCACTAACCTAACTAACTCTTTCTCAACTTCATCTCATCTGCAAGTCCACATCCGACCAGTCTGATTGACCAGTATTCCCAGCAGGTTCTCCTCTCATCTTACATCTTCTACAAATCATCACCCAACTTACACCAGGTCCTGTTCAACCATTACGCACACACTTGGTCATTTCCATTCATTCCCTGTTACGTTACTCCTTGTTTTCAAACCTTTCACCTTTCCTTTCATATTCCTTCTCAGCCTAAGCACTCCACATTATAGTGATTATAGGGCGATGGGTTGTATATATGACTAAGAGATACTGCATAGTATATGAGGGTTTTTTCTTTTATTTTTTTTCTCTCTCTTGTATGGCTTTATAAATATTTGATTAGTGTATACATGTAAATAATTTGGTGTACATATAGCTGCTGGTGTACATATGGTGTACATACAGCTGCTAAATTTGTATAAGATAATTATAAGCAGTTGAATAAGGGGTGGGAATTAATAAGCTTTGGCTTCTTCCTGCTCCTTTTCGGACACATACAATTTCATTTATTTATAGATATTGTTTATGACACTTTATAAATATTCTTGTTTAGCTTTTTGTATGCTTTTTCACACCTGCTTTTTATTGTTTTATTCTGTTTGAAATAAAGAATTAAATAAATACATAAATAAATAAATATCTCTCTAATCACCCTTCTAACACTCAAAAATCTTTGTTTTGGGCAATTTATGGGGTTTTGATCATCACCAGCTTTAGTCGTTCCACTAAGGAAGGCCATGCCTTTAGCTGCTTAGTATCTAATCTCCCTGACACACACCACACTTCTATGTCTGCTTCATTCTATAAATATACCTCTTTGATCAAGCTCTGGTCATTTGTCCTTAGACCTCCTTCATGCTTTGTTTAATAGTATTTATTTGAACGGCTTTGGAAGACTTCGCCATGTTAATGGCAACCTATAAATGCAACCTGCTGTGATTGCCGTTAAAAGAACATAACCAAGCAAGCTTTCATCCAAGAAAACAAGATTAAGAGGGAAAGCTTTGCTTTAAACAGGCGAGGTATTTACCCTCGCTATCATTGCCATGCTAGAATATGCAGCAAAAGAACGTTGAAAACATAAAATTAATTGTGGATTGTGAGATTTTTATTTCCATGGAATGGATTCCCATCAAAAGCATTCAGGGCTAAGCCAATTAGCTCTTCCAGAAATAACACAAAGAACACCTAATTAAGTGCAGGATTGCAAACCATAAGGATAAGTAGATGACTGAACATTATGGATCATCAAATACTACAAGGTACCTTCTGGCTGCAAGCATGTGGGAGCATGTGGGAACATCGGTAAAGGCTTAATAAAACAAACGTCAAATTGAAATACTGTAGCTTTTGCTTTGGGGAATTTGGGAGAAATTTCATGTTGCTCTTGACAGCTTTATCTCTGATTATGCACTTCCGCAGATCTTGGGGCTTCTCGCCAACCAAAATTGCTCATGCCTTTTGGGAACACACTAGATTGGTCAAATAACCTGACATTATTCCCTGTGTTCTTAATAATGTAACTGATGCTGTAAGTTGCCCCAGACATGTGAATTCACTTTTTAATAAACCGCTCTTCCATTGCAGGTGTTTCTCAGTCTGTTCTAACCTCAATTAAATTGATGGAAGTCGAGATCATAATTTATAATGCCAAATATAGTCACCTTCAACTCTTCTATTTAAAGTTCATTTTTCACATCTATTGACCTTTAACTTTCAATATGGTAATACTTGTCAACTTCCTTACAGCTAAAAATGCAAAGTATCACGGTCACACAATTAATTCTCCTTTTCTCCTGATGTCTCCAGTTGTTTCTCTTATATTCCGTGTCCCAAACTCCAAGCCAATGGAGACAAAAAAAAAACCCACAGATACCATAGCTTACCTTATGGACATTTTCCAGCATGACAATACTCCCCATTCCAAGATATCTAATTTGTTTTGAACTTCTTCTCAACACAATAAACTTATTGAGGTGCTCTGAACTTTCACAATTATGTTGAAACAATTAATATTAAAGTCTGATATCATAACTTGTGGGTCTTTTCCATGACCCTAATAAGCAGTCTCATATTATATAATTTTTTCCAATTTCACTGGACCATTGGCTTTGCAGAAAGTTGACAAAATGTAGGTTATTGCAAAAATGTTATATCTTTGTTCTAATCATTAATTTAAGCGGAATATTATTATTTCAAGGGAAAAAATGGTTCTGGAAATACTCAGCAGGTCAGGCAGCGGGTGTAGAGGTAGAGGGGCAGTCAGATTTTTGAATCAAGACACTGCACCAGTATCCTGAGGAAGGGTCTCTGCCCAAAGTGCCCACCATCCCTTTGCCTCCACACATGATGTTCAATCCACAGAGTTCCTGAAGCAACTGTTTATAGCTCTGCTTTCCATTACCTGCAGTTTCCCGTCTCTCCATTGTTCTTTTGATCTTCATTTCTTTTTTTTCCTTCTTTTTAAAAAAAAAAAATATTTTTTAATTTTTGTTAGAAGTAAGTACAATAGTGTGGTACCTGAGTACCTAATACATATATACATATTACCATTCTTGTACAACTTCGTATTTTTAATTTAATAATAAAAGAACAGTGAAAGAAAAAATAAATAAAGAGTGTCGGAATAGATAGACAAGCGAGTAGAAACAGATTGCGAAAGAAATAAAGAACAGAGATGAAAAGCTAAAAAGATTGAAAGAAAAAGAGAAAGTAGAGAAAAGAGAAAATAAGAAGAGATCTACCTATTTCGTATTTTTGCCCATCTGTCACCCGGTTCTGAACCATTTAATTTCTAAGGTTGTGTTATGTTGCACCATATGCTTGTAAAAAGTTGATAAAAGGAGACCAAGTCTTTAAGAGTAGGTCTACTTTGCCTAGTAGAAGGAATCTCATTTCTTCAAGATGTAGTGTTTCCGACATATTTGAAATCCACATTTTGAACGTTGCCGTGGTTGCGTTTTTCCAGAATTTGAGTATACGTTTTTTTTTGCTGTTATTAAACCGTAATTAAGAAGAGCTTCTTGGAATATAGTTAGTTTACTTCCCTCTTCCATTGATCCAAAGATAATCAGTTCTGTATTGGGGTTCAATTTTGTGGTAAATAGTAAAACTTCCAAAAATGTTGTTCCAAAATTTATGCAGTTTTGTACAAGAGACAAAGGAATGTGCTACAGTGGCATTTTGAGTTAGACATTAGTCACAGATGGGGGAAACATTTGAAAATATTTTATTTAGTCTAGTTTTCGAGTAATATAATCTATGTAAAATTTTAAATTGAATTAGGTTATGTCTTACATTAATTGAACATTTATGTACATATAATAGATTTTTTTCCCATCTGTCGTTCGGAATTTTTATCAATAACTCTTGTTCCCAGTTCCTTCTAATTGCCTCTGTCGTTGGTGTTTCTATATTTAGAATTATATAATATAAGTATGATATTAAATTGCTTGATTCTGCCTTTCTATTCATTCCTTCCTCTAATAATTCAGGGGTTAGAGTTTGATATCCTTGTATATATTTTTTTCAAATAATCTTGAATTTGAAGATATTTAAAATATTGATTACTTTTCAAATTATATTTTAGTTGTAATTGTTGGAATGATAAAAGTTTTCCATTTCATACATATCTCCCATCATTTTAATTCTTATTCTTTCCCAATGAATAAACGTTTTATCAATAATAGATGGTTTGAATGAGGGCTTATTAGCTATTGGAGAAAGAAGCGATAAATTTCTTGTTTTTAAAGTTAATTTTATTTGTTACCAAATTCGTATTATACTGTGAATAATTGGATTCTTCTTATATATTATATTTTTCAGTTTCATCGGGGAAAGAAGGATCGCTCCTATATAGTAAGGGGACCAATCCTCTTTCTCCATTCTTATCAAATCTACCTGTTGGGCAGAACTGTCCAACCAGTAGATTATATTTTTAATATTCACTGCCCAATAGTAATACAATAAGTTAGGGAGTGTCAGTCCCCCTGATTCTTTAGAGTTACACAAGTGTTTTCTTTGAATTCTGTGTGATTTATAGTTCCATATGAAGTTTGTAATATCAGAATCTAGTTCTTTAAATATTTTTTTGGTAAGTATATTGGTATTGATTGAAATAGGTACAGTATTTGTGGTAAGAAGATCATTTTTATCGCATTTATTCTGCCTATTAAGGGCATCGTCAGTGTTTTCCAAAATGTAATCAATCTATTTAATTTAGTTAATAAAGGCATATAGTTTGCATTGCGTAATGATTTATATTTCCTAGTAATTTGGATGCCCAATACTTAAATTTTTCTGTTGCAATTGTAAAAGGGAATTTCAACAGATGTGTCGGCTCTTGAGGTTTTATCGTCATAATTTTGCTTTTGTTCCAGTTTATTCTATATCCTGAAAAGGAACCAAATTCCTCTATTAAATTTAGTATATTTGGTATGCTAATTTGCGAATTTGTAATATATAATAATATGTGGTCTGCATACAATGAGATTTTATTATTTGAGTGTTTGGTATTATACCCATGAATATTCGGATGACTTCTTATACTTTCTGCTAAAGGCTCTATCACTAGTGCAAATAGCAGGGGCGATAATGCGCACCCCTGTCTACTGCCCCTTGCTAATTGGAATTTCGGGGATAATATATTATTAGTCAGTATTCTAGCCGTCGGCTTATTGTATAACAATTTTACCCATGAGATAAATTTATCTCCCATATTAAATTTTTGCAATACTTTGAATAAATATTGCCATCCTACTTAATCAAAAGCTTTTTCTGCATCCAATGAAATAATTGCTAGGTCTTCTTCTTCAGTATTATGTGAGTACATTATATTAAACAGCCGTCTCAAATTGTTAAATGAGTATCTCTTGGGTATAAACCCCGTTTGGTCCGGGTTTATTACTTTGCTAACATATTTACTCAATCTTCTCACTAGGGTCTTTGCTAATATTTTTTGATCTGTATTTAGGAGTGCTATGGCTCTATATGAGCCTGAGTCTTCTAGATCTTTATCCTTTTTAGGTATAAGTGTAATAGTTGACTCAGTTAGTGTTTCTTGTAGCTTACTTTCTTTAAAAGTGTGTATATATAAATCTTGCAGGCGTGGAGAAATTATCTCGTAGAATCTTTTATAGAATTCATTACTAAAGCCATCTGGTCCTGGCGTTTTGCCATTCTTCAACAAATTTATTGTTTCTTCTATTTCCTGAAATGTAATCTGAGCTCCTAATCCCTCTTGTTCCACCATATTTAATTTTGGAAGATTACAATTGTCTAAGAAATTTGTAATTTGAGTATTATTTGCAGATGTTTTCGATGTATATAAATTTTGGTAAAATTGAGCAAATCTTTTATTAATATCTTTAGGTAGTGTTAATAATTCCCCTTTGTCTGATTTAATTTTAGTAATTGTATTTTCTGTTTCCCATTTTTTTCAGTTGGCGTGCTAAGAGTTTATGTGGTTTATCACCAAATTCGAAGTTTTCTTGTTTTGTAATTTGAAATAATCTTATTATTCTGGCCGATAAAATTTGAGTTAATTTATATTTTAGTATTGTTATCTTATTATGTTTAACTATAGTTGGTTCTTTGGCATTTTCTAAATTTAATTGTCTAATAATCTCTTGTTCTAACTGCAATTGTTCAGTGTTATTCTTTTTATTTTGGAAAGCTTGATATGAAATTATAGTTCCTCTAATAAATGCCTTAAAAGTTTCCCATAATGAGGAAGGTGAAGTGTCTGGTGTATCATTTGTCTCAAAGAAGAATATCATCTGCTCTTTTAAATATGTGCAATCTTGTGAGTTGTTTAAGATTTGGGGGTTAAACCTCCAGAATTATCTTTTATCAGGCATTCCTAATTTTAAAGAAAAAGTTAACGGGGAGTGATCAGAAATAATACTATTATGATATTTAGAATTATATGTACATGGAATTAATTTCATGTCCGCTAAGAAATAATCAATACGTGAATATGTTTTATGTATCGTTGAATAAAATGAATATTCCCTACCTACTGGATTAGCGAACCTCCATACATCTGTTATGTTGGTATTTTTTATGTATGTATTTAGGAGTTGACCAGTTTTAGATTTTATGTTAATCCTTTTTTGTTTTGCTGATTTATCGAGATATGGATCTATAACACAACTAAGATCTCCCCCTATTATCACATTTTGATAGTTCTGAAATTGTATCCAGAAATTTGCTAAAGAATTGGGGATTGTCAAAATTAGGAGCATAAATATTTATCAAAGTAAGTGGAGTAAAATGAATGGAGTAGAAGAGTGGGGGGATGAGGGGAGAGGGGTAGCAGGGTGTGGGTGCAAGAGCAAGTGGAAGGGGTGGGGGGGAGATGGGGGTGAAGAGGGGTGGGGAGAGGGGGTGGGAGGGGTGAGGAGAGAGGAGATGGAGAGGGAGGAGTAGAGGGGGTGGGGGAGGGTGTGAGAGGGTTCAAGGAGGGGGTGAGAGGGGTGGCGTGAGTGGTGGGGGAGGGGAGGAGAGAGGGAGGAGGGGAGGGGAGAGAGAGGGGAAGATGTGTGGAGGGAGGGAGAGAGGGGTAAGGAGAGGGGTAGGGGAGAGAGAGGGAAGAGTGTGGAGGGAGGGGAGAGCGGAGAGAGGGGGAAGTGTGGGGAGGGAGAGGAAGGGAGGGGGAGAGAGGGTGGGGGAGGGAGATGGGGAGGTGGGGGATGGGAAGAGAGAAGTGGAAGTGGGAGGGAGGGAGGGTGAGAGGTATAGGGGAGAGTGGTGGGAGAGATAGAGGGGAGGGGTGGGGGGAGTGGTGGAAGAAGAGAGGGGTAGGGAAAAAGCGGTGCGGGGAAGGGAGGGGGAGGGAAGTGGCGTAAGAGTGGGGGGGAGGGGGGAAGGGGGAGTGGTGCAAGAGGGACAGAGGGGTAGGGGGAAGGGGGGGGAGGGAGTGGAAGAAGGACAGGGTAGGGGAAGGGGCGGGGGAGAGAGGGAAGGGCAGGGGAGAGAAGGAAGGGGTTCGGGGAGAGGGAAGGGGGTGGGAGGAGGAGGGGGTGCGGGGGGGTAGAGAGGGGGTAGGGGAGGGGAGGGGAGAGGGGAGCTGAGAGGGAGAGGGGGAGGAAGAGGGGGTGGGAGAGGTGGAGGAGAGTGGAGGGGGAGAGAGAGCGGGGAGCGAGTGGAAGGGGGAGAGAGAGGAGCGGAGAGAGAGAGAGAAAGGGGAGAGAGGTGGGGAGCGGGGAAGGGGAAGAGTGGGGAGTGAGTGGGAGTGGGAAGCAGGAGTGAGGGTAAGAGGTGGGGGGGAGATGTGGTGAAGAGTGGTTGGGGGAGGGGGTAGAGAGGGTGGATGGGAGGAGGGGAGGGGTGAGGAGAGATGGAGATGGAGGGGGGGAGAGGGAAGGGGAGGAGGGGTGGGGAGGGGGTGAGAGAGGGGTGGGGAGGTGGGAGTGGGGTCGAGGAGGGAGAGAGGGAGGAGAGGGAGGAGGAAGAAGGGAAGGGAGAGAGGGGGAAGAGTATGAGAGGGGTAGGGAGAGGGATGAGGTGGAGAGTGGTAGGGGGAAGGGGGAGGGGACGAGTGGTGAAGAGGGGGAAGGGGGGGGGAGAGAGGGTGGGGGATGGGGGAGAGAAGTGGAAGAGTGGGAGAAGGGAGAGGGGTAGGGGGAGTGGTAGAAGTGGGAGAGAGGGGGGGAGGGGGTTAGGGAGGAGTGGTAGAAGAGGGAGAGAGGGGCAGGAAAAAAAGGGGTGGGGGAGAGGAAGGGGTGGGGGGAGAAAGGGATGGGGTGGGAGTAGGAGGGGAGAGGGGTTAGGAGAGGGAGATGGAGAGAGGGGAGGAGAGAGGTGTGAGAGAGGAGAGGAGAGAGAGAGTGTGGGAGAGGGGGAGGGAGGGAAGGGGAGATGGGGTAGGAGATAGGGGAAGAGTGTGGAGGGAGAGGGTGGGGGAGAGAGGGGAAAGAGTGGGGAGGTAGTGAGGGAAGGGGAGGGGTAGGGACAGTCCATCTATTCTCCACTCCTTATCACCCCCAATCCTCTTTCTCTATTCCCACACACGTGATCAAGCACTTCGACACAGGCTGCAGTGGGGGTGGGTGGGGAAGGGGGGGGCTGGGGCTGGTGCAAGGGTGGATGTAAATGAGATCCGTTCCGATTGGACATCTGTGAGCCTTGGGCATTGTGACCACACGATGGAACGTTTACCAACATTCTATGGGTGAGAGCAGTTTGATTGTTTTAAGATATGAAAAATTGGGGGGGGGGGGGAAGGATTTTATTAAAAATTGTCTACGTAAAAAACATCTAATCGTAATGAGGAGCACCTTTGTGAATGTACAAGTGTAACGTCTGGCGAAATGGAAAAAAATAACGGCATCTGAGGGTCCGGTTTTGGCGGAGCAGGGAATCAAAGGGCAAAAATCTTATCTGAAAAAAAAAACGGTATGTGACAGCCAGCCGGGAGCCGGACGGTGGTCGACAGACACAGCCACCAGCAGCCGGACGGCGGTCGGCAGACACACACAGAGTTTTAAAAGTATATAGATATTTTATGTTAGTATATAATTGTATGTTTCTTAAATCATAAATTTCTATATACAAGTCCATTAATAATATTTTTCCATATTCCCAAATTCCGTTTGTTTTTTTTCCCCACCACGGTTTTTCTTGTTTTCCAGTCCTTTGTTGAAGTGAAACATAAAGTCCAACCTTGAGTTAACATTCCAAAGTTAAAATGTCTAGACAATGCCTCGAGGAAAATTCGACATCTTGACCAGAGCAGTCATAGAAACATAGAAACATAGAAACATAGAAACATAGAAATTAGGTGCAGGAGTAGGCCATTCAGCCCTTCGAGCCTGCACCGCCATTCAATATGATCATGGCTGATCATCCAACTCAGTATCCCGTACCTGCCTTCTCTCCATACCCTCTGATCCCCTTAGCCACAAGGGACACATCCAAATCACTCTTAAATATAGCCAATGAACTGGCCTCAACTACCCTCTGTGGCAGAGAGTTCCAGAGACTCACCACTCTCTGTGGTGAAAAAAGTCTTTCTCATCTCGGTCTTAAAGGATTTCCCCTTATCCTTAAGCTGTGACCCCTTGTCCTGGACTTTCCCCAACATCGGGAACAATCTTCCTGCATCTAGCCTGTCCAACCCCTTAAGAATTTTGTAAGTTTCTATAAGATCCCCTCTCAATCTCCTAAATTCCAGAGAGTATAAACCGAGTCTATCCAGTCTTTCTTCATAAGACAGTCCTGACATCCCAGGAATCAGTCCTGGTGAACCTTCTCTGCACTCCCTCTATGGCAATAATGTCCTTCCTCAGATTTGGAGACCAAAACTGTACGCAATACTCCAGGTGTGGTCCTCACCAAGACCCTGTACAAACTGAAGTAGAAAACCTCCCTGCTCCTGTACTCAAATCCTTTTGCTATGAAAGCTAACATACCCATTCGCTTTTTTCACTGCCTGCTGCACCTGCATGCCTACTTTCAATGACTGGTGTACCATGACACCCAGGTCTCGCTGCATCTCCCCTTTTCCTAATCGGCCACCATTTAAATAATAGTCTGCTTTCCTGTTTTTTTGCCACCAAAGTGGATAACCTCACATTTATCCACATTATACTGCATCTGCCAAACATTTGCCCACTCACCCAGCCTATCCAAGTCACCTTGCAGTCTCCTAGCATCCTCCTCACAGCGAACACTGCCCCCCAGCTTAGTGTCATCCCGCAAACAAAACCTTGGAGATATTGCCTTCAATTCCCTCATCCAGATCATTAATATATATTGTAAATAGCTGGGGTCCCAGCACTGAGCCCTGCGGTACCCCACTAGTTACTGCCTGCCATTGTGAAAAGGACCCGTTTACTCCTACTCTTTGCTTCCTGTTTGCCAGCCAGTTCTCTATCCACATCAATACTGAA
This sequence comes from Okamejei kenojei, assembly GCA_035221665.1. NCBI lineage: Eukaryota > Metazoa > Chordata > Chondrichthyes > Rajiformes > Rajidae > Okamejei > Okamejei kenojei. The sequence continues at coordinate 87,290,581 of CM069137.1, forward strand.
CCCCTAATACCGTATGCTTTAAGTTTGTATACTAATACAGTCTTTTTTGTATATTAAAAAAAAGAAACGCAGTCCGCTTCTTCTCTGTGTTATTGTGGGAGACCAACTCCTGATAATCAGTAGTCTTCCTCTGTGATACTTTGTGCATGTTTAAATGCATCTTCTGGATCCGTGAAGGCACGTTCAACAGAGTTATAAGTAATTCTCATTTTCACAGGATATACTATTCCATATCTTACTCCTGAAACCTCTTTCAGTAGCCTTCTTGTCTCTGTGAACTTGTCCCTCTTTTCCATGACTTCAGCTGGAAAATCACTGAAGAATCTTAGTTTATCTTCTCCAAACATCAAATTCGCTCCATATGGAATCTGTTTCATAATTCCTTCCAGGGTTGAAATATCATAGAATTTCACAATAATCTGTCTTGGGGGGGGGGGGCAGTTGAGCTTGCTTGAGTCTTACGTCAAACCCGGTGAGCCACATCTATTCTCGGCACTTCAGGCAGCTTAAGTACTTGTTTAAATAAGTTGGCAGCAAACTCCTGAAGGTTTTGTTCACTTTCCTTCTTTTACTCCAACTATTCCTAAATTCTGCCTCCTCGATCTCGCTTCCAAGTCCAGACATTTATTCTTCATTTTAGCAAGTTCCCCCCCAGTGCTTTCTTGTTCCTTTTTTAGTCTCTTTATTTCCTTAGTCATCTCAGTTATCTTATTATCCATTCCTTCCATAGCTGCATCAGTAGACTTAAGCATTGCATCCAGCTTTTTATTACATTCTTTATCTACCCGCTTAATTTTTTTGTTTAAATCCTCCTCAATCTCAACCACACGTTTGGTTAAGTCATCAATTTTCTCCATCAGCATATCATTACCTTATTTAATTTTTTCAGAGAGGCTTTTGTCCAGCGCGACATTCCCCTCTCGTATCACTTTAGAAATAGTTTCCGTGCCTGAAGCTGTTACTGAAGTTATTACTGACTTTTCCAGTTATTCCATGTGCTCCCTTTGTTCCTCCATTGAAGTCATTTCTGTAGAAGGATTTCGAGAGTCAGCTTCTTCTTCTCAGCTTCCAGCTGATATTTGAGGGGATGAGGAGTCATTCCTAGTTTTTTCAAGTAGGCTCTTGCAACAGGTCATGCAACAGCTTTTGCAGGCTTCTGGCGATGTTTCCCTCTTTTCATTTAAAACTGCCGTTATTCTCCATTATCAGCAGTATTTCTGATAACACACAATTAACTAACAGCTCCGGTAGTTATTTTTATAACACCCTTGTCTTCCAACTCGTATTTTAGCACATTAAAGCATTCTTCGGGAGCAGAGCAAAACAGCAGCGCCTCTCAGCCCACCATTGACACCACCGGAAATGATCTTCATTTGCCATATTCATAGTTCCACTGTCGTTTTTATTTCCTATTCTTTGTCCACTTTTGGTAAAAGAGGATCCAATTGTCTGAGTTGTTCCTTATTGCCTTGTAACCGTGGCATTCAGTTTGTGCGTGTTTTCTTCGTATGTCCACATCAGCTTGGGGATCCAATGCTCACTCCCTGAAGTTGCAGTGCTTAATTGACAAGGGTCTATAGTCATGGCTGACAATCCACAATCAGGATTTTTTTTAATGTTTCAAAATTGTTACCCCAAAGGTTTAGGAATCTTGTCATATTGGAATCAAATCTAGGTCTTCACATATGTTCTGCCATGGAAGCTAAACACAGGAAACCTTATCCCCAAGAAGGACAAGGGCAGCAGACACATGGAAACGCTCCCATCGGCTCCGCTGGTCATACACCATCCTATTTGGATGCAACTTCACCATTCCTTCATCTTAAATCCTGGAATATTTACCCAATATCACTTTATGAGTGCCTGCTCCAGGAGAACTGCAGAGGTTCAAGAACTCACCAGCACACACGCAAGGGCACTTTGAGATGGGCATTAAATTCTGACCTGCCGCAAATCCACACGTCCTGAAAATGAATAAACCAGAAGCGAGCAAACTGGATTACGTACATACGCACATAGAGCAGTGCTGAACTACTATCTACATCTTTGATGTCCCTCTGACTATCCTTGTGTGGCTTTACCTTGCACTAAACATTATGCCCATATCATGTATCTACACACTGTAAATAGATTGATTGTAATCATGTATTGTCTTTCTGCTGACTGGTTAGCATGCAACAAAACGCTTTTCACTGTAGCTCGGTACACGTGACAATAAACTAAACTGAATTGACTTAAGAAGGCCTTGACCAGTCAGACTAGCAAAGAAGGAGCCCTTCTTCCCTTTGCAAGAATATCATTGTTGGCTGGATCAATACAAGCAAGGACTGCTCAGCAGCATCTCCCTATCCTCTGGTAGTGAAGCTGATAGAAAACACTGCGATCGTCAAAATGTGTACCTTATTAGAGGAATTAAATGAGATGCACAACTATCAGCCCTGAGCCATGTACATCTGCAGTCTCCTTTTGTTTTGATTGCTGTGTTGTGCAAGGCTTAAGGCTTGCACCAACATGCTGGAAACGGATTAGAACATTGCTTGCAGAAACCTGTAGCAAAATACTATTAAAACTGCAGCGTCTCATAATTAAATAATTCTCATGTATCGATACAGGCTGCAGACGTCCACCTATGAAATATGGTTGTTCGCCATTTCATCCACTTTGAAGATAATTAAGTTTTCTCGGGAAAGATCGATATAAATAACACATGGTTCGTACACTTACACCACTGACCTCTTTCCAATTATTGAGCCAGAACCCAGGAGTGATTGTTATTAATATTGATCAACTGTGCAAAAAGTTAAGCATTTTCAAAATGGAGAAATTTAGTTATTGCAGATATGTGATCTTAGATTCTCTGTGTACCGCAGTTACTTGGTCTTGAAAGACCTTTGGTGCACGTTGTTATTGGATGGTTCCAAACTCTTTGTAAGGCTGGAGATAAACTTGTATCTTTAATCTTGATGGAACAAATCCATTTAACTAATTAAACCCATTACATTCTTGCTAGTTCCCTCTGTTGGTTTATTTCCTGTCTTTCTTTGCTATGCTATTTATGTCACCGTATCCAATTGAAAGTTTTCACTTTGAATGAAGTCAAACTTTCTCCAGAATGTTCTTAATATGATTCATTATCATTGCCTTAATCATCTACAGAAAAAGCGATGGCATATGTGCAATTCTTTTTGTCTGTGTTTCATAATACCCAGGAAAGCATTGTAAAAAAAATAATTGAATCCCAGAAGAATCTCTCCAGATTCAAGCTCCAGTCAAGAAATGATATGAAATTTTGTTTCTATACTTTCAAAGTCTTTCCTGGGAATGTCACAAAATTTGCATATGATGAAAATTCCCACCCTCATTAGTTGAAATGAGATTTTCTACAAACTATAAAATCATAGTCAAGAAACACGCTGAAAGTCATGTCTGCTGAAAGTCATGATGGCTTTCTAATGTCTTGTTTATATGCCCTGCTGTGTATATTTTACGTACATAAGTTTAATGTCACCAGCACAGATAATGGGAGTAAAATTCAATCTCCATAGGGTAAACAAAATGGGTGGCCATAAGTGGACAATAATGCAATGCAGTGAATCTCGCTGCGGGATACTCCATTTCAATAAAAAAGAAAATCAGTCAAACTCCGAAATGGATGGTCCGTTCATGAATGCCTAACTTAGAGCATCCGTGGTGGCGCAGCGGTAGAGTTGCTGCCTTACAGCGCTTGCAGCACCAGAGACCCGGATTTGATCCCGACTGAGGGGGCTGTCTGTACGGGGTTTGTACGTTCTCCCGGTGACCACGTGGGTTTTCTCTGAGATCTTCGGTTTCCTCCCACAGTCCAAAGACGTACAGGTTTGTAGGTTAGTTGGCTTGGTATAATCGGAAGTTGTCTCTAGTGTGTGTCGGGTAGTTAATGTGCGGGGATCGCTGGTCGGTGGGCCGAAGGAGCTGTTTCCGTGCTGTAACTCTTAAACTTAACTAAACTAAACTTAAAATCATCCCTATATTTGCAGGCAATGTTTAGTTTAGTTTTGTTTAGAGATACAGTGCGGAAACAGGCCCTTCAGCCCACTGAGTCCACGCCGACCAGCTGTCCCACACCAACCAGCGATCTCTACATCCCACACACACCCAGGACAATCTACATTTTTGGAGTGTGGGAGGAAATTGAAGATCTCGGAGAAAACCCGCACAGGTCATGGGGAGCAATATCTAAATAATTTTACTCATATTTCAAAATTATATTAACATATTTCCAAACTGCATATTTTTCAACAGTGGAAGCTAATCATGTGGATTTCCTTTTTGTCCAATGAAAGGAATTTGCTTCAATCATGATTTAGTTTGGTCTGATATTGTGTTGTCTTCTGACTTCATGGGAATTTCGGCTTAGGCTGTGACCTTTGACCTCTGGCCTGAAGGTTAAAGGACAAAAATCATAGGCAGCTAACATAATTTAAAAAAAAAACATAAATTGCGGCAAAAAAAACGCAAAATGCTAGAAATCTAAAATCAGAAGAAGTCAGTGTAAACAATGAATTAAAATTATACATTAATTGGAACAAAATGATTTTCAGAAACAATTGAAACACCTCAAATTGAGGCAAAGGTGCAGCCATGTCCCTGAAGAAAGGAGTTTGTCTAAAATTATTAAACCTAATGTGAAGTCCTAATTGTTGAATCATGTTTAGTTGGGTGATCATGGTTGGTTATCGAAGAGTTCAAAGGTAAAGAGATCAAAGTGGGAGCTGGATGAAGAAGGGACATGACCCAAAACGTCACCTATTCCTTCTCTCCAAAGATGCTGCCTGACCCGCTGAGTTACTCCAGCATCTTGTGTCTATCTTTGGAGAAGTGACAAAAGAGTTAAAGCTCGTTGTCACTCTAAAGATAGAGGAGAGGTGATCTGAAAGTGATTACCCAATCTCACTTTGGATTCTCTCATGTAGTAGACACCACAATCTCAGCGATGATTGTTTTTTTTTTGCAAGAACAAAGTTTAAAAATGTTAGAGACGATAGCATGTGATTCTGGGAGGCAGAGAGAACGGTGGTGTGAACCTCTGTGGGAAACTTGCAGGTTGGTGCAGTCTGTTTATCTGGGTGATATAACACAATCACTGTACTGGCATAACACTTCTGCTTATACTGAAGACTTAGCACCAGCAGGCGTGATAGCAACCAACATAATGTGATATCCATTTACATATTTAATAGGACACACAATGTATGATTTGAAGGAGTTTAAAGCTGGAAACCAAGGAGAGTGAATGGAAAACATAGAAACATAGAAAAGAGGTGTAGGAGTAGGCCATTCGGCCCCTAGAGCCAATACAATACAATACAATACAATTTATTTGTTGTCATTTGAACCTCATTGAAGTTCAAATGAAATTTGGTTTCTGCAGTCGTACAACAAGAAAAAGAACCAAGATACAACACAATTTACACAAACATCCATCACAGCGAATCTCCTCCTCACTGTGATGGAAGGCAAAGTCTTATCTCTCCCCTGTACTCCCCATTCTCCTCCCGATGTCAAACTCAAAGCCCCCGGCGGGCGATGGTAAATAAGTCCCGCGGCCAGTAAGGCCACGCGGGGCGATGCAAGGCCGCGCTCCAGGTCTTGATGTTGGAGCCCCTGGCGGGCGCTAGCAAGTCCCGCGGCCATTAAAGCCGCGCCGGTCGATGTAAGGCCCCCCTCCAGGTCGTTTTCAACCCCGCAACTCGGGCGGGAGAAGTTGCCGCCGCGGGAGCTCCGAAAAGCGGTCTCCCACCAGGGACCCGCGAGCTCCCGGTGTTACCGTCCACCGGCCTGCAGCTGGAGCCTCCGAAGCTGCGGGGTCGGGCAGCAAGGTGACTGGAGCCCCAGGTCCGGTTGGAGGCCGCTCCACGGTGCTAGGCCCCAACGACAACAGAGACCCGACAGGGTAAAGGTCGGGTCCCCCGTATAGGGAAAAGCTTTTAAAAGTTTCCCCCACCCTCCACCCCCCCCCCCCCCACACATACCCAGCTAAAAAAAAATACTATAACTACACTCAACGGGACAAGAAAATTAAAAAAAAAGACAGACGGACTGCAGAGGCCGCTGCGACGTGGGTCGCGCCGCCCACCCAAGCCAGCACCACCATTCAATATGATCATGGCTGATCATCCAAAATCAGCACCCCGTTCCTGCTTTATCCCCCATACCGCTTGATTCCATTAGTCCTAACAGCTAAATCTAACTCCCTCTCGAATACATTAAAAAATGAATCTGAAAAGTCAAAGATGGTGCCTCATGTCAGTGAACTGGTAGAATCGGATGTGTAGGAAGGAACTGCAGATGCTGGTTTACACCGAAAATAGACACAACAGGCTGGAGAAACTCCACGGGACAGGCAGCATCTCTGGATAGGTATGGGTGATGTTTCGGATCGAGACCCGTTCTTCTCAACCCGAAACATCACCCATTCCTGCTCTCCAGAGATGCTGCCAGTTTCGCAGCATTTTGTGTCTGTCTTCGGAAGAATGGGATGAAGTTCTCTCCCAATGGGAAACGGTGGGGGGAAAGCCTGGATGGAATTAGCGGAGGAAATAAACGCCTGGAATATGGCCGACCTCAATGTTTTCAGTGTGTTCTTGGACTATATCCCTTCACGCTTCCCCTCCCCGACATCGCATCACCCTTCCACTGACATGGCATACCAGGGCATTAAAGCCTAGCCTGAGTTTCTACACCACTGTGCTCTAAAATACTGCAGCTCAGCTTTCCCTTTCACTGCCCTCGGACTCTATTCCAGGCACAGGCCAATTACTTTCTCTTCAGACATTTTCAAACTTTGCCCATGAAAAATAATAATTGCGGCTCTGGCCTAGAAATATGAGAATAATGGCACAGGTCCATCTGAATCCCACTGAGCTGATCGCTCCCACATCATCATTCTGTCTTCTCCTTCCAGCATTTCACTTACCTCGTGGGAACAAACATCCCCTCAATGCCGATGGGTCTCCGACTTGAAATTGCTAACTCCCTTTCTCTCTCCTCGGATGCCGCTTGACCTGCTGTATGTTCCCAGCATTTTCTCATTTTATTTCAGATTTCCAGAGTGTACGATGGTTTGTAAATTTTTGGTTCCACCTGCTCGTTAACCGCCGGTTCTTTCGTAATGCCACAGTCTGCAAACAATTGTCTCCGTTAACTATTGTTCTCCCTCAGTCTAGAGTTTCCAATAACCTCCCCATCTTTCTCCACTTCCAAAAGTAGAGAGTACGTACCTTGAGAGAGAGGGACAGTGTTGAAGAATTAGCATGGGGTATGAGTGAGGCCTCTGTGGTTCCGAAGTGGAGGGATGGAGCCCCCCAGTCACTAATCTACACTCCGTGCAGACAGCACCAGTAGTCAGGATCGAACCTGGGTCTCCGGCGCTGTGGGGCAGCAACTCTACCACTGAGCCATCGTGCCTCCCTTCCTAAACCGTGGTTGTCGCATGACTGCACGCTGATTCAGTGGAAGCCCTTGCTATTTGCAAATACCTCTGAAAGACACAAAGTGCTGGAGTAACTCAGTGGGGCAAGCGGCATAGAAACATAAAAACATAGAAAACAGGTGCAGGAGTAGGCCATTCGGCCCTTCGAGCCAGCACCGCCATTCAATATAATCATGGCTGATCATCCTAAATCAGTACCCCATTCCTGCTTCCTCCCCATATCCCTTGATTCCGTTAGCCCTAAGAGTTATATCCAACTCTCTCTTGAAAACTGTAGAAAATGGGTAGGTGACATTTCTGATCGGGACCCTTCTGCGGACATTTGACGACAAGTACTTCTGGCTGGTCTGTGGGTCCTTCAGTTACCATGCTGCCCTGCACCTATGAAAAGGCTCAGAGAGCCACAACCTCGATTAACTGCTCATTCACACCAGCACCGTCACGTGTTGTATTGACTTAGTAAACGGCCCAGGCAAACGAGCTATCCGTTCAGGCTCACCCCGCTTAACCGACTGTCTGCCAACTGACTGTGGGATACCTGGGGATGTCTCTGGGAGAATTCCCAAAGGAGGTGGCCAATTTGACTGGAAATATAAGTGCACTTGGCAAAGGAAATGTGTAAGAAGGAACTGCAGATGCTGGTTTACACCGAAGATGGACACAAAATGCTGGAGTACCTCAACGGGACAGGTAACACCTCCAGATAGAAGAAATGGGTGACGTTTCGGGTTGGGTTGGGTCTGAAGAAGGGTCTCGACCCAAAACGTCACCTATTCCTTCTATCCAGAGATACCGCTGAGTTACTCCAGCATTTTGTGTCTATCTGCACTTGGCAGAAGGTGTGGTTCCATCATTCTGCCCTTCAACATCCGTTAGACTGAGCCGCTGAGATACTGGTGCTCTGACTTGCCCAGGAAGCTTGCCCTCTCCCTGTACGTACTGCACCACAAACAGCCGCCATCTATCTGCGGATTCATTGCCTGTGATCATACCGCAAATGTCAGAGCCACAGGGAGCTGCTGGGGCAGCTCAAATCAGCCCCTCCCCCCCCCCATGGTGCCTTTATTAATTAAAAAAAAATAAACTTTCTGCATTAAAATAATAAATACAAAGAGTACAAACACAGAGAGTGGCGCTATTTACATTCAGAATGTCGTCTACTCCATACATTCACAGAATGTACAGCACAGGAACAGGCCCCACAATATCAATGCTGAACATGATGCCAAATTAAACTGATGCCTCTCTGCCTGCATGTGCTCCACATCCCTCCATTCCTTACATATTCATGAGACATTCTAAAAGCCTCTCATATCTGCTTCCAGGCGCCTACCACTCTCTGTTTAAATATCTTGTCACGCACAACTCCTTCATTCTTTCCCCCCCCTTAACCTTAAAGTTGTGCCCTCTAGTATTCCTCATTTCCATCCTGGGAAAAAAAAAGTTCAGACTATCTACCCTATCAAGGGCCTGTCCCCACTAGGCGATTTTTTAGGCGACCGTGTCGCAGCAGGTGGTGGAACCCGATTTTTTAGGCGAACACGACAATGGAATTCACCGAAGTCGACAACCTACGTCATCCTGATGACAACCTATGACAGCACCTACGTCAGGAGAAGACAAACTACGACAAGCTCACGGTTGCCGACTGCCGCCGAAACGTTTTGAACATTTCAAAATCCAGCGGCGACCAGAAAAACTCTATGACTCTGTGGGCGACTGAGGAGACTACTCACAACCATACAGGTCACTCCCCGGTGACAGCCTAGTCGCCGGCAGTCGCCTATAAAATCGCCTAAGTGGGACATGCCCTTCAATGTCTCTCATAATTTTATCAACTTCTATTACTATCTGATCCTCCAGAGGAAACAATTAAACTTTGTCCAACCTCTCCTCTAATCCAGGCAGCATCCAAGTTTTCTGCACCATCTCCAAAGCCTCCACAATGTTCCTGCAATAGGATGATCAGAACTGCACACAATATTCCAAATGCAGTCCAACCAATGTTCCATAAAACTGCAACATGGTTCACTCAATGATCTGACCAGTGAAGGCAAGTACACTCTTTCTCATCTTCACTCTACCTACATGTGTGGCTGCTTTCAAGATGGATTTGGATCAAGTTCCCTCCGTACATTATTGCCAAAATGGCACCTCACATTAACTGCATATTTTCCTCTTCCATTTGACTTCCCAAAGTGTAACACCTCGCACGTGCTCGGATTAAACTCCATCTGCCATTTCTCCGCCCATATCTGTACTCTTTGAACCCGTCTTTACTTTCCACAACTCCACCAATTTTTGCATAGTCTCTAGTCTTTCCGACCAATCTCCATTTTCAGCCTAAAAAGAGACACAAAGTGCTGGAGTAACTCAGCGAGTCAGGCAGCATTTCTGGAGAACATGAACAGGTGACATTTCAGGTCAGGATCCTTCTTCAGAGTCTGAAGAAGGGTCCCGACTCAAAACATCGCCTATCTATGTTCCCCAGGGATGCTGCCTGACCCGTTGAGTTACTCCAGCACTTTGTGTCTCTTTTTCTGCACCAGCATCTGCAGTTCCCGTTTTTTATATTTTCAACATAGTCATTTATGTATCTCACAAACAATAGAGGTTCCATCACAGAACAAACCCTGCAGCCAGACTGGCACCCATCCACCACTATGCTCTGTCTTGTCCAGCATCCTTCTGTTGCTGATCATAGTCACAAAATGCTGGTGTAACTCAACGGGTCAGGCAGGCAGCATCTCTGGAGACTGACAGATGGAGAAGGCTAGAACAAAACAGATGACTTCAGGAAGGAGAGCAATAACCCAGTAGTAGGAACGTTGATTTCTCTAATTTCAAATAACTCCTGCATTTGTTTCCCCATCTCCTCTCTCCTATCCCCTCTCCCCCACCCTAGTCGTCCTACTAGTTCCAGTTCGTATCCTTGTGTCCCTTTTGTTAGCACATCTTCCCCATCCAACAATGGGCCATTATGGACTTCATCGTTCTTGAAGTCATCTGTTGCTGACCCTGTTTTGTTCTAGCTCTCTCTATCTTCCAGTCTGAAGAATGGTTCCAACCCAAAATGTCACCTATTCCTTTTCTCCAGAGATGCTGCCTGACCCATTGAGTTACTCCAGCATTTTGTGTCTATCTTCAGTATAAACCAGCAGTTAAACTCTCAAGTTCCAGCCATGTTCTCCTAGTTTCACTGTTCTCCTGATTAGATTTTACTGATTGTGGGGTTCCCCTCACCTAACAAAGATCCACTCTACATTTTCTTTGATCTTTAGCCCCTTTGTTCTCTCGTATTCACAGCTTACCCTTCCATATCTCTGTGCCTCCCTCTCCTCTGAGTCTGAAGAAGGGTGTCGATGCGAAACATCACCCATTCCTTCTCTCCAGAGATGCTGAGGTCTGAAGAATGGTCTTGACCTACTGCGTCACCCATTCCTTCTCTACAGAGATGCTGCCTGCCCCGCTGAGTTACTTCAGCTTTATTTGTCTATCTTCAGTTTAAATCAGCATCTGCAGTTCCTTCCTACACATATCTGGCAAGTTAGACTTCTACACTACAGATCAGAACTTCCATAAATCTTTTACGAATGTACTGACACACAGCAGTGTGTCATCAACATCAACAAAGAGGTAGGCATTTATTAAAGGGCCTGTCCCACTTACAAATTACGCGACCTCATGGTCGCGTTGAGGCATACGGGCATCGTATGGCCACGCGGGGCCGGTCCCACTGAGAATCGCGGAGGGCAATGTAGTTGTGCGCGACTTCATGCCGGGCTCCGAAATTTTTGTAGTGAACAAAATCTTTGCGCGCCAACTGCCTGTCGCGGAACTGACAGCAAAAGTGGGACAGGCCCAAGACCCTGGCGCGACGCAACGTCTCACCTCCAACAGCAGCAGAAGCAGGCAAACGATCGTCGAACTCAGCCTGGGGCTCACGGCCGTTGCGGTCCGGATCCGCCCCCACTTCTACTCCCAGAGTGGGGCCAAGAAAACTGAAGATAGGCACAGAATGCAGGAGTAACTCAGCGGGGACTGGCAGCATCTGTGGAGAGAAGCAATGGGTGACGTTTCTGGTCAAGACCCTTCTTTTCAGACTGAAGAAGGATCTCGACACGAAATGTCACCCATTCCTTCTCTCCAGAGATGCTGCCGGTCCCCCTGAGTTACTCCAACTTTGTGTCTATCTTCAAATGACGTCACGCGCTCCAGACAGCTGTGCATACGCATGTAATCGAGCCCGACCTTCGCGTAATTTGCCTGCCAGGGACACGTAAGTGGGACAGGCCCTTAACTCTTTACATGTCTTTGGTACAAATCTGAATTTTCCAGACTGAACATGAAAGTGTTACATTATTCATCACAAAAATCCCAACCACATGTTGTTATTGTGTCCAACAGGATCACAATCTCAACCCTACTGTTAACGAGAAAAGGCATGATCAATGTTTAAAGAAGCATCACACCTCGTCAGCTCCATGGTGTAGATAACACCAACAATAGACACAGAAAGTTGGAGTAACTCAGCGGGACCGGCAGCATCTCTGGAGAGAAGGAATGGGTGACGTCTCGGGTTGTGACTACTCTTCAGACTAATATATCACCAACAATGTAAAGTGTGCTTTCAGTGCAAGAACTGTAAATAAGCCTTTCCCACAATGCGATGAGCATATGGCTGACAGTGTGTGTAGGAAGGAACTCTCTCCCCTCAATCGGGGATATTGCGACCAAACGTTGCGTGTCTAAGGCCAGCAGTATTATAAAAGACCCCACACATCTCCATCACGGACTGTTCACTCTGCTGCCCTCGGGCAAAAGATATCGTAGCATAAGGAGCAGAACATCAAGGTTCTGCAACAGCTTCTTCCCACGAGCCATCAGACTCCTGAATGCCATGTAATGGGCTGCCTATTGTCTATTTATCCTTTTATCCTTTTATCCATTTTATCCTTCTGTTAATTATCGTGTTGCACGGGGAGCCAAAAGCAACGGAATTTTGTTTGGAATTGCATATATCGACGTATTTCTAAATGACAATAAAGTTTGTTTGACTTTGACTGACTGAACTGCAGAAGGTGGCATTAAACCGACAGTTGACACACAAAGCTGGAGTACCTCACCGGGTCAGGCAGCATCTCTGGAGAAAAGGAATAGGTGACGTTTTGGGTCGAGATTCCTTGTGACAGTGCTGTGTTTTCAACCATTGCATTTTCCTGCCATCGGACCCTAAAAATGCAGTTAGCTTTCACCTGCTTTCACTGGTGGGTTCCAGAATACCGGTGGGACCACAGTTAAACTCCACCTCCATGGTATAATTGAGCAATTAACAAGCTGCCTCTCCTGAGGGGGGTTTGCACATGAGGTTTAAAGTGTTGCAATTAAGCAAGAGAGTTGGCAAGCTGCAGCTGGACAGGCTTGCATTTTTCCACAATTTCATCTTACTTGCTCATGTGCAAATCCAAATGCCCATGTTAAAATTTCCCTCATCATTTCCATAGGAGCTCTGCCACAAACTTATAGCTTAAAAGCCTGATCATGTTGAGTGTCGATGTTTTCTTATGACATGGTAGGAGGCTATTTATCCCTTCAAGTCTCTGCCAGCCTTCAGAGCAGTCTCTCATCAATCTCGTCCTCCGCATATTTCCTCGTGTCCTATTTTCTCTCATAAGCCAATCGACTCCTAATGATTCTCCTACCGCTCATCTACACAAGAGGCAATTTACACCAGCTAATTAACCAAAGAACCAACCAGGCACATCTTTGGTGTTAACCAGCATCTGCAGGTCCTTCCTACACATTGTGTCCAGCTCCACTGCGAGATCTCCTTAAGGTACTGTAGGCCCACTTTGAAGAAGTTCTCCTTCTCTCTCCGATGAGAGTTTTGCAACATCCATATCCCTAGTTTCCTTCTCCCCGACTCTTAGTCTGAAGAAGGGTCTCAGCCCAAAATGTCACCCATTCCTTCCCTCCAGAGATGATGCCTGCCCTGCTGAGTTACTCCAGCATTTTGTGTTTGCCTTTGGTGTAAACCAGCATCTGCAGTTCCTTCCTACACAAGTATGCTTAGGGATCTGTGTGGAAACTGAGATACGTTCAAGTGGTAAACATCAAATGCTGGAGTAAATCAGTGGGTCAGTAACTCTATCTTGGGTGTAAACCAGCATCTGCAGTTCCTTCCTAACCTCAAGTGGTCATAGTTAGCGCGTGCAAAGTGCATGTGGAGAGCACCAGAGCTGAGGATGACATTTGAGCTGATGGAGCTGTGCAGGAGCAGGCCTAACTGCTATGGCACTACCCCTCCCTCATTGAATGCTTTGAGTGCACACACAAGCCATGTATAAATGGAGGCATACAAGGCTGCACATGCTGCAATCAAAAGCAAAGGAGAACCTGTTGGAAGAACTCAGCAGATCAGGCAGCATTTGTGGAAGTAGTGGAATGGTTAACGTTTTGAATCAAAATTGAAGGAAAGATTGAAAAGACTAGCTTGTATTCACTAGAGTTTAGAAGGATGAGGGGGGAATCTTATAGAAACATATAAAATTATAAAAGGACTGGACAAGCTAGATGCAGGAAAAATGTTCCCAATGTTGGGCGAGTCCAGAACCAGGTGCCACAGTCTTAGAATAAAAGGGAGGCCATTTAAGACTGAGGTGAGAAAAATCTTTTTCACCCAGAGAGTTGTGAATTTGTGGAATTCCCAGCCACAGAGGGCAGTGGAGGCCAAAGCACTGGATGGATTTAAGAGAGATTTGGATAGAGCTCTAGGGGCTAGTGGAATCAAGGGATATGGGGAGAAGGCAGGCACGGGTTATTGATTGGGGCTGATCAGCCATGATCACAATGAATGGTGGCGCTGGCTGAAAGGGCCGAATGGCCTCCTCCTGCACCTATTTTCTATGTTTCTATGTTTCTAAGACCGCACATCAGGAATGTGCAAACAGTGGGAAGAGTGGGCTGCAGAATGCAATGCTAGAGAGTTTGGATGCTCTTTCCAAATCACCCATACTTATCTGTTTTTATTTATTGATGTAAATTTCACCGATTAGCCAAAGTTACAGGGAAAAACGACGAGGTTTTGCATCTCGGAGGTTTCGCAGTGATTCGTGATTGCTCCCAGCTGATGGATAAAGTGAATCTGTGGAGTTGTAAACCTTGGCAAAATGGGAGAGCATTTGGAGGAACTCAATGGGTCAGGCGGGACCTGTGGAGAGAAAAAGACTGTCAAGGTTTCCACCGAAGATAGACACAAAAAGCTGGAGTAACTCAGCGGGTCAGACAGCATCTCCGGAGAAAAAGAACAGATGACGTTTCAGGTTGAGACCCTTCTTCAGTGCATAGAAATGGTATACCTGACCCACTGACTTCCTCCAGCTACTCTCCTTCATTTGGTACAACTCCATCATCTCTCGTTCTCCGTGTTAAAAACTGCATTTGGTCTATGAAATAAAAAGAGCTACAGGCGTACTCATTGTTTATACTTTCTGACATCTATGTGCGAAAGGAACACCTTTAAAAATAGCTCTGAAAGGCAAACAGAATCTGTCCATCTGTAATTGTGCTCATCATTCTCTTCCTTGATATTTTAATGCTCTAAAATGAAATATGAAATGGCTGGTTCATGAAATAACTTTCACTATTTCACGGTGACGTTGTTTGAACAACTGCAGGTTGTATCGTTAACCATTGCTGAGAATGATTGCTGGGCTGCATAATGTGTAACTCTTTCTTGGAATTAAACATGCTTACGGCATGTCTACAAATAGCAGTGCTGAAATACTTACTGAACCATCCGCGGTTTTCAAGCTGGTCCTTTCTCAATATTGTCTAAGTATGTTATCCGACATTACACCAATCCTTCACTCCATTTTCTACCAACTTGAACCGTTATAAATAATTCCCGAGCATCGTTTATAAAGATGAGTAAGTCGGGAGCCTACAGTTTAGCTGCCTGAAATATCTTCTTCTGGCGTATAGCATGCGCAGAGCCTGAAATATTATTGCAGGACAGCAAGCTGTGCTTGACTGTATTTCCAGTGCTGTCATTATTGCTCAGGTTTATGCTTGAATCCTCTCATAAATTGTAAATCCTGCCTTTTATATATCAGCAAGACTGGTCTGCAAACTGGAAGTAATATTAGTGTGCTCTGTCTTAGAGGCCAGAGTTGCGATAGCATAGGAACATGCTATTCGTCCCATTGATAGACTCAAAAAGCTGGAGTAACTCAGTGGGACAGGCAACATCTCTGGAGAGAAGGAATGGGTGACGACCCGAAACATCACCCATCCCTTCTCTTCAGAGATGCTGCCTGTCTCGCTGAGTTACCTCAGTATTTGGTGTCTATCTTCAGTTTAAACCAGCATCTGCAGTTCCTTCCAACACTATTCATCCCCTTGCATATACTGTATGTCAACCGTAATTCCCATCCCTGCTAATCCAATTAGGCTGTGTTAATTTCATATCTCTCTACTTCCTGCTTATTTAAGTACCTATCCAGGTGCATCTTGAGTGTTATTGCTGCTCATGCCTTCACCGCCTCCTCTGGCAGCTCATTCCAAGTATTGGTATTGCCATTGGCTTATTATCGTCGTGTGGACTGAGATACAGTGAAAGGCTTTGCTTTGCAGACTATCCAGGCAAATCATTCCCCATACACGAACACATCAACAGGTGTAAAAAAAACAAACAAACAGTGTGCAGAATATGCAAAGAAAAGTGTAAACTGCAACCAAAGAGATTGGAAGATAATTAAGGGTGGTGCAGTGGCACAGCGGTAGAATTGCTGCCACATAGCACCAGTGACCCGGGTTCGTTCCCGACTACGGGTGCTGTGTGTACAGACGTTGTATGTTCGCCCCGTGACCTGCGTGTATTTTCTCCGAGATCTCCGGTTTCCTCCCACACTCCAAAGGCGTACAGGATTGTAAGTTAATTGGCTTGGTATAATGGTAAATTGTCCCTAGTGCGTGTAGGATAGTGTAAAACGTAAAGCTCCCGAGGTAGCTTTAAGTACAGAGAGAGAGAATGGGGGGAGGAGAGGACGCTGGTTCATGTATGCACAGAGCTGCGTTCACATCTCTCTACAATTTCTCCTGTATATCAGCGAGACCAAG
Source organism: Okamejei kenojei (assembly GCA_035221665.1). Classification (NCBI taxonomy): domain Eukaryota; kingdom Metazoa; phylum Chordata; class Chondrichthyes; order Rajiformes; family Rajidae; genus Okamejei; species Okamejei kenojei. Next base: position 87,307,172 of record CM069137.1, read on the forward strand.
CGCAGGCTGTGCGATCGTTTCTCTGAACACCACCGCTCAGTCCGCCTAAACCTACCTGATCTCCCGGTTGCTAAACACTTTAACTCCCCCTCCCATCCCCACACTGACCTTTCTCTCTTGGGCCTCCTCCATTGTCAGAGTGAGGCCCAGCGCAATTGGAGGAACAACACCTCATATTTCGCTTGCACCCCAGCGTATGAACATTGACACCTCTAACTTCAAATAACCCTTGCTTTCCTTCACTCTGCATCACTCCCCTTTCCCAGTTCTCCGACCAGTCTGACTGTCTCCGGCTACATTTTATCTCTGTTTGTTTTGTTGTTACCTTCTCCCAGCTAAAAATGATCTATTCTACATTTGCCTTGATCTCTATTCCCTTTGCCCTGTTTTCACACCTTACATTCCTTATCTATGTACCCCCCCTCTGACATCAGTCTGAAGAAGGGTCTCGACCCAAAACGTCACCCGTTCCTTCTCTCCAGAGATGCTGCCTGCTTGGCTGAGTTACTCCAGCATTTTGTGTCTATCTTCGGTTTAAAACAGCATCTGCAGTTCCTTCATACGCATCTCTACAATTTCTTGCAATCTTGGGGAGAGCAGTTGCCATAAAAAGCTGTAAAAATTGATAAGTATCTTTGCAGACATGCCTAAATTCCTTAGCCTTCTGAATGAAGTGCTTTCTTGGCTGTAGCATCAATGTGGTTGGACCAGGACAAATTGTTGGTGATATTTACACCTCAAAACCTGAAGACATCGACCACCTTTACTTCAACACCATTGATACAGATTGAGGTGCCTACTCCATCCTGTTTCTTGAAGTCGATGACCAGCTCATTCATTTTGCTGGCATTCAGGGAAAGAGCAAAGTGCTGGAGTAACTCAGCAGATCTGGCAGCATCTCAGGAGAACATCGATAGGTGACATTTCAGGCTGGGTCCCTTCTGCTGTCTGACTAAGGGTTCCAACCTGAAATGTCACTTATCCATGGTCTCTAGAAATGCTGCCTGACCCACTGTTGCTCCATCACTTTGTGTCTTATTTTTTGCAAACTAGCATCTGCAGTTCCTTGTGTGTTCAGGAAAAGATTGTCGTCCTGGCACCATGCTCCTTCCTGTGTTCCATCTCGTCATTGTTTGACTTCCAACCCACTGCAGTGGTATTATCTGCAAACGTGTAAGTAAGGTTAGCGCATAATGTGGCTGAACAGTCATGAGTATATCAGGAGTATAGTAAGCGGCTGAGAACACAGCCTTGTGGTACACTTTGTATAAAATAGTTCCGTTTTTTAGTTTAGCTTGGAGATATAGTGCGAAACAGGCCATTCGGTCTACCGAGTCTGCTCCGACCAGCGATCCGAACACTATCCTACACACACTAGGGACAATAAAAAAAAACACATTTGTAACAAATTAATTAATCTACAAACTTGTACATCTTTAGAGTGCAGGATGAAACCGGAGGACCCAGAGAATCCCACGCAGTCACGGGAGAATGTATAAACTCTGTACAGACAGCACCCGTAGTCAGGATCGAACAATCTCTCTGGCGCTGTGAGGCAGCAATTCTACTGCTGAGCCACCATGCTGCTCTGATCCATATATCTTACACTTATCTGCCAGATCCTCTTTAAACTTCTTCCTCTCATTGCAAACTTCTGCCCTCTAATTTTTGACAGGACTATCATGGGAAACTCATGAAGCTATCTATGCCCCATATAATTTTATATACCCCTATCGTGTCCTCTCTCAGCCTCCTGCAGTCAGACGGAGAATATGGCCTTCCAATCCGGAAACATTCTTGTGAATCTTTTCTGCCCCCTCTCTCAGTGAGTCATGCCTTTCCCAATGTAGGGTGACTAGAACTGCCCACAAAGTTCAACGTGCAGCCTAACCAATGTTTTGTACAGCCGTAACATGACATCCCAACTCCTATACACAAAGCCCTGGCCGATGAAAGCAAGCATGCCATACAGCTTCTTCACCTCCCTGCCCACCTGTATTGTAGTCCCTCGGGATTGCGAATGGTTGGTTTCCATACTGGAGGAGTAGTTTTGGTTCTGAGGTAATTGAGATGAAGACAGCCTCACCCACAGCTTGGACAGGAGGTGCCTGGTGGGCAGGCAGGTGAATAGTTTGTGAGAAACCGTGCCCCATGCACCATTCACGCGGGGCTTCTGTAATTTTCTAATGCCTCGACTTGAGCAGACATGGGCCAGAGATCCCAAGATCCAAGGAGGGTAGACACAAAAAGCTGGAGTAACTCAGCGGGACAGGCAGCATCTCTGGAGAGGAGGAATAGGTGATGTTTCGGGTCGAGACCCTTCTTCAGACTGTTGGATTTCTTCAAGAGACCTTTGAACCCACCTTTGAATCTTGAAAGCACGTTCATTTATGGATGTAAAGGGAATTTAATTAGTTGCGTTGGGAAAAAAAAACTGAGCAAAACATAGGAATTTTCAGCAAAGCAGCTTTGCGGGTTTGAAAGATAGAAGGAGAAGCTTTACAGCACTCAAAGAGTTAACAGAAGACTGTCATTATTCTAATGTAACTTGCGTGTTTACTCCATTTCTGAAATAATTGCTGACTTGCTAATTATCTTTGGGGTTTAAATGTTTTATACGCCGTTGCTGGTGTTTTTTTCAAATTTTGTTTCAAACAGATTGAATAACAAGCAGAAGCTGATCCACCTCTCGTTGTTTGTCAATCTCTGCCGACACTCATTATATGAGAGGGACAGCTGGGGTTATTGTTTCCCTGCTGTATCTCTTTTCATTCCTCCCCCACCAACACCCCCCCCCACCCCCCATTATCAATAAAGCATTTTGTGACAAACTTAAATAAACACAAATAAAGCCAATTTTGAACATGCCTTCCATTACTTAAAGTGAAGTCAAATACTCTGAGCAAGATTGAACTACATGGAATACACTGATCAATCAGCAGTTTAGCAAAATGAAGATACTAAATTGGAATTAATGGTTATTTGTGCGCCTTTCATTATTCTCACAATCGTTAAACAAATTTCCCCTGCAGACTGTGAATAATCAACTTCAGTCGGCTATTTCATTCACATGTACAGCCCAGCTCTTTTGGGGCAGACTGGAACTCGCACCGACATTCAGGAAAACGCTAGACTTCCTCCAAGCTTGCTTGGCAGAAGTACATTGATTCGAGGAATTGTCAGCTGGTCACAAATCACAAAACCCATTGATTAGGATGTAATCTGACAATTAGGCCTGACACCGCTTTGCAGAGCCTGTTGGCTGGGTGAAATCGTTTGTAGATTTGTCAAACAATTACCCGTCCTATTTAAGAATAGAGCACTGAGTGATCACTATGATATTTCCCCCGTATTATACTCAGCCAGAGCCCGTCAAATTTGAAGGACATCTTCATTTCGCAATCTAGTGAGGTTAGCTACAGCTCGTCGCCAAAGACTGCTGGACTAGTAACCAAAGGACACCAATCTTAGCATGTTGCAAGGATCAGTGCAAGATGAGCAGAGGGGTATTTCTTTTAATTCCCAAGAATTATGCTCTTTGTCAATGGAACCAGACAAATGTAAATGCGATAATAACCATCAAAAATCTGTCAGATAAACATTTGGAGGACTATGGGGACTGGGTTTAATTTTTGTAGGAAGAAACTGCAGATTGTGCATTACACCGAAGACAGACACAAAATGCTGGAGTAACTCAGGCAGCATCACTGGAGAGAAGGAATGTGTAACATTTCGGGTCGATAAAGGCCATTTGGCTCTTCAATAAGATCATGGCTGATCATCCAAAATCAGTACCTCGTTCCTGCTTTCTCCCCATATCCCTTGATTCTTTTAGCCTAACAGCTAAATCTAACTCTCTCTTGAAAACATCCAGTGAATTGGCCTCCACTGCCTTCTTTGACAGAGAATTCCACAGATTCACAACTCTCTGGGTGCAAAGGTTTTTGCTCATATGTTTTGAAATTCCATTGTTTTTTGTAAGTAATAATTTAACCATGTTAAGTGTCATGACTTTTCTGAAACTGCTAAACAATGAAAGAGATGGGATGTGCTGGGATTGCTCTGCAGATCAGGCAACATCTCTACAGAGGGAGCAAAAGTTTGTGTGTCAAGTCGATGACTTGAAATCTCTGCAAATTGAGAACTAGAGGCCATGGATTTATGGTGAAGGGGGAAAGACTTAAAGCCAGCCGAGGGGTAACATTTTTACACAAATGGTGGTGGGTGTATGGAACATGCTGCTGGAGGAGGTAGTTGAGGCACGGATTATTACAATGGTTAAGAAACATTTAGACGGGTACTTAGATTGGACAGGTTTGGAGGGATATGGGCCAAGAGCAGGCAAGTGGGATTAGTGTAGCTGGGACATGTTGGTTGGTGTGGGCCCGTTTCCACACTGTATCACCCTATGACTGGCGTCAATCTGAATTGTTATTTCTCTCCACAAATGCTCACTGAGTAATTTTAGTGCATTCAGCTTTTATTTCAGATTTGAAGTTTTCTTTTTAAATCTTTAAAAGGAGGAGAGGTCCGTGTTTGCAGCTTTAACAAATAGATAATGGAAATCCCCATCTCACTTCTTGTTTGAAGTTTTTAGTTTCCTGCAGCTGGATGCCTTTTTACATTTATGAATAATTTACGCTAAGATATTTGTGTGCTGTTAATATATTATGAAATAACTCAGCCTCCTTGCGCCCATGGCTTTTGTTGTCTCCAGATTGCTTTGCAGGCTTGACTATTAAGCTGCCCCAGCCTGTCTGTCTGTGTATCGTTGTGCTGAATAACAGCCATAATATTTCACCCCTGTTAATGCAAGTCAGAGAAATATTGGACGGCCGAAACCAAGAATGCTGCTGTGTTCCCCGTAAGACCAAGCCAGCAAGGCAGCCAGAGAACGCATCCTGGTTTAGAAGAGAGAGACACAAGGAACTGCAGATGCAGAAATCTTGAGCAAAGCACCAAGTGCTGGAGTAACTCAGCAGGCCAGGCAGCACCTGTGGACGGAATGGACACATGATGTTCCAGGTCAGAGAATGTTGCCTGACCTGCAAACTTACTCCAGCCTGTTGTGTTTTGCTCAAGATTCCAGCATCTGCAGTTTCTTGCATCTCCACGCAGTTTGAAGGGTGGCAGGATGACGCAGCGGTAGAGTTGCTGCCTTACAGCGCCAGAGACCCGGGTTTGAGCCTGACTACGGCTGCTGTCTGTACGGAGTTTTACGTTCTTCCAGGGTTTTCTCCGGGTGCTCCGGTTTCCTCCTGCACTCCAAAGACGTACAGGTTTGTAGGTTAATTGGCTTTGGTAAAGATTGTAAATTGTCCTTAGTGTGTGTAGGATAGTGTTGGCGTGGGGGATCGCTGGTCGGCGAGGACTCGGTGGGCCAAAGAGCCTGTTTCCACGCTGTATCTCTAAACTAATAATAATCTAAAAAAGATCCTGACCTGAAAAGTCGCCTATCCACAAATGCTGCCTGACCCGTTGAGTTACTTCTGCACTTTGTGTTTTGTTGGTTCAGAAAAGGGCTGGATTGGGTGTCTACTGCTGGCAGTGGCGAGGCAATTGTGAGAAGGAGACAAGGAGGGAAAAAGCAACATCCACCCAATGGCACCCACATTTGAGAAGCAATCTCAACCTCAATGGGGACCCGGCGTGGGGGAGGGGGGGTGCGGGGGGGGGGGGGGCTGCCGTGAAGAACAAAAGACAGTGGGGACCCAGCGTGGGGGAAGGGGGGAAGAGCAAAGGGGGAACTGGCACGCGGGGGGCGGGTGGTGGGGGGGCGGCGTGGTATTGTAACTTTGAAAGTGCCCTTTATGTGTGACTATTTGCATACCTTGGCAAGGTATGCAAGCAAAGAATTACACTGTGACATGTCACATGTGACAATAAAATATTCAATTCAATTCAACTCACTCTTCCCCTCCTCTGCACCCCCGCTTCCTCTCCGCTCCACAATCGCACAAGGATCATGCATCTTCCTGAACACTTTCAGACCAGGATATACCCGTTCCTGTATGTGCTGAGAAGGTTGTGTCTGTAAATTTCAGATTATGTTAGCACCAAGGTAAAGCAGACTCACACATGGCATAGGCATAGACATAGAAAATAGGTGCAGGAGGAGGCCATTCGGCCCTTCGAGCCAGCACCGCCTTTAATTGTGATCATGGCTGATCGTCCCCTATCAATAACCCATGCCTGCCTTCTCCCCATATCTCTTGATTCCACTAGCCCCTAGAGCTCTATCTAACTCTCTCTTAAATCCATCCAGTGATTTGGCCTCCACTGCCCTCTGTGGCAGGGAATTCCTCAAATTCACAACTCTCTGGGTGAAAACAATATTTCTCACCTCAGTCTTAAAAGGCCTCCCCTTTATTCTACAACTGTGGCCCCTGGTTCAGGACTCGCCCAACATTGGGAACATTTTTCCTGCAGTCCATTTATAATTTTATATGTTTCTATAAGATCCCCCTCATCCTTCTAAACTCCAGTGAATACAAGCCTAGTCTTTTCAATCTTTCCTCATATGACAGTCTCGCCATCCCAGGGATCAATCTCATGAACCTACGCTGCACTGCCTCAATCACAAGGATGTCCTTCCTCAAATTAGGAGACCAAAACTGTACACAATACTCAAGATGTATTCTCACCAGAGCCCTATACAACTGCAGAAGAACCTCTTTACTCCGATACTGAAATCCTCTTGTTATGAAGGCCAACATTCCATTAGCTTTCTTCACTGCCTGCTATACCTGCACACCAACTTTCAGTGACCGGTGTACAAGGACACCCAGGTGTCGCTGTACCTTCCTCTTACCTAACCTAACCCCCGTTGTGATAATAATCTGCCCCCTTGTTTTTGCCGCCAAAGTGGATAACCTCACATTTATCTATATTATACTGCATCTGCCACGCATCTGCCCACTCACTCAACCTGTCCAGGTCATCCTGCAACCACCTAACATCCTCTTCACAGTTCACACTGACACCCAGCTTTGTGGCATCCGCAAACTTGCTAGTGTTGCTCCTAATTCCCTCTTCCAAATCATTAATATATATAGTAAACAGTTGTGGCCCCAACACTGAGCCTTGCGGCACTCCACTCGCCACTGCCTGCCATTCTGAAAAGGACCCGTTCACTCCTACTCTTTGCTTCCGGTCTGCCAACCAATTTTCTATCCATGTCAACACTCTACCCCCAATATCATGTGCTCTAATTTTAGTCACCAGTCTCCCGTGCGGGACCTTATCAAAGGCTTTCTGAAAGTCTAGATACACTACATCCAGTGGCTCCCCTTCATCCATTTTACTTGTCACATCCTCAAAGAATTCCAGAAGATTAGTTAAGCATGATTTTCCTTTCAGAAATCCATGCTGACTTCGCACTTCAGCCTCTCTTCTCACAGTCATAGAGTCAGACAGTGTGGAAACAGGCCCTTTGGCCCAACTTGCCCACACTGACCAACATGTCCCATCTTCACTAGCCCCACTTGCCTGCATTTGGCCCATAACCCTCTAAACATGCCCTATCCGTACGTGCCTGCCTAATTGCTTCTTAAACTTTGCGATCATCCCAGCCCCAATTACCTCCTCAGGCAGCTCGTTGCTAACACCCACCACCATTTGTGTGAAAAAGCTGCCCCTCAGATTCCTGTAAAATCTTTCCCCCTTCTCCTTGAACCTATGCCCTCTGGTTATCGATTCCCCTTCTCTGGGGAAGTGACTCTGTGTGTTTACCCGATCTATTCCTTTCATAATTTTATACATATAACTTGTGTTGGATTGGAGGGGGCCAGGCATCCAAGAGAGTTTCTGCACCATTCCCATTAGTGCCGGGGAAGCAATTCGTAATAATAAAAAGATAAACAATCGGAATTAAAACCTAATCGGAATTAAAACATTGACTTGGAATTGAAAGGACTCTGAAGTTCGGAGCCGCTAATGTTAATGGAATAAGCCGTGTGCATTACCATTTGCCTTGGTTCTAGAAGTAATTGCTGTCATGGTTAAGACAGGTTTTGGCTGCTTTGACATGGTGTCTGTCCTCTATGGCGCTCATTAAATGTGTGATACAGTAATGCATTCTAAAGTCCACTGCCATTGTCAGGGCTCGCATTATTATATTGCATGTTTGGCACATTCAAGAGAGGATAAAATTCTGCCTCCATTTACTTTGTAACTGCTCAGGCCTCATTAGAGCAGGGTGATTATTGTCAGATACAGGTAATTGATATGAGCTAAGTGATTCCCCAGAGGGTGCCCCTGTTATACATTTGCATTAATATCAATTAGTATTGAAATTAGAGATGTTTTGCGATATGGATTGGAAACTATCAGGAACTGGAATGTGAGAATGAGAGACTCAATTCTGTCGCACGACATGTTGGTAGAGAGGAAAGCCGCAAAGAAATGAAAAGTAATGCAGCACAAAACTCATTAATAAGATTGATTTGATTATTTTCAGTTTCTGAATGCAATGAACCAGATATGCCTGCAGCTACAAGTGACTCCTGTTAATTCCAGTCATCCTTGAGGAAGAGTGGCCAACTCACTTGTGGAGATTACGTTTGGTGACATCTGATGGTTGACACTTCTCCTCTCATTTTGTTCCCGTCCCTTATCCTGAAGGAGTGTAATTTTAATAGATAGTCGAGGAACTGAAGATGCTGGAGTCTTGGGTAAAACACAAAGTGCTGTAGTAACTCCGCGGGTCAGGCAGCATCTGTGGGAGGAATGGTGGTGGGGGGGGGGGGGGGACAAATTCTTCAGCTTGATTGTAGTAGTGGGGAGAAAGCTGGAAAAGTAGTGGGGGCAGGACAAGGCCTGGATCGATGGATACGGCTGAGGGAGGTTAGATTGGCACGTAGGTGAGCAAAGACGAGAGATAAAAGAGATACAAAAGCGGTGTCAGATAGGGAGAGAAAATTAGTGAAATGTAAAGCCAGAAGGAGGGATATAGAGTCATGAAGTCATAGTGTGGAAACAGGCCCTTTGGCCCAACTTGCCTAACATGTCCCAGCTACACCAGTCCCACCTGCCCGCGTTTGGTCCATATCCCTCCAAATCTGTCCTATCCATAAATGGAAGAGGACAGGGGGAGGGGTGCGAAAAAGATGGGCCGGTTAGTGGGAGAAACAGATGCATAGACGCACAGGAAAGAGAGGGGACAGGGGAAGGGATAATTCACTGTTCATACGGTTGGATTGTAAACTATCCAAGTGGCATATAAGGAGCGATTCCTCCAGTTTATGTGTGGCCTCACTCCGGTAATGGAGGAGGCCCAGGCCCAAATGGTCAATATAGCAATATACACCAAATACAATGGTCGGCATGGACATGGTTGAGCCTATTTTTGTGCTGTACAACTCTTTGACTCTAATCGTGCACCTGAATAAATGTGCACGTTCTGCACTGGTGTCCATCCAACATTTCCATCAAACTTAGTTTCAAGATTCATGAGAGTTAAGAATGCTGAATTGTCAAATCTACCAACAACGGTACATATGCAACAGAATAACAGGCCTGTAAACAAAATATACTTAGCTAATATATAATAAGTAAAAATTCAATTAATTAAAAAAACCCAATCAGTACCCCGTTCCCACTTTTTTCCCTTATTACTTGATTCCTTTAGTGCTAAAAGCTAAATCTGCCTCTCTCTTGAATACATCCAGTGAATTGCCCTCCACTGCCTTATGTGGCAGAGAAATCCACAGATTCACAACTTTCTGGGTGAAAGCATTTTTACTCATCTCAATCCTAAATGGCCTACCCCTTATTCTTAAACTGTGACACTTGGTTCTGGACTCCCCCAACATCAGGAATTTTTTTCCTGCATCTAGTCTGTCCAATCCCTTAATAATTGTATATGTTTCTATGACATCCCCTCTCATCCTTCTAAATTCCATTGAAAATAAGCCCAGTTGATCCGTTCTTTCATCCATTTTTAGGTGCTTGGTTTTCAAAGTACATTTGTGTCCATTCTCGCCCAACTTATCTTGTCCAGCATTCTGCAGCTTGAGAATGTTAAGTGCTCTGCTTCTTTCATCTTTTTGATTGCATCATCTATGCTGGTCCTCCTCCAGTGTTGAGGCCTGACTTTGAAATGAATAAAGTACATTTGTAAGGTTTAATTCTCATAAGCACAAATGGTAAGCAGCTGAACTTATCATATAATATCACTCGGTTTCCAATGTCATTCTGATTCATTACCCCATTTACTTTCAAGAGAGACCTTGATAGGGCTCTTAAAGTTAGCAGAGTCAGGGAATATGGGGAGAAGGGAGGAACGGGGTACTGATTGGGGATGATCAGCCATGATCACATTGAATGGCTGTGCTGGTTTGAAGGGCTGAATGGCCTACTCCTGCACCTATTGTCTATTGTCTATTGCCTATTAAACACCAATTTTCCTTTCCAGAGTCCTCATGCATTTATAAAATGAAATATGTTCATGTCTCTTACTGGTTTAAATTGAGCCATGTGAAACATATAGTGAATTTGTTGATACGGCCATATCAAAGATTTCTGTTATTTTAATTTGCTTATATCAACCTGCTTGCTGAACATAATGCATTACGCGTATTCCAGCCCATTTTGCCAATTTAGCTTCCTGTAAATAGCATTAGATTAATTCTTAATTCCCCATGCACTTGAGATGAGAACGTAATAGCACATTACAGTGAATAAATAATTTTGTGACGTCCTTTTAAACCAATAAACACCATATCTGCAATTGGATAACTGGTATATCCAAACTGGACAAGGAAGGCAATTCACAAGTCGCGGGGACTGACATTTACAAACTTGCCGTCACATAACACCATTTGGGCCAATCAATCTACATTTATATTCCAAGCAAACTTCCTCCCACACATTTGACACATCCTACTATTTTTTTCTCCATCTTACATAATTTCCTATAAAGCGCATCTATGCTGTTTGTCTTAATACAATTACTTCATGTACAAGCATGTTCCAGATTCTTGAATCTTCTACATTTTTTAATTGGATTTAGTAAATACCATCTATTAATTTAGGATTCCCACAAATAGGCAATTACCTTATCAAATGTAAAGCCAGTTTGCCTCTCAGTCTTCTGAGAACACAGCACAACCTGTTCAGTCTTTCCCAACATTCTAGTTTAGTTTAGTTTGGTTTAGAGATACAGCGAGGAAACAGGCCCTTCGGCCCATCGAGTCCGCACCGACCAGTGATCCCCGCACACTAGCACCATCCTCCACACACTAGGAACAATTTACAATTTCACCAAGCCAATTAACCTACAAACCTGTATCTCTTTGGAGCGTGGGAGGAAACCGGAAATCCTGGAGAAAACCCACGCAGGTCACGGGGTGAGCGTACAAATTCCGTCCAGACAGCACCCGTGGTCAGGATCAAACCCGGGTCTCTGGTGCTGTAAGACAGCAACTCTACCGCTGCGCCACCGTGCCGCCGTGTTTGTTGGTTTGATTTAAATCATAAAACATGCATTTATTCCCCATGTTAAAATAGTGCTTGCAATGTTAGTCACTGATGTGGAAATAAAATCATACTTGATTTTTCATTCATCCTTTTAAAACATTTTAAGTATAGATATATATTGTTTTAATTTTATCTAACCAAAAATAGATTTATTGAATTATTACAAAAAATATGTATAATACTAAACAATACAAACCAACCCACCACCAAAATACAAGTAAAAACAAATATTTGTAAATAACTATTTCCCCATCCTTTTTGAGGATGCATTCCACCCCCCTGCGGTGCCCAGCGGTGACAGAAATCCTCCATGGCACCCGCAGCGTGTAGTCCCGCTCTAGTACCACCCGGGCGCGGACGTAACCCTGGAAAGGGGGCAGGCAGCCGGATTGGGCCGAGCCCTCTACCGGCTGGCACCGTGACTCGCAGATGGCAGGAGCAATTTCATACATCCTTGCGACATTGAAGGAAGCCACTCATAGAAACATAGAAACATAGAAAAATAGGTGCAGGAGTAGGCCATTCGGCCCTTCGAGCCTGCACCGCCATTCAATATGATCATGGTGATCATCCAACTCAGTATCCCGTACCTGCCTTCTATCCATACCCCCTGATCCCTTTAGCCACAAGGGCCACATCTAACTCCCTCTTAAATATAGCCAATGAACTGGCCTGAACTACCTTCTGTGGCAGAGAATTCCAGAGACTCACCACTCTCTGTGTGAAAAATGTTTTCCTCATCTCGGTCCTAAAGGAATTCCCCCTTATCCTTAAACTGTGACCCCTTGTTCTGGACTTCCCCAACATCGGGAACAATCTTCCTGCATCTAGCCTATCCAACCCCTTAAGAATTTTGTAAGTTTCTATAAGATCCCCCCTCAGTCTTCTAAATTCTAGCACGTACAAGCCAAGTCTATCCAGTCTTTCCCCATATGAAAGTCCTGACATCCCAGGAATCAGTCTGGTGAACCTCTCAAACCATGAAGTCTGTGCTGGCTCTCAGTCTGCTCCCCATTAATCCCTTTTCCCCACTTGTTTCCCTGAAAGCTATCCCTTGTCACCAACACCCTGCTCGATTCTCCCACCATCCAACCTCCCCAGGTGTAATTTACTATTATTAATGAACCTGCCAAGCAGCATGTCTTTGGGTTGTGGGAGGCAATCAAAGCACTGCAGTTGGGGGGAGGGCTGGTGCGGGTGAGCAGTGGGGAGGGCGATGGGAAGCAAGGGTCAGAACAAGGTTGTTCACAAGTTCACGTTATAGGAGTAGAATTAGGCCATTGAGTCTACTCTGCCATTCAATCATGGCTGATCCCATTTTCCTGCATTCTTCCCATAACCCTTGACAGCCGTTCTAATCAAGAATTTGTCTACCTCTGCCTTAAAAATATCCACTGACTTGGCCTCCACAGCCTACAGCAGTGAGTTCCACAGATTAACTACCCTCTGACTAAAGAAGATCCTCCTCACCTCTTTTCTAAAAGAGTGCCCTTTAATTCTGCGGCTATGACCTCTTGTCCTAGACTCACCCACCTAGAAAACATAGAAAATAGGTGCAGGAGGAGGCCATTCGGGCCTTCGAGCCAGCACTGCCATTCATTGTGATCATGGCTGATCGTCCCCAATCAATAACCCATGCCTGCCTTCTCCCCATATCCCTTGATTCCACTAGCCCCTAGAGCTCTATCTAACTCTCTCTTAAATCCATCCAGTGACTTGGCCTGTGGAAACACCCTTTCCACATCCACTCTATCTATGCCTTTCATTATTCTGTAAGTTTCAATGAGGTCCCCCATCGACCTTCTAAACTCCAGCAAGTAGAGGCGCACTGATGTCAAACGCTCATCAAGCGTGTTCGTTTGTGTAAACTCCACACAATACAGCACCGGAGAGCATAAATAAACCCAGGAAGCTGGAGCTGTGATGGCAGCAACGCCACATTGAATACTGATGTGCTGTCTGCACAAAATGTTCCGTGCTTTATTAACTATTGTTTTAATATTAATTTGTTTCCATAATTGGCCGAGCCCCAGAAATAGCTCATGGAGACGATTTAACATTACCTAATCTGTGTGAGTAAAACAGAACATTGCTCTGCTCAACTGCACAGCCTGATTGCAAAAGACATAATTTAAAGTTCCACATTAGGGAGCTTCAGCCTGTTGTTTTGCAACAAAGGAATGAATGTGTGAACATTTCTTGGCAAAATGTCTGCATTACAGTGTGGATTTTATTCCTGTCCGTAGCTGAGACAAATATCTGTGCGTTCTGTGTGATGTCAAGTGACCCAGTTCTTTGCTGTGAAGCCAACATAATAACAATCACCAAGGAAGGCCAGCTTTCTGAAGCATTGCGAAGCGCTGTAAGCATTTATCACCGTGAGAATATAAATACTGAACATGTCATCCCAAAGAGGGCCCTGGAACAGTTGAGATAGATTGTGCATTTGCGTAAAATTATTCACCAACCACCACCAGGTGTCAAAACAATCGGGAGGGAGCATTGCAGAATCTATACCAGTAACATCGTACCGTAGAATGTATTCCACAAGTTAAAAGTTGTATGGCATCAAGAAATTCATTTGTAAAGTTCTGCAACACGCTTTCTCATTGCTCCCCCTCTGTGATTATTCCTGCCCACCAGCTACCTCTCCATCCATTGTCAGAGTGAGGCCCAGCGCAAATTGGAGGAACAGCACCTCACATTCCGCTTTGGCAGCTTACATCCCAGCGGTATGAATATTGACTTCTCTAACTTCAAGTAACTGTTGCTTTCCCTCTCTCTCCATCCCTCCCCTTCCCAGTTCTCCGACCGGTCTCACTGTCCCCCGATTACATTTTATCTCCATTTGGCTTTGTTGTCACCTTCTCCGAGCTAACAATGATCTATTCTACATTTCCCTTAACTTCATCTTGTTTGATGTCTCGTTTTCACACCTTACTCTTCCATATCTCTATGTCGAACACTCCCCTGACTCGCAGCCTGAAGAAGGATCTCGTCCCGAAATGTCCCCCATTCCTTCTCTCCAGAGATGCTGCCTGCCCCGCTGAGTTGCTCCAGCATTTTACGACGTCTATCTTCGGTGTAAACCAGCATCTGCCGTTCCTGCCTACCCATTTAAAAACTGGTTCATCAGGTAATGGTCGACTAAATGGAGCATCAAGGCTAAAACAATTGTAAAAACATCATGGACACAGATCCATCTGTTAAATATGAAATCACATTAAATTCTATTACGAAAAGTTGCAACAAGAGCCATTTGCCTCCAGTATTGATAATGCTGCTAGGAGCTGCCATCACTGCACCAAATTAGGCACTTTTAAACTAATGCCAGAACACTGCTGACTTCCATCCTGCTAATGGAAGGGGATAACATGCAGCATTTAAATTGTACTAGACTAAGTGGGACCCGTTGGGGTGTGGGGGGGAAAGGGATGTGTGGGCGGGGGCGGGGGAGGGGGGGGAGAGGGCTCTGAGAAAATATGGGGAAGAGCCATGGGGAGAAGGGGATATCATGGGGGAGAGGGACAGGAGCCAGCAAAGGGGACCAGAGGGGAAGGGGCAGGAGCTGTCAGTGCGATGGGGACTCACTGCGGGTGCTGGTCACTGGTCGTTCTCCTCCGTCAGTATCAGAGTCTCCGCTTTCCGTTTAGCAACATCGGTAACATCTCCATCTCCGCACCAGGCCGGGCCGGGCCGGGCTGGGCTGATCAGGGCCGCTTCCGGTCCCTCCGAAAATTGTGTCCGATTGGAGACGTCCACCGGCCATCCAGAACATCCCTCAGCTCCAGTAAAGACACAATGGTGCAGGAAGGGGCGGACTGTCCCGGGGAGTAACAGGAGAAGAGACTAATCCACGCTGCGCTGACTGGCAGGGTAGGAGATTGATCTGCGCACGCGTGGTTTTCAAGATTTTTAAACCTCGCTAACGTTTACATGATGCCACCAATAGGAACAAACCTTGGTTCACTCACAGCACAGGAGAACGCTGAGTGAGCTGGCAAAACAATCGTAGCGCTATCGCGTACCGTTTTTGTGCAAATAGAAAAACCGCACAAACTGGAAGATAACAAGATCAGAGTTTTAGAGATAGATAGAAAGATAGACAGATAGTCAGATAGACAGATAGGCAGATAGACAGTCTCTACTATTCAATTAGCTAGTGTCTGCATAGTTTTGTTTTGTTTAATTTAGTTTAGTTTAGAGATGCAGTACGGAAACAGGCCCTTTGGCCCACCAGATCCGCGCCGGACAGCGATCCCCGCACATAAACACCACCCTACACACACTAGGGACAATTTTTACATTTACCGAGTCGATTAAACTACAAACCTGTACGTCTTTGGAGTGCGGAAGGAAACCGAAGATCTCGGAGAAAACCCACACAGGTCACGGGGAGAATGTACAAACTCCGTTGACAGCACCCATAGTCGGAATCGAACCTGTGTCTCCAGCGCTGCAAGTGTTGGAAGGCAGCAAATCTACTGTTGGGCCACCGTGCTGCCAGGAGCTGGTATAATCCAGCTATTAACCAGAACGTTCTCTCGTGATAGAAATATTTGATTGATGCAGCTGAGTCTTAACTTAATTCATATCTTAGTTGCGATCCCGAAGAATTATTGTCATAGCGGCTGTGATTTTTCAGGTCAAGATTTTGTTGTAGATACATGCAGTACAACTATTATATCAAGTATGATGCTTGCTTTTCTATACAAGCCACTGTTTGTGTATATCAATTCTCCCGAAACAGTAAAGATCTTCAACAAAATTATGGAATGAAATGTTTTCCAAATATGTTTAATGAATAAAATCCTTCACCTTCAAACATACATTGATGCAAAAGAATCCTTTGAAAATAAATAGGTTGCAAAATATAAAGACTCCCTCATGCATCAGCCACAAATAAACAGTACTGCCTTATCCCTTAAGCTCTTTCACCCACAAAATTTCAAGGGACACGGCAGAACATTCTGAAGCTTCATTATTATTGTGTATGTTAAATGTACAATGTTATGTAGTCTCTGGACTTTCATACTGAGCTCAGTAAACTGATGAACGCACACAATGGAAGAAATCTGTAGATTTTTGGGGGGTTAATTGCAAGAGCAGCAGGAAGTAGTTGGATCACTCTGCTTATGAGACATATTAGCAAACAAATTAGACAAGAAGCTTGCTTCCCACTGCCACCCTTCTCCCGCCTCCCCCCTCCCCCATCCCCCCCACCAAGTCATCTCCCCCTCCTGGGGAAAGCTGCATAACGCGCCACAGCTTTTGATGCACAAGCAGAGTAATTACCAGCTAAATTGGGTTTCGGATTCTCCCCCATCAGCCATGATAGCAGACAAAAAGCAATTAGTTGCCCTGCCTCTTTAGCTGAGCTCTTGGTGAACTTCCATCAAGTCCACAAGAAGCTGTAGCTAAAGAAATTTGTGTGATTAATGATCAAAGGTCAGTTTGACTGGAGCATCAGCCAAGGCTCAAATTCCATAATATAACATGACAATGAGATTTATCTGTTGTATGCCTGAGTGGCATTCAGGTGCCTCCGAACGCATTACCATGGCTGATCGCTAATCAACCCCTTTCTTCTTTGAATGCATTAGAATATGACAGAGTTTTCAACAGGTTTATCGATCATTCCTTCTTCATTACTGCGTTGCAGTGTGAACATTTAAACGAGGGCTGTGTTCAAGGAAAGAGTAGCAGGCTTACTGTCGGTGATTGCTATTGTCCCCACGTTATCGACAAAGATTAGAAATTGATTCAGCGGAGCTTGTCTGTGCAGATACCTATCCATCGCTTGGCATGGTCACTGAAGGCATCTTCCACGTAGCAAGGATGGGAAAGGTCAAAGTAAATGATGGTTCAGGCATAAGTGAAGGGATGATTCAGTCACCCACTCTAAAGCAATTGGGAAGGCAGATCAAAGAGCAGCCATGCTGTGGATTAGGGCAAAGCAAAGCCTTTTATCAACGGAGTGTTGCAGTTAAACAGTGAATACAAAATGATCGCAAAAACCTTGGAGAAAGTCACACTGGACTGAACTGAAATCGAAATGGAATAGAGAACAGATTCTTTACAAAGAAGAAAGCAATTTATACAAACTTAACAAAAGACCAGAGGGTTTTGGTATGGTTTCATTTGCCAGCAACGAGTGATAGAGGTTGTCAGAAATAAAAGGTTACAGAGTGGATGCCCTCAAACCAACGAGGAGTAGGAAACCCAGTGTACCATACTAATTGAATCTGCAGAAAATATTACTCTCAGTAAGAGCTAGTTAACAAATGTGCGACTTAAACTGTAATCACTAAGCTTATTAAATACAGACAATAGCAATTAGCAAGCAAAAGGAGCGGTGGAATAGCAGTGAGTTTTTCAGTAGGGGCAATCATTCTTATAATGACTTAGACTTTAGAGATGCAGCGCGGGAACGGGTCCTTCCGCCAACCGAGTCCACACAAATCAGCGATCACACTGTACACTGGCACTGTCCTACATACAAGGGGCAATTTGCTATTTTACCTAAGCCAATTAACCAACAAACCTGCACGTCCTTTGGATTGTGGGAAGAAACCCAGAGCACCCAGAGAAAGCCCATGCCATCACAGGGAGAACATGCACACTCCATACAGACAGCACCTGGGTCTCCGGTGCTGTAAGGCAGCAACTCTACCTCTGCACCACCGTGCTGCCCTTGTGTATCCCAATCAGGTCGCATCCACAAGGAGTCCTGGATCATTTATTATTGGACTCTGGCAATAATGCAGTGACACCACTGTTAAATTTGAAATGGGGATAGCTCAAATTGTGTTGCCCAGTCTCAACTTCCACATTCCTTAAGGGCAGCACGGTGGCACAGCTGATAGAGCTGCTGCTTCACACTGCCAGAGGCCTTGGTTCGATCCTGACCTCGGATGCTGTCTGTGTGAAATTTGCATTCTCCCTGGGTCCCAAGTGGATTTCCTCCAGGTGCTCAGGTTTCCTCACACATCCCAAAGACAGGCGGGTTTGTAGGTTGATTGTCTCTGCAAATTGCCCCTAGTGTGTAGGGAGTGGATCAACAGCTGGTAAAAAAAACAGCATCTGCAGTTTTTTCCTGCACATTTTGTGTGCTCCACTGCACAATTTCCTCAAGGTATGTCTACTTTGAAAAGGTTCTCCACCTCTCTCCGACAAGAGTTCTGCAACACCCTCTCTCACTGCTCTCCCTTTGTGATTCCACCTGCTCTCCGGCTCATGTCCATGTTTTCTAGTGAGACAATTTAAAGATTTTAATGTTACAAAATGGATTCAGCTGTAGATTTAGAAGCAAAGATTAATGTTTTCACCTTTCTCCTATTGAACATTAGCAAGGCTACAGCACTATAACAAAAATATGTTTTTGCCATTCTTCCATAACACTAGCGAGATAACAGCACAACTACATGAATGTTTTCCTTTATGATATAAACATCAGGTGAATGTTCAGACACTTGGCTCATACTCTTTACTCTATAAGATAATAATGTGCATCAATAAGGCAGAAAAAAAACAGGTGCTTGATCTGCAGAAAAACAGCTTCTTCAGCATAACCATATATGGGCTAACCTTTCCTCTCTCGGAAGAACCTGTCAATCTTAACAGGCAAGAGGCTGCACAATGCTCTGTAAGATAAAGTATTGCTGAATTGCTGATAATTGGGGTATAAATATATCTGATTGAACATTACCTCTTTGTGTGGGGATAGAGTGAATCTATAGACTGTATATTTTACATATTGTAAGAGTTTACTGCCATACCCGCTTGGCGAAATAAAGATTGTTAATGCTTTATTACAAATCTTTGTGTTGTTATGTGTTTGAAGGAAAAACAAATGTTTACACTAGTACCACTGTTCCTTTCCCTTCATTTTCACTTTCTCCTCAGCCAACAATGGACCAGTGTGAGTTCTGTGGCCATCAGAGCCTACTCTGCTTTGTTTGTACCTTTTCATACCTCTAGTGTCCCTCTCCCCTGACTCCCAGTCTGAAGAAAGGTCTCGACCCAAAACATCACCTATTCCTTCTCTCCAGAGATGCTGCCTGACCTGCCAACTGACTCCAAAATGCTGTGTCTATCTTTGGGATAGCACAGAACCTATGTGAATGGGTGCTCAAAGGTCAGCGTGGGCTGAAGGGCCTGTTTTCACGCTGTATCTTTAACCTAAAACAAACTTTTCCCATGCCAACACTAACTTCACACTGGCACGAGGATGTAATGGTCTTGGGTCTGCAGATTGCAAGGTCAGAAAGAGAGGTGTGGGATGATCAATGTTACTGCAGACACTCACGCCCCTAGAAGATCCGAACAGAAGTCAAGGCTGGTGATGGTAAATATCACTATTGTGCAGAGGCATTTAAAAAATATTGAAGGTAGACAAAAATGCTGGAGAAACTCAGCGGGTGAGGCAGCATCTATGGCACAAAGGAATAGGCAACGTTTCGGGTCAAAACCCTTCTTCAGACTGATGTGAGGGTGGGGGGGCGGGGGCGGGAAGAAGAAAGGAAGAGGTGGGAAGGTTTTTGTCTACCTTCGATTTTTCAGCATCTGCAATTCTTTCTTAAAAAAATATTAAAATCGTTTTTAAAATTATTTTAAAATTGTAATTAAAAAGGTAAAATGTTATTTTGGGGGGAAGTAAACACATAACATATTAAGATGTAGCTGAATAATTGAAAACAATTAAATACATGAAACAATAGCTAAAGTTCATTTTTCTTCTTATTCCCTATGGCCCAGAATTCCTATTTCATTGTTGGAGATGTTGATCCACTTCATAGTTTGGTTTAAAGATAGGATGTCCTTTGTATCCACACGGCATAATGATGGACGGGCAAGGAGAGGGATGTTGGTTCGCTGAACGGTGAAGGCGACATTTGGAGGCCCTGCAGCAGCCTGGGGCTTGCCTGGGTCGTGGGCCGCTCCATAAGACCTAGATGGCGGACCAGACTGGACTTTGGAAATGTCGCTTAAAAACCTGGCGACTCTCGCATGTGATCTCAGTGGATTATTTCTGCACACTTTTCTAATTGGGGATCATGCTGAGGTATGCAATACTTTTCTGAACTGTATGAAAAAAATAATTTCACTGTGCATTTACACACGTGGCAATAAAGCACCATTGACCATTGATCAAAAATATCTGTGGGTTTTCCAGCATCGTTTGGTGAAGTGAAAGGAAAGGTCGAGGAAAGGGTTAATAAAGCATCCAAGCTTCAGAACCGGGCGATATTTCAGAATTGTTAGCAGCTGCAGTTGAAAATACTATGTATTTAGTGATAACCCAAGTAACATTTATAAATCCACAGGTTCTGCTGTAACTGGAGCATTTTTGCACATTTGTCTTTCGAAAAGGGTGCAGAGAGATTTTCTAAAATGATTCCAGTCGCGGAGGACTTATGTGGATAGACTGGATAAACTGGAGTTGATGCCGTTAAAAGAGAGAAGCTTGCAAGACGATCTAATGGATATATTTAATATCACAAAAGCACAGACAGAGCAAATGGAGAGAAATTACTCCTTTTGTTGTAAGGATCAAGGAGCCGGGGGTATGGAATGAGATAAGTGCCAGAAGAAGCAAAAGTGACATGAGGAGAATCTCTCTTCTGCAGAGGGCAGATACAGTCTGGGAAGTCAGGGGTACAACTGGAGACAGATTCAATTATAGTGGTCAGAAGGGAGCAGAATATAGAGATACTATGGGTAAGGGCAGGGGAGTGAGACTACCTGAATATAGTTGCTATGGACTTAAAGGGTTTCCACCAATAAATGCTCTTGTACACAGAGGGTGGTGGGTTTATCGAACTGTGCTGCTAAGAAAGGTAGTTGAGGCATATACTTTGACAACATTTTAAATACATTTGGACAGGTACATGGATAGGAAAGATTTAGAGGGATATGGGCCAAATTGGGGCAGTTGGGACTAGCATAGTTGGAGCATCTTGGTCAGCATGGGCAAGTTGGGCTGAATGGCATGTTTCTGTGCTGTATGAATCTATAACCTTCCTCTCAGATATAAGTAACATTTCCCTGATGGAAGAGAGCACGGGGCATCAATGAGAAGCAGAGAAACCTCACCTCATCTTCCCTTCCCACCTCATCTCACCTGTCCCACTTGGGTGATTTTTTTGGGCGACTGCCGGCAACTGTCACAGTCGTAGCAGATCACCGAAAAGCGGCGACTGGACCCCCTCCCCCACGACAATGTCTACGACAAGCTAGCACCTAGTCGACGTCAAGCTACAACAACCGGCGACCCATCAGGACGTCCACCTACGACCGCACCTTCGACAACCTACGACCACACAGGCGACTACCAAAGTCAACCTACGTCCACCAGCGACAAGCTACGACAATCAACCACCCTGTCGGCGACAGCTGAAGACAATTCAGTCGCTGGTGCTTGTCGCCGGTTGACGTAGGTAGTCGCCAATGGAATTCACCAAAGTCAGCACCCGGCGACGCCCAACAAGAACTGGCGACAACCTACGTCATCCTGGCGACAACCGGCGACAGCACCTACGACAGGAGAAGACAGGCTACGTCAAGCCCACAGTCGCTGAAAAGTTTTGAACATTTCAAAATCCAGCAGTGACCAGAAAAACGTTATGACTCTTTCGACGACTTGAGGAGACTACTCACAACCATG
Organism: Okamejei kenojei; assembly: GCA_035221665.1. Classification (NCBI taxonomy): domain Eukaryota; kingdom Metazoa; phylum Chordata; class Chondrichthyes; order Rajiformes; family Rajidae; genus Okamejei; species Okamejei kenojei. The sequence continues at coordinate 87,329,316 of CM069137.1, forward strand.
CAGGCGACAACCCAGCGACCATGTGGCGATAGTCTAATTGCCTGTGGTCGCCGAAAAGAGTCGCCTGTGGGACACAAAGCTGGGTGGCAGTGTGAACTGTGAGGAGGATGCTATGAGAATGCAGGGTGACTTGGACAGGTTGGGGGAGTGGGCAGATGCATGGCAGATGAAGTTTAATGTGGATAAATGTGAGGTTATCCACTTTGGTAGCAAAAACAGGAAAGGAAATTACTATGTAAATGGCGTCAATTTGGAAAAAGGGGAAGTACAACATGATCTGGGGGTCCTTGTTCATCAGTCTATGAAAGTAAGCATGCAGGTACAGCAGGCAGTGGCATGTTGGCCTTTATAACAAGAGGAATTGAATATAGGAGCAAAGAGGTCCTGCAGTTGTACAGAGCCCTAGTGAGACCACACCTGGAGTATTTTGTGCAGTTTTGGTCCCCTGATTTGAGGGAGGACATTCTTGCTATTGAGGGAGTGCAGTGTAGGTTTACAAGGTTAATTCCCGGGATGGCGGGACTGCCATATGCTGAGAGAATGGAGCATCTGGGCTTGTACACTCTGGAGTTTAGAAGGATGAGAGGTGATCTCATTGAATCATATAAGATTGTTAAGGGCTTGGACACACTAGAGGCAGGAAATTTGTTCCCCATGTTGGGGGAGTCCAGAACCAGGGGCCACAGTTTGAGAATAAGGAGTAGGCCATTTAGAACGGAGGCGAGGAAACACTTTTTCTCACAGAGGGTGGTGAGTCTGTGAAATTCTCTGCCTCAGAGGGTGGTGGAGGCATATTCTCTGGATGCTTTCAAGAAAGAGCTTGATAGGTCTCTTAAAGATAGCGGAGTCAGGGGATATGGGGAGAAGGCAGGAACGGGGTACTGATTGGGGATGATCAGCCATGATCACATTGAATGGCAGTGTTGGCTCGAAGGGCCAAATGGCCTACTCCTGCACCTATTGTCTATTGTCTATTGTCTATTGACTAAGCTCTCATATAGCATGACAACAAGCCTTTTGGCCCAGCCAATCAACCCATGCCAACCAAGATGCCCCATCTAAGCTGGTCCCATTTGCCCTTGTTTGGCCTATATCCCTCCAAACCTTTTCTATCCACATACATGCACTTCTCCTCCCATTCCCAATCTGACCCTTTCTGTCTTGGGCCTCCTCCAATGCCAGAGTGAGGCCCAACGCAAATTGGAGGAACAGCATCTTATATTTTGCTTAGGTAGTTTACACCTCAGCAGTCTGAGCATTGACTTCTCTAATTTTAGATAGCCCTTGCTATCTCCCTCCTTCCCCTCCCCCTTCCCAGCTCTCCCACAAAGCCCACTGCCTCCGCCTCTTCCTTTCCTTTTCCCGCCTCCCGCCCCCCCCAACCGACATCAGTCTGAAGAAGGGTCTCGACTCGAAACATCACCTATTCCTTCTCGCTATAGACGCTGCCTCACCTGCTGAGTTTCTCCAGCATTTTTTGTCTACCTTCGATTTTTCCACCATCTGCAGTTCTTTCTTAAACAATTTTTTGTCTACCTCCTCTGGCAGCTCGTTACATATACCTATCATCCTCTGAGTGAATATGTTTTCCCTCAGCTTTCTATTAAAGTTTATTGATTGCGCCTAGGTTTATTGTCTCCGTCACCTTAAACCTACGTCCACTGGTTCATGATTCCCGTACCCACAGTTTACTTTAGTTTATTGTCACATATACCAACGTACAGTGAAAGGTTTTGCCCTGGTTAAAAGACTCCACTCTATCTATTCCCCATATGATGTTATACCCCTTTATAAGATCACCCTCAGCCTCCTGTGCTTCAAGGAATGAAGTCCTTGTGTGTCCAGGTTTCCTTATAGCTCAGGTCCTGGACACATCTTTGTGAACCTTCTTTGAATTATTTCCAGCTTAACGATATCCTTCATATAGCAGGATGACCAAAGCAGTAAGCTGACCCCTGTCGGAGGAGGGGCAGAGGCTAAATGTGGCGTCTAAAGGACTGGTCGTCAATGAGGGGTAGTGGGGCTTGCAGATACCTGCTGACAGGATTGAGTGTGACCCTGTGTACACTGTGTACAAGAGACATGAGGAAGTCAGCAGCAAGTGACAAATGATCACGTGTATAATCATAACAAACATTCTGACCTTGACGGTTCCAATTCATAAATTTAATCTTCCACTGGGCCTTCACTTGTCTGACAGGAGATGAAGTGAGGTGATAGTGAGTGGAGGCCACACATTCCCAGGGTGCACACTTTCAGGACTCAAGCCTGCAATGAATCACTTTTAATGATTGCACGACTGGATCTGGTTTAGAAAGCTGGAGGTGTATTGGTAACGTGTTTATTATTGTCCTGTATACCGAGAAGCAGCGAACAATTTTGCTTCGCCTGCTATCCAGGGGTCTGAAGAAGGGTCTCGACCCGAAACCTCACCCATTCCTTCTATCCGGAGATGCTGCCTGTCCCCCTGAGTTACTCCAGCATTTTGTGTCTTTCTTCAGTGAAAACCAGCACCCGCAGTCCCTTCCCATACAATCGTGCTATCCTGTGTATATCAGGTAGTGCAGAAGATATATTTTTTTTAAAGTGCTGAATATAGTGTTACAGCTACAGAAATTGTAGATAAACAATGCGATTGTCTGAGAACGTATCTCGTTGGGCATGAATGTTGAAAGTTATATTGGTCATTTTGTTACCTATCCTACTGATTTGGGTCCTTATTGGTCAGGAAGTCGAGGATCCAGGTGCTGTGTCCTAGATCCAGGAGTTTGGAGCTGAGTTTGATTGGAAGCTTAGTTTAGAATTACAGAGCGAAAACAGGCCCTGTGGCCCACTCAGTCCACGTGGACCAGCGATCCCTGCACACTTAAACCATCCTACTCACACTGGGGATAATTTACAATTTTTCCAAGCCAATTAATTAACCTACAAACCTGTACCTCTTTGGAGTCGGGGAGGAAACCGGAGCACCAGGAGAAAAGTCACGGGGAGAACGTACAAAGTCCGTACTGACACACCCTAGGTCAGGATTGAATCCGGGTCTCTGGTGCTGTAAGGCAGCAACTACACCGCTGCACCACCCATGGTTGTTATCTTTTCTAATTACGTATAGGAACAAACGTCTAGTTTTGGCACGGTTCTTCGTTTATTTGGATAATCTGCTTCTGTGTGTTATGTCTTGATTCTATATGCCTGTGATGTTGCTTCTAGCAAGATTTTCCATCGCACCTGTTTCTCACATATTCATGCATATGTCAATGCAATTGAACTTGATGCACATTAGAGTTGAACAATAGTTCTCCACGGACCCACCAGCCTTACAGCAGTGTGATGCAGCCCATGATTGTTGAATAGACAAAATAATCATGTCTTTTTGAACTTAGAACATGTGGAGAATTCACTGGGAGCTCCAAAAAATATAATGGAGAAGCATTCAAAGAAAGCAATAAGCATCTGACAGGCTATTAAAATAGCAGCATGACATTGAAATAAATTAGCAAGTCCAGCTCGTTGGCCTTAATGCTTGCTATTTGGACAAGTTATTGTGCAAGATAAGTTGGTCGCTTTGTACAGTGAGTGATGTGTGTTGACCCTGTCAATACTCACTTGGAAGGTGGGACGTCAGCAGAAAGAATGGTGCTTTTAGTAAAATCCGCGGCTAGGTTGGATAAAACGTTGGTTGACAATACAGGGTTCAGTAAACACTTTGTACCTCTGAAGATTAATCACAGATGTTGTGAGAAGGCAGTCACAAGCAAAGACAGAGAATGATCGAACAGTTGAGACACGTCTCACAAATAACAATGTAAAGTATTATTTTTCAATAAGGCTGGTATTTCTAACTGCTGCTTTAATTTAGACTTTACGCATACGGTGTGGAAACAGGCCCCTCGGCCGTCTGTATCCATGCCGACCAGCAGTCGCCCCATAAACTAGCACTATCCTACACTCTAGAGACAACTTGCAATTTACAGAAGCCAATTAACTTTCAAACCTGTACATATTTGAGTGTGAACAGCATAGAAAAATAGAACTATAGAAAATAGGTGCAGGAGTAGGCCATCGGCCCTTCGAGCCAGCATCGTCATTCAATATGATCATGGCCGATCATCCAAAATCAGTACCCCGTTCCTGCTTTTCCCCATATCCCTTGATTCCATTAGCCCTAAGAGCTAAATCTAACTCTCTCTTTGAAAACATCCAGTAAATTGGCCTCCACTGCCTTCTGAGGCAGAAATGCCACAGATTCACAACTCTTTGGGTGAAAAGGTTTTTCCTCATCACAGTCCTAAATGGCCTAACCCTTATTCTTAAACTGTGACCCCTGGTTCTGGATTCCCCCAACATCGGGAACATTTGCTCGTGCATCTAGCCTGTCCAATCCCTTAAGAATTTTATATGTTTCCATAAGATCCTCTCTCATCCTTCTAAGTTCCAGTGAATGTAAGCCCAGTGCACCTATTTTCTAATCAGAGACACTTGTAAGGTCCCATCTATGACAGAACGGGCGATCCCACATTCCCTGAAGAATGAGGACATCTCGGATGAACTAGTGTGGAACTCCTCATTCTAGGAGCAGATGCAGAGGAGATGGAGCCTCCGTCCTGGTCTTTTCTCGGTTCCACCTCTCCACCCCCTCCACGCCCTCTACTTTTAATCAGAAAAAGAATCCCGACTCAAAATATCCCTCATCCTTTTTCTCCGGAGATGCTGCTTGACCTGTTGAGTTAGATCAGCACTTTGTGTCTATCTTTGGCATAAACCAGCATCTGCAGTTCTTTGTTTCTACGTAACCAGCAGCAAACTACATTTGCAAATATCTATTTAAAAATCTCCAATATTTTGCCAACCGGAAGCATTTATGGTATATAAATATATGCTGAAGGATTATATATTGTGTTGTGAAATGTCCCCAGTTAAACGTGGTTTGTGTTAAAGCACAGCAGTCAGATTTTGCTGAAACAACATGCGAGACTTTTAATTAAGCATTGGTCCTGCTGATTTGTACTGTGATAAGGTAAGATCCCTTCACATGGGAAAATATATAGCGAAGCAAAATTAGCTTTGGATGAAAACATTGGGCTGCCATTAAAACACTCCATAGGTATTGAAAAATACACTCCCTGTGACTTACACAAGGTAACAGTTGAAAGCAGTCGATCCCTGAAGACTACATTCATAAATAGCTGGCATTTATTTGAAGTTGATTCTGTACCATTTTTAATCTTTCCCTGATTCTCATGCTCAGTGGATATTTACAAGGCCGAGATAGATAGATTCTTGATTAGTACGGGTGTCAGGGGTTATGGGGAGAAGGCAGGAGAATGGGGTTAGGAGGGCGAGATAGATCAACCATGATTGAATGGCGGAGTAGACTTGATGGGCCGAATGGCCTAATTCTACTCCTACCACATGACCTTATGACCTTATGAGGGCCACCGTGGAACGGTTGCCCACATGAGTGCCAGTGGAGAGCCCGCGGAAGTCCCTAAAGTCGGTCGAGGATAAATTTCTGCTGAGAACAACGAGGGACTTGGCAGGGGGGAGTAAAGAATTCCACTGTGCTGAGTACATGTGACGATAAAGTATCAATCAATAAATCACATGCACAGCACAAAAATACCAGGCGCTGACTATCTCCAATAACAGACATCCGAAAAATCCATCATCAACATACAATGGCAACTGTAAGGCTCACTTTCCCTTACAGTTGCCATTCCCCTCCTCATTACTGGCACTCCTACTAGTTATCCAACTTCTATTCTGCACCCCTAGCCCATACTGTCCGACCTATCCTTGTGCATTTGGCTTCAAACAAACATGTCGATGTCTTTGGGGGTACGTCTGGTGAATTTCAATCAATTCCCTCTCACGCGCAAACATTCTGCTTTTCCACACACAACTCTGTCAAGTCAAGTCAAGTCACTTTTATTTCTATAGCACATTTAAAAAACAAATCTCATTGACCAAAGTGCTGTACATTGGTAGAGGCACTAACGTTATGCAACAGTGGTTCATAGATTAAGTACATCTGAGTGCGGGCAGGTCAGAAAGAAGGCTTTACTTGTTCCCAGGGGTGAAGAGTTTATGGATGGTGGTATTGAGTGTTAAGGGCTGGCTGTGGTCACGGTTCAAGATCTGCCATTGTCCAACCTCGACTGGTGCCATCCCAACAGGCCTACACTCTCCCTCAAGTACCTCCATGCTAATTCAAATATTAAAGAAAAGAGAGGGCAGCACAATGGCGCAGTGGTATTGTTACGGCCTCCAGTGCCTGAAACCTGGATTCAATCCTGACTACGGGTGCCGTCTGAACATAGTTTGTACATTCTCCTTATGACCGCAAGGGTTTTCTCTGGGTGCCCTGGTTTCCTCTCACCCTCCAAAGACGTACAGCCTTGCAGGTTAACTCGCTTCTGTAAATTGTTCCTAGTGGGTGGTATAGAATTTATGGGCTGATCGCTGGTAGGCACTGGCGGTGGACCAAAGGGCCTGTTTCCATGCTGGGAATCTACTTTAGAGTTCTTAAAAATCGCAAGTCTAAAGAAGGACAAATATAAAAGAGCACATAGAAACATAGAAAAATATGTGCAGGAGTCGGCCATTCAGCCCTTCGAGCCAGCACCACCATTCATTATGATCATGGCTGATCATCTAAACTCAGTACCCCATTCCGGCTTTTTCCCCATATCCCTTGATTTTTTTAGCCCTAAGAGCTAAATCTAACTCTCTTTTGAAAATATCGAGTAGATTGGCCTCCACTGCCACCAGGGGCAGACAATTCCACAGACTCACAACTCTCTGGGTGAAAATGGTTTTTCTCATCCCAGTCATAAATGGCCTACCCTTATTTTTAAACTGTGGCCCCTGGTTCTGGACTCCCCCAACATTGGGAACATTTTCCCTGCATCTAACCTGTCCAATCCTTTAAGCATTTTATATGTTTCTATAAGATATCCACATGTATAAATTCATTTGCAGGATAAATGACTCTAAAAATGTGCTTATTGTGGCCTTGACAAACATAAGGGTTAGCACTACACGCTACGAATCCCAGTTGTGAAGACATTGGTATCGTTGTCTCGTTGTACGACATTGATCATTTTTTACTCTGGATTTTTAACTTAAGTATTGTGGGGTTTTTTTTAATATATAAATTATGATGTTTTTATGTGATTTGCCATGATTTTATATATATTTATGATATTTCATATGCAATGCATTTTTTAATGTAATGTTGCCCCTTGTCTGGACCTTGAGTCTGTAATAAAGTTTTATTATATTATTATTATTATTATTATTATTATTATTATTATATCCTCTCATCCTTCTAAATTCCAGAGAATATAAACCCAGTCGACCCATTCCAGCCATCCCGGGAATTAACCTGGTGAACCTACGCTGCACTCTCTCAATAGTAATAATATCCTTCCTCAAATTAGGCGACCAAAATTGCACACAATACTCCAGGTGTGGTCTCACCAGGGCCCTGTACAACTGCAGGAGGACCACCTTGCTCCTAAACTCAAATCCTCTCGCAATTAAGGTTAAGATGCCATTAGCTTTCTTCACTGCCTGCAGTACCTGCACGCTTACTTTCAGTGACTGATATACAAGCACACGCAGGCACCTCCCCTTTTCCTAATCTGAAACTATTCAGATAATAATCTGCCTTCCTGTTCTTCCTGTTCCAAAGTGGATAACCTCACATCCTGATCCAACATTATGCTGCATCTGCCATGCTTCTGCCCACTCACCCAACCTATCCAAGTTACCCTGCACTCATATCATCCTCCTTGCAGCTCACACTGCCACCCAGCTCTGTGTCATCCACAGACTAGATGTTACATTTAATTAACTCGTCTAAATCGCTAATATATTGTAAACAGGACCTGAAACTGAAAGGACCCGTTAATTCCTACTCTTTGCTTCCTGTCTGCCAACCAGTTCTCTAACCATGTCAATATCCTACCCCCAATACCATGTTCTCTAATTTTGCACACTAATCTCTTGTGTGGGACCTTGTCAAAGGCTTTTTGAAAGTCCAGGTACACCACATCCACTGGCTCTCCCTTATCCATTCTACTCGTTACATCCTCAAATAAATCCAGAAGATTAGTCAAGCATGATTTCCCCTTCATAAATCCATGCTGACTTTGACCAATCCCATTACTGCTTTCCAAATGCGCTGCTATAACATCTTTAATAATCGACTCAAGCATCTTCCTCACCACCGATTTAGCACTAACTGGTCTATAATTCCACGTTTCTCTCTCCCTCCTTTCTTAAAAAGTGTAGTTACATTGGCTACCCTCCAGTCCACAGGAACTGATCCAGAGTCGAGAGAACATTGGAAAATGATCACCAAATCACGTAAGATCATATGCTTCAAACTACACAGTATATCCTCTGTAATCTCCCCCTTCTGTCCACTGGTCATAATGCCTGCTGCGTTCCCTTTTATATAAAGCATTGACAGTTCCTACTTTACTACCTCTCAAGGGTCTTGTTTGAAAGATGTTCTTCATGCACACAAAACACACTCACAATACTGTACTGTAAAACAATTTCCTAGATGACATACATGCACCCTTCCAGCATCCCGAATAGTATCTTCAACATTACCGAGCTTTCTCAGTGGATGTGCTACATTAACATAAGTAAACATCCTGAAGGGCCTGTCCCACTTACGTGTCCTTGGCACGCAAATTACGCTCATGGTCGCGTTGAGGTGCATGGGCATCATATGGCCGCGCGCGGGCCGGTCCCACTGAGAATCGCGGAGGGGAATGTAGTTGTGCGCGACTTTGCGCGGGGCTCCGAAATTTTTGCAGCAAACAAAATCTTTGCGCGCCATCTGACTGTCGCGGAACTGACGGCCAAAGTGGGACAGGCCCAAGACCCTGGCGCGAAGCAATGTCCCACCTCCAACAGCAGCAGAAGCAGGCAAACGATCGCCGAACTCGGCCTGGGGCTCACGGCTGTTGTGGATTCGGATCTGCCCCCACTTCTACTCCCAGAGCAGGGCCAAGACGATTGGAGATAGACACAAAATGCAGGAGTAACTGAGCGGGACCGGCAGCATCTCTGGAGAGAAGGAATGGGTGACATTTTGGGTCAAGACCCTTCTTTTAAGACAGAAGAAGAGTCTCGACACGAAACGTCACCCGTTCCTTCTCTCCAGAGATGCTGCCGGTCCCGCTGAGTTACTCCTGCATTTTGTGTCTATCTTCAAATGACGTCCAGATGGCTGTGCGTACGCATGAAATTGCGTGCAACCTTCACGGGACCGTCGGGGCTCAACGCAACCATGAGGTCGCTTAATTTGCGTGCCAAGGACATGTAAGTGGGACAGGTCCTTGAGTGTCCACCGAGTGAGTGTACACTTCCACGCAAAGTCCTGAACAGTATTAAAAGAAAACAAAAAATGCCCAGTCAGTAACCCGCTTTTCACAACTGGTGTTCCTGTCTCAGCTAACTACCCAGAGGTGTCAGATTGTTGGCGTCTTACACATACCTACCATGATACACATACACACACTCGCACACTCACACATATTCAAAAAACACCACCTCTAACCCCCCCCCCAAATTAATTGCTGAATACTTTTGATATTTTGCAAATTCATGGACATTGGGCCAAACAGATCTTTTCTCCAGGGATGCTGCCTGACCCGCAGAGTTACACCAGCATTTTATGTCTATCTTCAATCTAATTATAGGCTGTTACACTTGAAGAATGCTCACCCCTTAGACTGCTGAAGCTGCTGACAACATCATTGATCACAAACGTACCTTGGATGAGCTTGCAAGTGTTGTGCCTGCGACTAAGTTACGGGAGACTGAACATGGTGAATGCAAAAGTTTTGTATTAATCATTTCATGCAGCCATACTCTTGGAGTCAAGAGAACCAAGTGTCAAGAGTGTTTAATTATCATATGTACTGACAACGGAACAATGGAATTCTTGCTGGCAGCAGCAGAGCAGCCTGTAAATGCAACATAGATAATATATAATAAACAGCAATTCAATAAATTAATAACCACAATACTTGTGCAAAAAGCAAAAGTCCTTAGTGCAATGAAAAACAATCCATAGAAGTTCATAGTTGACGTTAGGGTTCTGTAGAGTTCAGGAGCCTGAAGGCCCTGTTCCACTGTACGAGCTAATTCAAGAGTTCTCCTGAGATTCCCCTGATTTGAACTCGGAGAATTACGGTAATAGCCACTCGCAGGTACTCGGGGCTCTCGTGGACATTTTTCAACATGTTGAAAAATCATCACGAAGCTTCACGAGCTTATCGTGTTTCCCGAGTACCTGCCGTTAGCGTTACAAGCCACTAAGAGACGTCCCGAGCTCCGACGTACCCGCTACGTTCATTCCACGTGCTTACCACGTGTTTGATCTTTTTTTAAACTCGGGAGAGCTCTTTTGAATTACCACGTACAGTGGGACAGGCATTGAGAAAAGGCTCAGTCTGAAGAAGAGTATCGACCCGAAACTTCACCCCTTCCTTCTCTCCAGAGATGCTGCCTGTCCCGCTGAGTTACTCCAGGGTTTTGTGTCTATCTTCTACTATTGAACTTGGTGGTCACTGTTTTTGGCCTCCTTTACCTTCCCCTTGATGGTAGGGTGATGTGGGTCTTTGATGATATTGACTGCCTTTCTGAGGCAGTGTCTCCTGTAGTTGCCTTTGCCGGTGGTGGACCACTCTCTGTAATCACCTTTGTTCCTGTTGCTGAGTTGTTGAGTTGTTGAGGCCGTCATGATTCAACCAGCTTAATATGATCCACTTTACACCTGTAGAAGTTCAAGAGAGTATTTGTCAACATACTGAGTCTCCTCCATCCTCTAAGGCATTGATGAGCTTTGTGATTGCATCAATGTGCTGGGCACAGGACAGATCTTCAGAGGTATGCACGCCGAGGAACTCAAATTTGTTGACTCTCTGCATTGCCAACCCTTCGGAAGTCTTCTGGGCAGCTCGGTGTCTCAACGGTAGAGTTACTGCCTTACAGCACAAGAGACCCGGGTTTGATCCTGACTATGGGTCTGTATGGAGTTTGTATGTTCTCCCTGTGACCTGTCTGGGGTTTTCCCGGGTGCTCCAGCGTTCTCCCATGTTCCAACGATGGAACGGTTTGTAGGCTAATTGGTTTGGTTAAAAAATAAATTGTAAATTGTCCCATGTGTGTAGGATGATGTTAGTGTGCAGGGATCGCTGGACGGCACAGACTCGGTGGGCCGAAGGGCCTGTTTCTGCGCTGTATTTCTAAATAAAACTAAACTAAATCAACAATCAGCTCCCTTGTCTTACTGATATTAAGAGCATAGTTGTTGTTCTGGTACCATTCAATCTGATACTTAATCTCCCTGGGCAATCTCAATGCAGTCCATTTCAATAGTCTTCCTGAACTCCTAGTACACTGAGTGTTTGTATTCTTTAAAAATAAAAAAATTACAACATGTGATTCAATTCCATTTCATTAGTAACAATTACATTGGTTGCTTCAATACTTTGAGTCTTCCAATGGTTCCATAGATAGACACAAAACGCTGGAGTAACTCAGTTGGGCAGGCAGCATCTCTGGAGAGAAGTAACAGGTAACGTTTCGAGTCGAGATCCTTCTTCAAACACAGAGTCAGGGAAAGGGAAACAAGAGATCTAGACATTGATATTGAGAGATAGTGAACAAATGAATGAAAGATATGCAAAAAGTAATGATGATCAAGGAAAGGTGGAGCCCACAATGGTTCATTGTTGACTGTGGGCGAGGTGATAACGAGTTATACAGACAGTGAAACTCAACAGGACATGGATAGGACAGATGTGGAGGGATATGGACCAAACACAAGCACGTGGAACTAGTGTAGCTGGGACATGTTGGCCAGTATGGACAAGTTCGGCCGAAGGGCATGTTTTCACGCTGTGACCATGACTCTAGGACAGCAGTGAAACAAGTACAACAGCTAGGGTTATTCGAAATTAGAGAAATCAACATAATTTAAACCAGCATCTGCAGTTCCTTCCTACACAATAGAATTACATATCTACAATGGAAGCACAATGTACCTGCCAAGACACTTCTGAATGTTCAAACCTCTTTACTGGAATAGGGGGGTTTAAATGTTTCTGAGGATTGAGAACCCAGGCAACCCAAAATTAATGTTGTGGGGTCTGAGTACACAAATATCATAATTATAGAGAGAGAGAACAAATATATCTATGATACTTGGATAGCTTACAGGCTAGCAGTATGAAAATTGAATTCTCCAAATTTGGGTAACTAAGCTACGAACATGTCCCATCCCCCTTTTTTAACTATCCCCCACTCTTCCCAGTGCCCTATCTGGAATCACACCTATTCCTCCCCTTCCCACATCCTCTTCCACTCATATTCCTTCTTCTGGCTTCATAATTCACATCTATTCTATCCCCATCTCACGTCTTTTGTCTTTTCATCTCTGGCCTTCATCCAACTAAATGCCAACCAAAAAAAACCTTTACTGTATCTCGCTATCACTCACCAGGATTTGGCCTGCCCCTCCTCTCTTCCAGCTTTCTCCCTCCTCTCCCCCTCCCCCCCCCCCCCCTCCCCCCCAACCACAATCAGTTTCCCGACCAGAAACGTCACCTATCCATGTCCTCCAGTGATGTTGCCTGACCCGCTTAGCTACTCCAATACTCTGTGCCTTTTTTTTGTAATCCGGCACCTGCAGTTCCTTGCATCTACATACCCATGATCACATTTGGTATACTAAGTAACAAATAAGTCTGTTCTGGAAGCTTTCGTGATCTCAGTCGCAACGGCACATAACAACTTAACCTGAAGGTGTGTGATCTCGGGCTTGATGCAGGCCAATTAATAGACTCCCATTGTCTGGCATTTGGCTGGTTCACACAAGACTGTCTCCTGGCCATTTCAGTTGGCAGGCTCCTGCTGTGGGCCTGAAGCCGATACTTTGTAGACAACATTGTTTATTTATAAAGCAGTCCTTTTAATTTCAGAACTGATTACTATGTGTAATTTACATTTGAACAGGTTTTTTTTGAAGACTGGTTCTCGTTTGTATCAACTCTGCTAACCACATAATTGCATAACTTCTAAATGATGCCTAACATGTGCTACCTACTAAATGCACTGCAGTTACTTGTGTGGGCTAATCTAAAAGCAGCTCCCATACCATGAAGATGGGCAGTGGCTTCAAGTGCATGTGGATACCACTTTCAGCAAGTGATGCATCACATCAGGCAGAAGATATAAAAACTTGAGAGAATGTACCTCAGGATTCAGGGGAAGCATCATTCCTATGTCTCAGATAGACACTAAATGCTGTAGTAACTCAATGCCACAGGCAGTATTTCTGGAGAGACGGAATGGGTGACATTTCGGGTCAAGAACCCTTCTTCAGATTCTGAAGAAGACGCAAGAGTCTGAAGAAGGGTTTTGACCTGGAACATCACCCATTCCTTCTCTCCAGAGTTGCTGCCTGTCCTGCTGAGTTACTCCAGCATTTTGTGTTTATCTTCGGTGTAACCTAGCATCTGCAGTTCCTTTCAATTTCAATTTCAATGAACTTTATTTATCCATTAGGAACTCTGGTTCCTATTTTCTACTAATTTCTATGCTTATCAGACTATTGAAATGCCCTCTCATAAGTTAAAGGTGTAGTCCTGATCTTCAAACCTACCTCATTGCATTCATAGAGTCAGGAAGTTGAATACAGCATGGAAACCTTTGGTCCAATTCATCCAACCTTTCATATCCTTGTATCTGTCTACATGTATTTTAAATATTGTTATTTTACCTGCCTCAACTGCCTCCTCTGGTAGCTCATTCCATATATCCACCACCTACTATGTGAAAAAGTCCTATTCAATCTTTCCCCCTCTCTCCTTAAACATATGCCCTCTAGTTCCTGATTCCCTGCCCTGGGAAAAAGAAGACATTCATCCTGTCCATTCCCCTCATGATTGTATACTCCTTAGTGAGATTACCCCTAAGCTTTCTGCACTCCAAGTAATAAAGTACGGACCTGTCCCTTCATCCTTTTATAATAACTCAAGCACTCAACTCCTGGCAGCATCCTCATCAATCTACTTTCCACTCCTTTAGCATCACGGCATCTTTCCTCTTGCAGGATGACTAAAACTGAACACAACATTTGACATGCAGCCTCACCAATGTCTCGTTCAACTGTAACTGAGTGATGAAGGGCAGCGTGCCAAAAACCTTCTTCATCGCATTAACTATCTGCGACCCCACTTGCAGGGAAGTATTTGCTTCTACTCTAGATCTCTCTGCTGGCCTTGCCTAGTATGACTTCCCAAAACGCAACACCTTATGCTTATCTCAATTAAACTCCATTGTGCCATTCCTTGGCCGATTTGCCCAGCTGATCAACATCCTACTGTAATTCCTGATATAACCAACTTCACTGTCTACCATTCCACATATTTTAGTGTCATCTGCAAACTTACTAATTGTGCCTTGTACGTTCTCATCCAAATCATTGATATAGACGACAAACAGCAATGGGCTTAGCATCGACCCTGAAGGAAAACCATCCAGGCCTCCAGCCCAATAAACAACCTTCTATCACCACTCTCTGCTTCTCACCATGACACCAGGTCTATGTCCAGTTAGCTAATTCTCCCTGGATCACACCTTTCAGAGGTGCCTACCATGCAGAACCTTATCAAAGGCCTTGTCAGCATCCATATGGATTTTGTCTACAAATCTGCTTTCAACCAAGTAACCATTTGGTTACTTCTTCTAAACACTCAATCAAATTTGTGAGATGTGATCTGCCATGCACAAAACCATGCTGATTATCCCAAATCAACCCCTGCCTTTGCAATTGAATATATATCATATCCCTTGGAATCTTTGCCAGTCATTTTTCTACACAGATATTACTGGTCTATAGTTTCCAGATTTTCCCTTGCAGCCCTTCTTGAATGGAGGCACAATATCAGCCACACTTCCGGTACCTTACTTATGTTTAACAATCTATATTACTAAAAGTCTGATCTTGACCGCTTTTGGCTCGCTGTGCTGTGATTTCCGAGAGAACGCCGCCACCTACGGCTGTCATTTTTGGCCACCTCGCTCAGAGCCACCCTCCACCTTCCGGGACCGGAGGATTTTTCCCATTGATGAAAAATCACAGAGATATTAATGTGTTTTAATTTTTTGCCATTCTCTCTGCTGCCCCTGCTGGTGGGAGGGGGGAGGGGTGGACAGGACTATAAAACCCGAAAATGGTGTGCCTCACTCAGTCTCTGCAACATGGAGGAAGTGAGAGGTTCATGTCTCTCTGAATAACGCTAAACACATCTACTCAACTGTGAGTGCCCTTAATGTGGTTTGAAAATCAAAATATGGTTGGTTTCAAGTAGAAATACACTGCAAATGGCTGTCTTTGGGGTGAAGTGAAAATGCATTGCAAATGGCGGCCTTTGGAGTGAGGTGGGAGTGCACTGCAAATGGCTGCCTTTGGGGTGAGGTGGGAATGCACTGCAAATGGCTGCCTTTGGGGCAGGGCTGCCAACTCTCACGCTTTGAGCATGAGACTCACTCATTTCAAGAAATTCTCACGCCCTCACGCTAATCACAAATTTCTCATGCTGTGTCGTGAGAAATTCTGTGATCAACGAAAATGTCAACACTCGGATAAACTGCATGGGCCGTGGGTGTTGGAGACTCGGGGCTGAGGGAGGGATGGAAGCAGAACCAGTGGCGGGGACAGATGTGGGTTGCCGGGACTGCCGAGTGTTTGCCGGGGACAGATGCCGGGAACGGGGCTGGCGAATGTTTGCGAGGCTGGCGAGTTGCTCGCTGCATGGAGCAGCTTCAGTTCCCACCCACCCCCCAGTCGCTCCGCTTCCTCGGGCTTGGGGTCTCTCACAATTTCTCACTCCCAACTCTCACCCAATGTTGGCAGCCCTGTTTGGGGCGAGGTGGGAGTCCACTGCAAATGGCTGTCTTTGGGGTTATGTGGAAATGCACTGCAAATGGCTGTTTGGGTGGGGGGGGGGGGTTTGGGTTGAAGTGGAAACGCACTGCAAATGGCCGTTTGGGCGGGGGAGGTTTGGGTTGAAGTGGAAATGCACTGTACATGGCCGTTTGGGCAGGGGGTGGGGTTGAGTTGAAGTAGAAATGCACTCCAAATGGCTGTTTGGGGGGGGGGGGGGTGTGGTTTGAAGTGAAAATGGACTACAAATGGCTGTTTGGGGGGTTTTGGGTTGAAGTGAAAATGCACTGCAAATGGCTGTTTGGGGGGTTTTGAGGAGTGGAAGTGGAAACACTGCAAATGGCTGTTTGGCTAAACTTGACAACTTCCTGTTTAAACTTTTTTTGAGTTTAGATAAAACACTACCACTTAACAGCTGTGATTTTTGGCCATCTTACTCAGTCCCCCTCCGCTCATTAGGTGCAGAGGATTCTTCCCATCAATGAATAATAAAAGTGTTTAGTGTTTAAAAAATGTTGAATCATGCCATGAAGGCCACACCTTTTCCGGTGGGATGTGGGTGGATTATAAAACCTAGAAGTATGGGTGTGGCTCAGTCTCTGCATGATGGGGGAGGGAGAGGTCACGACTCTGTCTGAGCTGTGAATCAACTGAACACACTGAATGTCTACTGAACTGTGAGTGAGGTGTTTTGTGTGGTCTTATGGTGGTTTTACCCTGCTTTAAATGGTATGAAACTGCATTTGAATGTGGTGGCCTTGCACCCTGCATGAAATTGTATGAAACTGCATTTGAATTTGGTGGCCTTGCACCCTGCATGAAATGGTATGAAACTACATTTGAATTTGGTGGCCTTGCACCTTCCTTGAAATGGTATGAAACTGCACTTGAATTTGGTGACCCTGCACCCTGCTCGAAGAGGTAAGAAATTGCACTTGAATTTAGTGGCCTTGCACTCTGCTTGAAATGGAATTTCAAGGAATGGCCATGAGTCAACTGCCAGCCCACCAGCCGTGAGTGAGCTGCCAGCACGTCATGCTTGAGGGACTGAGCTGCCACCTCAAGAATCCATTTGGCGCACAATGTCCATACTAGCTCTCTGGAGACCAGTAGTCCCTGCAGCCAAAAACACCCATACCAGTGCTCCAGAAAGCATCCCCCCCCCCCCCCACACTGGCCAGGAGAGGTGGAATATTGCATCGGGGGACCAGCCTTCCTGTCTAATAATTCATATATTTCAGCCACGTCTCTTGGAATTTGTTCTCTATCTTCCAGAGTGTCCTTGGACTTAAAAAATCTTCTTTATAATTGGCTCTTGCACTTTTTTTTTAATCAGCACTTTCTCTGTAATTGTAGCAATATAACATTGTGAGGGGCCTGTCCCACTTGGGCCTCGCAAGTGGGACAGGCCCGCAGGTGGCCCGCGAGGATTTTGAGAATCCCCAAATCCTGGGGCACTGCGCGCTATCGTGCGTCACTGCCTACGCCCTCACGCCTCACCACGCGCCATGCGTGCGTAATGCATGCCATGCGCTTGTCATGTGTCGTGATACGTAAATGATGTCGCGTAAATGACACGCCAATAATGCCCAAGTGGGACGGGCCCTTAACACTGCATTTAACACTCTGATATTTTGTCTCTTTGCACTACCCGTTATACTTCTATAATGGCTTGATTGCAGACATGTATAGTAAGATTTGCCTGGAAAGCACGCTAGGTTTTTCTCCGTTTTTCTGTGAATGTAACGATAATCAACCAGTACCAATCCCAAGTCGCACACCATCCTGAGTTGAATATATATCATTCTCTCTTCATCACACAACAGCTACATCCTGGTTCCCGATCAAGCATCATGGAGGCTTCATCAGAAGGATTGCAGCAGTTTAAGTTGGAGCTCACATCAGTTTCTCAGGGGCACGTAGGTCAAGCCTAGATCCTGTAAAAGGAATAAATATAAATACCATTTATTCATCTAAATACAGCAATATGCTTATATTCAGAAGATACAATTGCAACAATTTAAAAACTTGTAAGGCAATAGTAAATGCAAATTAAAAGAAGAATGGTCTTGACCCGAAACGTCCCCTGTCCATGTTCTCCAGAGATGCTGCCTGACCTGTTGATTTACTCCAGCATTTTGTGTCCTTTTGTGTATAAACCAGCATCTGTGGTTCTTTGTTTCTATAGAGAAAGGGGTTTTTGAAATTCGGAATAAAAGGTTGTTCATCCTATCATGCTTTCTATGCAACAACCTCCTGTGCAACTGAAGATAGACACAAAATGTTTTAGTAACTCAGTGGGACAGTGAGACCTTTCTTCGGACCAACAGAATGAAGAAGGGTCTCGACCCGAACTTTCACCCATTCCTTCTCTCCAGAGATGCTACCTGTCACGCTGAGTTACTCCAGCTTTTACTGTCTATCTTCGGTTTAAAACAGTATCTGCAGTTCCTTCCTCCACATTCCTGTGCAACTGATCTCCCATGCATTGATCTGACTTATCGCCTATCAATCTGTTCCAAAAATAAAGTACAAATTTGATTCTGTCATCTCTCCAGAAAAAAAAACCCACAGAAAATAACAATATAGAATAAGAATAGAATCCTTTATTGTCATTGTACAATATACAACGAAATTTCGTTTGGCAGCATCTCCTTCTGTAGCAGCACCAAGCATAAATCGTAAAAAGAGATAAAAATAAATAAATAAATAAAAAGTACAATAAAAACAGTAAAGTGCAAGTACAGTTTGGTAAATGAATGAAAAAGATTGTGTTTTTAAGTGCAGAAGTTATTGTCCGTTGGCTGGAAGGTGGTAGTGTGTGTGTGTGTATGTATGTGTGTGTGTGTGTGTGTGTGTGTGTGTGGGGGGGGGGGGGGGGGGGGGGGGGGGGGGGGGGGGGGGGGGGGGGGGGGGGGGGGGGGGGGGGGGGGGGGGGGGGGGGGGGGGGGGGGGGGGGGGGGGGGGGGGGGGGGGTGTCATAGTTTACTGTAGCAGACTCTTCACAGCCATGGGGAAGAAACTGTTCTTCAGTCTGTTGGTACGTGCTCTCATGACTCTGAGTCTGCCAGAGGGAGGATGGAGAATAGAGAGTGCCCTGGGTGGGTGGGGGTCCATCCTGGATCTTTTTTGGGGCCCGATGGAGGAGACGGCTTGAGTAGATCTCCTCCAAGCGTGGAAGTGGGGAGCCGATGATCCACTGAGCAGTCTTGATGACCCGTGCAATTGTTTCTTCTCAGATGCGGTGCAGCTGGCATACCACACGTGCATCCGTAGGTCAGGACAACTCTCTATTGTGCAATGGTAAAAAGTTTCCAGCAGAGGTGGAGGGAGTCTGTTTTCTCTTCCAGCGTTCTCAGGAAGAACAGACGCTGCTGGGCCTTTTTAATAATGTGGGTGGTGTTTCACAGTCCAGCCCAGGTCCTCTGAGATGTGCAGTCCGAGAAATTTGAAGTTTTTGACCCGCTCCACCTCTTCCCCCGTTGATGTTCAGGCCTGAATGTAGTGTATCCTTGTCCTCCGGAAGTCAATGATGACTTCTTTTGTCTTCTTGGTGTTAAGGTTGAGGTGGTGTCCTCGCTGCACAAGCCGTCAGTGCTCGGACCTCCTCCCTGTATGTTGCCTCATCCTCTTTGTTAATCAGTCCAACAATGGTTGTATCATCTGCAAATTTGATGAGGGTGTTGGAGCCATGGGTGGCAACGCAGTCGTGGTGTACAGTGTGTACAAGACAGGACTCAGAACACAACCCTGGGAACACCGGTGTTGAGGACAATGGTGGAGGACGTGGTGGTGCCCATTCTGACATACTGGGGTCTGTTAGTCAGGAAGTCTTTTATCCACAGACAGAGGGAGGTTCCAAGTTGCAGTGTCTGAAGTTTGTTGAGCAGTCAGACCGGCTGGACTGATGGAGTTGAATCTGAACTAAAGTCAACAAATAGCATCCTGATGTATGTGTTTTTGTGGACTCTCAATATGGGTGAGAGCGGAGTGGAGGGCAATGGAGATGGCGTCGTCTGTGGATCTTTTGGACTTGTAGGCGAACTGATGTTGGTCAAAGCCAGGGGATATGGGCCTTGACATGTTGTAACATCCAGCCTCTCCATGCAATTCATGATCACCCACCGGTGTCAGGGCCACAGGCCGGTAATCATTTCAGTCCCATGATGGCAGAGGTTTTGGGCACAGGGATTATGGTGGCAGTTTTCAGGCAGTGGGGACTGTGGCTTGCTGCAGCGAACTTAAAGATGTTAGTGATACTGCAGCAAGCTGATGGGCACATGATTCAGCACCTTTCCCCTGGTACTCCCGTTCCGTTTTTATCCTGTGCTTTGCTGGTGTTGATGCCTTGCAGGACTTCGCGTACCTGGTGTTTGTAGGATGGTGGGGGGCTGGTCATGGTCTGATGGTGTCAGCTGTGTGTCCTCTGCCTGTCTCAGTGTCCTCTTCAAAGCGGGAGAAAAAGGTGTTAAGTTGATCTGGGAGAGAGGTTCGTGGGGGGGAGGGTGGTTTATGGATCGTTTGTAAATCTGTGATTGTTTCTGGATGCCTTTCCACATGGAGCGGGGATTGTTTTCCCTGAAGTTGGCCTCTATCTGCCCTCTGTATTTTGCTTTAGCAGCCTTGATGCCTCTGTTCAGGTCCACTCTGGCTTTTCTGTAGGCCATGTCTCCTGACCTCAGTACTGAGTCCCTGCCTGGAGTAGTGCCTAATGTTGGTGTTGAACCAGGGCTTTTTTTGTTGGGGAATATTTTTACCTGTTTCCCCTTATTGTTACATTGTTCCATGCAGAAGCTGATGTATGCCAGTACAAGAGGAGGTTGGAGCTCAATGTCTGGTTCCTCAAACAGTTCCCATATGGTGTCCTCAAAACAGTCCTGCAAGGATAGTGTGGCCTTCTGTAACTTGCAGTGAAGTTCGGGCAATTTTGTAACAAACGGCAGACGTTAGCCCACAGTCATTGCATCTTGTTCAGGATCCCCACACAAAGGTGAGCAAAGGTTTTGAACTTGCTAGCCGCCGTTTAGTGGCGTGTTTCTGACTGCACTCTGCACTGGTCTCCTCCCAGAGTCCATAAACCTGGCGCGTTTCCCCAGCACATACCACAGGGGAATCTGTCTGCTGAAACTGCGCCAGGTTAAACACTGCAGAAACAATGAGCCCTTTCATTGCAATGGCGTGAAAGACAACAAGGGCAAGAGTAATTATTTGTTAATTTGAATGGCTTTGAATAATCGTGAAGTCTCATGTGTGGTTTAGCTGTGAACATTTTGAATCAGACGTTTCAAAGGCAGAACTTGCTGTGGCCCAACACCAAGATGACATTATGTTGCACAAACTCCTTTGAGCATGGCCTTTCCCTTTTGGCTTGTGGCTTCATTAAGTCAACATCAGAAGATCCATAAGCAGATGTTGCTCATGTAGCTAACAAGCTCTAGCCTGAAGTCTCTATAATTTTCAGCTCCCTGTGGTCTCAGCACCAGTTTTGGCAATCCACGAGCAATAAATCATCTCTTATCTTGTTTGAACTTCTTGCATCCTTCCATCATTTATGTCTTTGAAATATTGATTCCCTTGACTAAGCAAGGATAGTTCCATGTTCTCTATATGCTTTATTTGCAGCCAGCATCGTGCATTCTAGTTTGTGATGCTCTCCTTTTGGTAAAGAAACAACAAAGATCGACAAAACAAATACTGGAGTGACTCGGCAGATGAGGCAGCATGTCCGGATAGAAGGAATGGGTGACGTTTAGAAAGGTCGATATCCTTCTCTAGTGTGAGTCAGTGGGAGAGGGAAACTGGAGGTATGAAAAGGTACAGAACAAATCGGAGCCGGCACCGATGGTCAAGGAGCCCACAATGGTCCATTGTTGGCTGTGGAGGAGGTGGTAATGAAGGGCTATGAACAGCAAAACTATCAAGACAACTATGCTGGGGGAGGAATGGAAAGAAAGTAAATGCCGGGTTAGTTGAAAGTAGATAAATCAATATTCATACCACTGGGTGATAAGCTGTCTAACAACAATATATTTTCCTTGTGCCCTATCTAGATGCGCACCCATTTCACACTGTCCCCTTCCCCCTATCCCCTTCCACCTATCTTCAATCCCCTAGCTTCACATTTTGCGCCTTTTCTATCCTTATCCCCTTAAGCATTTCAACTCCCTCTCCAACTCCAAATCCGACCTTTCTGTCCTGGGCCTCCTTCACGGCCAGAGTGAGTCCCACCGAAAAATTGGAGGAGCAGCACCTCATATTTTGCTTGGGTAGTTTACACCCCAACGATATGAACATTGACTTCTCCAATTTCAGGTAGTCCTTGCTTTCTCCCTCCTTCCCCTCCACCTTCCCAGCACTCCCACAGCCTACTGTCTCTGCCTCTTCCTTTTTTCTTTCCCCCCCCCCCCCCCCCCACCCCCCCCCCCCCCCCCCCCCCCCCCCCCCCCCCACCACATCAGTCTGAAGAAGGGTCTCGACCTGAAACGTCACCTATTCCTTTGCTCCATAGATGCTGCCTCACCCGCTGAGATTCTCCAGCATTTTTGTCTACCTTAAAAAACAGTTAGACAGGTACAGGATAGGACAGGTTTGGAGGGGTATGGACCAAACGCAGGCAGGTGGGTCTAGTGTAGCTGGGACTTGTTGGCCGGTGTGGGCAAATTGGGACCAAGAACCTGTTTCCACACTGTATCACTCTATGACCCTATGCCTCTATGTCAACTATATCTCTGCTGCAGATCATTGTGTGCTTGAAACCAAGGCCAACTCTATAGGCTATTCAGTTGTTAGATTTTTACCTTAATCGAGGAATAGAATAGCTGTTTGCAAAGGAGGCAGGTGCACTGTCAACAATTTATGACTTGAAGGAAATGTAGCCACTATATTCCTGGTGAGATGAAGGAGAGCTGCCACATTATAAAAGGGATTGGTTTCTTTGTTAGTGGCAGGTTACACACTTCATCAAATATAGGCAGAGGCAAATTGCCATGTCCTTAAACTTGCTTTAGGCTTGTCTTAAATCTCCCATCCCCATCGGTTTGGAAATGATATCAAGGTGACCTTCCCGCTGCACAACACGTGGGAAACCAAATTTATTAAACAACAGTGACTTGGGGAAACATCACACAAGCCAAAGGGGTTTCACAGCAGGGCAGCGGTAGAGTTGCTGCCTGACAGTGCCAGAGACCCAGGTTTTATTCCTGACGGTAGACAAAAGTGCTGGAGAAACTCAGCGGTGAGGTAGCATCTATGGAGCGAGGGAAATGGGCATTGTTTTGTGCCAAATGATGACTGATGGGGGGTGGGGGGGGCCGGGGGGGGGGGGGGGAAGAAGAAAGGAGGAGGTGGAGGCAGAGGGCTGAGGGAGAGCTGAGAAGGGGAGGAGACAGCAAGGGCTACCGGAAATTGGAGAAGTCAATGTTCAAGTCGCTGGGGTGCAGACTGCCCAAGCGGAATATGAGGTCCTGCTCCTCCAATTTCCGGTGGTGCTCACACTGGCCATGGTGGAGGCCCAGGACAGAAAGGTCAGATTTAGAATGGGAGTGGGAGTTGAAGTGTTCAGCTACAGGGAGATCAGGTTGGTTAATGCGGACCGAGCGGAGGTGTTCGGCGAAACGATCACCAAGCCTATGCTTGGCCTCACCGATGTAGATCAGCTGACATCTAGAGCAGCGGATGCAATAGATGAGGTTTTATTCCTGACTACATGTGCTGTCTGTATGGAGTTTGTAGGTTCCCGCTGTGATTGCGTGGGTTTTCTGCCGGTGCTCCTGTTTCCTCCCAGACTCCAAAGACCTGCAGGTTTGTAGATTAATTGGCTTTGGTAAAATAGTACATTTTCCCCAGTGTGTAGGATAGTGCTAGTGTATCGGGGTGACTCGGAGGTTCCATGCTGTAAGTCTAAAGTTAAAGTAAAATCTAAAATAAAACAGGCACCAGGTCAAAAGAATCCTCTGAAGATGAAACAGCAAAAGTTATCTATACAAAATGTCATGGATTCTTTCATAAAGGGACTCATTGTAAAAATGTATGTGAGTCTGTGTATAATTTTGGAGAACTTTTAGGAAATCCCCAAAATTCGACAGAGACATTACTGAAGATGGAGCAATGTGAAAATACTCAACCTGTTAATTTATATAAAATTTTAGAGCATGCACATTACATCAGGAATCCAACACCAGACTTTGAGTACAACAAAAAACAAATCACAAATAACAATCCTCATAAGTTCATAGTTCATAAGTTATAGGAACAAAATTAGGCCATTTGTCCCATCAGGTCTGCTCTGTCATTCAATCATGGCTGATCTATATTTCCCTCTTGACCCCATTCATCCCCTTCTCCCCATAACCCCTGACGTGGATACTAATCAAGCATCTGCGAATCTGCACTTTAAAAATACTCTCGGACTTGGCCTCCACAGCCACTTGTGGCAATGAATTCCACAGATTCACCAACCTCTGACTAGAAAAATTCCCCCTCATCTCCTTTCTAAAGCTACGTACTTTTATTCTGAGGATTTGCCCTCTGGTCCTAGACTAACCCACTAATGGAAACATCCTCTCCATATCCACTCGTTCCAGGCCTTTTAATACGCATGGTATTTTAATAGACTGTCTTAAAATACCATTGAAAATAACCCCAGCTTTCTCTTGCGATAACACGGAAAGGCTGTTGGCATAAAAAGGGAAAGGCCAACAGTGGATAATCTACAATGCCTTACATTAACATTAATCAGGCTCTCATTGACCCCGATATCTTTTTAGATTTGTTTTCCACTGGGAGTACTTTCTTGTAGCTTTAACACGACAAGGTAGAGGGGAACTAACCATTATCGACATGCTCCTCAGATTAACCTACACAAGGTGATGGTGAGCATTAGATAATGTTATTTTAAATAATGTGCAGGAGAAAAAATAAAGCTTTAATTTGACCCTTTTAAAACTACTCTGGATCTCAGGATTAAATTACAGCCTTATAAATCACTCCAACTGATCCCATTGTTTTGCACACAATTACCAGGACCTTTTGAAGCATGAATTGCAGAACTCCAAACAACCCGAATATTTGAATAACTGTTGGGTTCACTGAACATAAAAAAGACATTAGGAATGATGCTCTCGTTTTTGGCTGCCAATAATTAAAATATATCAAAAGTTATTTCCATTTGACAAGATGCTGAATGGAGAGGTCTGTGCAATTTCAGCCATTACTTAAACAGCCTGTTTGTTCAATGCATTTTAAGACAATTTGATACATTAAGTAGTGTGAACATACAACAAGCTGAATATCCATAATGGCAACAATCATTTTTAAACATCTTGTTCATGATTGTTGCCATTATGTGATATTCAGCTTGTTGTATGTTCACACTACTGTAATGTATCAAAATTGTTATTTGGTCAAATTGGAAGCAAATTTTGATTTTGATTTTGTTTCTGATGTGGACGGCACAGTGGCAAACTGGTAGAGCTGCTGCTTCACAACACCAGAGACGTGGTTTCAATGCTGAGCTCGGGACAGGGAAACAAGGAATATAGATGGTGATATAGAGAGATATAGAACACATTAATCAAAGATATGCAAAAAAGTAACGATGATCAAGGAAACGGGCCATTGCTGGGTGTGGGCTAGGTGAAAACAAGTTGAACGAATGAATGAATAAGTTTATTGGCCAAGTATTCACATACAAGGAATTTGCCTTGGTGCTCCGCCCGCAAGTGACATCATAACAAACAGTGACAGTTAGGAATGACACATAAAACATTAAACATTAATAACAAAACATTATTGTTTAAACATGTGAATTAAATAAAATGCCAAAGCAAAAGGAGGCCACAGATTTTTGGTTATTGAGTAGAGCTACTACTTGTGAATAATAGCTGTTTTTATGTCTGGCTGTGGCAGCTTTGACAGTCCGGAGAGGGAAATGATTAAAAGAGCTTGTGGCCAGGGTGAGAGGAGTTAGTGATGATCTTACCCGGTCGCTTCCTGGCCCTTGCAGTGTACAGTTCGTCAATGGAGGGAAGGTTGCAGCCAATAACCTTCTCAGCTGATTGGACGATTCGTTGCAGCCTATGTTATACAGTTATGCAGACAATGAAATACTCCAGGATGACAGTGAAACTAGTACAATGTCTAGGGTGGGGAAGGGATGGAGAGAGAGCGGGCATGCATGGTTTACTTGATGTTAGAGAAGTCAATATTCATACCGCAGGACTTTAAGCTGCCCATACAAAATATGAGATGCTGTTCCTCCAATTTGCGTTTAACCTCACTCTGACATTGGAGGAGACCCAGGACGGAAAGGTCTGTGTAGGAATGGGAAGGAGAATTAAAGTGTCCAGCAACTGGGAGATCAGGTAGGTTCAGGTGGACCGAGCGATGGTGTTCAGTGAAACGATCGCCCAGTCTAAGTTTGGTCTCGCCAATGTACAGTACCAGAGTCCACACCTGGAACAACAGATACAGTAGAAAAGCTTGGAGGAGGTGCAAGTGAACCTCTGCCTAACCTGAAAAGACTGTCGGGGTCCCTGGACAGAGTCAAGGGAGGAGGTTTCGGGAGAGGTGTTGCATCTCTTGTGGATGCAGGCATGGGTGGAACTCTTGGGGGGGGGGGGGGGAGAGGGGAAGGGGGACACATCCCCTCCATGTTTTGAGATGTGGTGGACAATTCCCCCCCCCCAACCCCCCCCCCCCTGTTTTGTAATCCAGATTTTAAAACCTCGGTGAAAAAAAATCTATTAAAAATCTTCCGCTTTCCGTGACAAGTGGGGGTGGACTGATTGATTGAGAGTGCTGATTGGACAAGAGAGACGTCGGTCAGCAGGCAGTGGGGGGGGGGGGGGCATGATGATTGGAGGAGGAAGGTGTTGGTCAGAGGCGGAAGTAGGGGGTGGGACTGTGGGACTGAGCGCGGTGATTGGAGGAGGGAGATGTCCTGGTGGAGCAAAGACCATAGAGCGGAGCTTGAATCGGCGTGTTCGCGGGACCATTCATCGCCTGGCGTGGCAGAAAATTGGCCGTGGGATTCTTCCACCACCCCGCGGTCAAATTGCTGCGTCGAGGTGATCGAGGCTCCCGATGTTGAAGCCCCCGCCGGGCGATGAAAGTCCCCACGAATGGGCCGATTGATGCCCCACGATTCAGGGTGGACGAATGCTGTTGCTGGAGTTCAGAGTCGGTCACCAACCAGGTCAGCTCCTGGTGTTACCGTCCTCGGGGCCCACGGCTGAAGCCTCCAAAGCCTCACGCGTGTGTGCGTGCATGCGCGCGCTGAGCTAAGAAATTGTGTGTCCCCCCCTCCCCCCCATGTTTTGGTAGTGATTTCCGCTTCTGGTTGCAGGAGAAAGCACCTGCGGAAGGGGTGGTTTGGGTGGGAAGGGATGAGTTAACCAGGGATTATAATTTTCATTGACAGCTTGATAAGCCATTTCTTAGCAAAGGGAAAAACAAGAAAAAATAGACAAAGAGAACCTTCTGAAGATGAAATACAACGGGTTGTTTCTTCCTTGATTACTCATATTCTTTCATAACTAGCCAAACTCAGAAGATGTATGCAAATTGATGATTATTTATAAGGATAATTTAAGAAATTGTCAACTTGAAACCTACCAAATTCAACTGTGTGTCTCAAGTACGCAAAAGTAACAAGCCTGTGAATTTATATAAAATTTGAAAAACACTCATCAGCCTCTGATGTCCAATTCCTGAGAACAACAAATCATGAAAAACAATCTTAAAATAATGTTGAAAAGGGGAAAGAAACCCAGCTGCATGCTGCTGGCTTATTAATCTTTGATAACTCAAGCTGTGGCATAAAAGCAGCAATTAACAACCTGCACAATATTCCAGTAATGCTGACCAACCCCCAACTGACGATAAGAACTACTTTAATTATTATCTTCCCCACCACACACACTCTCTTCCCCCACTTTGAAACCCTCCTTTTCTCTCTGCTTGTGATACTTGCCCTCCTTTGTTAATCTCAACTAATCTTTCAGGATCAAGGATGACTTTCTTGTTTAGTTTAGTTTAGAGATACAGCACAGAAACAGGCTTTCCAGCCTGCCAGGTCCGCGACGACCTGCACCTTAACACTACCCGATGCACGCTAAGGACAATTTAGAACTTACAAAGCCTACAAACCTGCATGCCTTTAGAGTGTGGGAGAAACCGAAGATCTCGGTGAAAACCCACACTGGCCACGGGGAGAACGTACAAACCCCGAACAGACACCACCCGTAGTCGGAATCGTACTCGGGTCTCTGGCGCAGCTACTCTACTTTTCACACAGAGAGTTGTGAATCTGTGGAATTCTCTGCCACAGAAGGCAGTGGAGGCCAATTCACTGGATCACTTTCAAGAGGCGGTTGGATTTAGGGGCCTGTGTTATGGGCCTGTCCCACTTAGGCGATTTTTTAGGCGACTGCCTGCGAATACAACATTGAAATTCACCAATGTCAGCACCGGCGACAACCCACGTCACCTGGCGACAATCTACGACATCCTATATTAACCTGACGCCAACCTACGACAGCACCTACGTCAAGCTACGCTCATTTGGTGTCAAACCCATCGCGTTTAAAAATTTTCAGCAACCAGAAAGACGCTACGACTCTTTGGGCAACTGAAGAGACTACTCACGACCATACAGGCGACACCCTGGCGACCACCTGCGACCATGGCGGTGCTGGCTCGAAGGGCCGAATGGCCTACTCCTGCACCTATTTTCTATGTTTCTATGCTGCGCCACGGTGGGTTTTGAGTTGGCCGATGAGGCCAAAATGGAACCCACAAAGTCTGCCTCGGGTGGAGTTGGATCTAATCAATAAGGTGAGTGGCAGCTAGTAAGATGGGCTGCTCATTCTACATGTTCATTTGCCTTTCAGATGCTCTCACTGAAGACTTCTGAGGATCTCAGCATTATCCTGGCGGTTCCTTCTTCCAGTTTCAATCAATCGTGAGCCAAGGATTTCAACAGGTTGGTGAGGGTGTCACCCTCTTTTACGGAAGCTTTGGGCACACTTTAACCTGCGTTTGGAATTGAGCATGCAAATAATGTGGCCTTATCAGGGTAACTGAATATACCTATGGTTTTGATCGAAGGTAGACACAAAATGCTGGAGTAACTCAGCGGGACCGGCAGCATCTCTGGAAAGAAGGAACGGGTGACGTTTTTGATCGTGACCCTTCTTCAGACTAGTGTTGATGATGGGGATATTGGTCTGGGAGTCAGTCCTCCTATCCTGCCTGTGCATTTGGAGGAGTTGGCAGAACTAGCACTGGTGGTTTATGTCCAGTTCAATGAGGTGCATGCTTTAATTATGTTCTAATTATGTCATGTTTTTTGAAACATCTAAGAGGACACGGGTGATTGCTTGATCCATGCACTCCTTCCTGTACGTGGAGAAAGAACCTTGTGCCAGGTTGAGTTCTTGAGCTTCACTCTTTCCATCAGAAAGCCGAAGCCTGTGGTGTCACATGGGATACAATAGACAATAGACGACAGACAATAGGTGGAAGAGTAGGCCATTCGGCCCTTCGAGCAGCACTGCCATTCACTGTGATCATGCCTGATCATCCCCAATCAGTACCCTTTTACTGCCTTAACCCCCATTTCCCTTGACTCCGCTGTCTTTAAAACCTCTATGTAACTCTCTCTTGAATGCCTCCAGAGAATTGGCCTCCACTGCCTTCTGAGGCAGAGAATTCCACAGATTCGCAACTCTCTGGGTGAAAACGTTTTTCCTCATCTCCGTTCTAAATGGCCAGCACCTTATTCTTAAACTGTGGCCCCTGATTCTGGATTGCCACTACATCAGGAACATAAGATCCTTGAAACATATAAGATTATTAAGGGATTGGACACGCGGGATACAATGGTGACTTTTATCACTACTGTCTGCCTTCGCTGAGAGTTGGGTTCCCAAGATGGAGGAAGAGGTTTGCATGTTCCACGGTCTCATGGCAAGCATTTATTGTCCTACGCTGGTCTCCTAGAGTCATATAACGATGAAACAGGCCCATCGGCCAAAGTTTCCCACACCGACCAACATGTCCCTTCTTCACTGCGTTCGGCCCATATTCCTCTAAGCCTGTCCTATCTATGTACCTGTCTAACCTATGTACCACCAACGAGAGAGCAGGCTATTTTAGACTGGGTTTTGAGTAATGAGGAAGGGGTAATTAGCCGTCTTGTTGTACGTGCCCCCTTGGGCAAGAGTGACCATAATATGGTTGAGTTCTTCATTAGGATGGAGAGTGACATTGTTAATTCAGAAACAATGGTTCTGAACTTAAAGAAAGGTAACTTTGAGGGTATGAAACGTGAATTGGCCAAGATTGACTGGCAATTAATTCTAAAAGGGTTGACGGTGGATATACAATGGAAGACATTTAAAGACTGCATGGATGAACTACAAAAATTGTTTCATCCCAGTTTGGCAAAAGAATAAATCGGGGAAGTAGTGCATCCGTGGATAACAAGGGAAATCAGGGATAGTTATCAAAGCAAAGGATGATGCGTACAAAGTAGCCAGAAAAAGCAGCATACCAGAGGACTGGAGAAATTCAGAGACCAGCAGAGGTGGGACAAAAAGGGCTTAATTAGGAAAGGAAAAATAGATTATGAAAGAAAACTGGCAGGGAACAATAAAAACTGACTGCAAAAGTTTTTATAGATATGTGAAGAGAAAGAGGTTAGTTAAAACAAATGTAGGTCCCTTGCATCAGAAACAGGTGAGTTGATCATGGGGAACAAGGATATGGCGGACCAATTGAATTAACTACTTTGGTTCCGTCTTCACTAAGGAAGACATAAATAATCTGCCTGAAATAGCAGGGACTGTGGGTCAAAGGAGGAATTGAGTGAAATCCAGGTCAGTCGGGAAGTGGTGTTGGGTAAATTGAATAGATTAAAGGCCGATAAATCCCCAGGGCCAGATAGGCTGCATCCCAGAGTACTTAAGGAAGTAGCTCAGGAAATAGTGGATGCATTAGTGATAATCTTTCAAAAACTCTTTAGATTCTGGAGTAGTTCCTGAGGATTGGCGGGTAGCAAATGTAACCCCTCTTTTTAAGAAGGAGGGAGAGAGAAAACGGGGAATTACAGACCAGTTAGTCTAACATCGGTAGTGGGGAAACTGCTAGAGTCAGTTATTAAAGATGGGATAGCAGCACATTTGGAAAGTGGTGAAATCATTGGACAAAGTCAGCATGGATTTACAAAAAGGTAAATCATGTCTGACGAATCTTGTGGAATTTTTCGAGGATGTAACTAGTAGCGTGGATAAGGGAGACCAGTGGATGTGGTATATCTGGACTTCCAGAAGCTTTCGACAAGGTCCCACATAAGAGATTAGTATACAAACTTAAAGCATACGGTATTAGGGGTTCAGTATTGATGTGGATAGAGAGACTGGCTGGCAAACAGGAAGCAAAGAGTAGGAGTAAATGGGTCCTTTTCACAATGGCAGGCAGTAAACTAGTGGGGTTACCGCAGGGCTCAGTGCTGGGACCCCGAGCTATTTACAATATATATTAATGATCTGGATGAGGGAATTGAAGGCAATATCTCCAAGTTTGCGGATGACACTAAGCTGGGGGGCAGTGTTCGCTGTGAGGAGGATGCTAGGAGACTGGCAAGGTGACTTGGATAGGCTGGGTGAGTGGGCAAATGTTTGGAGATGCAGTATAATGTGGATAAAATGTGAGGTTATCCACTTTGGTGGCAAAAAAAACAGGAAAGCAGAACTATTTATTTAAATGGTGGCGATTAGGAAAAGGGGAGATGCAGCGAGACCTGGGTGTCATGGTACACCAGTCATTGAAAGGTAGGCATGCAGGTGCAGCAGGCAGTGAAAAAAAGCGAATGGTATGTTAGCTTTCATAGCAAAAGGATTTGAGTACAGGAGCAGGGAGGTTCTACTTCAGTTGTACAGGTCTTGGTGAGACCACACCTGGAGTATTGCGTGCAGTTTTGGTCTCCAAATCTGAGGAAGGACATTATTGCCATAGAGGGAGTGCAGAGAAGGTTCACCAGACTGATTCCTTAGGGATGTCAGGACTGTCTTATGAAGAAAGACTGGATAGACTCGGTTTATACTCTCTGGAATTTAGGAGATTAAGAGGGATCTTATAGAAACTTACAAATTCTTAAGGGTTGGACAGGCTAGATGCAGGAAGATTGTTCCCGATGTTGGGGAAGTCCAGACAAGGGTCACAGCTTAAGGATAAGGGGAAATCCTTTAAGACCGAGATGAGAAAGACTTTCTTCACACAGAGAGTGGTGAGTCTCTGGAACTCTCTGCCACAGAGGGTAGTTGAGGCCAGTTCATTGGCTATATTTAAGAGTGAGTTGGATGTGGCCCTTGTGGCTAAGGGGATCAGAGGGTATGGAGAGAAGGCAGGTACGGGATACTGAGTTGGATGATCAGCCATGATCATATTGAATGGCGGTGCAGGCTCGAAGGGCTGAATGGCCTACTCCTGCACCTAATTTCTATGTTTCTATTTCTATGTTTCTATGTAACTGTTTCTAAAATGCTGCAATAATCCCAGCCTCATTTACCTCCTCCAGCAGCTCGTTCCATTCACTCACCAGTCCATTCACCCACCAGCAAAAAGTCACAAGAATGGTTAGTTTTGCAGGTGTTTAGCGAAGGCCCTTTCTTTTGAATGCTCGGAGAGCAAGTTCATGCAAAAGAGAGAGAGAGAGAGAGAGGGAGGTCCTAGACAGCCAGTGGCTCTACTGAGGATAAAGGGGCTGTCCCACTGCGGCAACCAAATTGGAGAGCTCGAAAAAGTGCCACGTTGAACACCTCCTTCGACTATGTTGAAGACTAGCTTCAGGAAAATTGGACCGAATAGTGGAGAGTGGAGGCGACCTCCTTCGATCTCCTTTGACCTCCCTTCGACTATGTTGAAGACTATCTATGACTACACTCGATTACCTACGAATAACATGCTGACCTACTTCGACTAAACCTACGAGTAAAAAAAAAATCAATTTTTGGCGACCCTTTTTTTACTCGCGGGCATTTTTCAGCATGTTGAAAAATACACCGCGATCTAGCTGAGGCCTCGGGTACGCGGGGACTACTCTCCAGCATGAAGGGGAGTTACAAAGACCTCCTAGGACCTCATGTCGACCATGCTGCAAGTATGAGTCAAGGGCAAACTCTTCTAAACTCGGCAATTAGGTCGCCGCAGTGGGACAGCCCCTTAAGACTGAGCGACCGGGACAGGCCTGAGATGCCAGTGGCTCTTTCTGCCGACCTACTATGAGGGACTGTGTTGCCAGGATGATTCAGAGATGCCAGCACCACCTCCCGAGGCAAGGGTGAACTGCAGGGAGAAGCGTGCGATCACCACGCTTCCTCCTTCGAGACCAGGACTGAACTGTCGGAACCGCCAGCCCCAGACCCACCGCACATGCGCCAAGATGGCAAGGGACAACGCCTCCATGTGCTCCTGGTTTCTCTATAAATAAAATATACTGTAAATAAAATATAACATGTGAATTCACCCGACTGCAAGTATTGTGTGGCCACTGACGAACCCAGCCTGAAGAAAGATCTTGACCCAAAACGTCACCCATTCCTTCTCTCCAGAGATGCTGCCTGTCCCGCTGAGTTACACCAGCATTTTGTGTCTATCTTCCTGGCACTGGACAGGAAGGCAAGATCTAATGCTCCCAACCTCAAAATAAATACGTAACTACTGTGATTGCATTGTGTTAATCTGATAGTATGCAGAAAAGTTGAATAGTAAGATTAAATGAGAATTTACCAGTTTGAAGTTTGATCTTTAGTTTATGAGGAGTTACGATGAGGGATTACGTGAAGACCCCACCAGCACGCATGCGCGACATTCTTCAAAGCAGCGGTGTGAAATCACAGATAACAAGTTGATAACTAGTAAGAGAAGAGAACCAGCATACCAGTTGACATTTATAATACAGGGTTTGGGAGCGTAGGGCACGTAATTGCTCATCGTAACTCCTCATAAAATAAAGATAAAACTTCAAACT
The DNA here is from genome assembly GCA_035221665.1 of Okamejei kenojei. Lineage (NCBI taxonomy): Eukaryota > Metazoa > Chordata > Chondrichthyes > Rajiformes > Rajidae > Okamejei > Okamejei kenojei. The sequence goes on from CM069137.1 coordinate 87,363,326, forward strand.
GGTAAGTTCTCATTTAATCTTACTATTTTACTTCGGGGTCATGTGAGTGACTACGTGAAGATTTCAAAGCTCTGTGATTTCATGCCCTGGAACAAGTCCATGCTCACACACTGCCATAATGACAAATGGAGGAAGTATGTTAACGTATTTCAGACATGAAACTGTGCTGAAAAACAAGAGGGTATTTATTTAACAATAACAAATAATAATACCCCTACTTCGGGGAAATTATAATACAGAACTTAATATTGTGTCTGCAAACGTTCAGGCGCGGCCACGGGTTTATTATAGAAATGCTGAAAGGTTTTCACATTAGCCCAACCCACCGTTGCAAGGATGTGGTCCATTTAAACTTCCATCATCCTTGCCACCAATGTAGATGCAGCCCTGGTGGAGTGAGATTTAAAAACTTCCATCATCCTTGCCACCAATGTAGATGCACCCCCGCTGCACCCAATACCACCCTTAGCTATCTTGAAATGGTTTGCACGGTGATGAGGACGTTTGTGACTTATAAGCAGAGCCCTTCCCGTGCCCCTGAGACACTTGGTGACCTCCATGTCGTGTAGAAGGTGGATCACTATGCATAAGCGGCTGGCTACGGATAGGCCAGGAAATCCAACTTGCGGCCAGATGACCCAGGCCTGTTTTGTTTGAGTAACCCCTGAATAAAGAAAGTTACCTTATTGTTGGTTTTAACCATGGCGTCCATACTTAGCTTGTGTCGGGCATGGACCCGTTGCGCTGTCACGAGTGCCATCAGCATTACCATTTTGTATGTCAATTTGGCTAGGGAAAGAGACGTTACTGGTGCCCACCCTCGGAGCATGGTTAGCACAATGCCAACATCCCAGGTTGGGAATATCTTGGCCTGGGGGGATTTGAGTTAAAAATTCCCCTCATTAGTTTAGACACCAATGGGTGGGACACCACTGCAAGTTGATCTAAACCTTGTCTGAGGTATGAGGATAGACACTCCTGGCGCAGTTGATGGCACTGTAGCTTAAACCTTCATCAAAATGAAGGCTTGCCAGGAACTCCAGCACTTCCGGAATGGTGGCTGTGTCATATGTGGTGTTTGTCTTGGTACAAAACACCTCCCATTTCTTGATGTAAGTGAGGTATTGTCTCCTGGTGGACTCCCTGCACAATGCCGTGATGATATTTATTGTTCGGTCCGAGAGTCCAAAATCCAGGAGCGGCCTTTTCAAACCCTGCAAACCAATAGGTTTATGCAGTCATGGCACAGGTGACTCTCCCCTGTCACAGGATGTACCAATAAACTCGGACGTTTGGGTATTGGAATGCATGGTTCTGAGACCATGTCCAGTACCACAGGGAACCATGGCTGAGTAGGCCAGTCGGGCACAACCAGAATACCCGATGTGGAGTGTTGTTGAATTTTCTGCAAGACCCAACTGATGAGGCAGAAGGGGAGAAATGCATAGAAAAACAAACCCCTCCAGTGTAGCGAGAAAGCGTCCATCGCTACTGCCCCAGGGTCTGGTTCCCATGCAACATATGTTGGTATATGGTGATTAAGTCTGGATGCAAAAAGGTTGATATCTGGTGTTCCATACCGATCTACAATATCGGCAAATACGGTTGCGGTCCAACATCCATTCGGTGTTGTCATTAAACTTGCGTGACCTGGTGTCCGCCACTGTATTTAGGTTACCCGGAAGGTAAGTGGCTGATATCCAAATGTTCGTTTCTAAGCACCAGTGCCAGATTGTATTGACCAATTTGTCACAAGATATCGACTTAATTCCACCCATTTGATTGATATAAGCCACCACAGCGGTATTTTCAATTTGTAAGTGTACATGCAGATGGTGCATATCCGAACAGTAAACCCGGAGTCCATGAAATGCTCCCAGCATTTCTAGATGATTAATTCCCAGTGCCAGGAGTAAAGTTAATTCATGTGCATTCCATCTACCACTGCAACTGGAGGTGGTATTAGTCGCTCCCCAGCCTTGAGCGCTGGTGTCAGTTTGAAGTATTACCGTGGGGTTTGTGATTGTAATGGGATTAGAGCAATGTCGAGCATTGTCTATCCACCATTGTAATTTCAATTTTGCTTTTGCTGGTAATTGCATTGGCCTGTCAAAATGGCCAGCATGGTGTTTGAGTGCTGCAATTTTTGCTCTTTGTAGGTTTTGATAATGCAAGGGCCCAAATTGTGTGACTGGGAAGGCAGCCACAAGCTTCCCAATTACCCTGGCTACTTGCCGAATAGACGGTTTACTGATGCCAGCAAGGCTGTTACATGCTTCTATCAAGTCTGATGCTTTGTTCGGTGGCAAAGTGACAGACGTATGAACAGAGTCAATCGTGAATCCCAAATAGTCTATAGTGGTAGAAGGAATTAATTTGGATTTATCTGGATGGATCATGAAACCCAGTTTTTGAAATAAGTGCTCAGTGGCTGAGACAGCCAATTTGGTCAACTCCAAGGTTTTCCCCACAATTAAAATATTGAGGTATGCCGTAACATTATGTTTTTGTTTTCTGAGACACGCTAAAGCTGGTTTCAATAATTTGGTAAACAGTCTGGGTGCATAAATCAATCAAATCAATCAATCATAAATCAATAATGATGCGGCATCCGCCGTCTTTTTTACTTTTAGTGAAGATGTTCGATACAAACTCATGAGGCTCACTGTTGGTTTTCTCAATTACCCCTTTCGTATATAGTCTTAAGAGTTCAGCATGACCTTCAGTCTTTCCTTTCTGTGAAAGTACAAACTTACGACTAGGTGCATGCTGAACAGGAAGGGGAAGTTTGTGAACAAATTCTATTTTGTATCCTTGAATACTTTGCAGTATGAAAGGATCAGAAGTTAAAGAACTCCATGCATCCCGAAACCAGTGAAACCGTCCACCAATCCGTGAAGAATTTAAAAATGCAATGTTCCTGAAGCAACCAGACCCACCTACCTCCATGGTTACCGGCGGTGTTGCGTTGGTTTCCTCTGTACTTGTTTCCTGGGAGGTGGAGGCACTGTGGTGTGGGGGTGACACATCTTCCAGGAAGGCCGTGCTGGGCCATGGTCTAAAAAAGACCGTTGAGCAGGTTGGATGGCCTTCGAGCTTTCACCAGCAGGTGGTCTGTCGCTGTGGTAGCGCGGTCTGCTGGTGGATGCATAGGGGTGCTGTCGCCGCAGGTATGAGCTTTTATCATGCCTATTGCCTTTGCCTCTTCATCGATGTCTTTTACCTGCTTTGGCAGGTTGTCCCCAAACAGTAGTGTAGGCGGCTGTGCACTGCTAGGTCTGCACAACCCCGCGAACTTGGGGTTCAGTGCAGGCCGGATGACACTCTTTCTGTAACAGTCAATCTCAAATTGAGTGTGCCAGAGGACCCTGTAGCTCTTCCGGCATTTCCACTCCATCCACTGACCAGCAGCCAGTAGTTTGAGGATCTTCTGGAGTTTTACATCCTGACTCCTGATGCCAGGGCTCATGTTACCCCAGATGGGGTTGTTGACTGCAGGCACGTTGAGGGAGACACAATTCTCAGGAGCTAGTTATTTGGCTGCAGTGTCATTAATGGCCTGTTCCTGAAGTTGATTCGTTGCCATGTAGTTAATACTGGCTGCCAACTTCATTTTGCAACGGCAGCCCTTTTTAGGTAGGCATCGCAAATTTAGATACCATGCCCAGTAGCTCCTCTTCTGGCACCCCTAGCATTGGTGTTTCTTCAGCCACACTCCCCTCTTCAGAGTCAGCCCAGTCCTGACTCCAAATCTGAGGAAGGACATTATTGCCATAGAGGGAGTGCAGAGAAGGTTCACCAGACTGATTCCTGGGATGTCAGGACTGTCTTATGAAGAAAGACTGGATAGACTTCGGTTTATACTCTCTGGAATTTAGGAGATTAAGAGGGGATCTTATAGAAACTTACAAAATTCTTAAGGGTTTGGACAGGCTAGATGCAGGAAGATTGTTCCCGATGTTGGGGAAGTCCAGGACAAGGGGTCACAGCTTAAGGATAAGGGGGAAATCCTTTAAGACCGAGATGAGAAAGACTTTCTTCACACAGAGAGTGGTGAGTCTCTGGAACTCTCTGCACAGAGGGTAGTTGAGGCCAGTTCATTGGCTATATTTAAGAGTGAGTTGGATGTGGCCCTTGTGGCTAAGGGATCAGAGGGTATGGAGAGAAGGCAGGTACGGGATACTGAGTTGGATGATCAGCCATGATCATATTGAATGGCGGTGCAGGCTCGAAGGGCTGAATGGCCTACTCCTGCACCTAATTTCTATGTTTCTATGTTTCTAATGCTCCCCTGCGAGGAGGGTGAGACATTTGGTAGCCCTGTAAAGGGTGCTGCCGTGGGTCTGCGAGGAGACCCACTGTGACCATACCCCTGCTGTAGCAGGTCACGTTGGAGCAACTGCTCCACCATCTGCTCCACGCGGGATAGTCGACCGCTGTCGCTTCCCGCCGGCAGGGTGTCCTCCAGTCCGGACTCAGCCGAGTCAGCAGACCTGCCTGAATTCCGGGTGGATTTGCCGCCAGTCCAAGTGCACCTGTGGGCTGTAGCGGCGTGAAGTCGGGGGCTGCGGTTTGTATCAGCAGCTCTGGAGAACTCAACCGCTGCTGGCTGCCTGCTTCCTGGTCCTCAGCAACTTGTTTGGCAGCGGCTCGTTTGGACTTCTCCCTCGATTCCATCTCGGTGTGCTCTGTAAGAGAAGTGCTTAACAGAGCCGACAACGACCTCAGGAATGGTAAGTACTTAGCTGTGGGCCGTTTTTAAACTTGCGCTGGAGGAGCGGCGCTCCTCCTGGCTGTCGCTTCGCAATGCGTTCCACGATATGTCGCGCATGCGCGCTGGCGGGGTCTTCACGTAGTCACTCATGTGACTCCGAAGTAAAATTGAAATGTTTCTTTGCCTACAAAATATGAGCAACTGGTAAGTTTGGAAGTGTCACTGAAACAAAGAACATTCTCTGTCTGAGTTCCAATCTGTTCGATGATCAGTGAAATGATGGCAAATTCACATCGCACCAAACGATAACTTGCAACATCACTTTTGCCATTAATTTTGAGAAATCATAAAAGTTAGCACATTTCACATGATATTTTACCCTGATTTATATTTCTCATAAAATGTACCTGTTTATCCACTGCGGGCAGCACGGTGGCGCAGGGGTAGACCTACTGTTATATAGCACCAGAGACCAGGTTCGATCCCGACCACGGGTGCTGTCTGTACGGAGTTTGGACTTTCTCCCCTTGACCTCCGAGATCTTCGGTTTCCTCCCACACCCCAAAGATGTGTAGGTTAATTGGCTTGGTGTAAATGGGGAACATTGTCCCTCATGTGTGCAGGATAATGTTAGTGTACCGGGATCGCTGGACGGCACTTCTCGGTGGGCCGAAGGGCCTGTTTCCGCGCTGTATCTCTAAACTAAACTAAACACTCACCTCTGCTCTCATCAACGTTTCGCTCTATTTTCTGGAAGATAGTGAAACTGCCTGCTGAACATGCACAATGTCTTGAGATTGCCTTCCCAACACACAATGCCTTCCAACCATTCTTTCCTCTTTTTGAACTTTTACTAAAAATAGTGTTTTTTGATCAAACATTTCCTCACCGAAAACATCTAGTATGATTGGCATCAGTTTATCTTTGCTGCAGAAAGAAAGCCTTTGAACACTATTCTTGTAGGATAAGGCACCTCCAGTTATCATTCAGATTTACAATGATACCTGCAAAGGTACAACACATTATCACAATGGTACCTGCATGAACATTCAAGCAATTATGGTGTTGTGTATCTTTGCAAGCCCAAATTAACATTTCTTCCCAATCTGCTGTGATTTTCCACACATCTTCCAGCAAGGCTAACCCATAAATACCGCCTTGGGTGATTTCCATTGACTGAAGTTAACAAAATTGAAATGTTGGATCCCCATTCTTGTTGATGGTACTATAACATCATTTAAAAGACACTTGGACAAGTACACAGCTAAAGGGATATGGGCCAAACGCAGGCAAATGAAACAAGCTTAGATGGGCATCTTGTTTGGGTTGAACGGAATGTTTCATTACTGTATGACTCTATAATTCAATGACTTTAAAATGTGTAGCAAATGCTAAGAATATGGCTGTCACTAGAGTAACAGCTTGGCTATCTGACGCATTACTGACTGCCACATTCCAGTACCTGGTGCATCAGATGGCAGGACCGGGTCAATCACGGAATGCCGCTTCCACTCGGTTAACTGGAGTATTTAATTAGCTGACACTTGTCGAGTCCAGCATTCAAGTTCAAGTGAGTTTATTGTCATGTGTTCCTGATAGGACAATGAAATTCTTGCTTTGCTTCAGCACACAGAACATAGTAGGCATTTACTACAAAACAGATCAGTGTGTCCATATATCATTATATAAATACATACACACTTGAATAAATAAACTGACAAAGTGCAAATAACAGATAATGGGTTATTAATTATCAGAGTTTGGTCCGAGCCAGGTTTAATAGCCTGATGGCTGTGGGGAAGTAGCTATTCCTGAACCTGGTCGTTGCAGTCTTCAGGCTCCTGTACCTTCTACCTGAAGGTAGCAGGGAGATGAGTGTGTGGCCAGGATGGTGTGGGTCTTTGATGATGCTGCCAGCCTTTTTGAGGCAGCAACTGCAATAGATCCCCTCAATGGAAGGAAGGTCAGAGCCGATGATGGACTGGGCAGTGTTTACTACTTTTTGTAGTCTTTTCCTCAAGTTGCCGAACCAAGCCACGATGCAACCGGTCAGCAAGCTCTCTACTGTGCACCTGTAGAAGTTAGAGAGAGTTCTCCTTAACAAATCGACTCTCTGTAATCTTCTCAGGAAGTAGAGTCGCTGATGAGCTTTCTGGATAATTGCATCAGTATTTTCAGACCAGGAAAGATCATCAGAGATGTGCACGCCCAGGAATTTGAAGCTCTTGACCCTGTCAACCATCGACCCCCGTTGATATAAATGGGACTGTGGGTCCCTATCCTACTTCCAAAGTCCACAATCAGTTCCTTGGTTTTGCTGGTGTTGAGGGCCAGGTTATTGTGCTGGCACCATATGGACAGTTGCTCGATCTCTCTTCTGTACTCCGACTCATCCCCATCAGTGATACGTCCCACAACAGTGGTGTCGTCAGCGAACTTGATGATGGAGTTCGCACTGTGACCGGCTACGCAGTCATGAGTATAGAGAGAGTACAGCAGGGGGCTGAGCACGCAGCCTTGAGGTGCTCCCTTGCTGATTGTTATCGAGTCTGACACATTTCCAACAATACGAACAGACTGCAGTCTGTGAATGAGGAAGTCGAGGATCCAATTGCAGAGGGATGCGCACAGACCCAGTTCTGCGAGTTTGGTAACCAGCTTGGAGGGGATGATAGTATTAAATGCCGAGCTGTAATTGATGGATAACAGCCTGACATATGAGTTTTTGTTGACCAATGGTCCAGAGCAGAGTGGAGAGCCAGCGAGATCGCATCCACCGTTGATGCGCTGATGAGGAACGATGGATAGATGGAAGATAAACACAAAAAGCTGGATTAACTCAACGAGACAGGCAGCATTCGCTGAAAAGCTCAGCATTTCAAGACATACAAAACTGCAAATGCTGCAATCTTGAACAGAACACACGGTGGTGCAGCGGTAGTCTTGCTGCCTTCCCGCAACAGAGGCCCAGGTTTGATCCTGACTACAGGTGTTGTGCCCTGCATGGGTTTTCTCCGGGTGCTCCAGTTTCCTCCCACTCTCCAAAGATGGACAGGTTTATGGGTTAATTGGCTTCAATAAAAGACTATAAATTGTCCCAAGGGTATCAGATAATGCGAATGTATGGGGCGTCAACTTGGTGGGCCAAAGTTGCCGGTTTCCATGCTGTATCCCTAAACTCTAAACACAAAGTGGTGGGGTATTCAGCGGGTCAGGCAATATTTGTAGAGGGAATGGATATTTGGGGTTTGGCTGGAATCAAACTCCAAGAATTGACAAAGGCTGCTAGAAATGAGATAGCAGACTCCTAAAAACAATATCACAGAGAAGCTGACTGATCCGCTGAGCTACTCTAGCATTTTGTGTCTATCTCCAAAAAACAACTGGCAAAGAGGCAGACGGAGTACTTGCACTGGGTACAGGGGCGTGAGTGAGCAAGAAGTACAGTAATCGGTTGAGGAACTCAGTGGGGCGAGCAATGTCTGTGGGAAGAATTAAATTGCAGATCGGGACCCTGCGCCTGGACTGCTGGTGGAGAAGGAAGATAGCCAGTATAAAGAGGAGAAGGGAAAATGTGTCGGGGGCTAGTCGGTGACTGGTGGACCGCAGAGGGATGAGGAACGATGGGATAGATGGAAGATAGACACAAAAAGCTGGAGTAACTCAGCGAGACACGCAGCATCTCTGGAGAGAAGGAATGGGTGGTGTTTAGGGTTGAGACCCTTCTTCAGATGACAGATGGAGCCAGGGAAGGGGAGGGGTGGAGTGAAATGTAAACAAAGTGAAAACACATTGGCACCTTCTGGCCTTTCTTTTATCTTGCCCCACAGTCGAGTAAATTGTATTTTGTTTTTGTGATATAAAAGAAGTCTAATAGTAGATTTACATTAGTTATCAATAGATATAAAGTTGACTTGGGTGACTTCATACTGCTGAAGATATCAGATGCAAGCAACAATAATTTTACAGAAGCCAGCAGTCAGATCGGCAGGCATGATACACTATGAGAAACACTACTGCTGCTTGGGACTTATTTAATAACAAACGAAGATGTCAAACAATTCAGTATTAGTGTATCATTAATGCACCATTTATTGATGTATCCTTCACTGGGAAAAATGTTAAGATAACCAGATTCTAACCAATAAATAATAAATCACTTTTGATCACCCCACGTTGTCCCAAAGCATCTTACTGATAGGAAAGTACATCTTGAGGCATAACAAAGGCCGCGGACACCAATAGGATTAACAAACTTATCGGGAAGGCTGGCTCCATCCTGGGCGGAGTTGGATTCACTGGAGGTGGTCTTGGAGGGGATGATGCTCCTCAAACTGTGGAGCATCTTAGACAATACAGCTCACACCCTGCATGACACACTGGTCAACCTGAGAAGTAACTTCAGCACAGACTGGCTCCACCAAGATGCAGTGCAGAACGCCACAGGAGATCCTTCTTCCCTGTGGCTATCAAACTTATCAAACTGTACAACTCCTCCCTCTTCGGTCGTGGGGCAGATTGACTGACTCCCTCCCCCTTCTCTTCCCCCCCCCCCCCCCCCCCCCCCACCCAACCCCAATCTTTCCACTCACCACTTTAATTTCATGTTTCATGTATTTTGTGTTTTTATGACTGTTGGCAGATCAATTTCCCTCCCGGGATAAATAAAGTTATATCGTATGATATAACAACTAGGGTGGCACAGTGATGCAGCTGGCAGAGCTGCTGCCTCACTGGGCCAGGGACCTGGGTTTGATCCTGACCTTGGATGCAGTATGTGGGAGTTTGCACTTTCTCCCTGCGACCACATATGTGCTCCAGTTTCCTCGCACATCCCAAAGACACAGAGGAAGTTAATTAGACTCTACTAATTGCCCATGGTGCGCGGGGACTGGATGTGAAAGTGGGATAAGATAGAACTAACGTGAATGCGTGATCAATGGTCGGTGTGGACCTGGTGGTTTGACCAGCCTGTTTCCATGTTGAATCTTTCAATCCAAAACTATTATATCGCCTTCCACAAGCAGAAGGTGATAATGACCAGGTCATCAGTTTTCAATGCTGATGGTCAAGGGAAAGGTGGGGAAATGGGATTAGCATAGATTAGTACAATGGTTTTAGAGTCATGCTGCACTGGAAAGTCTGTTTATGCAGTATTTCTATGGCACAATGACCAGCGCAGAAGGTTCTGCTCCACTGCAAACTGGTCCATGGAGAGAGAGTGAAAAGGACAACTGAAGGGCTAACAGTTGCTCACCCTTGGTCAATCTTACTGTTACACTGTCAGTGAGCTGGCATTAGTGGCTAAGCCCCATTGATGGTTCTGGTCTCAGATGGTCTCTGCTGGTGCATGATAAGCAGAAACCGCTCCTTTCCACAAAAGAGTTTTCCACCAACAGAAGATATTTAGATTTACAAAAACGATCCCATGAATGAGCAGGTTAACCTATGACGAGCAATTGTCGGCACTGGGCCGGTACTCACTGGACTTTAGAAGAACAAGGGGGGACTTCATTGAAACATACAGAATAGTGAAAGGCTTGGTTAGAGTGGATGTGGAGAGGATATTTCCACTTGTAGGAGTCTAGGACAAGAGGTCATAGCCTCAGAATTAAAGGATGTTCTTTTAGGAAGGAGATGAGGAGATTTGTTTTTAGTCAGAGGGTGGTGAATCTGTGGAATTATTTGCCACAGAAGGCTGTAGAGGCCAAGTTTAGTGGATATTTTTAAGACATATTTAAGAGATAGAGATAGATTCTTGATTAGTTCAGGTGTCAGCAGTTATGGGGAGAAGGCATGAGATTGGGGTTAGGAGGGAGAGATAGATCAGCCATGATGGAATGGTGGAGTAGACTTGATGGGCCGGATGGCCTAATTCTACTCCTTTCACTTATGGTCTTATGACTTTTGACCTTATTTGTCACATTGGAAATTTGCAAACTGCATTTTGCAGCTTCTCCAGTTTCTGAAGTTCATGCTTACATCAGGAGTTAGTGGCTGGAACACCCGCTGTAGCTGTCTTCAGCGCTGGTATGCAGAACATCTCCCAACCCTCACCAAGAGGAGTCCATATTTATCCACTTGATTACACAGCCATATAATCTGGAAGGCAATTCAAACTTTCAAATGAGTCTCAGCAAATATATTCAGAAGCAGAAACAGCACGGAATGAAATATAATTTACAGAGAATTACTTTATCCAGGTAATGATTTTGTAATTCTGATGTTAGCAGGATGCAGCTGGGTGGAAAAATATATAACACAGATACATATTAATATCACAATCCATTTTACTGATTTGAATAATCAGTCCTACCATAACATTTTACATCAGCCTCTTTGAGATTGTCATTAATGTTATGATCATTCTCGTGAGTTTCTTCAATGCACAAAATCTGAAAATAAAGTTTATAATTGTTAAGGAGACACTCCATGCATATCCAAGTAAATTTAAACCCAGGTAGCAAATAATAAAGTGCGCACTTGGACTTGTACACAGCAGAAAGTATATGTTTCCAACATGCTTGGAATTTGAAATTAATACTGTTCTAGGGTTTCTTCATTCTTACTCCACATCCTTGAATGAACAGAATAAAAACAAAAGTGTTACCTTGTGATCAAACATTCAGCAATACTTTTAGACTGCCTGCTGCTAAGATTATTGCTCGTGATTGGAATAAGCATTTACTGTCATTAAGAAATGATGAAAGTGAGTTTTAAGAGCCGCATCTTGATTTTGGCGCAGCTTAGGAACCTACATTTGAGATTTCATTTGTATTTTATGAACAATTAGATTCATTGAAATAGAAATGTTTTTGTATTATGAATTTTGCAAACTGTGTTTTTCCATTGCATCACATTATTAATCTGCATTCTGTAATATGATATTAAATGCAAAAATTAGATTTTGAACTTTCCCACTGATATTTGTCAAGGAGCTTCACTGTATCTCTTTCAGGTCTCCTAACTTTTAATTGTGTGATTAGTAACACCACAGACAATCTGACAAGCTACTGTCGGATAAAATAATCCAGTTACATGATATATACGGTGATATGAGCAAACTTAACAGCCATTGAAGCTTGGCACTGAGCTATAATAAGATACAATTGAGTTAGAATGGAGATGAGGAGGAATTTCTTTAGCCAGAGGGTGGTGAATCTGTGGAAGTCATTGCCACAGACAACTGTGGAGACCAAGTCATGGGTAATTTTAAAGTGGAGATTGAGAGGTTCTTGCTTAGTAAGAGCGTCAAAGGTTATGGTGAGAAGGGAGGAGGATGGGGTTGAGAGGGAAAAATAGATACAGCCATGATTGAATGGCGGAGGAGACTTCATCGATTGAATGGCCTAATATTGTTTCTATATATTATATTTTTATAATTTTTAAACAAGTGAAAATTTATAAACCAGTCAACTATCTTAGTCTTGGCAATAATAGAATTCCTTCATTTAGCTAAATACTGTTGTTTTGATATTATTAACTGTGCCAGGTTTCTCTTCCTAGAATACAAACTGAATAATGAATAGTAATCTTGTAATGAACCATATGCCTGTATGTGTAGAAGACTTGTTCAGGGGGGCTATCGGTTTTAATTCTCTGTCTTGTTTTGGGAAGATAAGCAATAAACCTTCTTCCACCTATTCCTACATTTGGTTTGACATCAAGATTTCAGAAAGTTAAGTGTGTAGCTACCCTTGCACAGAGCACCATTTGTCTCAGATTAGGAACTTCTCTGACATTCTGTTTGTGGGTTGTATCAACAACTTGGATGAGAATGTGCAAGGCAAGATTAGTACATTTCCAGAGAACTCAAAAGTCAGTGGCATCGTAGATAGTGACAATGGTTATCAAAAACTGCAGCAGGATCATGGCTGAGGAATGGTTAATGGAATTTAATACAGATTAGTGTGAGGTGTTTCATTTTGGGAAGTCAAGACAGGGCAGGACCGTCACAGGACCTGGCAGGGCTCTCGGGAATGGTGTAGAGTAGAGGAATCTAGGACTACAGATACATTGGGGTCATAGGTAGATAGGGTGGTCAAGAGGGCTTTAGGTGTATTAGCCTTCATCAGTTGAAATATTGAGTATAGAAGCTGTGATGTTATTATGTGCATAAGATCATAAGTAATACTTGAAATTGGTGAGGCCACATTTAGAGTAGTGTGTTCAGTTTTAATCACCTTGTTATAGACAACAGACAATAGACAATAGGTGCAGGAATAGGCCATTCGGTCCTTTGAGCCAGCACCACCATTCAATGTGATCATGGCTGATCATCCCCAATCAGTACCCTGTTCCTGCCCGCTCCCCATATCCCCTGATCCGCTATCTTTTAGAACCATATCTAGCTCTCTCTTGAAATTATCCAGAGAATCGGCCTTCACCACCGTCTGAGGCAGAGAATGCTACAGACTCACAGCTCTGTGAGTGAAAATGTGTTTCCTCATCTCCGTTCTAAATGGCTTACCCCTTAATCTTAAACTGTGGCCCCTGGTTCTGGACTCCCCTAACATTGGGAACATGTTCCCTGCCTCTAGCGTGTCCAAACACTTCACAATCTGAAGAAGGGTCTCGACCTGAAACGTCGCCTATCTGCTTCGCTCCTTAGATGCTGCTGCACCCGCTGAGTTTCTCCAGCCTTTTGTGTACCCTCGATTCTCCAGCATCTGCAGTTCCTTCTTTAACACTTCACAATCTTATATGTTTCAATAAGATCCCCTCTCATCCTTCTAAACTCCAGAGTGTACAAGCACAGCCGCTCCATTCTCTCAGCATATGACAGTCCCGCCATCCCGAGAATTAACCTTGTAAACCTACGTTGCACTCCCTCAATAGCAAGAATGTCCTTCCTCAAATTATAGGAAAGATGTTGCTGAGATGGAAAGGGTGCAGAGAAAGTTCATGATAACGTTGCCAAGACTGGAGGGCCTGCCCCAGAGGGAAAGCTTAAACAGGTCAGGACTTTATTCCTTGGAGTGCAGAGGATGAGGGGTAATCTTTTTGAGGTCAATAAAATCATTAGGGGAAATAGAGAGAGTAAATGATCCAAGCCTTTTACCCAGAGCGGCACTGTGGCACGGCAGTAGGTTTGCTGCCTTACAGTGCCAGAGACCACGGTTCGATCCTGACTACGGGTGCTTGTCGGTACAGAGTTTGTACCTTCTCCCCGTGGCCTGCGTGGGTTTCCTCCTGGATCTCTGGTTTCCTCCCACACTCTGAAGATGTATAGGTTTGTAGGCCCGTACCTTCTCTCCAGAGATGCTGCCTCACCCACTGAGTGACTCCAGCAGTTTGTGTCTGCCGTGTAAAATATCCCTAGTGTGTGTAGGATAGCGTTAATGTGCAAGATCACTGGTCGGCACGGACTCGTTGTATCTTGCACGATCTAAACTAAACCAAACAGAGCAGGGAATCAAGAACCAGGGGACATAGGTTTAAGATGAGAGCGGAAAGATTTAATAGGAACTTGAGGGGCCACATTTTCACACATATTGAATGAGGTGCCAGAGGAGGTCGTTGAGGCAGGTACTATCACGACATATAAAAGACATATGGACAGGTACATGGATAGAAAAGGTTTAGCACATGGGCCAAACACAGGTGGGACTATGTAGATGGGGCATCTTGATAGATGTGGGCTGGTTGGGCCGAAACGCCTGTTTCCACGCTGTATGACTATGATTCTATGATTGATAGTATATATCAATAATCACCATCAATTTCATTGGAGCTCTTGCCTTAATGGGAAGATTCTTCTCAGGAGTTAATTTCTGGTAATCTCATTGTAGAAAATATATGCTTTTAAATGGAATCTATTTAATATAGTTTAAGTGCAAGTTCAAATTCATATTTATTGTCACATGCACCAATTGGTACAATGATATTTGAGTTACCATACAGCCATACAGCGAATAAAAAGAACACAATACACAATAGAATTCACAATAGTGGAGTTCCCGAATCGGCCGCTTCTTACCGGAGACTACGGCTTCCGAAGTCCACAGGCCCCACTGGACGGAGCTCCCGGATCTGTGATGTTAAAGTTAGCGCCGTGTCTGCGGCTAGAATCTCTGCAGACCACAACTCCACGATGTTAAAATCAGCCCCAGGATCTCCAACACTGGTGATCCTCGAGAAGGATCCTAGGCTCCGTAATGGTAATTCCACGCTGCGCCTGCTGCAGAAGCTCCGCGGGGGGGCGGGGGCGGGGGATGAAGAAAAGGTGCATCTCTGTCCAGGTGACTGAGAAACGGTTTCCCCTATTCCCCTCCGCCGCCCCCCACATAAGACATACTGAGAACCATTAAAACATACTTTTAGACACACTAAAAATAACAAAAAAGGCAAAAGGTCTGATGAGCTGCTGGCAAGACAGCCACTGCGGTGGCGCCACCTGATGGATCCACCTCATTCATATACATGATCTATATAATTAAAAGTTTAAACTCGACCACTTCCTGTTTGCGCCGTATATTGATTTTTGAAAAAAAGCTACTACTTACGGCTGTGATTGTTGGCCATCTTACTCAGATTCCCCATCCGCTCATCCGATGCAGAGGATTTTTCCCATTGATGAAAAATTAAAGACTTAAAAAAAGACTTAAAATGTTTTTAAAATGTTGAGATTCTCTCTCCTGTCAATCACGCCATGAAGGCTTCGCCCCTTCCGATGGGAGGCGGAGGGACTATAAAACCCTGAAGTGTGGACGTGGCTCAGTTGCTGCAAGATGGGGGAGGGAGAGGCCACGATTCTCAGTCTGAGCTGTGAATCAACTGAACACTGAACACATGTCTACTAAACTGAGTGTGGTTTCTTTGGAACTGTGTTTGGAAGGAATAAATGTTTTTATGTGCCTCTAAACTGTGCCTCTAAACTGTGCCTCTAAACTGTGCCTCTAAACTGTGTCTATAATCGAGAAGGGGAATAGAGGAGGGGAATGGCAAGGAGCAGAGTGGGGGGATGAAGGGAGGAGGGGTGACTGAGTAAACTGCCACCACACCAGCCGTGAGTGACTGGACTGCCAGCGCACCAGCCATGAGTAAGTGAACTGCCAGCCCACCAGCTATAAGTGACTGAAGTGGCAGCCCACCAGCCATGACTTGGTGAATTGCCAGCCCACCAGCCATGACTCGCTGAACAGCACGTCCAAGAATCCATTCAGTGCACAATATCCATACTAGCCCTCTGTAAACCAGTCCCTTCAGCGCACAACACCCATACTAGCGCTCCAGAGAACCACGCAAGGATAGACTTTCCTCCTTCATTGCTGTGATCTGTAAAAAAAAAGATGAAAACATCTAAAATTGATTGTCCACCCTCTCCCCCTTCTCTCTCACAGAGTCTGGCACCTGTTTTTGGCAGAATTTCTGGCAGTTTCTCAACTGCCAGCCCACCAGGCCTGAGTTACTGAGCTGCCAGCCCGCCAGGCCTGAGTGACAGAGCTGCCAGGCCTGAGTGACTGAGCTGCCAAGCCTGATTGACTGAGCTGCCAGCCCAAGAATCCATTCAGCCCACAATGTCCATACTAGCCATCTAGAAACCAGTCCCTTCGGCCCACAACACCCATAGCGCTACAGAATCCCCCCCCCCCCCCCACTGGCCAGCAATATTGGAATTGGTAGAGAGGTGGAATATTGCGTTGGGGGACCAGCCCTCCCGTGTGATGCTGGGACCCAACTGGTCCCACTTAGTCTAGTATGAATTACATTTCACAGCCTTAGATTGTAAGCTAAATCAGCAATAGGCTTCCATCCATTTTGATGCAGATATTTGTTTCATTAGCTCTTTAAAGATTCACCACCAGTGTTGCCAATTCCATAATCTTGGAAAACCAAATGTCCTTGTTGCTGAAGTAACTTCTAAATTAGCTGATCCTTTCTTCCCCTTGACTTTCTCTTTCTCTTTCTATAATATTCACCATCCCCTCAATGCGTTGTGAGCTTACCTCCTTCTGGCTGAGGTACTAAAAAGAGGGTAGCACAAATAACACCAAAAGGTCAGGAATGAGATTCAGGGTGAATTAGTATGAAGTGTTATAGGGCAGAGAGATTATTTCTTTCCTGCATAAGAAGAAGAATTTGCAATGTTCTTTATCAATAACACAATAATTCCCAATATTCACTTGCTTGATATTGCTAAGTATTCAGTCCACAGTCCAGAAGCTTAGGAACTTAGAGGTTTTATCTGTACTGATGCTTAGATGTAGTAAAAGCCCTCAAGTGCTTGAGCAAAATCACTTGTGAATGAATGTATGAATGTTGAAGATTATCATACACGGGCAGTAGTTTGGAAACAGAATTCTATTAAAGCTTCATTAAAACATTGAAATTGAGAGTAATCTCGGCGGTGATTGATGCTGGCAGCGGGGTTGGTGTTTATTTGTACTGTGTTTACTCATCGCTTAGACTAGATTTTTCCTGGAGATTTGACTTCCTTGCTCATATGCAAATAACAGAATCCTACAGCTCAGAGCAATGTGACATTTACAAATTGGATGGAAAAGTTTAACTGAAATAAATTGGTATTTGCCAAGAACCAGAGCCAAGAACGTTATTGCTTAGATAACAGCTTTTCTTGAAAAATGTTACCCTGGTAATATTTTGCGATAATCTTTGTATAAATTTGTTACATAGTTATTATAAATGTTTTGCATCATTTTTACCCGAGTTTGCTTACTTGGGTTTATTTCAAATATTCTTCAGTCGGAGTAAATAGTCGGAGCAAACAAGGCTTATGTTATCTTGACAAATTGCCCTTCCATTCATCGCCGGCTTTTACATTCTTCATCTTAATTCCAAACATATTTTTATAAGCATTGTTGCACTGAGTATGTTATTAAATAAGGTATGTAGTGTTGCTTAGCATTCATCTGGGATTTGCTTGTGCATGCATCATTCCATAGTTAATATCTTTGCATTAAAGATGCTTGTTTCCCTTCCAACATACTTTGGGTTCCTATTCTAGACTTCACCCACTGTCAGGGTTGTTTATTGGAAGTGACTAAGAGAGCAAGACTGGCTTTCCCATGTATAGGAAGGAACTGCAGATGCTGGTTTGCACCAAAGATAGACACAAAATGCTAGTATGGAGTAACTCAGCAGGACAGGCAGCATCTCTGGATAGATGGAATGGGTGATGCTTTGGGTCCAGTCTGAAAAAGGGACTCGACCCAAAACTTCACCCATTCTTTCTATCCAGAGATGCTGCCCATTACTCCAGTTACTCCAGTATTTTGTGTCTATCTTTGGACATTTCAATAATGATTCTGCAAATTAGCCTCTTTAATCTTATCAGAAGGTTGATGAAAATCCTATTTGCTCAGTGTTTGCATTGTGTCTGCCAGAGTTTTATTGCCAGTTGGGTTAGGAAGGTCCCAGTGCTTAGTCTGTCGTTTTAACAGAACTCTTTTGGACTTTTGCTGGTGAACATCTGCTCTGTCTCACAGGATAAACCCCTTAAACACAGCTTTGACAACGTCTCAGACCGAGATGCAATGTATATAAATTCAGAAAGATGTAACTCAGCGAGCCAGGCAACATCTCTGGATAGAAGGAATGGGTGATGTTTTGTGTCGAGACCCTTCTTCAGACTGAGGGTCCGGGGAGGGGGAGACACAGAGATAAGGAAAGGTAAGGTGTGAAAACGAAACACTAAAAGTGATGTGGTTAAGGAAAATGTGGAATAGATCATTGTAGCGAGGAGAAGGTGACAACAAAGCAAGCAGAGATAAAATGTAGTTGGGGGAGAGTCAGACTGCTGGAGGACTGGGAGTGGGGAGGGATGGATGGAGAGGGTAAGCAATGATTACTTGAAGTTAGAGAAGTCAATGTTCATACCGACAGAGTGTAATCTGGCCAAGCGAAATATGAGGTGTTGTTCCTTCAATTTGCACTGGGCCTCATTCTCATAATGGTGGAGGTCCAGGACAGAAAGGTCTGTGTGGGAATGGGAGGAGGAGTTAACACGTTTAGCGACCGGGAGATCAGGTAGTTTTAGGCGGACTGAGCAGAGGTGTTCAGCGATGGCTCAGATTGGAGATGGAGCTAGCATTTTCTGCTTTCCAAGGAGTCTGGTCAGTCTAAATTTTTATACATAAATACTGTGCTGCAGAGAGAGGGCAAAAGTCCCTCTTGCATAAATAACATGGTTCACTCTCTGAAGAAGGGTCTCGACCCGAAACGTCGCCTATTCCTTCTCTCCAGAGATGCTGCCTCCCCCACTGAGTTACTCCAGCATTTTGTGTCTGCCTTCGATTTAAACCAGCATCTGCAGTTCTATCTTACACATGGTTCACACTCATTTGTATGTCTCAAATGCCTTATTCAAATCTTCCCAGATTTGACTGCAAAAGACAAAACGTGATCTTTCATTTCCATACTCATCTATTAACCAATTCCAAATCTCACATTTCAGGAGCTAATTTACAACTGATGCTTTGGCATTTATTTATATGGTTACCTGACTTTATCTATTCTTGTTCTGTCCAAGAAAACCTTCTTCAAGAATGCCAGTTGACCTCATTAAAACCACTCTTAAAGTAATTGAGACCTACAGTGTGGAAACAGGCCCTTCAGCTCAACTCACCCATACTGAACAACATGTCCCATCTGCACTAGTCCCACCTGCCTGCGTTGGCACATATCCCGCCAAACCTGTCCTATACATGTACCTATCGAATTGTTTCTTAAACGTTGCAATAGGCCTTGCCTCAACTCCCTCCTCGGGCATATCATTCCATACACTCACCACTATTTTGTGTGAAAAAGTTACCCCTCAGATTCCTATTAAATCTTTCCCCCTTCACCTTAAACCTATGTCCTCTGGTTCTCGTTTCCCCACTCTGGGAAAAAGACTCAACCCGATATATTCTTCATGATTTTGTACACCTCTATGAGATCACCCCTCACCCTACTGTGCTCTGAATAGGGTCCCAGCCCACTCACCCTCTCCCTATAGCTCAGACCCTCAAGGAGACTTTTCAGAGTGATATTGAAGGTAAATTATTTTGACTTCATTATTGACACCATTTCTTGTGTCGTTCCAGTTACTAATTTTTATTCAAGATTCCCCTGTTGAGTTGCTTTAAAAAAAAAGGGCATGGGTACCCTTTCACTCTGGGTGCTGCACAGCCTTAGCAAGGCAGCAGTGTAACTCTAATTATTGTGCAGCGGTCTAAGGAAGCAATAAGAACATGAAAAATAGACGCTGAAGAATTCCATGTGGGACCAAGACTACTCCGCAATTCAGATAGATCATGACCGACTTCTATACCTCAAATCTCCATTTCAGTACATTCCTCTTATTCCTTGAGTCCCTTGGGGAAGTTGTTCTTAACCTCAAATAGACTCACCGACAAACCACAGAGTAGAGGATTCAATAGATGCACAACCTGCAGACAGTTTTCTTATTTTCTGTGTTAAATAACTAACTTCCTATTCTGAAATCCCTGGTTCGAGAGATGCTCTGCTCAAATGAAGAATCCAAACTGTACTGATGTTCTATTGATAATTATTTTTGAATTGCTATCCATAACATATATGAGGTACATAAGGTCCAAATAATCAAATTTATTGTCTGTTCTTAAATTCTGTTACTCCCACATTCATATGTTCAAATACTTTTGGTCCATCAATTTTAGTTATTAACTCACAAAGAGTTATTGATAGAAAACTTTGTTTGGACTTCCCTCTGAGCTCAAAATCATCACCAGTTTCTGTTACACTTGCATCCAGACACTTGAGACTCTTTCCACACTCCTCCCCTAAACTATTAGGAGTTACACCTGCATTTAATCTGCTCCCATAATCTAATCACCTGGTATAAATACCTAAGATCATCACCAATTGGGTGCTGACTAATTAGTTCTGCATTCTGTCAGTTCAATTGCAGTTCTGAGTTTTGTCAGTTCCAGGTCAATATCTTTTGGTTCCATTTAGGTTTGGATTTTGGGTTTTCTTCAGTACTTCTCGGTGAGCCTGCATTCGAGTCCTTTCCATTTCTGAGCCTTCTGACAGATGAGTCGGCCAGTATGGACTCGGCAGGCAATCCTGGTCAGCTCGACCAGAGTTTGGATGCCTCCAGTTCGAGGACTGAGGAGATATTGGCTCATCCCTACAAGGCTGTTCAACACCAAGGCTCCACTCTCGGCACCCTTGAGGTTCGAATAGACCAACTTACTGGTCGAATAGACCGATTTATGTATAACGTTGAGCAGTTCGCAACCAGTGTCAACCAACTCATGGTACAACTTGCACCCCTGCCAATTCTTTCCGTCTCTGCTGATGCTTCCCTGTCCACATCTAGCTAAATCCAGCTCATTCTGGAACCAGCCCTTAGCAATGTTACAACATTTTGAGATTTAAAAAATCAAGTCTGCAATTTATCCCATCAGATAAAGCATAAAAAGAAGTTTAATTTGACACCTAATTCACTTTCATATCTTCAGTATTAAAAAAGTTATGGCCATTTTCATACTCTGAAATTAGCATCTTGTTCCCTGTTGCTTTTCCATTGACTTAACACAAAAGCTGTGATCAAGGACAGTCCTCCAAAAAATAATCTATTTGTGAATATGTCTTGTGTACCATAGAATAGAATGAGTAATCCCTGCCGGTCGGATTTGCAATCCTCCAGACATCCGTTATGTTTGTGTTATTTATGTATGTGTTTAGAAGTTCGCTAGTTTTGGATTTTGTAATACCTCTTTGTTTTTGATTGGATTTATCTAAGTAAGTGTCTAAGACACAGTTAAAGTCTCCGCCGATTATGACATTTTGGTAGTTATATTCTGCAATTATATTCAAGATCAAGGCAGACAGAAAGCCCATAACTTTCTTAAAAATTAAGAAAACTGAAAGAAATTTTCAGTTATTATAGATTGAAGCATTCTGAAACAAATATGATAGAATCTTGCTTGGATGACCTGAAATTAAAGCATATAATTAGTTAGTTACCCAATTGTAGCTAATTATAAAATTAAATTACTAGATCTAAACATCTATCTATTTCTTAAGAAAAAATTAACATTTTTAAATAGCCTAAGAGTTCAAATAACATTCACACAAGAATTCACAATAAAACATGATTTTTAAATCTCATTGTCATGCATTTATAGGCCAAATGGAAGGAATTTAATGTTTAATTCCCGTAAATTAATGGCCATTTAAATCATCTTGCGAGTGGGATTTTGTGGAACGTGCTCAATTGGAAAGTTGTGGTTGCGATGAATTTAAACCCCATAGCGGCAGGAAAAATACTGCCGGTTCGTATGGGGAATAAATCACCGTTTCGCAACGTAAAATGTGGATTAAAGGCATCTTAAGAAGCACTTTGATACATGCTTTCTTTTACCTGTCCCGTACGTGAAATCCGTCCCCGTTGTCGGCGTTCATGGCATTAGAAGCTAATTTTTAAATTACTCCAGCGCTGAACTTGTCGGGCGATTTAAAAAAAAAGAAATTCACAGAACGGCAGTCGGAACAATTCTTCAGCAAAAGCTTGCACTCCGAGAAAATATATTTAGGACAGGTAGGAGACACACCGTATTTTAACCCCGCCCCCCCCCTCAAAGACGCTAAAGTCGCGCACACGGCCAGTGGCAGAACTACAGTGCCGCTGAAGGTAAGTTTTGTAACATAGCTACAGTACTTCCCACCCCGGAGAGGTACCATGATGATCCTTCTACCGGCAGGTCATTCCCATCCCGAAGCTCTGTGGTTTTTGAGCTACAAGTGTCCTGCTTCAGTGCAGAATGCTCCAAGGTAGCCTATGCCATCTCCTTGCTGTCAGGACGTGCTTCAGCCTGGGGTACAGCTGCCTTGGCGAGACAGCTAGACCTGCTAGGATTTTGCCTGTTTTTCGGCAGAGGTGAGAAATAATTTTGACCACCCTTTGGTCGGAAGTGAGGCAGCCCAGAGGATGCTGCATCTCCGCCAGGGGACACGCTCTGTTGCCGATTACGCTATTGATTTTTGAACATTTTTAAGATGAGCTTTTTTCCAGTTATTAAGCCATATTCAAGTAGAGTCTTTTAAAACACATTTAATTCAGGGCAATCTTCCGATATCCCGAAAATTATCCAGTCTGCTTCCGGTGTCAGTTTTATTTTAAATATTTTTGTGAAAATTTCACAAATTTCAGTCCAAAATGTTTGAATTTTTGTACAAAAGACAAATGATTGCGCTATATTAGCTTCTTGACATTGACATTTATCACATATAGGTGAGACATATAGGATTTTAAATTGTATTAAGGTGTGTCTTACATTAATTGAACATTTATGCACGTTTAATAAATATTCTTCCCACCTTTCTTTCGGAATTTTTATACTTAATTCTTTTTCCCAGTCTCTCCTGATCCCATCTGTTGTTGGTATTTCAGCATTTAGAATAATATTATATATATATGATATTAGGTTTGCTGATTCTGCCTTTGTATTCATTACCTCTTCCAGTAAATCTGGAGACATATTGTGATAATCTTGTGCGTATTTTTTCAGATAGTCACAGATTTGGAAATATTTAAAATACTGATTTTCCCAAATTGTATTTGTTTAAATGATAATAGTTTTCCCAATTCATACACATCTCCGAAGATTTTAATTCCAGCTCTTTCCCATTGTATAAATGCTTTATCTATAGTTGAAGGTTTAAATGAGGGGTTTTTACCGATAGGAGATAAGAAAGATAAATTTCTTAATTTTTAGATTGTGTTTTATTTGTTTCCAAATTTTGATTGTACTGTATATAATTGGATTATTGTTGTAATTTATATTATTCATCGATGTTGGAGAGAGAAGGATTGCTCCAATATTATAAGGAGAGCAATCCTCTCTCTCCATAATCGTCCAATCCGATTGTTGGGGAGAGTTATCCAGCAATTGGATCATGTTTCTGATATTTACAGACCAGTAGTAATACATAAAGTTGGGGAGTGCTAATCCCCCAACTACTTTGGGTTTATTCAGATGAGCTCTTTGTATTCTGTGGGATTTATAATCCCAAATAAAATTTGTGATATCTGAGTCCAGTTTTTTTAAAAAACTTTTTGGGTAAATATATTGGGATAGATTAGAACAGGTATAAAATTTGTGGTAGAAAAATCATTTTTATGGCATTTATTCGGCCTATTAAGGACATTGGAAGCGTATTCCAAAATTTAATCAAGTTATATAGTTTCTTAAGTAGAGGGTTATAATTTTCGTCAAACATATCTTGACATCTTCTAGTATTTTCGATGCCCAAGTATTTAAATTTTTCCGTAGCTATTTTGAAAGGAAATTGTAAAAGATGTGTAGAGTCTTTCGGTTTTATTGACATGATTTCACTTTTATTCCAATTTATTCTATATCCTGAAAATGATCCGAAGTCCTCTATTAATTTTAAAATATTTGGTATAGTAATATGAGGTTTTGTGATGTACGTCGTCAGCGTATAGTGATATTTTATTATTGGAATATTTTGTTTTATATCCATGGATATTCAGATGAGATCTGATTCTTTCTGCTAGGGGTTCAATTATGAGGGCAAATAACAGCGGTGATAATGAACATCCTTGTCTGTTTCCCCTTGACAAATGAAATTTCGTAGATAAATTATTGTTCGTTAATATTCTGCCCGTTGGCTTATTATATAGTAATTTAATCCATAGAATAAAATTCTCTCCCAGTTGAAATTCTTGCAATACCCTAAGCATATAATCCCATTCGACCTGATCGAATGCTTTCTCTGCATCCAACGATATGATTGATAGTTTTTGATCTTCAGTTTGGTGTGAATGCATTATATTGAACCGACGTCTCAAATTATTAAATGTTTGTCTCTTAGGGATAAACCCCGTTTGATCCGGATGTATTAATTTACTAGCATATTTACTTAGTCTTCTAGCTAGTATTTTCGCTAATATTTTTTTATCTGTATTTAGCAACGCAATAGCTCTGTATGATCCAGGTTCTTCCACATCTTTATCTTTCTTAGGTATTAGTGTGATCGTGGATTCTGCTAGTGTTTCGGGTAGTATTTGTGCTTTGAAGGTATAAGTATACATTTTCTGTAGGCGGGGGGGTAAATATGTCATAAAAACTTTTATAGAATTCGTTACTAAATCCGTCGGGACCTGGTGTTTTTCCATTTTTTAATGAGATTATTGTTTCTTCTATTTCCTTATTTGAGATTTGTGCTCCCAATTCCTCTTGTTCCTGCAACTCTAATTTAGGAAGGTTACAATTATCCAAGAACTCTGTAACTTTGTTGGTGTCCATTATCGTTTTAGATGTATACAGATTCTCGTAAAATTGTGCAAATCTTTTATTAATATCACTCGGCAAGGTCAATATTTCCCCTTTGTCTGATTTAATCTTTAAAATTGTGTGATCCTTTTCTCGTTTTTTTAACTGACGTGCCAAAGGTTTATGGGGCTTATCCCCAAATTCAAAGTGTTCCTGTCTTGTAATTTGTAATAATCTTATGATTTTCTCTGATAATAATTTATTTAATTTGAATTTCAGTATTATTATTCTATTATGTTTATCCGTAGTGGGGTCTTCAGCGTTTTCTATGTCTAGTTGTCTAATTTGTTCTTCTAGTTGTCTTTGTTCATTCTTATTTTTCTTATTTTGAAAAGCTTGATATGAAATTATCACGCCTCGAATAAATGCTTTAAAAGATTTCCATAATAATGTAGGTGATATGTCTGTCGTGTCGTTTATTTTGAAGAAAAGGTGCATTTGCTCTTTTAAATATGTACTCCCTTGCGGGTCTTTTAAAATTTGTGGATTGTACCTCCAAAATGGTTTATTCTTAGTTATTCCTTCCATTTAAAAAAAAAAGTTATTGGGGAGTGATCTGTGATCGTATTTGTGTGGTATTTTGGTTTAGAAGTGTGGGGTATTAGTTTTGTATCCACCAAAAAATAATCTATTTGTGAATATGTCTTGTGTACCATAGAATAGAATGAGTAATCCCTGCCGGTCGGATTTGCAATCCTCCAGACATCCGTTATGTTTGTGTTATTTATGTATGTGTTTAGAAATTCGCTAGTTTTGGATTTTGTAATACCTCTTTGTTTTTGATTGGATTTATCTAAGTAAGTGTCTAAGACACAGTTAAAGTCGATTATGACATTTTGGTAGTTATATTCTGCAATTATATTCAAGATTTTATTGAAAAAGTGCGGGTTGTCAAAGTTGGGCGCATATATATTTACCAAGGTAATTGGGGCAGCGTGGATCTCCCCGGTAACTATCAAATATCTCCCGTCCTTATCTGTTAAGGTATTTTTGGGTTTAAATGGAATGCCTTTGCGAATAATAATAGACGTTCCTCTAGATTTCGACGTATATGACAAGTGAAAAGTTTGTCCTATCCAGTTCGCCCTCAATCTAGTTTGGTCTTGAAGTTTAAGATGCGTCTCTTGTAAAAAGGCAATATCTGTGTTGTATGCTTTCAGCTGCGCTAGAATCTTATCCCTTTTAATGCGTTCGTTAACACCCCTAACGTTCCAACTACAAAATGAGATTCCTCCCGGTTTATTTTGGTTATCGTCTTGCATTTTGAATAGATTTAATACCTATGTGGCTTGCGGTGCATTCGTACCACAGGTCTTTGGATATAGGGGGATCATTTACCCTACAATGTTCAGTTAGTAGATTCCCTTTGCGATAGTCCTTGAATTAAAAAAAACACACAAGTGATTAAATGTGAAAATGATTTAAAAAAAACTAATACAAGTAAGAATACAGTGTCCGAGCTTGTCGGCAGTGTAACAAGTGACCCACCTGTAGGTGGGAAAAAACATTTTATTGACTTCCGTGTCGATACAAAACAAACAAATAGCTCCGCTCCCTCAATTAATCATAACATATTGGAACCGGACCAGTTTAAAAAAATCAAATGTATAGTACCCATTTACAGAATATATGTCCATTTCCTAGGTATTTCCGGATATAACTATAATTTTTGTCTACTGAGTGTTAAGCGTATATTTTAACCTCAAAGATCATCGACTATTAGATGAAGGGGTTAACCTATTTCTGGCTCTGGAACTAAGCCAGTAGCTCGCCTCTTCCCCTCACGCCCAGGTTATAAATCTACTTAAGAATTATTAGGTTAAATTAAAGTGTTAATTTGAAAATCCCCATTTCTGCATTTCTGATTAGCATTCATTACTATTTTTATGTTAATATTCTATGTTAATATTGTTAAGGAAGTTAATGCTACATAATTTAGATTATTCATTCAATCTCATATACAACAGTAATAGCTAAACCCAGTCTGTTGATGAGCTCTGCTTTCGTTGCTTATCTTTTTCCAGCTTCTCTTGGAACAGAGTGTGTCCTTGAGTTAGCATTCCGCCGATAAGACGTCTAAACAAAGTTCCTTCTTTGGGGAGTGTGCCACCATTCTGGGTGCAATAGTAAAGAGAGAGAGTGTCCAAAATGTCCAATCTTTCCAGCTAGTCCTTCTGCTCCACGATGGTTAGAGCATATTTGTACGCCTCCTCGGGATTTGTGAACGATTTTTGTTGTTCTTTGTAGGAAATGCGCATTCTAGCTGGGTAGTAAACACCATATCTGACCTCCTTTTATCCTTGGAGAGCCTGCTTTGCCTTGGAGAATTGATTTTGTTTTTGCATAATTTCCTTAGGGTAGTCTCTGAAGATTTTAAAAGTAGTTACACCATACATCAGAGGCACGCCATATTTGATATTCCTCATAACCTCTTCCATGTCAGCAATGTCCCGGAATT
Organism: Okamejei kenojei; assembly: GCA_035221665.1. Taxonomy (NCBI): domain Eukaryota; kingdom Metazoa; phylum Chordata; class Chondrichthyes; order Rajiformes; family Rajidae; genus Okamejei; species Okamejei kenojei. The sequence continues at coordinate 87,390,786 of CM069137.1, forward strand.
TCACAATAATCTGTCGTGTACATTCTGAGCCATCCTGAGATTTGTATTTGAATCTCGGAACCCGGTGTGCTGCTTCAATTTTTGGTATGTTAGGGAGCTTAAGAGCCTCTTTAATTAATCCCGCAACAAACTCGCAAGTGTTATCTCTCTCGGCTCCCTCTGGTACGCCAACTAATCTTAGGTTATGACGTCTCGAACGAGCCTCCAGGCTGGGAAGAAACTGTCTCTGAACCTGGAGGTGTCATCTATATATAACTAAAAGTCTTTGTCTTGTTTCTGCCCACAATGTGTCTCTGTCTGTGTCAATCTGGTTAATTCCTATTTTCTCCCAAACGCTAGGATATAGCCTTCCCATTTACACACATCCAACTCACATTTTCCCCGTGGTGGTGATAAACATCTTCCCGTTGCATTTCCACCTATATTTCCGAAGTTATAATGATTCAAGTTTGGAAAAAAGGAAAAAAAAATGCTTCTCACATACAGACACAGTGCCACAATGACATCACAGTGGGGCGTTGCCAATGGTAATCACAGCTTCTCACAGACAGCCATTTTTTACCAGCAGGTTCCACTGATGATGTCACAATGCAACTCACAGTGCACCAATCACAAAGGGCTCTGAAGCGGCCGAGTGCCACAATGACATCACAATGGGACGTTGCCAATGGTAACGGCCGCATGAGGTTGCTTCCCCTTTACCAATATCTGAAGGGGCTGCTCCTCAAGTTCTGGTTGAATTTTAGCCCCACCATCCTGGTGTTTGGACACAAGGCATGGAGTGGGGAGGGCCGATCGGGGGGTGTCTCCCTGTCAGTTCGCTCCTAGGCCTGGCCGAGATGCCCATTCGCGGGTCCAGGCAGCCACCGGTCGATGGTCATGCTAGAGTCGGCTGCATGCCCCTGTTCTGGGCCTACATGGGTGCTCACGTGTACCTGTAGAGGGAACACGCAGTGTCCACGGTGACGCTGGAGGCTGCACACTGCCATTGAGGGAGAGAGCGAGAGAGAGCGCCTGCAATCCCACACGTCGAGTCCACGCTGCCCACCACATCCAACTCCTCTCCCGCCCGTCCCACCCCCCATTTCCCCCACCTACCCCCGCCCCCGCATTGATTGCCTCCATAAATTCCATAATTTCCCTAGTGGGGGGCAATGGAGCTCATTGAAGGTCTCTGGGGTGAGCACCGACGCCACCCCACTCCCCCCTCACCCCCCCCCCCCCTCGCCGTTTGGGGACGAAGCCCAACGGCTCCCACGTGGTTTAGTATCTCATATAAATTTTCCACATGACTCTCATGACTCTAATAGTAATGGGAACCTTCTCTCAGTGCAAATTTATTGCCAATCCCAAACACCATTTGCTTAGAATGTCTACTGTCTTAAATTTTATTTTGGCCGTTTTACCATTATTTCCTTTGATTTTTTCTAGCTGTCACTTTATAATTTTGGCATTCTAGTTCCTTGGGAAAAGCAAACTCAAAGTTAAAACTCAAAGACAAAACATGAACACATAAGATTTTGTTTACACTAAATGAGAACTTTAATAATTTTGGTTCTTTCCTAATTCTCTCTTTGCTGCTTAATTTTACCCAAGATTCATCACATTTATTCAATCAGATACTGTATTGGTATTCTCACAGAATATAGAATTTACTTTTTTGCATGTCTTTTATTCATTTGTTCTATATCTTTCTATATCCCCGTCTATATCTCTCGTTTCCCATTCCCCTGACCCAGTCGGAAGAAGGTTCTCGACTCGAAATGTCACCTTTTCTCCAGAGATGCTGTCCAACCCGCTGTGTTACTCCAGCTTTTTGTGTCTATCTTTAGAATAGTACAGCACAGGATCAGGACCATTGGACCACCATGTGTGTGTGCCAAACATGATACCAAGTTAAGCATGATACCTTGATATGTGCTCATCCCTGAAGATTTGTCCTGGACCCAGCACGTTGATGCAATCACAAAGTAAGCCCATCAATGCCTCTTCTTCCTGAGATGATTCAGTATGCCAACATATACTCTCTTGAACTTCTACACGTGTACAGTGGAGAGCATATTGACTGGTTGCATCACGGCCTGGTTTGGCAACTTGAACTTGCCCAGTCCATCACAGGTACTGACCTCCCCAACATCGAAGGGACCTACAATAGTCTCTGCCTCATAAAGGCAGCCAGCATCATCAGAGGCCCACACCACCTTGGCCACACACTCATTCCACCACTGCCACTGGGAAGAAGGTATAAGAGCCTGTAAACTGTATGTCCCGGTTCATGAGCAGCTTCTTCCCTGCATAAGAGAGGCAATTTACAGAGGCAAAATTACTTACTAACCCACACCTCTCTGAGATAATAGACAATAGGTGCAGGAATCGAGCCAGCACCGCCATTCAATGTGATCATGGCTGATCATCCCCAATCAGTACCCTGTTCCTGCCTTCTCCCCATATCCTCTGACTCCGCTATTTTTAAGAGCCCTATCTAGCTCTCTCTTGAAAGCACCCACAGAACCTGCCTCCACCGCCCTCTGAAGCAGAGAATTCCACAGACTCACCACTCCCTGTGAGAAAAAGTGTTTCCTCGTCTCCGTTCTAAATGGCTTACTCCTTATTCTTAAACTGTGGCTCCTGGTTCTGGACTCCCCCAACATCGGGAACATGTTTCCTGCCTCTAGCGTGTCCAAGCAAGATGTGGGAGGAAACTGAGGCAAATGTATAAAACCCATGTGGTCAAAGGAAGAACCTGCAAAGTCCACACAGGCCGCACCTGCGTCAGGATCTAACCTGGTCTCTGGTGCTGTGAGGCTACAGCTCCACCAGCTGTGCAATTCTGCTGCCCCACTGTTCTGAAAAATGGCTCGGGGATCTATCAGATGTACTAAGCCTGTTACCCTGAAACTCCTATTTTAGAGGACCAAGGCACAAAATGCAATCTTCATTCTCACTGAGCTCTACAGCTTTAAATTCAGTCTCGCACAAAAATGGACTGTTCTGCCCGTGCAGGTTAAGATCAAGGTAAAGGTCGAGTTCAATGTAACTCGGCTCCTTGACCTCAGGATCTTTCCAGGCTATGTTGTATAGTTGCTACTGGAGGCTATCACGTTGTTTTTTGCTCCATTACGATCAAGTGCATTGTCTTTGAAAGTTAAACACAAGCACTTCGCAACTTGGAGACGTTTGTTTTGTTTATACTAATTATGCCATTACCATTTTCATAGTAAACATCCACCTAAATGTATCTGAGCAGACCTAGTGCTTTATTATCACATATTATTGTAGAAAAATTGTAATAAGAATTATTTGCCAGAATTAATGTAACTAGTGCCAAGCATGTAGCGATTGAAGCTGCACTGAGGAGCAATTACATTGCGACCAAATAATTAATTTGAAGTCATTATGTCATTTAGATGGTACATTACTGGGGTGACATAAAATATCAGGTTAAAAAGAATCTGTCCAGTTTTTGTCCAGCCTTTTTAAAAATTTACCTATCCACATATCCAAGTATAAACAAAGTATAGACAAATCAACCACAAAGAGATGGTGGCACAACGGTCGAGTTGCTGCCTTAAGGGCCTGTCCCAGCAGCATGCAACGCCATGTGATGAGCGCGACCTAACGTGGTCGCTTGAGCCGTCCGGCGTCGCGGGGCCGGTCCCACTTCGATCGCCAGAGCCGTGAGGAATTGTGCGGAGTTCGTCCCGACATCGCGCGGGGCTCCGAAAAACTGACCATGTTCAAAAATTCCGCGCGGCAACGGCTTGTCGGCTCGCAGTCGCCTCGACACATTACACACCGCCTCGACGTCGTGCCTCCGTGACCCTCTCTGTAGGTGCCTCCGTGACCCTCTCTGTGTGTGCCTCTGTGCCCCTCTCTGTGTGTCCCTCTCTGTCCTGGCGAACTTACCTTTAAGACTTCGCTCCAAGTTCGCTTCACTTTGCGCCGCGTTGCGCCACTCACCCCACCTCCGCGCGGCCCCCGCTGCCGGTTTGGTCACGCTCTTCGCATGCAGGCGCATGCTGTTGGGAACGGCCCTGTACAGGGATCACCCGACCTCCGCGCAGCCCCCGCTGCCGGTTTGATCACGCTCACCGCATGGAGTCGGATGCTGGTAGGACAGGCCCTTTACAGTGCCAGCGACCCGGGTTCGATCCTGACTACGGGTGCTTGTCTGTGCAGAGTTTGTACGTTCACCACGTGACTTGTGTGGGTTTTCTCCGGGATCTCCAGTTTGCTCCCAAGCTCCAAAGACGTAGGCTAATTGGCTTGGTACAATTGTAAATTGTCCCTAGTGTGTGCAGGATAGTGTCTGTATCTCTAAACTAAACTAACCTAAACTCCAGCTGGAGGCCCAGTGTCTGGGATCGGGCTGCGTCCTGGTTCCTGAATGCTCATTGGATAGTCAGGAGAGGAGATGATGTGAAATGAACGCTCTGATCCGATGCATATTGCAATCTGACACAGCGTTTACCCTGAACAAACACAAAATATTCCCATACGAAGGGATAAGTGACCCTGTTAGTCATTGCTCAGAATAGCAAAGCTGACAAAATACATTACAATTGCAAAGGACACTTCTCGACACCAGGCAGCCAGCTTGTTGCTGAGATTCATTGTTGAAGCAGTGAGATCCTGCAAGGGGCTTGTTTGCTGAATGTCACTCTTCATGAAACAACATGTGGTTAGAGCCTCCTATTACTGTATTATACCCAACATATATAAGTAATTCCATTTGTCAAGTCAGCTCCCTCTTTGTCTGAATTGCCTCCACACTGAACTTTATCAAACTTCACATTTGCATTGAGGTGGGCAGCAACAATTTATTTTGTTTGAATTTCTTTATTTGACTCCACAATGGAGTCGAAATAAACCATAGTGGCCATCCTTTGCTCTTGGAGGACCTGCGCTGTGTGCACCATTTGGTAATCTTGGCATTCAGGCGTCGATGAACCATCGCTGGAATAAGCTTCTGCCCATTGCCAAATGCGGCAATGAATCTGTGATCTCAGGACCTTCCTGATCGTATCACACCTTCTCCATTTCCACCTTGGGGCATCACCCAACCCACCTCATTGGGGCCATGGTATTGAGGATAGACACAAAATGCTGGAGTAACTCAACGGGACAGGCAGCATCTCTGGAGAGCGGGATTGAGAAACATTTTAGATTGAGGCTCTCCTTCAATGAGAGTCAGGGGAGAGGGAGGCAAAGAGATATGGAAGGGTAAGGTGCGAAAACAAGACATCAAAGGGGACAGAGAATGAGGAAAATGTAGAATAGATCATTGTTAGCTAGGGGAAGGTGACAACGAAACAACCAAAACAAAAATAATCAAGGGGACAGTCAGAGAACTAGTACAGGAGAGAGAGGGAAAGTAAGGGTTACTTGAATTTAGAGAAGTCAATATTCATACCAGTGGGGTGTAAGCAGCCCAAGCGAATATGAGGTGCTGTTCTTCCAATTTGTGCTGGGCCTCACTCTGACTGTGGAGGAGGAGCAGGACAGAAAGTGTGGGAATTGGAGGGGGAGTTAAAGTATTTAGTAACCTTGTATTTCTGCACTTTCACTGTAGCTGTAGTTTTAGCCCGCTGTAACATTATACTCCACACTCTGGTATTCTTCTCCTTGCATTACCTGTGTGTTACTTGATTGTTCTCATATATTGTATGAAAAGACTGGATAGCATTCAAACAAAGCTTGACACTGTATCAGAGTTGTCAGAGGTTATGGGGAGGAGGCAAGAGAATGGAGTTAGGAGGGAAAGATAGATCAGCCATGATGAATGGCGGAGTAGACTTGACGGGCCGAATGGCCTAATTCTGCTCCTATCACTTATGAGCTTATGATCTTGGGACATGTAACAAAAATAAACTAATGCCAATATTAATACCGACCAGCTAAGAAGTTTTAGAATCGAATAGGTGGTGTTGGCATTCGTTGGAGAAGCAGAGATGTCAAAGCTGAGCTGAGGTGAATGATTGAGCTAATTGGATGCAGATTCAAACATTGTCCCAATGTTCATCATAACCTTTCCTCTAACGCAGTGTCTATATGTTATGAGTCTTTGATTTTGTCATTCAATCCTTTCTCACACTCCAAGCTCCTGTAAGATTCCAACACCACCATTCATTAAACGACAGTGGACTCTTTGAGTTTTTCCTGCTTCTACATTTCTACTTTTCCAAGGTAGACCTTTTTTTTTGCTATCAACAAAGGATTGTGAAATTAATTAGTACAATGGACCTTTCTTTCTGGTCTGCAGAAAGTAAAGATCACAACTTACACTTTCGATTAAGGTGAAATAAGAGTGGTCATTAATAAATTTTAATTAATTTTAAATGAATGGAATTGGCAACAATTATTCTGAAGAAATGATAAGTCGCACTGAAATCATTAGTCGGGTCTGCATGGAGATCAGTAGACTTAAGGTTATTAAGAATGAATTGAACAATATGGGGGAGGGTGCAAGAAGATGAAAATGAGAGAGATCAGCTGTAACGATGAGTGGTGGAGAAGGCAATAGACAATAGGTGCAGGAGTAGGCCATTCGGCCCTTCGAGACAGCACTGCCATTCGCTGTGATCATGGCTGATCATCCACAATCAGTACTCCATTCCTGCCTTCTCCCCATATCCCCTGACTCCGCTACCTTTAAGAGCTATATCTAACTCACTCTTGAAAGCATGCAGAGAATTGGCCTCCACTACCTTCTGAGGCAGAGAATTCCACAGATTCACAACCCTCTGTGTGAACAAGGTTTCCTCATCTCCGTTCTAAATGGCTTACCCCTTATTCTTAAACAGTAGCCCCTGGTTCCGGACTCCCCCAACATAGGGAACATGTTTCCTGCCTCTGGCGTCTCCGGATCCTTAATAATCTTATATGTTTCAATAAGATTCCCTCTCATCCTTCTAAATTCCAGAGTATACAAGCTCAGCCACTCCATTCTATCAAAATATGACAGTCCCACCATCCCGGGAATTAACCTTGTGAACCTACGCTGTACTCCCTCATTAACAAGAATGTCCTTCCTCAAATTAGGGGACCAAAACTGCACACAATACTCCAGGTGTAGTCTCACTATGGTCCTGTACAACTGCAGAAGGACCTCTTTGCTCCTATACTCAATTCCTATTGTTATGAAGGCCAACATGCAATTTGCTTCCTTCATGGCCTGCTGTACCGGCATGCTTACTTTCAGTGACTGATGAACAAGGAGCCCCAGATCTCATTGTACTTCCCCTTTTCCCAACTTGACACCATTCAAATAATAATCTGTCTTCCTGTTTTTGGCACCAAAGTGGATAACCTCACATTTGTCCACATTAAACTGCATCTGCCCACTCACCCAACTTGTCCAAGTCTTAACTGCATCCTCATAGCATCCTCCTCACAGTTCAAACGGCCACCCAATTACGTCATCTATGAATTTGCTAACGCTGCTTTTAATCCCTTCGTCCAAATCATTAATGTATATTGTAAATAGCTGTGGTCCCAGCACCGAGCCTTGTGGTACCCCACTAGTCACTGCCTGCCATTCTGAAAGGGACCCGTTAATCCCCACTCTTTGTTTCACATCTGCCAACCAATTTTCTATTCATGTTAGTACACTATCCCCAATACCAAGTGCTCTAATTTTGCCCACTAATTTCCTATGTGGGACCTTATCAAATGTTTTCTGAAAGCCCAGGTACACTACATCCACTGGCTCTCCCTTGTCTATTTTCCTATTTACATCCTCAAAAATTTCGAGAACATTACCCCTATGTAAATCCATGCTGACTCGGACTGATCCTGTTACCAGCTATGTCATCTTTTATAATTGACTCCGGCATCTTCCCCACATCCTTGTTTTCTCTCTACCGCCTTTCTTTAAAAAGTGGGACAGCATTTGCTACCCTCCAATCCACTGGAACTGATCCTGAATCTATAGAACATTGGTCACCAATGCATCCACCATTTCTAGAGCCACTTCCTGAGGTACCCTGGGATGCAGACCATCAGGCCCTGGGGATTTATCAGACTTCTGCCCCATCAGTCCATCCAACACCATTTCCTGCCTAATGTGAATTTCCTTCAGTTCCTCCATCACCCTAGATCTTCTGGCCACTAGTACATCAGGGAGATTGCTTGTGTCTTCCTTAGTGAAGATGGAACCAAAGTACCTGTTCAACTCATCTGCCTTTTCCTTGTTCCCCATAAAAACATTTTTGTTCCCAGTAATAATTAAGGCTGAAAGAGTCTGGTTTTATGTTCTTATGTAAAGGACACAGAACTTCAGAAGCATTGAAAAACCATTAAACACAAAGAACTGCAGATGCTGGAATCTGGAGCAAAAAGCCTCAAGTGCTGAGTAACTCAGCTGGTCAAGCAATACCATTAGAGAAGTTTGTAGGAAAGAACTGCAGATGCTGGTTTAAACCAAAGTGGGGCAGGCGGCAACTCTGGAGAGAATAGCAAATCTCTGAATAAGGGTCTTGATCCGAAATATCACCCAATACCTCTGGAGAACTTGGATACTGACTGGGGTTTGAATCTGAAGGAGGGTCCTGATGTGAAACGTCACCTAGCTACGTTTTCCAGCGATGCTGCCTGATCTGCTGTATTGCTCCAGCACTTTGTGCGTTTTTGCTTGAAAAAGTATTCAATTTGTTGTTGTTACTTTTTAAAACTTAATTAAGAAAGTGATTGCTTAATTACTTTTAGTTAAAAACAACAAAAAACAGAAATAGTCAAAAATCTCAAATTCAACAAATATAAGAAAACAAACTATACTCTTTGCCTCCTAATCCAATGCAGTATAACCATATAACCATATAACAATTACAGCACGGAAACAGGCCCTCTCGGCCCTTCCAGTCCGTGCCGACCATTTGTTTTCCCCAGTATATATGTGCCACAGAACAAATTACATCCCTGCTTTATAAAATAATCAATCTGATAGAGGGTCAGTGAGGTGATTCTGCCCTGTAATATTTGTAAATCCTAGGTCATAGGTTCATAAGTTCATAAGTGATAGGAGAAGAATTAGGCCATTTGGCCCAGCAAATCTACTTTGCCATTCAATCATGGCTGATCTACCTCTTAATCCCTTTCTCCTTCATTCTCCCCATAACCCCTGACACCTGTACTAATCAACAATCTATCTATCTTTGCATTAAAAATATCCATTGACTAGGCCTCCACAGCCAGTTCAACTGGATCCAGGACTTTGTAGTGGTTAACCATTGTAGTGGTTAAATGCCATTAGTTCCAAAGCTTAGAATTTTCACCCTGTTAATGTGTGGCTCACAGCCCTGCAGATAGATCAACATCCAAAGGACTCTATTATGGCCTTGAGTTTCACTTGGAATGACAACAGTTAATGAAAAGTGGTAATACCAAATCAAAAATGTTGAAAGTGTATGGTATGTTAATCAGGGAATAAAAGGGAAAGAAAAATTGCTTAATATTTCAAGAGCAACCAAGTGTTGTGATCGAAGGTCGTATCTAAAACTCTTCTCTTTCGGATTCTGATTGATCTAAAGTGCTTTCTTAATGGCTTCCCTTCTTCTGAAAATATTTAATGAAAATATTGTTGATAAGAACATTTATCGAAAGGAAGTTTCTGCTCATCTGTCAACTTATCCCTCATCCATTTTACACAAAATCGTCTGCTAGCCCATACAAAAGGTAAGTGTGTTTAATCAAGTTTGCGGCTCATCCATAATCGGGAAAATGTTAATCTTGTGTGACACTGCATGCACATTAAGCACTGAGGGCTTTAACACTCTAAGAACATGAGGATTTTCCAGTCATTGCTATTTAGTGTCGGCTGTAAGCTATCTGAATTTAAATAAGTGGTTATCACTCGAGGAAAATCCTGACTTAGGTTCATACCAATAGTATGAAGTCCAAAGCACTCATCATACTGTTATGCAAACCTATGATTTGAAAAATGTGAAGGCTGGGTTAACATGCTGGCTGACATGTGGATTTTTTTTTGTATGCAATTGGTGCCAAACCTTTGCAACATAAAGTTTGTGTGCGCATGATCAGTTGGTCTACATTGTAAACATATCATTTCCATGGAGGGAAGAATCATTTACACTGCAAAATGGTCCAGTGGGTTTCCGAGAAATGTGTGAAGACCAAAGATATGCATGCATGTGTGACTGCATCCACTATCAGCTAAGATGGCTGGAAATACTCAGCAGCATCCGAAAACACTGACACCATTTTGGTTTAGTTTAGTTTAGAGATACAGTGCATAAACAGGCCCTTGGGCCCACCGTGTCCGCACCGACCAGCAACACACTACCCTGCACACACCAGGGACAATTTACATTTATACCAAGCCAATTACCCTACAGACCTGTACGTTTTTGGAGTGTGGGAGGAAACCAGAGATGTCTGAGAAAATCCATGCAGCTACAAACTCCGTACAGACAAGCATCCGTAGTCAGGATTGAACTCGGGTCCCTGCCGCTGTATGGCAGTAGCTCTGCCACTACACCAGCCTTCTGCATCCATAGTTGATATCTATATTACTGAAAGTCTGATCTTGACCGCTTTTGGCTCGCTGTGCTGTGATTTCCGAGAGAACGCCGCCACCTACGGCCATCATTTTTGGCCAGCTCGCTCTGAGCCACCCCCCTCCCGGCCTTCCCGGACCAGAGGACTTCTGATCAATGAAAAATCAGAGAGATATTAATGTTTTAAAAACATTCCCCATTCTCTCTGCTGCCCCTGCTGGAGGGAGGGGGAGGGACTATAAAACCAGGAAGTGGTGTGCCTCACTCAATCTCTGCAAGATGAAGCAAGCCAGAGGCTCACGTCTCTCTGAGCTCTGAATAGCACTGACCACATGTCTACGCAACGGTGAGTGCCCTTAATGTGGTTTGAAAATCAAAATATGGTTGGTTTGAAGTAAAAAAGCATTGCCTGCAAATGTTTGTTTGGGGGGTTTGGGTTGAAGTTAAAAGGCACTACTGAAAATGGTGGCTTGGGTGCTTTGGGCTGAAGTTAAAAGGCACTAATTACTACAAATGGTGGTTTGGCAGCTTTGGGTTGAATATAAAAGGCACTATTAATGCAAATGGTGGTTTAGCTGCTTTAGGTTGAAGTTAAAAGGCACTACTTACTGCAAATGGTGGTTTGGCTGCTTTGGGTTGAAGTTAAAAGGCACTACTTACTGCAAATGGTGGTTTGGCTGCTTTTGGTAACTTCCTGTTTGCACTGTAAATTGATTTTAGATAAAACGCTACCACTTACGGCAGTGATTTTTGGCCATCTTACTCAGTCCCCCTCCACTCAGCAGGTGCAGAGGATTTTTCCCATCAATGAAAAATAAAACTATTATTAGTGTTTAAAACATTTTGAGAATCTCTCTGCGGTCAATCACGCCATGAAGGCCACACCTTTTCTGGTGGGAGGGAGAGGGGTTATAAAACCCGGCAGTGTGGGTGTGGCTCAGTCTCTGCATGATGGGGAGGGAGAGGTCACGACTCTGTCTGAGCTGTGAATCAACTGAACACACTGAATGTCTACTGAACTGTGAGCTTGGTGTTTTGTGTGGTTTTATGGTGGTTTCACCCTGCTTGAAATGGTATGAAACTGCATTTGAATGTGGTGGCCTTGCATCCTGCATGAAATGGTATGAAGCTGCATTTGAATTTGGTGGCCTTGCACCCTGCTTGAAGTGGTATGAAACTGCACTGAATTTGGTGTCCTTGCACCCTGCTGAAAGTGGTATGAAACTGCACTTGAATTTGGTGGCCTTGGATTCAGCTTGAAGTTGTATGAAACTGCACTTGAATTTGGTGGCCTTGCACCCTGCTTGAAGTGGTATGAAACTGCACTTGAATTCGGTGGCCTTGCACCATGCTTGAAGTGGTTGGAAACTGCACATGTATTTGGTGGCCTTGCACCCTGCTTGAAATGGTAGGAAAATGGATTTGAATTTGGTGGCCTTGCATCCTGCTTGAAATGGAATTTCAAGGAATAGCCATGAGTCAACTGCCAGCCCACCAGCCGTGATTGAGCTGCCAGCACATCAGGCTTGAGGGACAGAGCTGCCACCCAAAGAACCCATACCAGCGTTCCAGAAAGCCATTCCTTTGGCCACCAATATTGGAATTGGTGGAGAGGTGGAATATTGCGTCGGGGGACCAGCCCTTCCCTGTGAACATGGGACCCAATGCGTACCACTTAGTCTAGTTGCTGGATACAATCAGCACCTTCTGTTTTATTTCAGGTTTTCAACATCTACAACAGTACACTTTGGGGTTAGGCTCCAATATCATTAGTAATATCCTAAACTCACCGAGAGCAATATCTCTGGTCAATATTTTGTTTTGTGTTTACTAACACTTATGAAACGTGAAAATGTGATCTTTTGCAAAATGCAAGAGAAGCTAAATGGAGATAACTGGAAATATTTGGCAGCTTCAATCAATCAATCAAAGACTTTATTGTCATTCAAAAATACACTAATAAATGCAAGTCTGAATGAAACTTCGTTGCACCTGGCTCACCGTGCAACATAAAATAACAAAAGGATAAAATCGATAAAAAGATAAAATAGATAAAAATATATAATAGAAAAAAAGATAAAATAGATAATAGTGGCGGCATATTACATGGAATTCAAGAGTCTGATGGCTCGGGGGAAGAAGCTGTTGCAAAACCTGGCCGTTCTGCTCCTTGTACTACGATACCTTTTGCCCGAGGGCAGCAGAGTGAACAGTCCATGATGGAGATGTGTGGGGTCTTTTTATAATGCTGTTGGCCTTAGACACGCAACGTTTGCACGCAATGTCCCGGATTGAAGGAAGAAAAGCCCCGATGATGTTTTCAGCCGTCCTCACCACTCTGCACGGACTTCCAGTTGGAGGCTTTGCAGTCCCAAAACCAGACAGAGATGCAGCTGGTCAAACTGCTCTCTATGGTGCCCCTGTAGAATGTGGTGAGGACGGGATGGGGGAGGTGAGCTCTTCTCATCCGGCACAGAAAGTGCAACCGCTGCTGCACTCTCTTAACCAATGATGCAATGTTTTGTGACCAGGTAAGACTGTTCGTGAACTGCACCCCCAGGAACTTAGAGTGAAACAATACTAGTTTTTCAGGTCAATATACTTTCATTTGAACTGCGTAAAGGTAGAGGCACACAAGCTTTAACTTTCAGAGAACAGTAAAAGCATTGTGATTTTCGTTGGCAGGAGAGAAGAAATGGCAAAAGGGACATTATTGTGGCATGACGGGAAAGGGGGGAAGTGGGATAAAGCAAAAGAAGAAAACATTGCTCCGGTGAGCACTACCTAAAGTTGTTCAACTCAATGGATTGTACGGGAGAACGCCGAGAGGTCCATTCAAACTACTGTGTTTTCATCATTGCAAGATGCTTCAAGTTAGAGATTTGCAAGCCAGCTTGTGTGAATATGATATTTTTGATGTTTCTGGCCGATGATTGTTGGTTATTTTATGATCATCGCCTGTCGCTGATTTCCCCTGAGTCCCAAAGTCAAGCAAAATTCCCCACGACTACTGCTGCGTAGATGGTCAGAGCCGTTGAACCAGCTTGGACCTGCAACAGTTCTTGGCCCAGAAACAGCAGCTTCAAATGTACCATCTAAACATGGGAGGTCACATCCAGATACACGCAATGGAATTAGCTGGCTCACTTGCCTAAATGTAAACTTTTAGTTAATGTTTTACATGTACATCACCATTTTGAGGATAGAGGTTAACAACTCATGCGATGCCTCTGATTCTCTTGACGCACTGTATCAGACTTCATAGGTTTCACTCCTAGTATTGGCCCCACCATTATCTAGTTCCATTACTATCTGACTCCATGTCTCAATGACTTCTGGACGAATCAGAATTAATTTGTTCTGCTTTTTCTAACCCCCCCCCCCCCCCCATCTCTACTTTAGTCTGAAGAAGGGTTCTTCGCCGCCCATTCTTTTTCTTCACAGATGCAGCCTGACCCGTCGAGTTATTCTAGTATCTTGCGTCTATCCTTGATAGAAACCCGTATCTGCAGTTCCTTCCTACACATTCAAAAGACTGTGTTGTGCATCCCTCTCAACGTTCCCAATGTGACAACTGCACCAGCTATCTCCACATAAAGTTTCTCCCTTTAGGGTCAAGCTCATTTTAAGATGAGCTCAGATGTGTTGGCCCTGATGCACCCACCAATCAACAGCACATAGATGATGACTTCATTGTAATAAGCACCTCTTGTGGTCTTTAACGGGAAGATGCTGGAGTCAATTATAAAAGATGAAATACCACACATTTGGATAGCAGTAACAGGATCGGTCCGAGTCAACATGGATTTACGAAGGAGAAATCATGCTTCACTAATCTTCTGGAATTTTTTGAGGATGTAAATAGGAAAATGGACAATGGAGAGCCAGTGGATGTAGTGGACCTGGACTTTCAGAAAGCATTTGATAAGGTCCCACATAGGAGATTAGTGGGCAAAATTAGGGCACATGGTATTGGGTATTAGATTACTATTAGATTGCTGCCATGGATAGAAAATTGGTTGGCAGGCAGGAAATAAAGAGTAGGGATTAATGGGTCCCTTTCTGATTGGCAGGCAGTGACTTATGTGATACCGCAAAGCTCGGTGCTGGGGCCGCAGCTACTTACAATATATATTAATTATATGTAACATTAGCAAATTTGCAGATGACACAAAGCTGGGTGGCAGTGTGAATTGTGAGGAGGATGCTATGAGAATGCAGGTAAGACTTGGACAGGTTGGATCAGTGCGCAGATGCATGCAGATTCAGTTTCATGTGGATAAATGTGAGGTTTTACTTCGGAGTCACGTGAGTGATTCCGTGAAGAAGACCCGCCAGGCCGCATACGCACCAGTACATCAGCCGCACTGGCGCTAGCTCCAGACTGGCAGGACAGAGCTCCTGCCAGCGGTAAGTTAAACCTAAAAGGTTAAACCTAGAACCCAAGTTCATTTTTTACTTACCGGGTTTTTCAGGCAGGAGCCTCTTTTCACAGAGGTTTCTTGCCAGTTTCGCAGCCCGATGAGTGTGCCGGTTATGGACTGTGCGGAAACCCAGTCTGCCCGCAGAAGCGGATAACTGGCAAAAAGATCGGGTTGCGAGCTAAGGAGCCGCTAACAGTGCAGTCAGCGGCTCCCAACCTGCGGGGATGCCATGAAAATGGCAAGAAATTCAAGCAGCATCGCTGACAGTATAGTTAGCGGCTCCCAGCCTGCGGGGATGCCATTGGAACGGCAAGGAAGTAACGCTAGAGTCACTGACAGTGGGGTCAGTGGCTCACAGACGTTGGTCTGTGGCTCACAGACTAATTCTGCCCTATTTGGACTCGGGTGAGTCGGGCTACAAAGGGTTCTCCTTATAATAAAATGTAATTGTTTTTTCCTGACAACAAAGTTGCCATCCCAGCAGAATATTCTATTTGGATCAAGGCCAATGCATTTGTATCAGTATTGGTATCCTGCGGCCTGCGGCAGCGCCTGTTTAGGGTTGCCTACGAATCACCCTCTCTGAGGAGGGAAGAGCAAAAGGTCAAGATATAACTGACTCCAGGCTCCAAAGAAGGCAATAGAACATACTTGAGCACATATGTGCCGGCAGTAAACAGCGCCAACAGTGGGATGTGAGAGCCAGCCGCTGAATCTGTTATTCAAGTGGGCCTATTCAACAGGGGAAGAAAGCCTGGCAGATGAATCAGTTAGGCCAATGGCGGGCAAAAGTAATCGTTTCAGAATGCACCCCAGGCGCTCATCGGCTGTAAGCGGTTCACTGGAGCTGGGGGCAGCATGATAGCTCAGAAATTCCATGCACTTTACCAATCCTACTCAACAAAATGGGTCTAGCACTTCCAAAATATGGGTAGTGCATCGTTCACAAGTTGTAATATTTACATTTGTTTTGTACAACGCACAAAGGGTAAAAATATTTGGTTGAGGCACAGTCGGAGCATTCCAAGCAAGATTGGATTATGGCCAGGGTTATTTAAAAAAAAGTTAAGGTTCAGAAATTGGGCAAATGTTTTCATGCAAATCACCCATGGAATAAGGCAGGAGTGGCATGTTATTATGAAGAATGGAGAGTGTCGGGCATATGAACTTTGCGAATATGAAAACTTATTTTCCTGACTAACAACAGATTCATAAGGGTCAGAGATCCATGCTATGCAAATCCCATTACAAAGGCTATCCAAGACAATATAACTGTACAGTAAAACTTTGGGGTATGGAATAAACTGTTTGTTGGTCATTGGGATTTACCTTTAATTATTATTAGCCTTGACTCCACCTTGTGGCAAGAGATTGGAGTTATAGCAGGCAGCGAAGAAAGCGAATGGCATGTTGGCCTTCATAACAAGAGGAGTTGAGTATAGGAGCAAAGAGGTCCTTGTGTACTCTGGAATTTAGAAGGATGAGAGGGCATCTTATTGAAACATATAAGATTATTAAGGGTTTGGACACGCTAGAGGCAGGAAACCTGTTCCCGATGATGGGGGAGTCCAGAACCAGGGGCCACAGTTTAAGGGGTAAGCCATTTAAAACAGAGATGAGGAAACACTTTTTCACTCAGAGAGTTATGAGTCTGTGGAATTCTCTGCCTCAGAGGGTGTTGGAGGCCAGTTCTCTGGATACTTTCAAGAGCAAGCTAGATAGGACTCTTAAAGATAGTGGAGTCAGGGGATATGGGAGGAAGGCAGTAACAGGGTACTGAATGCGAATGATCAGCCATGATCACATTGAATGGCGGTGCTGGCTCGAAGGGCTGAGTGGCCTACTCCTGCACCTATTGTCTATTGTCTATATTGAACTTCTTGCTTGCAGCAACATAACCTGTCTGACAATACAGTACTGAATGGATAGCATAGTAAAACCAACGGAAAAATGTTTGATAAATTAAAAGAAAACATTATTAGTGCAAACAAAAAACCCGGAGTCCCTTGTGCAACCAAAAAGTTCATAGTTTGAAGCTTAATTGATATTTGTTTTGTTTATAGCCTGTTGGTTGTTGGGAAGAAGCTGTTCCTGAACCTGGACCTAATTGGGATTTGACAAGTGTCCCACAAAATGCTTAAATATAGAGATTATACAGAACATGTGTCAAAATTGTGGTTTGCATAAATATGTTGATCTGACAACTTAATCTGCTAGTTGTAGATTTCTTCAGTATATTCAGAGTGATTTTTGAATGATGCAGACAGTTCACTAAATCCCAAACTGAGTGAGAGCTTAACATACAGTAGATTAATTGCTCCTTCTTGAATCCTGCTTGGCTATTGTCTGCAATGTTTCTTGAGTGTTTGTGATGAAGGACAAAATGGAGGGTGTGGGGTGACACTGAATGAGCCTGGCTCTAATTATCTCAACAGTAAAGGGCATGTCCTACTTGGGCGTAATTTACGCGACATCAGTTACAGTGGTGCACACATGGTGCGCATTACGCGCGCATGGTGCGTGGTGACGTAGGCAGTGACGCGCGGCACCCCAGGATTTTGGGAGGTACAAAATCTTTGCGCGCCATCTACGTGACGCGCAAATGACTCCCAAGTGGCACAGGCCCTTAAGTCATCATTGCCTCCAGCCGAGGGTGGTTTGTGTTGTTGGAAACCTGGCGGCACCTGGTGTGATGGGCCTTTTGAAATGCTAATGGTCGTAGAGAACTGGAGGAAGACATTCACGGCATATACATTCACGGCATCTGTGGGAGCATGGAGCTTTGCATTTTTTTAGTG
This sequence comes from Okamejei kenojei, assembly GCA_035221665.1. Taxonomy (NCBI): domain Eukaryota; kingdom Metazoa; phylum Chordata; class Chondrichthyes; order Rajiformes; family Rajidae; genus Okamejei; species Okamejei kenojei. The sequence continues at coordinate 87,408,522 of CM069137.1, forward strand.
CACAGTTTCACAAATGACTGGTCCAATTTCAGAAGCTGTTTCTTTTCCCTTAAATTCCCTTGATTACATGGATAGGACTGGTTTTACATGGATAGCACAGGTTTGGAGGGATATGGACCAAATGTGGGCAGGTGGGACTAGTTTAGCTGAGACATGTTGGCTAGTGTGGGAAAGCTGGGCCAAAGGGCCTGTTTCCACACTGTATCCCTCTATGACTCTAAATAACTTGAAACAAGTTTCTATTCAATCTCAGATCAAACTCAATAATCTGGTCAGTAAATCTGTTCAGTTTAGTTTATTGTTACGTTTGATTAGTACAGGTGTCAGAGATTATGGGGAGAAGGCAGGAGAACGGGGTTAGGAGGTAGAGATAGATCAGCCATGATTGAATGGCGGAGTCGACTTGATGGCCCGAATGGCCTAATTCTACTCCTATTCTTTATGACCTTAGGACATGTACCGAGCTACAGTGAAAAGCTTTTGTGCATGCTATCCAGTCAGCAGAAAGACAATATATGATTACAATCGAGCCATTGACAGTGTATACATACATGATAAGGGAGTAACATTTAGTGCAAGGTAAAGCCGACAAAGTCCGAGCAAGGGTAGTCCGAGGGTCACCAATGAGGTAGATAGCAGTTCAGTACTGCTCACTGGTTGTGGTAGGATGATTCAGTTGCTTGATAACAGCCTGGAAGAAACTGTCTCTGAATTTGGAGGTGTGCATTTTTACACTTCTGTACCTTTTGCCTGATGGGAGATGGGAGAAGGGTGTGGAAAATGTACTTGTGGATTATTTCTTCAATTTATCACAATAACCTAACAATAAATCTCTCTAATGTACTAAAAGTTGACCAGTGCGTTCAGATGTTTGATCATTGAAGGCAAAGTGGTAATAGATAAAGACACAAAGTGCTGGAGTAACTCAGCGGGTCAAGGAGTGTCCCTGGAGAACATGGATAGGTGACGTTTTGAGTTGCACCCTTCTTCTGAAGAAGCATTCCTGACTTGAAATGTTATCTATCCATGTACTCCAGAGATGCTGTCTGTTTCATTGAGTTTCTCCGGCATTTTGTGTCTTTTTTTGCAAACCAGCATCTGCTGTTCCTCGTGTCTCCAAACTGGTAAGAGATTCCCAACAGCATTCTGCTTATTGTTTAACACAACTAATCTGACATTCAACCCTAAATCCATTTGCAGACTCCAGTGCTTCACTTTTAGAGAGATGGGCTGACGCTTCCACCTGAAAGATCGTGCATGATGTCTTCTCCTCCACCTTGCCCAAGTCATCCATATCACCTTGTAACGCAGGTCTAACTGGGCCTCCTCATCATGGTCAGTCCAGATTATACTCTGACTTCAAGCTGCCATTACTGACATTACTTTGTATAAAGCAAAACCTAATAGCAGCTCTAGTGACAGTGATGCATCGTCCTTGACATGCTCAATATTTTCTATGCTCAATTTGAGGGGAAGAACATCAAATTACTTTTTCAGGCTCCCATAGTCCCCACAATACGGTAATATCAGTCACCGAGTCAGAGGTCTGAAATCCTTCACAAAAGCCATCCCCTGGAAAACCTGTGGCCCAGAAGGAACTCAGCTGGCCAGGCAGCCTCTGTGGAGGGAAATAGACAAATTACATTTTGGATCGGAACCCTTCTTCATCTGATCACCTGTTCATTTCCCTCCACACATGCTGCCTGGTACATGGTGTTCCTTCAGCAATTTTTTTTTTTTTAACAAGATTTGCAGCATCTGCACTCTCTTGTGCCCCCATATTTCTAGCTTCAATAGATTAATTGTTTGTGTTAAGTTGAATATATTTTTACTGTCAAGTAGTTTCAGATTTAATTCACACAGCCTCCTAAGATGGGGAAGGGGTGTTTTGCCACCTGGTTGGTTTCAGAAGTTCTAAGAGCAGAATTAGGCCATTTGGCCCATCATGTCTACTCCACCATACTATCATGATCTAACCTTCCCTCTCAACCCCATTATTCTGTTTTCCCTGCGTAACCCCTAACACCCCAACTAATCAGAAAACTGTCATTCTCCACATTAAAAATGTCCATTGACTAGGCCTCCACAGCAGTCTGTGGCAATGAATTCCACAGATTTACAGAGGCTATATCCTCTGGTCCAAGACCCTCTCACTAGTGGAAACATCCTCTCCACATTCACTCTATCCAGGCCTTTCACTATTCGGTAATTTTTAATGAAACGTATCCTCATCTTTCTAGACCAGCAAATGCAGGCCTAGTGCCATCAAACTCTCATCATATGTTAGTTCAAGTTCAAGTTCACATTTATTGTCACACGCACCAATTGGTACAGTGAGAGTTGAGTTACCATACAGCCATACAAATAAAAATAACACCATACACGATAGAGTTTAACATAAACATCCCCAAACAGCGGAATCAATGTTTCCCACTGTGATGGAAGGCAATAAAGTTCAATCATCTTCCTCTTTGTTCACCCGTGGTCGGGGCCTTTTAACCCTCCGTAGTCGCCACTACGGATGGCCCGATGTACAGGCCCTCTCTCAGGGATGATCGGAACTCCGGCGTCGGAATGGAGGAACCCAATCATTCCTGGGACCATTCTCGTAAACCTCCTCTGGACCCTCTCCAGCGCCAACACATTCTTCCTCAGGTTCTCAGATAGTAGGGGACTTATTCTGTTCACGTACCTGATGACAATTGTGTTAGTTTTGCCTGCACTGCATGTGGCTTTGACTAAAGATGCCTTGTACAAGCTGCCACCACTGGAAGATTTGCTGTTAGTAAATACAGATTTAGGGATTAGATGATGGCTCGCCATTGGCAGGATATTATGAGTCAGCGAGACAAATAACCTGCTAATCCCCATTCTTGATAATTACCAAAACATGCCCTCTGCTCAACTAGATACTGTATTTTGCTGGCTATTCATCACAGTTCTGATGAAAAGTCATGGACCTGCAGAGTTTAGTCTGTATCTTTTTTTTATATGGAGCCTTCCTGACCTCCTGAGAATTTCCAATTTTTTTTATTTTTCATTTTAATTCTCCACCATCTGTAACATTTTATATCGGATTATTACAGAGACATTGGAACCCAGCATTCACTATTTCAGAGAAGAAAGTGTTATCACAGAAACACAGGCTGGATCTTTCAACTGTAAGCATGAAAAATATCTTCAGTGCTTTAACCTGATCACCAAAAGCTTCCATATTCTTTTTCACAGTTCATTGTGCTGTTAACACAATGATTAATGGAAGTGAATACTGAAGTAGAAGCCAAAGATAGCCAGCCAGATGCAATAAAGTTGCATGAATAGCTATGTTGCACTGAACCCCCGATCATTTTCTTTTCCATTATCATTATTGCTACATCGAGGTTGGAGTCCCTGGGGGCCAAGGTGGAAGAGTAACATTGTAGAGAACAAAGGGGTGCCTGGCGTGTGGGGGCCACCGAGAATGAGAGGAACCGATGTGGGACACACACACGAAGAATGGACCAACAATATTAGGGTACTTTGTAACATTGTCAGCACCTTGTGGTGACTCTTTTGTGTACTGTGTTTGCAAAATAGTAATGATTTCACTGTACCTGCACAGTACGTGACAATAAAGTGTATAGCTATCTATCATCCCTCCCTCCCTCCCTCCCTCCCTCCCTCCCTTCCTTCCTCCCTCCCCTCCTTCCCTCCTTCCCTCCTTCCCTCCTTCCCTCATTGCCTCATTGCCTCATTGCCTCCTTGCCTCCTTGCCTCCTTGCCTCCTTGCCTCCTTGCCTCCTTCCCTCCTTCCCTCCTTCCCTCCTTCCCTCCTTCCCTCCTTCCCTCCTTCCCTCCTTCCCTCCTTCCCTCCCTCCCTGCAAGGGGATATTTTTGCCAGATTGGGTCACGAGTAATCAATATCCTGGAATGATGGCTCCCGGAGATATTTTTAGTTTCCATTTAGGAGTTATGTTCCACTCTTCCATGATCTCTTGTGACACAGTTCAAAAATTCATGCACTTCAAATTCATGCACCTTATATTAGATATTTTCTTGCGAGTTCCATTCCGCTTCCCAAGGAGATGAGAGATGGCTCGTAATATTAAGTAGTGGAATATATGGTCCGCTAATATAGATTCAAATGTAGCTACATTACATCTGACTTACTACTATCTAAATGAACACTACAAAGCACTGCTTCATAGGAATATCTGCATGACAAATATTGTTCACCTATCCATTCTTCACCAAGCTACCATTACAGCGTTGATTCTGACTACAGTTGCTGTCTGTACGGAATTTGTATGTTCTTCCTGTTACTTCATGAGTTTCCTTCTGGTACTCAGGTTTCCAGCCACAATCCAGAAATGTGCAGGTTTGCAGGTTAATTGTCTTCTGTAAATTGTCCCTAATGTGTAGGATAGAGCTAGTGTACTGGTGATTACTGGTCGAATGGACTCGGTGGGCCAAAGGGGCTGTTTCCGCACTGTATCTCTAAATAAATAAACTCAACGTGAGGATAATAAACATTTTCCTTCCTATAAGAACTTTATCAGTGTTACACACCACCAATTTAAGTTGTACACTACCCACTGGACTCTACCAGCAAACATGCAGCATTTCAATACTGAAGATGTTTAGGTTAATTTTAGTTTAAAGATACAGCAGGGTAACAGGCCCTTTGGCCCACCGAGTCTGCATCGACCAGCAATCCCCGCACATTAACACAAGCCTACACACACTAGGGACAATTTACACTTCTACCAAGTATACAAACCCAAGCCAATTAACCTACAAACTTGTACATCCTTGGAGTGTGGGAGAAACCGAAGATCTAGAAAAAAACCCACGTGATCATGGGGAGACTGTAAAACTCCGTACAGACAGCACCCGTAGACGGGATCGAACCCGGATCTCCGGCGCTGCAAGTGCTGTAAGGCAGCAACTTCTACCGCAGTGTCACCGTGCTACCTATGTCTGGAAAGCTAAGTGAAACTCACCGTACAATGATAGAAACATAGAAACATAGAAAATAGGGGCAGGAGGAGGCCATTCGGCCCTTCGAGCCAGCACCGCCATTCATTGTGATCATGGCTGATCATCCGCTATCAATAACCCGTGCCTGCCTTCTCCCCATATCCCTTTACTCCACTAGCCCCTAGAGCTTCTATCCAACTCTCTCTTAAATCCATCCAGTGATTTGGCCTCCACTGCCCTCTGTGGCAGGGAATTCCATAAATTCACAACTCTCTGGGTAAACACTTTTTTTCTCACCTCAGTCTTAAATGACCTCCCCTTTAATCTAAGACTGTGGCCCCTGGTTCTGGTCTCACCCAACATTGAGAACATCTTTCCTGCATCTAGCTTGTCCAGTCCTTTTATAATTTTATATGTTTCTATAAGATCCCCCCTCATCCTTCTAAACTCCAGTGAATACAAGCCTAGTCTTTTCAATCTTTCCTCATATGACAGTCACGCCATCCCAGGGATCAATCTCGTGAACCTACGCTGCACTGCCTCAATCACAAGGATGTCCTTCCTCAAATTAGGAGCTCAAATGATCCTCAAATGATCACGAATCACCAAACAGGATGGTGTGGTGCTCGTACCTATCCAGTATCATACCCTGATTCCTATTGATTATAAAACTCATACATTAGGTCATGTTAAAAGTAACTTAATTCAATGTCCATTTCCTTCTCTTCACACCAGATTATGTATTATGTATTTATGTATTATCAGAAGCTATTCCCTCTGACTTCTAGTAGTTTGGTTGTCGAGATGTCTGACGCTGTTACAATAATGTCTAATCAATAAAACCATTGGAGAATGGGGAGGGAAACCTTAAAGAAATAAAACTAAAAAGGTGAACAGTAAGATCTGAAACTACGTAACAGCAGCAACTTTGGAAACAAACAACAATCTGGTAACTTTAGAAATGAAAATAAGGTAATCAGAAGACTTGGATCTGTCTTAAATTTGGTCAGCTTGGTGCATTAACAGACTCAGCCAAGTTGTGAGAATTGCTGCTTGTCATGACCTGATCTATATGGGTTATGGTTTATTTTAATCCACTCAATATATCTTGTGTCCTGGCAACAGCTGAATGAAACAAAACCGGCCATTGGTTTGTTACATCATATTAGCTGGACAAACAATGGAAATCTCCATCTGACTTTCCAGCACCATTGGAAATAGTTTCAAGGTATTTGAATCTTATGAACGAGCACATAATGTACCTTTACACCATGTGATTGCCTGCAAGATTGAAAAGAAGCAGTGTTGGTCGCACTCTGTACTAAGTGGCAAACCTAGAGCGGATGTGCATCAGCAATCAGCATACATACATTTTGACTTAATGGTAAAAGTAGTGCACTCAGGATTAGTTACACACAGTTGGAAGCTGTCTGACCCCATCACTTTTATCTTTTCAAAGTGATCATGTTTCAGAAATATATGTGCACGCATAATCATGTTAGGATACAATTAATCTCCAATTATTACAATTTAAAATTCTGCACACAACCGCATTAATTCACATTTAATTTAATCTCCCAACTACAAAGGTCAAACCTATATTTCTTGGAATTTAAGGACTGCAAGTATACAATACCTTTGGGAATAGTGGGATTTGCACGCAATAAATTTTGGATATTTTATCTATTTCAATGAGCCTTCAACCATTGCAGTTTGGAATAGTTGCATATTTGATGCACGTATTTGCAAGTGCAATCTCTAATTTGAATTTTCTTTTTTCTACCTTGTGTTAATATGAAATCAAATCATGCTGCATCATGTATTGTTAGAATGAAATCATAGACAGTGAAAGCCCAATTAATGAAGCATTCGTGCAGTTTATATCATGGTAGCGTTGAAGATTCATGGAGAAGCTTTATCACTGCTGATTATAAATTGGGCCACATGGTGTGATAAGTCTGAGCTCAAGGCTGGATTGCATTTATTGTCTAGAGTCCATAATATCCAAGCTAATATTCGGAAGATGTCAACCAGTTAAAAATGTTCTGATCCAAGGTCACCTAACCTGTAATATTAAAGTACTTCTCTACATCGGCGAGGCCAAGAGCAGGCTCGGCGATCACTTCACTGAACACCTCCGCTCAGTCCATCATAACTTACCTGATCGCCTGGTGGCACAGCACTTCAACCCCCCGTCCCATTTCCAATCTGAGCTTTCTGTCCTGGGCCTCCTTCATTGTCAGAGTGAGGCCCAGTGCAAATTAGAGGAACAGCACCTCATATTTCGCTTGGCTAGTTTACACCCCAGCGGCATGAACATTGATTCTCTAACTTCAGATAGCCCTTGCTTTCTCTCTCCTTCCACTCCCCCTTCCCAGTTCTCCCACCAGTCTTACTGTCTCCGCCTACACGCTATCTTTGTCCCGCCCCGAAATGATGCTCATTCCTTTTCTCCATAGATGCTGCCTCACCCGCTGAGTTACTCCAGCATTTTGTGTCTCTCTTGCATGATTTACTTCTTGAATAAAGACTGTGCCTGGGTCACAAATGCCTGTCTTATGGAGTCCCATACTTACAAACATTCTCCCATAATATCTATCTATACTATTACTAAAACTCTCATCTTGACCACTTCCGGACTGCGTTGTTTTTAAATTTGCGCAAAACCAGTACCGTATATTGCAAGGATTTTTTTTGCCACCATACTCACTGTCTTCCTCTGCTCCACGCCACCAAGTTTTGTTCTGATCAGTGGAAGATTACAAAGGTTAAGCAGGTTTAAAAAATCGTGAGGTCAGCAGATTGGTCTTCTCACCTGTCAGTCATCAAGAATGTAATGCCACTTCCGGGGATGAGGAGAATAAAGCCCCGGAGGCTGTGCTTGAGTCAGTCAGCCCGGAAGCCATGGGTGAGAGTTGAGTCCAGAACTGTGAGTCCATATGCCGGGAGTGACTGAACTGTGAGTCCACAAGCCATGAGTGAACTGTGAGTCCACAAGCCATGGCTGAGTGAACTGTGAGACCACAAGCCGTGGCTGAGTAAATTGTGAGTCCGCAAGCCGTGGCTGAGCGAACTGTGAGTCCACATGCTATGAGTGAGTGAACTGTGAGTCCACAAGAATCAATTTGGCCCACCATGTCCATACTAGTCCTCCAGAAAGCTTCCCCCCCCACTGGCCACTGCCTGAATTTGTCCCCGTCACCCAGCTGCAGGCTGCTCCCCCTCCCCCACTGGCCCCCGACAGCCGCACCTGAAGCCGTGCCCCTCCCCAGGCTGCAGGATGCTCCACCCACCAGCCCCTGACTGCCCCCACCTGAAGCCGTGCCCCTCCCCAGGCTGCAGAATGCAACACGATTTGCAACTAGAAAGACTGAATAAATCTCCTCTTTAACATTTAAATTGTTGTCATATTTTAAGTTATTCACATTTTAAGTTTTAATAAATCCCTTTTCCACCTGCCGCGCCCGTCAGCTGCACCTGCGCAGTAATTTCTGCGAGTTCTATGTCACAATGGCAACCCAATGGGAGGGAGTGGCTGCGCTGCCAGAGAGCTGCTAAGAGTGGATGGGGGGGGGGGGGGTTTGAGGGGGGGATGGAGTGAGTGCGTCGGGGGGGGGGGAAGGGCAAGAGGCGGAGTGGGGAGGGTGAGGGGAGGAGGGGGAATCAGGGGTGTCACAGCGGGATCCCATCAGCCGTGCCTGCGCAGTCTATGCATGAGTGGTGGAATATTGGAATTGGTGGAAAGGTGAAATATTGCACTGGGGGACCAGCCCTCCTGTGTGAGAATGGGACCCAACGGCTCCCCTTAGTCTAGTTACATTTAAAAGTCTGATGTACATATTTATTCCTATGAACGGCAGAACTAGTTTCCCCTCTCTCTCCATGTTTAGTAATTGTTCTTTCATATCAGTATCACATGCTTTTGACAATAGTCAAATTACAATACTGAGGAGGCATGGTTATGATCTTATGATTGTGCATTTCCCCACTTTCAGACAAAAGCAACTTATGCGTGCCTGCAAAAATGGGAACCGATCTGTTACCCTGTTAATATTAAAATCAATGATTGTCCAATTTCCATTCCATAGTGAAATTGTGCAAAAAAATAATAACAAGGTAAATTCTAAACTTGAGTCCACAAGCCGTGGCTGAGTGAACTGTGAGTCCACAAGCCGTGGCTGAGTGAACTGTGAGTCCACAAGCCGTGGCTGAGTGAACTGTGAGTCCACAAGCCATGGCTGCTTGAACCGGCAAGAGGTGAAACCCCATGAAGAATACCATATCTGATTTATGTAGCGTTAGCAAATGTTCCTAAGATAATGCTTTGCAAAGTTCCTATTTTTTATCAGATCCTTTTGGCTGAAGCTACTCTGCCAGAGCGAACTGGAAGCTCTTGGAGACTTTCACTGTTCCTCCCAATCTTCTGCTCATACCAAGAAGAGAAAAAAACAAGCAAGGGAACTCAACTAGCTTCCACTTGCACACACAAACTATGGTTTAATGTTCCATGCCACGAGTCAGTTCTTGCAGCTTAAGTTTGAAAGGAGTGCTCCGATAGTTAAGTAGATGTTTATTAATCATACCATACCTGCACTTTTTAGTCTGCAAAACAAACGACTGGAGAAAAGATTGTAGTGCAATCTGAAGTAATGCAAAATGACGGAATAAGAAATGAGGGAGAGTTAAGAGGTTTGTTATTAAGATATACTGCGTGGAAACAGGCCCTTTGGCCCACCGGGTCCATGCTGACCTGCAATACCCACATAATAACACTATCCTACACACATTCAGGGCAATTATTACATTTACCAAACCAATTTACCTACCTACCTGTACATCTTTGGAGTTTGGAAGGAAACCGAAGATCCTGGAGAAAACCCACGCAGGTCACGGGGAGAACGTACAAACTCTGTACAGACAGCACCCATAGTCGGGATCGAACCCGGGTCTCCGGCACTGCAAATGCTGTAAGGCAGCACCTCCGGAAAGGGTGTGCGGAAAAGGTGATTGATTTAGGCGTCTGATAGCCATGGAGGAGAACCTATTCTCAAGTGTGAACATCAGCATGGAGGAAATATTGTGACCAGTTTTAACCGACTGAGGTTTGCAAGTTGGAAAGCCCGCAGATCCTTGCAGATGGAAGCTACAAGGACATGGCCAAGGTCCAGAAGTTTAGAGATTAACTTTATTTGGTAATATAGTGTTGAAAGCTAAACTATAGTCAATGAATAGCATCCTGACATCAAAGTTCTTATTGTCAAGGTGATTCAGTGCTGAATGCAGTATGAAGGGGAAGACATCCTCTGTGGATATTACCCTGCGCACAGATTGCAAATGGACCTGGTTGTCCAGAAGACTGGAGTGGATGTGGACCATTACCAGTTTTTTAAAGCACTTCATTGTGGTTGATGGATAGCCGGAGACAAGTTGTCATGGATCACAACATGGGGTGGCACGGTGGTGCAGCAGTAGAGTTTCAGCCTTACAGCGTCAGAGACCCAGGGTCGATCCCGTCTGTACAGAGTTGGTACATTCTCCCTGTGAACACGTGGGTTGCTCCGGTTTCCTCCCACATTCCAAAGACGTACAGGTTTGTAAGTTACTTGGCTTCAGTAAAAAAAAAATGTAAATTGTCTTTGGTGTGCAGGATAGGGCTAGTTTACGGGGATCACTGTTAGGTGTAGGTTCGGTTGGCCGAAGGGCCTGTTTCCCACTGTATCTCTAAGCTAAACTAAACAAACTCTGGGAGAACACTGCCCACAAGAGAGAGATGGGCAGAGAGAAATACTGGGACCACAAAAACAAAGAAATGCAGTGAATAAAGTCACATGATCGACAGTAGACAAAAGTGCTGGAGAAACTCAGCGGGTGAGGCAGCGAAGGAAATAGACAACGTTTTTCGGGTCGAAACCCTTCTTCGACACATGAGTTGTCAAAGAGAGAAAGCTGGTGGAAAGTGGTACAAGGAGGGGATGGGACCAGAATAGGCAAGTGACAGGGGGATTAACGACAGGAGCCATGGTTAGCAGATAGATGGAGATAGTAACAAAGGCTAGATGCGAAATGAAGTGAAAAAAAACTGCAGATGTGCAATCAGATAAGGGAGGAAGAAGAGGAGTGAAATGTAAAACTAGAGGCAGGGATGGTGGGTGGAAGCCAACTTCATCTGTGCTTTAAATGGAACTGCTTTTCTTCTGCCAGAGCATGTGGGAAGATTGCCCAGCCTCCGAACCGGGCGCCCTGTGGAAATTTGTCTTCATGGGGTCTCTAGTACACAGGAGCACCCGGGCAGGAGATGCTACTGCTGGTTGAAGCCCACACCAGTACTGGGCACTAGGACTTTCACGGATATATATGGACAAGTCCCATCAGTAGTCAGTAGTGCTGGCAATGGATCGGAAGATCAGGGCTAATGGAGTGTCATTGCCAGAAGGGTTGGGAGTTCCTTTTCTATGAACAGATTAATTATCGTGTAATTGATGCGAGGATCTTGCAACAGCAGCCACTGCTATTGGCGGATAGCATATATTTAGGCATCAGTTTGGGATGTTTTCAACCACATGTAATTGCCAACTAAAATGAGGTATCATTTTCACTGCACTGAAGGTGATTCTGCAACTACCATTTCATCTGTTGTACTTTTTGATAAATGAGGTAACTCCTGATATTTAATGTTAGAGTGGAATGCATTCTGTGAGAAGTTGAAATGTTAACTTCACACAAAGTTTGACAACAAAAAATAAAATTTCAACATTTCCTTATGAACAGAACCATCCCATCACAAACTAGAGAGCGGTCCTGACCTAACATCTACAGTACCTTATTGAAGACCCTCATACTATCGTTAATTGGACTTTACTGGACTTCATCTTGCACTAAATGTTATTCCCATCATCCTGCATCTGTACACTGTGGATGCCTTGATTGTAATCATGTATAATCTTTCTGCTGACTGGATAGCATAACAAATCTACTAACACATCTCAGTAGATGTGACAATAAACTAAACTGAATTAAACAAAACCTAAAGCTCCGACATTACTGGGAGATCGTATGGATTGATTTTCAATGCTTATGGTCAAGGCTGTGAAGGATTAATTTACACTTTGAATTTTCATTATTCTTTCAAAATGGTCTGCAAACTGCTCAATTAAATGAAAACATATTTATTTACAAAGTATCGTGCAGGAATTCTGTGAGAGGAGAAGGTAATATGGTTGAAAGCCTTCAAGGCGGACTGATGGCTGGGTCATTCCAAGTCAGACATTTAAAATGAATATCCTGAGTAACAGACAGGGGCTCTCAGAGTAAGGTGCTGAGAGCAGATGAAGAGTTGTCTATATAGGGGGCATCCGTTACCTGATTCAGTGAACCTGGTGACTGCCTTCAGAAGCTCTGATGTAGCTGGGGTTTTTTTTTTATTGCCACTGGTGTCCATTTGAAACATTCTAGCTCAATACAACAACCAGATTGTTCTGATAGATGGAGGATCAATGGCTTCTATCTTTTTGTTAATTGCAAACCATTGCAGCTCTCTCTCTCTGTCTTTGTTTGACTTGGCTCCCCCCCTTCTCTGCTGTATCTCATCGGCAGCTGGTTTATAGGCACGTGTACAGAGATACAGTGAAATGCTTGTTCCACATGCTGCCTAGTCAAATCATACTATCCATTCCTTCTCTCAAGAGTACCCGAAACGTCACCCATTCCTTGTCTCCAGAGATGCTGCCAGTCCTGTTGAGTTACTCCAGCATTTTGTGTCTATCTTCGGTTTAAACCAGCATCTGCAGTTCCTTCCTATACAATAGACCCTCTTCTGGAACAGCAGGCAGGGTGTTGCCACGTTCCGGCGCCAACTTCCAAGCCATTGAAAAGTCAGATCTTGGTCCAAGAATATGTGCAATGTCTTATTTCCTCACTTTGAAGCCCTGTGTCACGGTGGCACTGGATCGATGAAGTAGGGGCCGGCCCTCCTTCACCTGATGCCACTCATCTCCATTTGCTGCATCTCTCTCCCCCTGCTGTAGTCTCCGGCTGTCCTCTGCATCTTTCCAACATCTGCTACCATGGTCCCCTGCCTAATGCACCTCTCCCTGTTTGATTGAGCCATCCCCATCTGATGCATCTCTCTCCCTGTGTAGGAAGAAACTGCAGATGCTGGTTTAGACCGGTTAGACCCAAAAATGAAATAAAAGATATGCAAATGTCATTGTCTGTAACTCGTTTTCATTGAGCCCACAGCTAACAATTGCCGGTTTCCTTTATCATTGTTACTTTTTTGCATATCTATTATTCATTTGTTCTATCTCTCTCTACATCACAGATAGACACAAATTGCAGGAGTATCTCAACAGGCAGCATCTCCGTAGAGAAGGAATGGGTGACGTTTTGGGTCGAGACCCTTCTTCAGACTGAAAGTCATGGGTAAGGGAAACGAGATATAGACAATGATGCAGAGATATTGAAACAATGATTGAAAGATATGCAAAAAAGTAACGATGATAAAGGAAACAGGTCATTGTTAGCTGTAGTGAGGTGAGAATGAAAATTGGTGTGAGTTGGATGGAGGAGGGATGGAGAGAGAGGGACTGCAGAGGTCACTTGAAGTTAGAGAAATCAATATTCATACGCCTGTGTTAAATATGAGGTGCTGTTCCTCCAATTCGCGTTGAGCCTCACTCTGACAATGGAGGAGGCCTACGACAGAAAAGTCAATGTGGGAATGGCGAGGGGAATTAAAGTCTATATCTCTCGTTTTCCCTGACTCTCAGTCTGAAGAAGGGTCTCGATCCGAAACGTCACCTATTCCTTTTCTCCAGAGACGCTGCCTGACCCGCTGAGTTACTCCAGCTTTTTGCATCTCTCTCCCTGTCTGATTCACCTCTTCCCATCTAATGCAGTTCCCCATTAGGTACATCTCTAACCTTATTGTATCTCTCCAAGTTTGCTGTAGCTTCCTCCGGATCTGACGTAATTCGATCCCCATGAGGGGGGACCTCATTGAAACGTACCGAATAGTAAAAGGCTTGGATAGAGTGGATATGGAGAGGATGTTTCCACTAGTGGGAGCGACTAGGACTAGAGGTCATTGCCTCAGAATTAAATAATGTTCCTTTAGGAAGGAGATGAGAAAAAGTTTCTTTAGCCAGAGGGTGGTGAATCTGTGGAATTCTTTGCAGCAGAAGGCTGTGGAGGCCAAGTCAATGGATATTTTTAAAGCAGAGATAGATAGGATCTTGGTGTCAAGGGTTATGGGGACAAGGTAGGAGAATAGGGTTAGGAGGGAGAGAGAGATCAGCTATGATTGAATGGTGGAGTAGACTTGATGGGCCAAATTACCTAATTCTGCTCCCATCACATGACCTAATGACCCATTTGATGCATCTCCCCTTCTGGTGGATACATCAACTCCACTCCTGTGCTACCATGACATCCCTGTAAGGCAGCACCTCTGGAGAACATGGATAGGTGACATTTCGGGTCGGGACACTTCTTCAGACTGATTGTTGAGAGGTGGGGGTGGAAGAAAGCTAGAAGATAGGAGAGGCAGGATAAAGCATTGCAGATAATAGGTGGGCACTGGTGAAGTGGGTTCTGATAGACAAATGGTTGGCACAAAGGCCAGAGATAAAAGCAGAAGGCGAGAGACAGTATTGAAGTGTTGCGAATGCTGAAGCCAAAGGAAGGTGAGTGGGAGGGGTAAAGGAGAAATAAGTGGGAGTCCAGGTGTGGACAATGGTCGGGGGTGGGAGGTGGAGAAAGCCAAGGTGTGAGGGAGAAAGGCGAGGGAGAGGGGGGTTGTTAGAGGTTACCTAAAATTGGACAAATCAATGTTCATACTGTTGAGCTGTAAGCCACCAAAGGTGCTGGCCCTTTGGTTTGCATGTAGTCTAAAGGGCCTGCCCCACTTGGTGAATTTTTTGGCGACTACCGGCATCAGATCAGTGTCACCAAAATATTTTGAACATTTCAAAGTTGGCAACAAAAAAATGTTTTGCGACACTTGAAAAAACACCGGGCGTCCAACGTCATCACGCAGCGTCACGCTGCATCGTGCCGCAATTTTTTGGTGATCTGATACGTCAGTCAATGATGCCGGCAGTTGCCGAAAAATTCGCCAAGTGGGACAGGAGAGTTAAAATGGTTACCCACCGCATGATCCAGTGAGATTTGAGGAGGTCCACGTTAACCTATGTCTCATCTGTGGGTGAAGGATCCATCTCTGGTAGAAAGGGTGAAACCACATTTATTGAAATCCCTCACCCACATCTCCTCTGTTTCCTGTGGTTCTGCTCTTGCTCCTCATATCCCCAGACAGAACAAAGTTAGAGTTCCCCTGGTCCTCTTCTCTCAAAACGCCAACCTCTGCATCCAACACATCACCCTCCGACATTTCCGTCCCCTCCAACGTGATTCCCAACGCCACTCACATCTTCCCACATCCGCGCCATTCTGGTTTCTGCAGAGACCACTCCCACCACAACTCCTTGGTTCCCTCATCCCTTCTCACCCGAACCACCCCAACCCCAATGAATTGATCAACTTCAAACCCCCATGGACAACCAGTAGGATCAGTAGCAGGATACATTTTATCTTGCAAGATGAAGAATGTCTTTCAGTCAGAAGAAGGGTCCCAACCCACAACGTCACCCATCCTTTTTTTCTCCAGCGATGCTCCTGACCCGTTGAGTTACTCTAGCAGTTTGTGTCTATCTTCTGCATTTCATCTAAGTCTTCTGGTGATGCAATGATAGGTGGGTAAGCAAGTGGTAAGGTGGAAAGTTAATGTTCGGAAAGGGCCGTGGAGAGGCAAAAACCTGTAGTTAATTTACACCAATGGAGCATCAGCAACCTCCCTGCATATGACAACACCAGAGACTAAATGTCACAGCTTTACTGAAGAATGAGTGGCAAACAACAAAAGACACCAGTCCACCTCCATCCTGGCTGCTCCCTACAGACACTATCCCTTCTTAGGTTTCTTTGTTCTATCCTTCACCTGCCACGTTTGCCAGTTGTTTCTTACTAGGTACCTGTTCATCAATTCACATTATATCATGCCATTTTTACTCTGTTCTGATGCCACTGTCCAGGGCTGCAGACACCCTTAACCCAGAGCAAAGCAATCAGTGTGTAATTCCTCCAGTCTGACGGATTGAATTCACCATTCGTGGTGTAATCTCCTTGACACAGTTGACAGCAAATACAAATTGGATCACTGTGGTGCCACAAACCTTTCTTACATCTGTAAATGAGAACTTGAATCCCTCGTGGTCTCTCAGCTCTTCTCTATTCTTCCTAATCCGACCTGCAATCAGTCACAATGGACACTTCATGAACAGGAGGATTTTATTTTACATCTGGCTTTTCTGCGAGTTTGTGGTCTGAGCACCGACTTTAATAACTTCAAACCTTGCACATATTACTAATTTCTCCCTGGCACAGCAAAAAACCCAGTGTGGTGGATGGGGGGAGGTGTTGGAGGAGAGGGGTCGTGCAGGATGGGGAAGGGCATAAGGATGAAGACAAGTGCATTGAGAATTCAGTTGTATACCTTTTGCAGAGTTCTGCTTTTGGGCTGGGATTGGGATGAATAAAAACAAATCTTTGGTGAACTGGGACACCATTGGGAACTTAATTTTTTTAATACTCTCCAATTTGATGTACATTTTTCAAATTTATAATAGCACTGTTGGCTTTTATTATGGCATCTGATAGCTCCAGAGAATTATCCTTCATGGCTTATTCTTTCATGCTGTGAGTCTCATGTCTGTATGTCTTTGTATACAGGGCGAGTGATGCTGTGTTATACACTAACTCTGCCAGTGCAAATGTTTCTTTTGTGTCTTTTGAGAAGGCAGTAAAAATGTAATATAACTCTTGCCAACATACATATTCATTACCTTTACGCTTGATTCATTGATTGCTTTCCTTGCTACTGTTACTGGTTCCACCCTTCACAAATTTCAGTTTATTCAGGCAGTTATTACATTTATCAAACTACAACAGAATCTTGTAGTCTTTGGATGAACAAGCTAATTGTGGGTTTCCCAAACTCACTCCAACCTACATTAACCCCCTTCTTCTGCTGCACTTCCCTGGACTCCAGTTCATTGGCATGAAAATACTCAAAGCTTCTCATTCCCCTGGCTATATCTTTGTATATGTACTTCTCGTCATTCAAATGTCTCCAAGCGCCAGAGAGCCGGGTTCGAACCTGACCTCAGGTGCTGTCTGTGTGGGGTTAGCACAGTTTATCGTGATCGTACGGGTTTCCTCCAGCGCTCCAAATTTCCTCCCACATCCTCGAGATGTGTGGATGTGTGGGTTTATGATGCAATCATAAAGGAAGCACATCAGCGCATCTACTTCCTGAGAAGATTACGGAGATTCAGTATGTCAAAGAGGATTCTAGTGAACTTCTACAGGTGCACAGTAGAGAGCATACTGACTGGTTGCATGATGGCCTGGTTCAGCAACTTGAACGTCCAGGAGCTGGAAAAGACTGCAAAAGGTTGCAAACACTGCCCAGGCCATCACCGGCTCTGACCTCCCCACCATCGAAGGGATTTATCAAAAAGGCAGCCAACATCTTCAAAGACCTACATGATCCTGGCTGCACACTCATCTCACCACTTCCATTGGGAAGAAGGTACAGGAGCCTGAGAACTGTAACATCCTGGTTCAGGAACAGCTTCTTCCCTACAGCCATCAAGCTATTAAACACTACAACCTCAAAAGCTATGAACTACAATAGACTAGTATTATTATTATTATTGCACTTTTATTTTGTTCTATTTTTTCTGAGTTTTTGTTATGTTATTTATTATGATTACATATTCTGTTGTGCTGCAGCAAGTAAGAATCTCATTGTTCTATCTGGGACATATGACAATAAAACATTTTTGACTCTGGACTCTTGACTAATTGGCCTCGATAAAATTGTCCCCAGTATATAGGGAGTAGATGCGAAAGTGGGATGACATAGAGTGAACGGGTGATCAATGGTCAGCGTGGACTCAGTTGGCCGACGGGCTTGTTTCTTATGCTGTGTTTCACACAACCAGTCAAAGAAACATGTGTTTCTTATGTTTGTTTCAAACAACCAGTCAAATTCCCTCCCTCAATGCCTCCACGCAAACATGTCTCTCATTGCGTTCTGAAGTTAACTGAACACTTCTCTTTTTATCTATTAATTAAAGTGCTGGAGGAAAGGAGATGTGTAGGACATGATTTTTACGGAGCGTGCTGGGTGACTGGAATGTGCTGCCGGGGGGTGGTGGTGGAGACAGATACAACAGTGGTATTTTAGAGGCCTTTAGAGGTGTACATGGATATGCAAGAAATGCAAGGATATGGATCCCATGCAGACAGAGGAGATTTGTTCAATGGCATCATGTTCGGCATGGACATTGTGGATTGCAGGGCATGTTCCTGTGTTGTTCTGGTTCCATATTCTATGAACTCACTGTGAAAAATATACATCTTCTAGATGCTGGGACGCATCCTCAGTGATGTGACCTGGGGTCATCGGGTGTTTCGGGTCTCACAACATCAGACACCCTCGCCCAGGCGACCCAGCCGGGGTTGACCAGGCCTCGACTTGCGTCCCAGCAGCAACCGCCCACGGACCAGCCATCTTAATAACTACTCTGCAGGGGTTGGGAGATTCTAGTGCGTGGAGGGACTGGGCTCTGTGGGGTGAGTCCTGGCCGGGCTCCTCCTGCGTCTCACCAGGTTCAAGGCCTGTGCGCTGCACCTCCTTTTCCTTCTCTGAGCATTTCATTCCCGCTTGATGGATTTTTAGGCCATGGGTGGTTCATTAGGCCTTTCCATAGCTGAGTCAAGAAACATCTATGGAGGGAAATGGGCAGACAATGTTTCGGGTTGGGCATGGATGCTGCCCAACCTGCTGAGTTCCTCTAGCACTTTGTTTGTTAGTTAAGATTCCCTCATCTGCCGCCACCTTGTGCCTCTATTTCCGTTTTCAGTGCTCTCAGTTTCTGATTCCCTTTCTTCGTCCACTCACCTTCCACCGATCTACTGAGACATCTTTATTTTCACTTGAGAAACAACAGCTGTACATTTTAAGTTGTTTCATAAAACATGAGCTGCATTGTTTCAAATGGCCCTGATATTTCTGTGCTGTTTGACATTGAATTTGTCCAATCAAAACACTGTAAAAAAAAAAGGTAATTTCAACAAAACCATCCTCCATGAAATGCAGCCTTTACACTAATTGTTTAGAAAACCAGCCAATCAGAAACTTAGAAAATATCATTGAGATCAGATAAATTCAATGTAGATTTATGAAAGGTAAATTGTGTTTCTTAAACCTACTGGAGATTTTTATGGGAAATGTAACCGGTACAATAGATAAGGGAAAACTAATTGATGTGGTGTATATGGAATTTCAAAAGCGTTTGCTAAAATCCTACATCAGAGGTGGCCTGGTGGTGTAGTGACAGAGCTATTGCCTTACAGCGCCAGAGACCTGGGTTCGATCCTGACTACGGGTGCTGTCTGTACGGAGTTTGTACCTTCTCCCTGTGACTGCGTGGGTTTTCTCCAAAATCTTCGGTTTCCTTCCACACTCCAAAGATGCACAGGTTTGTAGGTTAATTGGTTTGGTCCTAGTGTGGTCCTAGTGGTTTGGTCCTAGGTAAATTGTCCCTAGTGTATATAGGAAAGTGTAATTGTGCGGGGATCGCTGGTCGGTGCGGACTCGGTGGGCCGCAGAGCCTGTTTCCGCGCTGTATCGCTAAACTGAACTTAACTAAAAGGTTAGTGAGCAAAATGAAAGCACATGGGATTGGGGTAAACACACTGGCTTAACAGAGAGGAGCAATAAATGATTATTTTTCTGTGTGGCAGGTAATGACTTGGTGAGGTTTTGCAGCAATCAGTACTTGTGTCACTTGTATCACAGCTATTCACCACATATGGAACTGATTAGGTTAAGGCAACCAAATGTAATATTTTTAAGGGTTACACAAAAAGCTGGAGAAACTCAGCGGGTGCAGCAGCATCAAAGGAGCGAAGGAGATAGGCGACGTTTCGGGTCGAGACCCTTCTTCAGACTTTTAAGCTGAATATTTTAAGCTAATATTTTTAAGCTTGCCTGGGTTGGTATTATGAGTTGTGAGAAGGGTGCAGAGAGTCTTTAAGATAACAGTTTGGAATTTGGAGATATCCATGGAAACAAGCCCTTTTACCCACCGAGTCCACACTGACCATCAATCGACCATTCACACCAGTTTCAAGTTATCCAACTTTCCGATCCACCCCCTACACATTAGGGGGAATTTTACAGAGGCCATTTAACCTACAAACCAGCATATCTTTGGATGTTGGAGGAAACGAGAGCACCTGGAGGAAACCCATGTGGTTACAGGGAGAACATGCAAACTCCACACAAACACCACCCAAGGTCAGGATCTTGGACAAACCTGTACATCTTTGGAGTGTGGGAGGAAACCGAAGTTCTCGGAGAAAACCCAGGCTGATCATGGGGAGAATACTCCATACAGACAGCACCCGTAGTCGGGATTGAACCCGGGTCTCTGGCACTGCATTTTGCTGTAAGGCAGCAACTCTACCGTTGTACCGACTGTCCAGGTAGGAAAAATTAGGCAGGATAAACAGAAAAAAATGAGCATTATTTATAGGGAAATGTTCATGTGCAAGGGCATTGAGATGTTCTTGCACTTAATTCATTGGAAAAAAAAACATGCAGGTTTCCACTAGTGGGAGAGTCTAGGACTAGAGGTCATAAACTCAGAATTGAAGGACGTTCTTTTAGGAAGGAGATGAGGAGAAATTTCTTTCGTCAGAGGGTGGTGAATCTGTGGAATTCTTTGCCACGGAAGGCTGTGGAGGCCAAGCCAGTGGATATATTTAAGGCAGAGATAGGCGGATTCTTGATTAGTACAGGTGTCAGAGGTTATGGGGAGAAGACAGGAGAATGGGAATAGGAGGGAGAGATAGATCATCCATGATTGAATGACGGAGTAGACTTAATGGACTAAATGGCCTAATTCTGCTTCTATCACTTAGGCTCTTAAAAACCACAAACCTACCTCAGCCCCGATCTACTATAGACTGGTTTGGATGTACTACATTCTTCAGTTTTCCACTATTATGCTCATCTTTGGATCGTTTACCTTGTAGTGGTGAAGAGGCTTGCGTGCCCCAATGATTCCATGAGTGAAGCCGTCGTAAGCACCGGCTTCTGGTAGGGCCACCCATGGCGGTAAGGTCGAGGATGAGGGTCCAGACCTAGAACGATCCAACCTACAAGACCTGAACGGCGGACCATGCGGACAAAGTTATCTTGAACTCAACGGCTGTGAAGGTGGATGAAGGCTGCAACAGATCTCTCAGCTCCAATCGTCTTGGTGTCCTTGCCGTTGGAATTAGTTGATTGATTTGTGAAGGACCGTGTGCTTCTTGGAGTGCAACATCAAGTACACGTTAAACAAACACACGCACAGGCCTCTTCGATCTGTGAGCAGCACAAAACTTTGGCGCTCGGGGAAGGGCGACGGGAGCAGGCCACGTGATGGTTGGATGCTCCTAGTCAAGAACCAGCATGGTAGCGGTGAATAAAAACAACCGAACGTAGACCATCATCCTCGACGTCGAGGGATAGCCATGACCGACTCTAGTATTAGATGTTCATAAATTCATGAGTTCTAGCAGCAGAATTAGGCCAATCAGCCCATCAAGTCCATTCAGCCATTCAATCATGTATCACTAAAGGTATACACAAAGTGCTGGAGTAACTCAATGGGACAGGTAGCATCTCTGGAGGTAAGGAATGGGTGGCATTTCGGGTCGAGCCCCGACTGAAGAAGGGTCTCCACCCGAAACATAACCTGTTCATTTTCTCCAGATATGTTGTCTGACCCGCTGAGTTACTCCAGCTTTTTGTGTCTATGCCGTTCTTGCATCTGGTTTAGTTTGACTCATACAGTGCGGAAACAGGCCCTTCGGCCCACCGAGTTCGCACCGATCAGCGATCCCCATACATTAATACTATGTGCTAACACTATATTCACACACTAAGGACAATTTACACTTATAACCAAGCCAATTAACCTACAAACTTGGATGTCTTTAGAGTGTGGGATGGAACTGAAGATCTCGGAGAAAAACCACGCGGTCATGGGCAGAAGATACAAACTCCGTGCAGAAAGCACCTGTGGTTGGGATTGAACCCGGGTCTCTGGTGCTGCAGGCGGTGTAAGGCAGCAACTCTGCCACTGTGCCACCGTCTGGTGGCACAAGTTTTCTGTCTTCTGCCCGATGTTCAGAATATAAGGTTGAGATCTGAGTACAGAAACTAGGCAATGGAACAATGACTAACTTCTTCAATGTTCTGTTGGGAGAATCTAGCAGAATGTACTCACAATATCTAAACAAAGGAATGATCTCTTGGGGCAGGCAACAGAGTTCTGAGTGGTCCAGAGAAAGGATTTTGTTGTGTACCTACTCTCTTTTAATTGACAGATGAGATGAGGTTGGAAGTAGGGCAAGGAGTGGTGTGATTTAAGTTAATAATCAATGAAGGTATCTGACACAGTTGTTGAAAAGTGTAGTGAAGAGAAACACAAGAAGGAGTGAGGTCAGGTCAAATGGAAGAATGAGTGAGAGGTCATATTTCAGATTGATGCTGTGATCAGCCTAAAGAGGCAACAGGAACTAACAAATCACTGCCAGAACTGTCAAAGGGAGAGAAAGATGGAGCCGGAGTGGGCGTGAGATGATATAGCTCCAGCGAAGATAGTTTCTCTGCTCCCTCAGCTAATTGGTAAACAAGTTTGATTGTAATTGTCCAGAAACTGCCTGTCCAGAAACCACTTAATTATTTCTCAATCTTTTGGGTAATCCGTGTCCTTTGAGAAAAGTGAAAATCACACTCAACCGTGCAGGTAATCAAGTGTTGATCTCTATGGTACTATTGCATGGATAGAACAGGTTTGGAGGTATATGGACCAAACGCAGGCAGGTGGGACTAGTGTAGCTGGGACATGCTGGCTGATGCGGGCATTGAGGGAAATGCAGGGATGTAATGTTGATGCTTCTAGCCAGAATGATTCTAGCCAGAATGCAGTTGAAGTATTGTGAGCAATTTTGGGCTCCATATCTGAGGAGGGATGTGCTGACATGGGAGAAGTCCCAGAAGAGGTTTACGAGAATGATCCCGGGGATGATTTGTATTGATGGCTGTTTGACGGCTCTGGACCTGTACTCGATGGAGTTTAGAAGGATGAGGGGAGATCTCATTTAAACTTACCAAATAATGAAAAGCCTGGATAGAGGGATGTGGAGAGGATGTTTCCACTGGTGGGAGACGCTAAGACCAGAGGGCACAGCCTTAGAATAAAAGAACATACCTTTAGAAAGGAGATGAGGAGGTACACCTTGACCCTGAAGGTAGCGAATCTGTGGAATTCATTGCCAAAGATGGCTGAGGGATATTTTTAAAGCGGAGATTGATAGGTTCTTGATTTGTAAGGGATGTCCAATGTCGGAAGCTCCAATGTCGCGGAAAGGTTCGACCAGCCCCGACATGAGGTTCAATCGTCCGGCGCGGGGAGCTGACATCCCCCCGATGCAGGAGCATATCGCCTTGACGCGGAGGGCCCACCGCCTGATACGGAAGTCAAGATCATCCCGTCAACGGAGGGCTCGAGGGAGAGCAAAGGGGAGAGATTTAACTATTTTTCCACTTCCATCACAGTGAGGAATGTGGAGCAGTCACAGTGATGGATGTTTATGTTAATATGTGTTTTGTGTGTCCCGTCGCTTTTTATTTTTCTGACTGACTTGACAAACAAAATTCCTCGTATGTTGCAAAACATATTTGACTAATAAAATATTATTGTGATAGTGATTGATTGATTGTGATGAAAAAGGATACGAGGAGAAAGCAAGTGATTGTGGAGAGGTCTAATTCTGCTCCAATGTCTCATGAAATTATATCCCTTCTACAGGTTCCTCTATTTCAAAGTCTTCAGATCTGTAGACAATTTGGTTTGATCTGTAAATTGCCATACAATAAGTCAATGAGTGAACAGTTATTTAAACCACTACAAAAAATGAACCCAGAGAAAGATTTGGGAATACCAATTGGCACAGGTTGGCTTATTTCTGTGTTTGTTTAATGTGTTTAGGGGAGAGAATTGAAATGATTCAGATTAAACAATTTAGTCTTTTCTCAATGTATTTTGTAATTCAGTTCAACGATTTTCCATTTTATTGGAAAATAATTCCAGTGTTAGACTTTGGTAGCAGGGTGAACATGTGATTCATAACTCTATGATGTGCTATAAGTCTTTTTTAATGTACTTATTAATTCACGGTGTGTGGATGTTGCTAGCAATGCCTATATTTATTGCCCGTTTATGATTACCCCTGAATGGAGGAGGCAGATTAGAGTCAACCAGGAAGCAAAAACTGCAGATGCAGTAAATCGAATATTAAAACATAAAATTCTGCAAACACTCAATAGTTCCGGCAGCTTCCGAGGAGAGTGAAAATGGAGCTAACATTTTAGGTTAATTATCTTTCTTCAGAACTGGCCTATTCTGATACAAAGCGGAAAGCTAGCTACCTGAACTTGTTGAATCCCCATCATAGCACTGCACCTGGTAGATATGAATGTGAGCTGATGTCATGCTTCATTAGAAAGAGGCAAGAAAGGGAGGACCTCGAGTGGGAGTGGGATGGAGCATTCAATCGATGGGTGTATCTGGTACAGGTAACTGCAGATGCTGGTTTAAACCGAAGATAGACACGAGCATCTCTGGAGAGAAGGAATGGGTGACGTTTTCTGTCAAGACCCTTTTTCAGACATTCTTCAGTCTGGTGAAGGGTCTCAATTTGAAACGTCACCCATTCCTTCTCTCCAGAGATGCTGCCTGTCCCGTTGAGTTACTCCAGAATTTTGCGTCTGTCTTCAATTGATAGGCACTTGGAAACTCAGAACTACTTTCCTGGAATGAATGGAGGTGCACTGTAAAGCACTCACTGAATCTGCATTTGGTTTGGCCACATCACGAGCACTGACTGCACACTAAGTTACTCCAGCACTTTGTGTCTATCGTTGGTGTAAACCAGCATCTGTATGTCTTTGTTTCTAGCTTCTGGAATGAAGAAATGCTCGGGAAAAACTACTTCCCCTGTTGGGACTGCATGGTCCCAGGACAACATAATGATGGTTTCGCTTTCGAAAGACGTGTCAAGGTAACAGGTATCAAGCTAGCACCCAACATCACTACTCACAAACTTCCAAAACAGTACTAAAGTTATTACTGATGGACAGAGCTTCTATATGTGAATGGTAGACACAAAGTGCTGGAGTAACTCAGTGGATCAGGCAGATCAGATGCTGCCTGACCCGTTAGGTTACTCCAGCACTTTGTGTCTATCATTGGTGTAAACCAGCATCTGCATTTCTTTCTTTCTAGCTTCTATGTATCTTTCATTGCTCTGCAGATGTGATTGCGTTCTGAATCCTATTAAGAGTGAAATTGTCATCATACAATGATGTGGTATTGGTCTATTATTGCCACATGTATTGGGGATAGAGTGAAACAATTTTGTTGATGGCACCAAAGATGGAGAATGTGTTGGACACCAAACACGCAGAATAAAGAATAATAGTGCAGGGGGTGGCACAGTGGCGCAGCGATAGGGTTGCTGCCTCAAAGCGCCAGAGACCAGGGTTCAATCCTGTCTATGGATGCTGTCCGTACGGAGTTTGCACGTTCTCCCCGTGACCTGTGTGGGTTTTCTCCGGGATCTCCGGTTTCCTCCCACACTCCAAAGACACACAGGTTTGTAGGTTAATTGGTTTGGTATAATTGTAAATTGTCCTCAGAGTGTGTAGGAGAATGTTAGTGTGCAGGGATCGCAGACTTGGCGAGCCGAAGGACATGTTTCCGCGCTGTATTTCTAAACTAACATAAACAAGTTTTCAGTAGTGATTTTATATTATTTATGTAGGACATCATTGGATAAAGAAATAGCAAAGAGGGTTCAGGAAGATCATACCACATTAATTATCAGCACAATATATCTGGCTGAATAAATGGCACATTCTGTTAGTCATGATTCTTGAATTATTGACAAGTGTATTGAAACTGGACAATTTACATATGAGAGAAAAAAAATGGTGCCTGAAAAGTTGGACTGTCTGAGTTAATCATTAGATTCTTGATATTACACTATGTGGGTGAACTGTAAATCAAACTCTACCAATGTGGTGTAGGGCAAAAGATGCTGTGGAGATATGGCTGACTGGCATACACATTCATTGAATTCCCTGGTTGTATTGAGTACAGGTTGGATCAGTTCATGTTCAATGATGCAAGAAAATGAGGAAGTTATAACTTGGGACTGGATGTCAAGTATCTCAACAAGCTTTGGGAGTTTGCTACTAGCGAGAGAGAGACAAAGAGACGCTGGGATGAGGAGAACAAAGAAGCACTGTAAAAATGGTCACATGATGGACATCTGGTGATAGTAGAGCTGAAGATAACTTCATGGCTTTGTAGTGTGGCCTTGAGAAGATAAGGTGTTTGGGAACGGCCATTTTGCAAAGGAACTGTATGATGCGAATGAAAATATGAACAGGCAACATAATTAAGAACTCTCTAGCCTAATAAAGAACAAAGATGCATTTTGTTTATTCAGCACTTGGATGAGTGACAACTTGAAATGATTGACTTCAGAATTGTGAGAGTCTTGGGTGAGAACAAAGGCTTCCTTTGGGAGTTTGAAGGAAAAAAATAGTATAAAAGAAGGACAGTCTGAGACTTTGGGGGCGACAACGAGGGAACAACAATGGCAAGTAGAAGGGACCTGAGTTTGAAGCTCAGAAAAGATTACCGCCTACCAATAGAGTGAATCTGGCCAATTCATTCATGCGGGTAATATCTGAGCCCAAGTCATGAGTTTCAGTTTAAGAAGTGATAAGTTGAAATAGTAAAGTAAATGAGAAGTTATTAGAAGTCAATTGTTTGCATGCATGTTTAAGTTACTCAAGTGTTAATAAAGATTAAGTTGTACTAAACATTGGTTTAGAGTATTTTGTTGATACCCCTATCGAGGTAATAGGGTCAACAAAGTTGAACACTGGAGATAACTATGCATCATGGATAATGGACTAAAATCACAAACTTATTCAATTATTACTGATGGACAAAGTGAGCCAACAGCTCGATGTGTTTTGTTGCTCTGCAGACATGAAACTGTTTTGAAAACTATCAAGCGGTAGATTGGAAGATCGGTATTTCATCCTTAACAGATGAGAGGACCGTTCAAGAGTCTAATAATAGCAGGGAAGAAGCAGTTTGTGAATCTGGTGATATCTAGTATCAAGCTTTGTATCCTCCAGCTGATGTGAGAGGAGAGAAGGGAGAATGACCAGAGGGTCAGCAGTCCTTGATATTGTTGGTTGCTTTCCTGAGGCAGCATGAAGTGTAGATGGAGTTGATGGTGAGGAATTAGCTAGCATGATAGACTGGGCTGCATGCACGACTCTGTGCAGTTTCTTTTTTTTTTTAACCAAAAAATAGATCTTTTTAAATATTTACAATACAATTTACAATACCAAGTTATTCAAAACAAAACCCCCCCACCACAATACAAGTAAAACAAATGTTCCCTAAACAACCACTTCCCCATCCTTATTAAAGATGCAATCCACCCCCGCGGTGCCCAGCGGTCCTGGAAATTCCTCAGGGCACCCGTGGACAGTGCGTAGTCCATCTCTAGTATCACCCATAAACCTGGAAAAAGGGCAGGCAGTCGGCTCGGGCAGAGCCCACCTCCGCCTGCCGGCTCGACTCGCGGATGGCCAGCTTGGCCAGGCCTACGAGCAACCTAACCAGGACATCTTCAGCTCTACCCCCCTGTAGTTTCTTGCTGGGCAGAGCAGCTGCATTACCAAACTGTGAGCCATCTCGATAAGATGCTTGCTACAGTCCATCTGTAGAAGCCGGACAGAGTTATTGGAGACATGCAAACTCCTTAGCCTTCTGAAGAAGTAGAGGCATTGGAGTGTGCTCTGGGCTTTATCGATGATGTGATTCAGTGAGTGAGAGTGTGATTGTACTCACTACTCCCATCTCTGCTCAGCCCAACCCAGCCTCTGATTGTGGCAGCTCTGTGGGAGCGTTGGTGGGGACACAAAGCTCATGGAAATGTCCCATTCCCACCCAGCTGAAGATACCTGCAGCCCCGATGTTCAGAATAAACACTCGCTCATACATACAGGCTACCCACCCAGAAGTGGGTGGCTTGTAACCTGGGGTGGATCTGCACTGCTTTGATCAAGTGTGATTGATCAGATCTTTTCTTAGCTCTCCAGCTATTCTTTGAAACATTTGGGTCTCTTCTCTCCAGAGATGCTGCCTGCCCTGCTGAGTTACTCCAACATTTTGTCTATCTTCAATTGAAACCAGCATCTGAGGTTCTTTCCTACACATTAAAATGATGCATTTTGCTTCATCATTTGACACCATGAAAATGTTTGTTGGCTGGTCAATTAGCTCCATACATCACGGCAGCTGGGTACCAGGGCCCTGAAAGCAGTCAGCGACAGAACAAATGGAATATTTTGTCAACATTGACAATATGTGGAGCATTCTCTTTGATTAGCGTTGGGTACAATTGGTTGCAAAACAACACCCTCTCGTCCAAGTAACAATCTGCTGCCTAATTCCATGATTGTTCACACCTGCATCTCAAGGGGATTGACCACTGTTGCAGGGAATGTTGAGAATGACAAGGTTATAGTTTGGTTCAGCCTGGAGCTTACATACAGCTGCTCTCGGTTACTGTATTTAGCAGACAGGTCTCCCAAAGATTAACAATACGATACGCTAGAACTTTATTTATCCCAGGAGAGAAATTGATCTGCATAAAAATACAAAATACATGAAACATGAATTTGGAAGGGCTTGGGGGATGTGTAAAGATTGGAGAGGGAGGGAAGAAGGGGTGGGGGGGGGCGGGAGGGAAGTCAGTCTCAGTCTACCCCATGGCAGAAAGAGGAGGAGTTGTACAGTTTGATAGCCACAGGGAAGAAGGATCTCCTGTGGCGTTCTGTCCTGCATCTTGGTGGAACCAATCTGTTGCTGAAGGTGCTCC
The DNA here is from genome assembly GCA_035221665.1 of Okamejei kenojei. Classification (NCBI taxonomy): domain Eukaryota; kingdom Metazoa; phylum Chordata; class Chondrichthyes; order Rajiformes; family Rajidae; genus Okamejei; species Okamejei kenojei. The sequence goes on from CM069137.1 coordinate 87,437,640, forward strand.
TCAGGTTGACCAGCGTGTCTTGGAGGGGGTGAGCTGTATTGTCCAGGATGCTCCACAGTTTGAGGAGCATCCTCCACTCCTAGACCACCTCCCATGAATCCAACTCCGCCCCCAGGACGGAGCCAGCCATCCTGATGTGTTTGTTGATCCTATTGGCGTCCGCAGCCTTAACCAACGACGTCTTTATGAGGGGATTCCACTTGGCGAGTAGAGGTCTGGACATTTATGGTATCTACATATTAGATATATGGAAGGGAGATTTCTAATCAACAAGAAACACAAGATTAAAGTTAACTTTGGGGAAAGACAAAGATGAAAGGTTACAGAGACATTAATTAATGATGGTTTATTTCAACTCCACAAGTAACCATTGTGTCATGAGGGCATAAAATTCCTACAGTCACTGTAGCATCTTGAAGCAGCTTGGGCTTGCTCACACTGTTTCCCGATGTACTTGTACATCTCTAAGGCCTTTATTAAAACGACTCGTTCGATAGACTCACCACTGATCTACGAGCTGTTTTATTTTGTGTCTGTGCCTATCTGAGTAAAGTCTGATATAGGGTACGGGCAAAGTACAAAATTCTCTCCTACAATGGGTGGCCACGGTGGCGCAGCGGTAGAGTTGCTGCCTTACAGCGCTTGCAGCGCCGGACACCCGGATTCTATCCCGACTACGGGTGCTGTCTGTACAGAGTTTGTATGTTCTCCCCCTGACCCACGTGGATTTTCTCCGAAATCTTCGGTTTCCTCCCACGCTCCAAAGACGTACAGGTATGCAGGGTAATTGGCTTGGTGTATGTGTAAATTGTCCCTAGTGTGTGTAGGATTGTGTTAGTGTGCGGGGATCGCTGGTCGGTGCGGACTCGGTGGACCGAAGGGCCTGTTTCCACCTTGTATCTCTAAACTAAACTAAAACTAAACTAAACTAAACAATCACCGTGGCAGAAAATGGGAGGGGAGTTAGCAACCTTGGTGTGTAGTCCACTGTCACTATTAACCTGCCATGCTAGACCTAGTCTGCTCCTGCTCAGCAAAGTCTCTAAGTTGCTGGATTGTGGCGGGCTCCATGGAACAGAAGATGGCAGTGCATCCTGAGCCCCTGCCCATGGACAATCGACAATAGACATTAGGTCATTCGGCCCTTTGAGCCAGCACCGCCATTCAATGTGATCAGGGCTGATCATTCACAATCAGAACCCTGTTCCTGCCTTCTCCCCATATCCCTTGACTACGCTATCTTTAAGAGCCCTATCAAGCTCTCTCTTGAAAGTATCCAGATAACCGGCTTCCACCCCCCTCTGAGGCAGAGAATTCCACAGACTCACAACTCTCTGTGTCTCTGAAACGACAATTACCATGATGGCTACTTGGCAGCTTCGACTATAGGTCTATCGCACCATCTCAGTGTCAAGGATGATCCCAGAAATACATCCAGCAATTGATATTAACTTGAAACAAGATCAATTATTTATTTTTAAAATTATAGATGGTAATGCATTATATTTAAAAACACTTTTAGCTGATTAAATTAATTGAAAACTTTAAGGTGAGAGTCAAAGAAAAGCAACCACTTCACCTACTTTTGTAATGACAGTCAGACACGCTGTGTAAATGAATGGGCAGGGCATATATGTTGGTGGACTCTTATGATGGAGTGTAAGTTTAGATATGCTACACAGAAGGAAAACGCTACGATTTATTGACCCAAGCACTGCAGCTTGCCAGCAGATCTCTATTGAATCACAGTTAGTGCAATCTAGCTCCACATCATTAGGAGTTACCAAGGTATTAGTGTGTTAGATGTGATTATTCCCCTAATATATCTCCCACCATCTGCGCAGCGCCATTTATGTGGACGTGTCAATGAGGAAATATCTGTTTATTTGTCAAATAGATTTAAGGAGAAAGCCTAAAAACATTACATGTGAGATTGACTGTGGGGGAAGTAAGCAGAGTCGGGTGGCATGGGAGCGCAGCAGTAGAGTTGCTGCCTTACAGCGCTAACAGCGCCAGAAACCCGTGTTTGATCTTGCCTACGGGTGCTGTCCATGCGGAGCTTATACGTTCTCCCCGTGACCGGCATGGGTTATCTCCGAGAACTTTGGTTTCCTGCCACACTCCAAAATGCGGTCTCCGTGGACCGAAGGGACTGTTTCCGCGCTTTATCTCTTAACTAAATTAAACTAAATAGTTTAGGATGCCTGATTTAATATGTGGAGGCGTTTGTGTCCTGAAATATCTTTTGCCTTTGGGGGTCTCTGGTCACAAATTGGTGTCTGTACCTCCGTTCACTCTCCTTAAAACTTCTTTTTCCATCATTAGATGTCTAACATCTCATGGGATAGAAACATAGAAAAATAGCTGCAGGAGTAGGCCATTCAGCCCTTCAAGCCAGCACCTCCATTCAATATGATCATGGCTGATCATCCTGCTTTTTCTCCATACCCCTTGATTCCTTTAGCCCTGAAAGCTAAATCTAACTCTCCCTTGAATAATCCAGTAAATCGGCCTCCACTGCTTTCTGTGGCAGAGAATTCCACAGATTCACAACTCTGGGTGAAAAAAATGTTTCCTCATCTCAGTCTTAAATGGCCTACCTCTTATTCTTAAACTGTGACCCCTGGTTCTGGACTCCCCCAACAAGGGGAACATTTTTCCTGCATCTAGCATGTCCATTCCTTTAAGAATTTTATATGTTTCTATAAGATGCCTGGAAGTGGTGTTCACAGCTCACAGTTGAACTAGGCATGAATAGTAAGATTAAACGAGAACTTACCTGTTCGAAGTTTGATCTTTATTTTATGAGGAGTTACTTCGAGGGATTACGTGAAGAAGCCCCGCCAGGCTTACGCGCGTCATACTTCAAAGCAGCGGCGTAAAAAACACAGAAACCAATAGCCGAAGTAAGATAGTAAGGCTTACAAAAGACTAGAACTACCAGATGATCGTTTAGGTTATGAGGGTCGGGAGCGGAGGGCACGTAATCCCTCATCGTAACTCCTCATAAAATAAAGATCAAACTTCGAACAGGTAAGTTCTCGTTTAATCTTACTATTTTACTTCGGAGTCACGTGAGTGACTACGTGAAGATTTTGAAGCTCTGTGTTTTTCATGCTGTAGATTCATTCCATATGACACACTGATTCAGTTGACACAGTAGTGAGTAAATAATATTATTGAACATTGCTTGAATTATTCAATAACTATGTTAATAATAATAACAATGAAAGTAATAACCCCTCTATCCCAGGGGAAAATAACAATAATGATATGAAACAAAGCAAACAATTTGAACAGAACACAACATAGTATGTGCAAACCCTGGCACTGTGACAACAGGTTTATCATAAATCTAGAAAGTTACTTCTTTACACCATCCTGCGGCCTCTAGAATTTGGTTGAACGGCATGTCCTGCGCCTTCGCAGCGGACATTGATGCCGCCCTTGTGGAGTTGAGATTTAACACATGAGTGTGAACTCCAACTAAATACAGAACCTGTTTTAACCATCTAGAATAGTTTGTACTGTCACTTTTATTTTTTTTTTTATTTTTTAATATTGTGGGTAATGAGCATTGGTGTCCTCAAAATATTCCAACTGGAATTTAAACTGGAGGTGGTGAAGGGAGGGGTTTAGCCAGAGAGGGTTATTGGGAAAATCATGGTTTGGTGGAGATTATTCCATGCTTTAATAGTGCATGGGAAGAACGAATTGCTGTACACATCTGTCTTTGTGGCTGGGACCACAAATTGGATTGAATGCCTTGGATCAAATTGGAGCGAATTGGAGTCAGATGCTTACCACACACAATGTTTGGTCGACAGGGTATGCTTTAAAGATTACCTTGGTTCCAGCCTTCCCTGGCTTGCTTTGCTTGCTTAGATCATAGACATAAAATGTAATTTCATTTACAGACAACGGCATACAATCTAAGAGCAGCATTTGTAATGTTTGTACTCATTGTGCTGATACTAATGACATGAGCATAACCACTTTAAATATTAAGTTCTGAAAAGACAGTGACGTAATTGGAACCCACTGCCGAAGCAATATGAGAATTATACTGACATCCCAGATTTCTGTATATCTGTGTTTGGTAGGATTTTATTAAAATTCCTCTAATAAATCGGGATATTAATGGGTGAACCCGATAGATTGTCATTCTGAATGTGTCCTAAATAGGAGGACAAAGTACTCCGAGCACTATTAATGGCATTATATCTCAGGTGCAACATAGCAAGGAACTCCAATGTATCCAATATGTTTGCAGTATGATAAAATATATCTGACTGTATACAAAAGATTTCCCATTTCCTTATATGAGACATATATTGTTTCTTAGTGCTATCTCTCCAAGCTGCAGTTATAACATCCATTGTCCTATCCGACAGTCCATCAGAACCTGCAGATTAACAATTAATATGATCATGTAATGGATGACTTCTCCTGTACTGGATGTACCAACAATTACTGCGGCTGGGGATTGTCATGAATGGCTGAGTCATCATTCTGAGCACCAATGGGAACAATGGCTGTGTAGACCAGTTTGGAACCACCAAACGCCTGCGGCGGAGTCTTGCTCTATTTGGTGACATTGCCTAATCAGGCAAAATGGGGAAACATAGAAGATTATACTTCCCCAATGTAGCGAGAATGCATCCACCGCTACTGCTCCTGGGTCTGGCTCCTATGACATATTTAGGCAACTGGAGATTTAATCTGGACGCAAACAGATCAATATTTGGTACCCATACCGACTGACAATCTTTTTGAACTTCTGGATTTACCATCCATTCTGTATTGTTATTGAACTTCCTTGATCTGTTGTCTGCCACCATATTGTCTCTCCCACAGCTGTGGTATTGTCTACTTGTAATTGAACATGTAAGTCATTCATTGTAGAACAATAATCTATCAATGCATAAACCGCCCAATAACTCCAAATAATTCATACCATGTGTTAGGAGAATTAATCGTCTTGGACAGTCCATCACCACCTCAACTGGTGGCGCTGTCCTTACCTCCCCATCCGAGAGCACTCCCATCAGTTTGTAATACCACTGAAGGTTGCTGAACCAAAATATATTCTAGTAGCTTGTGCAACATTAAGAATCCACCATTGCAATTCAGCTAAAGCTTTAGTTGGTAACTGCATGGACCTATCAATACCTGCACGCTTTTTATTTGATTTGTATTTATTTATTTATATATATATATTTTTTTTCCTTCTCATTTTATTTATTTATTTATTTATTTTGAAATCTATTTGTTTATTCATTTATTTATTTTTTAATTTTATTTTTTAAATTTATTTATTTGAACTTTTTTATTTTAAGTGCTTGTCCTCTGGCTCTCAGCAGACTTTGATAATGCAGAGGTCCAAACTCAACAGCAGGAATGCTGCTACCATTTACCAATACCCGTAGCTACTTCTCGGATGGAGGGATAAGGTCTCTCAGCAAGACAAGTACAGACATTTGTAATATTCCCAACCTTATCTGTTAACAAGTTACTGACATATCATTACTGAATTCGTGACAAACCCCAAATAATCAATTGTTTGGGATGGCTGTAACTTAAATGTTGTTGGATGGGCAGAACCCTAGCCTTTCAATAGGCTTATGATTGCTGAACCAGTTCTTCAGCTGTCTCCTGAGTGGCATTTACAATTAACATATCCTCTAGATAAGCCATTACAATGTGATTCTGAGTCCTCAGTAACACCAGTGCTGGCTTCAATAATTATGTGAACAGCCTGAGTGCTGAAGTTAACCCATTAAGTAATTCTTTAAATTGTCTCAGAATCATCAAATTAACTTAAAGTACCCGCGATAATGATGCACTGGTACTGAATAATAAGGGTTTTTTTGGGTTTTTTTTTATGTCTATAGTAACCATATAGCAGCCTTGTGATAACAACTGCGTTACGGTGTTGAAGGTGTACTTTATTGAATGCCTATACTGAACATATGAATTAAGTTTGTGAGGTCCAGAATGATTCTGCAACCCCCATCTTCTTCTGTCTGGGATATATTTTATACCTGACGAGTTTCTGGAGCAAACACCAAACTGATCAATATTATGCAGCATCATTCATTTTAAAATCATTGTAATCTTACACCCAACCAGAGGTTGTACCCAAGAATTCTATGCGTGATGGAATAAAGTTACTGTACCTCTGTAATTGAACCAGAATTTGTTTTGGCAAATTTTCACCAATAATTAATCTGGTTATTGTTTGTCCTACATAGTCCTGCATTTTTGGGTATAAGGGGGTACACAAAAGGCTGGAGTAACTCAGCGGGTGCAGCAGCATCTAAGGAGCGAAGGAGATGGGCGACGTTTCGGGTCGAGACCCTTCTTCAGACTGGTCAGGGATCAGGGAAACGAGAGATATAGGAGGTTGTGGAACTGTCTCCGTAGGGAGGAGGAGAACTTCTTCAAAGTAGGCATACCTTGAGGAGATATCGCAGTGGAGTAGACAAAGTGTTAAAGAAGGAACAGCAGATGCTGGAGAATCGAGGGTACACAAAAGGCTGGAGAAACTCAGCGGGTGCAGCAGCATCTAAGGAGCGAAGGAGATGGGTGACGTTTCAGGTCGAGACCCTTCTTCAGACTGGTCAGGGATCAGGGAAACGAGAGATATAGGAGGTTGTGGAACTGTCTCCGTAGGGAGGAGGATAACTTCTTCAAAGTAGGCATACCTTGAGGAGATATCGCAGTGGAGTAGATAAAGTGTTAAAGAAGGAACTGCAGATGCTGGAGAATTGAGGGTAAATTATACCCTTTTTGGGTATAATGTTGGCCAAATGGCAATTTTCATCATACAATTAGGTTCGAATAGGCACTGCAGAGTAACGCAAGCCTGTTTTATGTTTTTGGTCATTTATCGACCCTTGTATGTTTTCCCCAAATGCAGTGATGCCAACTGAATATCAGCTAGAGGACATGCTGGAAACATATTTCCTGCCCTCGCATCGTAACACTCATGAGTGCCCAAATTACTGAGTTTACAGTTGGCACCCTGAGCAAGGCACAATAGACAGGTGTTAATTTATACACTGTTTCAGTCATAACAGTTTCTTGGAGCAGGTGAGAAACCAAATAATGTTGGCAGCCAGGTCTCATCCATAGCCTCACCAGTCCATACTGATATAGCAAACTTGATGCTACATCGGGAACACCCGGAGCGTGGCTCTTGTGCTCTGGTGTATACATATAAGTAGGGACACCAGCTTCAGTGTCAGTCTCCTCCTGCCCTGATACTCCCGAGTCTTGCTCTAGGAGGCCTCATCCAGACCTAACAAGGCACTGGAGAGCCAGATTCCCTTTTTTTTTTCCTTCTTAATAGGCACCATACTCAGTGTATGGAAACTCCTTCGGCAGCTGACTGGGAATCTTTGGGTCTTTGGACCCTTGACTGAGTAAGTGTGGAGCATTTTCTCCATTTTTAGTCTCCCCCATAATCTTGTCCTTTTTTGGAGGAGAGTAACTTTATTTCCATTCCCTTGTGTATTTGTGCATAATCATATATGTTCATGTTTAGAATTCTGACAGGCACATTCTATTTGCAGAATATTTATATTATTCTCAGTTTTACACAGTTCTCCCAATATAAGGGTTGATGTGGCTGTATTGGGAGAACCCATCTCTCTGCCTCTGCTGGCCCCAGAATCAACCTTTGTATTTACCTGCTTGTTCTCTCAGAGCAGGGGTGAAAGTTTAATAATGCACATATCATACACATCAACTAAGGAACTGCACCTGGTAATACATACACAGAGCAGACCTTGTATGCTTACCTATCGTTGTGGCCTCAGCCCAAACGACTTTAGAGCAGCTGGAGGAAATTACCTACGGAATAACGGCCACCGGTAACGGAACCGGCACCGTACCTATCTATTTTGCCGATCGCTGCGATGGGACCGCAATACTGCGTGGCCCATGCTTGCTCCTCCCGCTGAACAGGCTCCTGCTGACTCACAAGCCAGCCTTACGGAGCTTAAATTTCGCTGGAAGTTTTAAAAAACTTACCTGCGAGGTTTCTCACTTACCGACTGGTGGAGCTGCGCTCTCCAGCTCCGTTCAGTGCGACATGCGTCGACCTAATGACGTGCATGCGCCTGGCGGGGCTTCTTTACTCCGAAGTAAAATAACACCCTACTGTTGAGTTATTGCCCACAGAGAAGATAGCTCAATAAGGGCATCCTCCAGTGACGTTGAAGATCAGGCATCCAAAATAACTCCATCTGCTAGTCAGCATTTAGCTTTTTTGACCTGTAGTTTTTATCTACTTATTGGGATCTTTTATTTTTAAACACTGTTGGTAGGATTAACAATTCTCTAATCAGTCATGAAACACAACGGTGATCAATTTAAAAGTAACACAAGTGCTCCCCATTGACATATATAAGTTGGATTGCTATAAAACCTACTGCGGTTTGCCTGAATCTTCCAATGTGATGTCATTGGAATGTGCCTACAATGAATATACACTTGTGGAGGAAAGAACTGCTTTAATATCAAGGGAGGGGAGGGGAGGTTAGAGTAAGTAGGGGGAGTGGAAAAGTTGAGGCAGTTGATGTCCCGCCGGCAGTTGGAAAGGAAAAGGTCTAAAGTAGGTCTGAAGACAGGTCTCGACCCGAAACGTCGCCCAGAGATGCTGCCTGTCCCGCTGAGTTACTCTAGCATTTTGTGTCTACCTATGAATATATACTTGGTCGCTCCCAGGACGCTCCAGTTAAAAAAAAAAGGAAATGCTCCACAAGTCTGTTAGGTTGGATAACCACTCCTCTTCTACCCTCACCCTGAACACTGGCGTACCCCAGGGCTGCGTGCTGAGCCCCCTCCTCTACTCCCTCTTCACCTACGACTGCATACCAGTACATGGTACCAACACCATCATCAAGTATGCAGGTGACACGACGGTGATTGGCCTCATCAGCGACAACGATGAGTCGGCCTACAGGGAGGAGGTTCAGCTGCTAACAGCATGGTGTGCTGACAATAACCTGGCCCTCAACTCCAAGAAGACCAAGGAGCTCATTGTGGACTTCAGGAGATCCAGAGGCTGCACGCACAACCCCATCCATATCAACGGAATGGAGGTGGAATGTGTCTCCAGCTTCAGGTTCCTGGGGGTCAACATCTCCGATGACCTCTCCTGGACCCACAACACATCCTCACTGATCAAGAAGTCTCACCACCGTCTCTTCTTCCTGAGGAGACTTAAGAAGGTCCACCTGTCTCCCCAGATTCTGGTGAACTTCTACCGCCGCACCATCGAGGGCATCCTTACCAACTGCATCACAGAATGGTATGGTAACTGCTCTGTCGCCAACAGTCGCAAGCTCTGTCGCAAGCTCTGCAGAGGGTGGTGAAGATCGCCCAATGCATCACAGGCTCCTCACTCCCCTCCATTGAGTCTGTCCATAGTAAACGATGCCTGCTGTTAGGTACTCCCCCCCCCCCCCGGTGAATGCTATGTACTTAACTCTTTTGTTTCTCTCCTGAGTGCAGGCTCCATGGTTGGGAGTCAGGAATCAAGGGGTTAAGGGCTCCTGTACCCGATTGGCCAAGCTGCGTCAGGTGATGGGTGACTCATCGGAAGATTAAATACCAGGAGTCTCCCAGAATTCTCTCTCTCTTCGTCGACCCTGACTCTTGAACAGATGGTGACTCATTGGAAGCTTAAATACCAGGAGTCTCCCAGAATTCTCTCTCTCTTCATCGACCCTGACTCTTGAACAGACGGTGATTTGAACTGCAGGAGGCCTGGCCACATGGCATAGAACTTTGTGTATTATTACCTACATTTGTCAATTAATATTGAATTGGGACGGATAAGGGCTGACCTGAGGGTTTTCGTGTAATTTGTTTCAGGGTTATTTCCATTTTGGCAGGTTAGAGACTCTAGTTCGACGGCCCATTGCGAGGCAGGCTGGAGCACTGTTATCTTTGTTTATTAGTTTATTCTTGTCCTTGACTGGGTTGTTTGAATCAGGTTTGAGTTTTAATTAAATAAAAGACTATTTTCTTGAACTTGAGCCTGGATTTTAACTATGTTACGCGGCTCTGAAGTACCTGCATTCGGGAGTCGTAACACCTGCACAGGGCGTACAGCATCGCCAGGGACAGCTCACACCCCAACCATAGACTGTCTACCCTCCTCCCATCCAGGAGACGCTACAGGTCCCTCCGCTGCCGTACCAGCAGGCTCAAGAACAGTTTCTTCCCTGCGGCTGTCACACTTCTCAACGCAGCACCTCAATGACTGCCTGCCTCCACCCCTCTCCCCCCCCCCCCCCCCCCGCAGACTATCCAGTCACCAGCAAATTGCACGGATACCACTGTATATGTATAGATGTATATACTCATACTACTGCGCAATTACTTGTTTATTCGTAAGTTCGCCCTTCGGAGATACCAACTGCATTTCGTTGTCTCTGCATTGTACACTGCACAATGACAATTAAAGATTGAATTGAATTGACAAGTCAGGGGGACCTACAGACAAAGAAATCAGATTTGAATGATTGAATAGATTGAATGACTGCTAAACAGTCACTCCACCTGATTCTGCTGCTTTTTTGCACTGACAATTTAATAACAAACTCTGGCACTGGCCACTTAAATCAGCTGCCCTGGACAATTTATGACTGTTTTTACTTGTATTTTAATGTTGCAGGGTTTTTTGTACCTGCACTTTTAAATATTGTATTGTTTTTACCAGGGACTGGATTGTTTTGTTATTTTTATTGATGTGTGAAATGTTTAAGCTTTATGTGCAATGCTCTGGTATTTCCTGGGAAACGTCTTCTCTTTTTGCACTGTACAACTGTTGCTTTGCAAGATGACAATAAAGGATTGATTGTTTGATTGATTGATTGATTGAATCTCAATGGACAATGCTAATGTTTCTGTTGGTGCGAACGCACTGATTTGCTTCTTTTAAATGCCGCCTCACCTACTGTGCATCTCCAACAGTTTCTGCTGCAAATTTCAGATTTGGCCGCACATCTTCACAACGTCTTCCCAGTTAAAGAAATTGTTGTCACATTTGCGAAATTACAGTTTGAAGTACCAAACGTGGAATCATTTTGAAGGATGTGGACGCTTTGCAGAGGGTGCAGGGGATGTTTACTAGAATGCTGAAGATAGGCACAAAGAGCTGGAGTAACTCAGCGGGTCAGGCAGCATCTCTGGAGAGAAAGGAATGGGTGACGTTTCCGGTCGAGACCCTTCCTGTCTTTATTAATCAAAAGGAATGGAGACTCCCTTGGAGATTGTCTTGGTAGAATTTCTAAATTGAGGTTTTATATGTTTTAAACACATAGACAACCAATGAACCAATGTCAATGGCTATAATTATCTACTTTGCTTATCTACTTGATTGTGGATAGCTTTAGTTTAGTATAGTTTAGTTTAGGGATACAGCGCAAAAACAGTCCCTTTTGGCCCACCGGGTCTGCGCCGACCAGCGATCCCCGCACATTAACACTATCCTATACCCATTATGGACGATTTTTACTTTTACCAAGCCAACTAACCTAAAATCCTGAGGTAGAATCTATTTTGTCCTGGGCCTCCTCCATGGCCAGAGTGAGCATCACTGTAAATTGGAGGAGCGGCACCTCATATTTTGCTTGGGTATTTTGCACCCCATCAGTAGGAACATTGACTTCTTTAATTTCAGGTAGTCCTTACTTTCTCCTCCCCTTCTCAGCTCTCCCTCAGCCCTCTGGCTCCACCTCTTCCTTTCTTCCTCCCGCCCCCAACCCCCACCCTCACATCAGTCTGAAGAAGGGTTTCGACCCAAAACTTTGCCTATTTCCTTCGCTCCATAGATGCTGCCTATCCCACTGAGTTTCTCCAGGATTTATGTCTAGCTTCGATTTTCCAGCATCTGCAGTTCCTTCTTAAACCTGTACGTCTTTGGAGTGCGGGAGGAAACCGTACATCTCGGAGAAAGCCCACGCAGGTCACGGGGAGAACGTACAAACTCCGTACAGAAAGCACCCGTCGTCAGGATCGAACCCGGGTCTCCGGCGCTGTAAGCGCTGTAAGGTAGCAACTCTACCGCTGCACCACCTTGCCGCCCCGAAACGTTACAGAATTACATGTTTACAACGGGAGGGCACTGTAACTCCCAAACCTGTCTAAATATTCAAACAGCTTTGCTGAGACAAAATAAAACAAAGGATGGATTAGAAGCACAGAACACAGACACCTGAAATATGGAAATATGCCTCTTTTGTTAGAGTTGGATGGGCCCTTGGGTACACAAACAGCAGAATGTTAAATGACCTGATTAATTGTGCATTAAAGAGCAGGCATATGTATTTGACAATATATTATTACACAAGATGGCTATAAGACGATCCCATTCTGGAGGTTTCAATGAGGGCCAAATAACGTGAGTATTCATGTATTGTCCCCAAACGTACAGATCAGAACGTCCCATACCCAATGACTGGATTCAACAGTCTTACAGTATCACTGATAGTTGTTGGAGAACAGTCAAGAGTTATAGAAGGTGGATAGGTTATATGGATAGGAGAAGGCCCAGAAGTCTTGCTTCTGATGCAGACATGTTGGTGAGCATCAGGGCTTGCCTGCTGTCTTGAAGGGTCACTCGGTGGGACTGCTAACCCACCCGAAGGCCTATCGGGGCCCGCCCATAGGCTCGTTGGCCTGCGGAACCGGTAATCCGCCCAAAGGCCCATCGGTCAGTGGGACCAAGAACCCACTCGAAGACTCGTCGGTCGGCAGAACCGGTAATACACCCCCCCCAACCCCTCCATGCCCTGATGGCTCATCGAAACCGGGTGGGAGCTGGAGATGTTGGACGTGAGGAGTGGGCCAGTAAGTGGGTAATGCCGCCAGTGCCTTCAGGACGGCTGCAGGAGGCGACCCCGGGACACAGAGGTGGCTGGGCGAGGAGAGGAGAGGAACATCCGGATGTTCATGGGAATAATTTGAGTACTCCGAGCACATGAGCCTATCGAACTTTGAACTTTGGATAATGGTGCCAAAAATGGTGGCATGTGTAATATATGCAAAAATAATTTCACTGTGCTGTTGCATATGTGACAAATAAAGCATTATTGATCCATTGAGATTACTGTCAGCAGTAGGAGGATGTTCCACACACTCTTCTGCTTGATAGAGTGAATGGGGTTGGTGCTGGAAAATCTACTGGTGCTGCACTTTCCATTGCCTGGCGCCGATACTGCAATGGACGTTAGACACAAAAAGCTGGAGTAACTCAGCGGGACAGGCAGCATCTCTGGAGAGACGGAATGGGTAACGTTTCGGGTCGAGACCCTTCTTCAGACTGAAATGATGCAAATAATTCAACCTTCCTTCAACAGCTGCTCAGGTGAGTGATAAATGTATTAGGAGCTACAGGACTTGCCAGGAACCAACAAGCACATTATGAATGCATGTGTTGGAGTGTGCTGACCATCCATGTCTTTTTAAAGGCTGTTTTAAAGTAAGTCAAATTTAAATACTTCCGCGTTTCTCTGCATGAGACATCCAGAGGACTTGTGATAAAATGCACCCCTCTTCTCTTTTATCCCTCTGTTCTATTTGCTTTGGTTTATTATTTTGTCTTCTTGTTGCTTATTTTGTTGGTTCATTTGTTCTCGGCGTGGCCTGACACACGGCTCACAAATGTGCCGCTGACCGGAGACATTCAAATGCTTCCAGGATGTGCCTTATCTCCCCGAGAGCCCCCGGGAATTATGCACAATTCAACGCTACAGGGAAATTCACTTGCTTTTGCCCAAGCTGTGCTGAAGCTGGTTTCTACTGCACCGAGTCTTGGAAATATATACTTGTTATTCTTTTCAGGAGGACAGTCGTCGCAGTGACACACCTGGTGACTCAGCAAGCTTGATTTTATCCGGCAATTTGATGTTGCCATGGATTTGCAGCCTGTTCGTTTCTCCCTTCCCTTGCCCTTTAAACTCTTCTCTGATCTTAGTGCTTGTCAGGCCTATTTGAATTCCACTTAGCACTAGTGAATGTTACTGGCAGGATATCTGGGTTGGCCAGTTATCTGGCTTTAACGCTCAAAGGTTCAATGGCACTTGTGTTAAAGAAGGAACTGTCTGAAGAAGGGTCTCGACCCGAAACGTCGCCTATCTCCTTCGCTCCTTAGATGCTGCTGCACCCGCTGAGTTTCTCCAGCATTTTGTGTACCTTCAATGGCACTTTATTGTCACGTGTACCTAGGTCAGAGATATTCCTTTTTTGCATACAATTCAGTTTAATCTTACATCATGTAGAAACAAGGTTTACATAAAAGGATACATTTCTTGATTAGTACAGGCGTCAGAGGTTATGGGGAGAAGGCAGGAGAATGGGGTTAGGAGGGAGAGATAGATTTTTTAGCTTAGTTTAGAGATACAACACAGAAACAGCCCTTTTGGACTACCGGGTCCGCACCGACCAGCAATCCCCGCACATTAACACTATCCTACACACACACTAAGGACAATTTTTACATTTACCAAGCCAATTTACCTTCACGTCTGTGGAGTGTGGGAGGAAACCAAAGATCTCGGAGAACACCCACGCAGGTCACAGGGAGAACGTACAAACTCCATACTGACAGCACCCATGTTCGGGATTGGACCTGGACCTCCGGCGCTGCAAGTGCTGTAAGGCAGCAACTCTACCGCAGCACCACCTTGATTGAGTGGCAGAGTAGTCTTCATTGGTTGATTGGCCTAATTCTACTCCTATTCCTTATGACCTCATGACCAAAGTGCTGGGGTAACTCAGAGGGTCAGGCAGAATCTCTGGAGAAAATGGATAAGTGATATTTCAGGTCCCGAAATGTCACCCTCCATGTTGTCCGCAGATGCTGCCTGACCCGCTGAGTTACTCCAGTATTTTGAGTCCATGTTTGTAAGCATAAACATACCTAATCACAAGAGTGTAAGAATAGTAGTTTCAACTGCGGCAGTTTGGAAGGGTCGCGTTGCTTCAAGCGCCATCTTGTATATTTTACATTTCAAAGGTCTTAAAAGTATAGAATCTTAACTTGGCCTTCAAGGCCTGTTGTCCTGGGTTGGGTTTGAACGGTCGGCCTGGCCTGGTGATGATGGTGCCCTCCACCATTGCTCCTTGCTGCTGCAGGCCGCGTCTCATCCACGCCCCACTCCAATCTTTGTGGGTCCTACAGCGATGCCTGATCCACAGTCTCTCAGCTATGGCATGGCCTGCAGAAGCCCGGTCCACAGACACATCACATTGTAGTTAGGTAGGACAAATTTTTTTTTTTTTTTTTAATTTATTATTTTTATTTTTTAAATTTTATAATACAACTTAGGAGATAGGTCCGTAGGTACAGAAAACAAAACTATTCGTCTAGTCCTGGGTTCAAGCTTCCGTCGAGCCTCAGCGCTGGCCCATTCTACCCCTTCAAATAATCTATGAACGGGGACCATATTCTAATAAATAATTCAGGTTTGTCGATTAAAACAAATCTAATTTTTTCCAGATTTAAGGTCTCCGACATCTCCATAATCCACATTTTAGTTGTAGGGAATGCAGGGTTTTTCCAAAATTTTAATATTAGTTTTTTTCCCAGTTATTATACTATAATCCAGGACATTTCTTTGGTTTATTGTTAGTTTTAGGTATTGTTCAGATATGCCCAATATTATTAATTTAGGATCGGGAGGACAAATCATTTATATAGTTTGTCATAAAAAGTGAGTATTCATGGAAAATAGGCTTCCAGTGAATCTAGCATTACTCTGTTGGCTCAGGTTAAATACAATGTAACAGGAACAAACCAGTTACAAGAAGGATTGGCTTTATAATTTTTTTTTGTTTGGTTTCGGGATGCAGCACAGAAACAGACCCTTCGGCCCATCGGGTCTGCACCGACCAGCGATCCCCGCACACTAACACTATCCTACACACATTAGGGAAAATGTACAGTGAAACCAAGCTAATTAACCTGCAAACCTGCTCGTCTTTGGAGTGTTGGAGGAAACCGAAGGTCTCGGAGAAAACCCACGTGGTCAAGGGAAGAACATACAAACTCCGTACAGACAGCACCCGTGGTCGGGATTAAACCTGGGTCTCTGGCGCTGTAAGGCAGCAACTCTACTGCTGCGCCACTGTGCCACCCAAAATGTGATGTTGTGAGTTTGAATATCACTATTGAAGCCGCATAGATGTTTTAAAAACAAATCTGGAAGGCGAAACTGTTATATATAATGTGACGGTGAAACTAAGAGTTTGCTTCATCAATGTTCTTCTGCAATAGAAACCTGTGGCAATCCTCCATTGTTTCTGGCCTAACAAGCATGTGACCTGTAGAGCCTTGCAGAGAACTGATGGAGTTAATTTATTAAAAAAGACCGGTAACTGCTTGGGAACTGGATTGTTAAACACGCTGGCAAAGAACATCTGGGTAGGGAGGAACTACAGATGCTGGTTGAAACTGAAGATAGACACAACAAGCTGGAATAACTCAGCGGGTCTGGAGAAAAGGAATAGGTGACGTTTCGGGTCGAGACCCTTCTTCAGATTCTTCAGAGTCTCAACCAGAAGCATCACCTATTCCTTTTCGGTAGAGATGCTTTCTGACCCGATGAGTGGGTCAGCATTTTGTGTCCATCTTCGGGCAAAGAACAACTTGTTAACTCAAGGTTGCAACTGATAAGAACCTAGAACAATGGTTCCTTCATAGTGTGGCGGTGCTTAGCACGTCCTAGTCACCATATATAGATAAGAAAGCCTGTTGCTCAGCAAGCTTCATTCAGTCTTCAGTCTTTTAGTTGTAGTTCCATAGTTGTTTTTCCTTTGTTAATTATGATATGTTCAGTTTTTAGTGAAGGTCTGAAGATATGTTAGTGCTTTGCTCTGATGCCATATGACCGTTGTGCATGAATAAAAAGTTTCAAACGCTACGACTGAACTCGGCGCATCATTGAGAATTCAGTGATCTTACAATCATGGCATCATCAGCAGGATCGCTGGAAGAATAACCCCGAGAACACCAGTCACCGCACTAACAACAGAGGTGAGGACTCCTCTTTGTTAAAAGTCCTCGGTCGTGGTCCACCCCACCCCCCCCCTCCCCCCCCCGATGTGCCTCCACGTGACCTTTAAAGAAACTCCAGCTGAGTAGCCGTCTTGAGGTCAACGACTTGAGACTCCAGCAGCTTCGAAGTCCAATGAGCACCTGCGGCGCTCTGGCAAGCTTACCCCCCTGGTAAATAGTAACAAGGGGGGTAAGTAACATCATGGCAAGTAAAATAAGTGAGCATTTGCCCACGACGGTGAAGGGAGGACGTGCCCCACCAGATATAACTGATGGAGAGATTTCTGACAGGTTGGAAGAGTTCATCGAACACCAATTCAACCTGCGAAAGACCTGTGTGGAAATTGAACAAAAGTACGGTATCTCCAAAGGACAATGGTCTTTGGAAGATATGAAACGAGTGTGGGGAAAGACCACTCGCTTGAAGAATCAAGACAGAGTTAGATGGTCCTTAGCTTTGATGAGACAAGTCCGCCAAAGGCAGGCAGTTGTGGAACGGTCGCAGCAGAACCACGATTTGACCGATGCAGAGAATCAGATGAATGCCCTCTACGAACAGCTGCAAAATGTAAAAGCGGACAATGAAATGCTGAAGCGAGAATTGGAAGATGCACGTTGTTGTAAATCGCCTTTTGTGGTTGGACCTCGACCAGGTAGCCTCTACCCTAACCTGCAGGCTATAGAACGAGAACAGCGTTGGGCTCAGTACGCTGAGGCAGGAGCGATGCCGCCCGAGCCATTTGGTGAAGTTAGTGAAACTGAGGCTGATGAAGAACTACCCCTTACGCGGCCCACCCCACTGAAACAGGAGCACAAAATGGTTAGAAAGCCAAAGACCAGAAACACGGATGGCAGCTCGTCCTCTACAGCCCAGTGTGCTACCACATGGCTGTACGTTCCAGCCGCCCCTGATAAAATCGGCAAATGGTCCAAAGAGCTCCCTCGTCCAAAGAAGGCAGAGATGAAAACACAGGAAACCGCTTTACGAGCATTCACAAGGCAAGGTGGTAGACCAACATCAGACGCCAGTTATAGAAGTCCTGGGAAATGTCATCACTGTGGAGAAGAAGGACATTGGGCAAAGACATGTCCAGCAAAATGGGGAGTTACAAGTCAACTGACCTAGGAGTCAACCACAGGTAGATAAAAATGCAGGAGAAACTCAGCATTTGGCAAAGGGTATCAACCAGATACGTCACCTATCCCTTTGCTCCATAGATGCTGCCTCACCCGCTGAGTTTCTACAGCATTTCTGTCCACCTTCGATTTTTCCAGCATCTGCAGTTCTTTCTCAAACATCGACCACATTTACTGACGACCATAAGCTTTTGGAAGAATTTCAGCATCTGTCCACGGAACAAAAACAACAATTGCTCAGTGCGGCAAAAATAATAGATGTGTCTTCCGTCACCCTAGCTACACCTCTATTGGCACTGACACAACACTGGTGTATGTAAGTGCGAGAGTGAGTAGCCAAGATGTTGACCTGCCCCTGGACACTCGGGCTAAGTTTACCTCTACGATATGGAAATGCTGTACCCTATGACCAGCAGTGTGGATATGCCTATGAGGTTGTGGGTAAAAGACCTGTTATAAGGAAAAATAAGCCCTTACCCATTTGCCTCGGTCCTCAAGAATCGTTAATGCCAGGACTCCACGGAATGGACCTCCTCACTCAGTTAAACTCTTCACTGTGTTTTGAGAACGGACAAATTAGTTTTGCCTATTCAGAGGCGGAAGGAGGAATTACAGGATCATCCAATTTGGGCAGGAATGAAAATAATGCGGACATTTGCGAATGAAACCAGCAACGTTTACTGGAAGAAACCTTCCCTGCACGGAACAATGCCCTATTAGTGCCGTGGCCATCGCCAGCACTTAGCCTGTTAGAGAGAAGTTGGAAGAAAGAGGTACACATAGTTCTCGACCCAAAACGCCACCCATTCCTTTTCTCTAGAGATGCTGCCTGTCCCGCTCAGTTACTCCAGCATTTTGTGTCTATCTTTGTCGTTCTTCTAACAGCCAGGTTATAACTGAAGAGAACTGTTATTTGTTGCTGTTTTTGTAACAATTACTACTTTCTATATTGTATCATGTGTTCTAGTCTCTTTTTATTTTTCCCACGAGCCGGCCCCCCGGTTATTGCCGTTTACCCAGAGAATTACATATTAACACTTTCCTGTACTTGACCAATTCGCATGCCGAAGAAAAGAATCTTTCCAGCTGCAAGGTGTGCTCGCACATCCCCTTTCACTCAAAGGAATTCCCTAAATACCTATATCCTGCTTCAGAAACAGAAGGATGTTATTTCTCCCAAAATTATTCTGACCCTCCACCTGGATAGGACAGGTTTGCAGGGATATGGGCCAAACACAGGCAGGTGGGACTAGTGTACATGGGACATGTCATATGGTCATAAGGTCCTGGATAGGACAGATTTACAGGGATATAGGCCAAATGCAGGTGGGTGGGACTAGTGTACATGGGACATGTCATAAGGTCATATGGTCATAAGAAATAAGAGTAGAGAATTAGTCCATTTGGACCATCAAGTCTACTTCACTATTCAATCCTGGTTGATCTATCTATCCCTCCTAACGCCATTCTCCTGCCTTCTCCCCATAACCTCTGATACCCGTACTAATCAAGAATCTATCTATCTCAGCCTTAAAGATATTTACTGAGTTGGCCTCCAGAGCCTTCTGTGGCAAAGAATTCCACAGATTCACCACCCTCTGACTAAAGACATTTCTCCTCATCTCCTTCCTAAAAGAACGTCCTTTAATTCTGAGGCTATGACCTCAGGTTCTGGACTTTACCACTAATGGAAACGATTAACGTTGGCCGGTGTGGGCATGTTGGGCTGGAGGTCCAGTTTCCACGCTGTAATATTCTAGGGCTCTATGACCTGGTGGAGCAGGGTTATAGGATGGCTGGTCTCTTTGGCAACCTTCTTAGTTCACGGCTTGATCATGTTTATTTTTATATTTTTTAGTTTGTATTGTTTAGTTGAATTTAGTTTAATTTTGAGATACAGCATGGAAAGAGGCCCTTTGACCGTCTGTGCCGACCAACGATCCCCACACATATACACTATCCTACACCCACTAGGGACAATTTTTTTTAATTTACCAAGCCAATTAACCTACAAACCTGTACGTCTTTGGAGTGTCGGAGGAAACTGAAGATCTCGTAGAAAACCCACGCAGGTCACAGGGATAATGCACAAACACCTTACAGACAGCACCTGTAGTCGGAATCGAACCTGGATCTCCGGCACTGCATTCGTTGTAAGGCAACAACTCTACCGCTGCACCACCAAACCATCCTTCAATGTGTTTCAATGCTTATTAAGTATTGTTGTAAACAAATGATAAAAGCCCCAGCTGGCATTAGATCTCTTCTGGCTTCTCGCCACCACTCCTCGCTCCACTAAAGCGCTTCTTATATTTAGAGAATCTTAGATTTATTAAGGCTTACCCATCATAGGTTATAGAGGCAGTTAAAATGTCTAATGATGTGTGATTGTATTACCTTTCATTTAAATTCTTGTTTAGGTGATTCCTTTTCTCTGGTGATGATCAAAGAATCAAAAGGGGGGGACTCACTGGATCTTGCCGAGTTTATTAAAAAAAGACCATTAATTGCTTGGGTACAGGTTTGCTAAACACAGTGGCAAACAACAGTTTGTCAACTCAAGGTTGCAGCTGATAAGAACCTAGAACAATGAAGAGTGACATTTCAGACTGAGACCCTTCTTCAGACTTAATTCTTCAGCCTGAAGAAGGGTCTCGACCAGAAACATCACCCATTCCTTATCTCCAGAGGCACTGCCTGTACTGCTGAGTTACTCCAGCATTTTGTGTCTATTTTAGATAAAGACTGTATTTTAAAGAAAGACTGTATGTCGGCGGTGTGTTTTGCGTGAAAGTTGTTGGTCAAATATCCAAGGACTTTTGCCTGCTAGTTACAGTATTCAATCTTTTAACTGTCATCCCATAGGTTTTTTTTCTTTTGTTAGTTGTGATATGTTCAGTTTTTATTTAAGATCTGCAGATATTTTAATGCTTTGCTCTGATGCCAGATAACCATTGTGCATGAATAAAATGTTTTAAATACTACCACTGAACTCGGCAACTCATTGAGAATTCAGTGATCCTACATGACTCGAGACCCATAACTGCCCTCTGTAAATGAGAACCAATGAAGTGGGTTTAATAACAAGGAAACATGTGTAATATATGCTGGTTTTGCCAGCAATATCCACATCCAATGAATGAACACTGAGGGATTTTGGTCTAAACCAATGCCACATGCAAAGTTGGGCCCTTCTCGAGCAAAATTACGGTTATGTCTTTGTGGGAAAATGTGTTATATATAGGTTTATTATTGTCAAATGACTGATGTACGGCGAGGAGCTTCATTTTGCATGCTATTGAAAGAGATGAGATATACCATACATAGACGCAATCAGTTCAAACTCAAGTACAATAGATAGAGCAAAGGGGAAGGTATTGTTTTGTAAAGAGACCAATACACAGAAGTTAACAATTCATAGTCGTTTAGTGAAATACATGCGGCGGTAACATTACATCCTATTGTCTCCATGGTCAGCATCTAAACTAACAGCAAGCTTGTGCGGATCACTAGTGTCAGTGGTCTGGTTATACTGAAGATCCAGACTGGACTATATGTGGAATGTGTAGCATGCATAACATTTGTAGTGATAGATATAATAATGGTAGGCTTATATAGTTAATCAACAGATATGGAGTGCAGAAAATAATTCTCAGCATTGTCGTGCATCGGTTACATAGACAAAGCCTACTGTCCTCAATGGGGTAGAGTTGAATCGAGCAGTACCCTAGCCTACGGAAGGGGATTGAACAGTACGCTAGCTTGCGTAGCTCCTGAGCATGATGAGTGGCCATTAAAAACTGTAATCGTAGTTATACACTCACAATTTCTCATCTTTTCCATTCATTATGTCGTTAGGTGAGTGATGTGGCACTGTGGCACTGACCCAAAGTTGATTATACTTGGAATAATTGAAACTGACCAATTAATAACAACGAATCAAAGAACTTTTATTGATTATGGTTTAATAATTGGGAAAAAAATAATATTAAAATTTTGGAAAGGCCCTGCATTCCCAACAATCAAAATGTGGAATATAGAAATGTCGGAGACACTTCATTTGGAGAGATTGAGGCTTGTCCTTATGGATAGGTTAGATCTCTTCAGATGTATTTGGTCTCCATATATTAAATATTTACAGGGTCATAATGGTTCGGCGCGAGAACCCGACTGAGGCCTGGATATTTGAGTGGATGAAGAGATACATATAATAAATCATGAATATATCTATAAGGACGGATTAATGACGAATATTTTATTCTCCATCAAACCTCTTCTTATTCTTTATTCTATTTCCTAATTTTTCTATTTTCTTATATCTAAATAAAAAATAAAAAAATAATATAGAAACACACTATCTTAATATTAGTACGAATATAAATATTATTAGATTTATAAGAACATTGTTAGTATTATTAGCATTTCTTAGTATTTTATATTTTTAATTATATAAAATTATATACTTTTAATGGTACAATAATTTTAAATTTAGCGATAAAATAAATATTATTAACATTAGGAAGAAATAATAAGAATTATATAAGATTTACTAACTTTTTGTATCAATAATATCATAAAATTTGGTCTTATACTTAAAAAAATTAGAAATAAAATGATAATTACTAATAGTACGAGTATAATGCTAATATTGTGAATGTATTAGTAGTATTATGTATCTCTAATTATATAAAATACATAACTCTGAAATCTATAACTAAGGATAACACAGTATAAATAATATTATTAGTATGAATCAGTTATTAGGACTATGTATTTTTACTACTGAAATATAATGTAACTGGTTGTTATTTTGTTTCTATAATAAATAAATAAATAAATAAAAAAAAAGAAAATAATTCTCAGCATTGTCGTGCATCGGTTACATAGACAAAGCCTACTGTCCTCAATGGGGTAGAGTTGAATCGAGCAGTACCCTAGCCTACGGAAGGGGATTGAACAGTACGCTAGCTTGCGTAGCTCCTGAGCATGATGAGTGGCCATTAAAAACTGTAATCGTAGTTATACACTCACAATTTCTCATCTTTTCCATTCATTATGTCGTTAGGTGAGTGATGTGGCACTGCACTGAGATAATTGTGCAGAACGCTACACTGCACGGTTTCACAGTGGTAGAGTTGCTGCTTTACAGCCCCAGAGATTCGGGTTTAATCTGGACTACGAGTGCTGTCTGTAGTTTGTACGTTCTCCCTGTGACTGTATGGATTTTCTCCGGGTGCCCTGGTTTCCTCCCACATTCAGGTACTATCATTGGCTTCTGTAAACTGCTCCAAAATTGTATGACACAACTAGTGTGTGGGTGATTGCTGGTCAGTATGGCTTCAGTTGGCCGAAGGGCTTGTTTCCACGCTGTATCTCGAAACTATAGAAAATCTGGTTTCCTATACATATAACAGTGGAAAAAGGATTAATGCAAAAACAAAAATTGGGGAAATCTGAAATAAAGCAGAAATTACTCTCAAATCTCAGCTTCCATGGAGAGAGAAGTGGAGTTAGGGTTTCGAGTCGCTGATCTTTCAGAGTAATATTATAGGTACCCAGTAAGTACTGCTTTAAAATGTTAATAAGAGACAGACATCTTCAATGCTCCTGTCCCTTTAAATATTTTTCTTGATTGTAAGGTGAAGATGGAATATCTGGAAGATATACGGACCTTTGTAATATGATCAAACTAGGTGCTAAACAAATTGGAAAAGGAATATGGGAAATCAAGCAAATCTAGTGAAGGTAACTTAGTGATCACATTAGAAGAGGCAGCAATTAGTTTAGCGAATCGTTTTTATTTATAAGGCATTGCTAGCTGGAGCAAAGATAAAGATGCGGAGGTTATTAGGTAGATTTAAGTGCAAAAGAATTAGACATAAGATAAGAAGAGTCATGATAGAAAGATATGACCATAATTTATAGCACCCACTAACAGAAGAAATGGTAAAAAGAATGGGAAAGGACGTGTGCGGACGTGGCGTCGAAGGACGAGAAGCTGAGGCTAAGAAGTGGAAGCCAAATAACCGAACGGAAACTAAGCCGAAACGCCAAATACCCAAAAGCGTACGAAGCCGAAACGCCAACCAACTGAAAGACTGTGTCGTCTAAAAGCAAACTCACCAAAAGGCCGCTCTGCCGAAATGCCAACTAACCTAAAGGCTGCTTTGCCTACAAGCCAACTCACCGAATGGCTGCTCTGTCGAAAAGTCAAATAACGGGCATGACGTCGCCGGGGGGCAGGACCTGGCTTTCAGGCATCCCACCCTTTCAGTTAATTGGCTTTTAGGCGTCCTACCGTTTTGGTTAGTTTGCTTTTAGACGTCCCACCCTATCGGTTAGTTGGCGTTTCGGCTTCATACGCTTTTGGTTATTTGGCGTTTCGGCTTTGTTTCCATTCGGTTATTTGGCTTCCACTTCTTAGCTTCAGCTTCTCGTCCTTCGACACCACGTCCGGGTACCGGGAAAAGAAGGCAAGTACCAGCTATCAAGCAGATAGAAGCAACACCCACAGAGAAAAACAAAGAACAAATATTCCAAAACTAAGTAGGTTACTGCTGATTTAGATTGATAGATACAGTGCTACAGTGTGGAAACAGGCCCTTTGGCCCAACTTGCCCACACCAGCCAACATGTCACATCTACACTATTCCCACCTGCCTGCACTTGGTCCATGTCCCTCCAAACCTATCCTATCCATATACCTGTCTAATTGTTTCTTTAATGTTTGGATAGTCCCTGCCTCAACTACCTCCATACACCCACCACCCTTTGTGTGAAAAAGTTACCCCTCAGATTCCTAGTAAATCTTTTTCCCTTCACCGTGAACCTATGTCTTCTGGTCCTCGATTCTCCTACTCGGGACAAGAGACTCTGTACATTGATTGTGAAAATGTGAAAATGTGTATGTAAACAATGTATCGCGAATACTATAAGTTGCTGAAGGTTTTTGGAGTTAGTTAAACATCTTTGAGCCCTAACTTGAAGTACTTCCCCAGTGTGCATGATAACAAGGCCTGTATAAACAAATTTGGTTGATAAACTCACCACTGTTGTATGAGTTTTTCTCTGTGTGCTGTTCCGATCTGAGCCGCGTTTAAGTGGTGACTGCGCCCCACACAAAAGCCAGATTCCGTGTGTTGTTCCAACAAAAAAGAGAGGATATTATGTTATTTCAGTCTTTGGCTCACGCTGGAGGTTGGGCTGCATTTCAACCTATTGAGTTTTGACCAATGTATCGGGCTGACTAAGTGATTTCCTATTGCATTTAAACCACTGATAAATAGACTGGATAACCATGACTCTATGCCATTTACAGCAAATCAGCTAGATCTTATTAATACCAGCATCAATCAACAAACGATTAAACTGTTAGGGATTGAGAAAAGCCTTTTTACTGCCTCATCATTTATTTCCATTTAGTATTACTTAATATTATTGCACGTTGCCATGAACAAATTGACATATCGTTTTCTTTGCATTTACAGTGCAAATAAGTTAAAGAAAATCTAAAGATATTTTATTAAAGAGCACTAAAGGCACAGACCATCTGTGCTAAATCTCAATTTAAGATTGTGATTTTAAGGGGAAAAAAATCACAATTGTTGGAATTAGATAACTGGTTATGGAGCTGTGATGAGCGTTTGTGAACAGTATGTTCCCTTCCATGATCATAAGGCCATAAGGTCATAACTAATAGGAACAGAATTATGCCAATCGGCCCATCTTGTCTACTCCACCCTTCAATCATGGCTGATCTATCTCTCCCCCCTAACCCCATTCTCCTGCCTTCTCCCCATTACCTCTGACATCTGTACTAATCAAGAATCTATCTATGTGTAGGAAAGAACTGCAGATGTTGGTTTAAATCAAAGATAGTCACAAAATGCTGAAGTAACTCAACAGGACAGGCAGCATCTCTGGTGAGAAGGAATGGGTGACGTTTCCAGGCGAGACCCTTCTTCAGACTGTCTATCTCTGCCTTAAAAATGTCCATTGACTTGGTCTCCATAGCCTTCTGGGGCAAAGAATTCCACAAATTTACCACCCTCTGACTAGAGAAATTTCTTGTCCTCTCCTTACTAAAGGAATGTCCCTTTGAGGCTATGACTTCTAGTCCTAGACTCTCCCACTAGTGGAAACATCCTCTCCACATCCAATCTATCCTAACCTTTCACTCTACGGTACGTTTCAATGAGATACCCCCTCACTCTTCTAAACTCCAGCGAGTATATGCCCAACGGTCATCATAAGTTAACCCACTCATTCCTTGGATCATTCTCGTAAACCTCCTCTGGACCCTCTCCAGGGACAGCACATATGGATACTCTGCAGAAAAGGCCTCTCTGACCTGTGAACCTAAAGATTGTAAAAATCAATCTCGTATTTGGAGTACAAAAAACTAGGTTGACATCTAGTGTGGTGCCAGTAAGTGCCAGGTTATTGAATGCCATGATTAATCAAGATCCAGTTTGTTTGTTCTATTGTGTGAAAATGATTCACCTGCTTCTACCCAGAGAGGAGAAAGAAATGATCCTGGTGAACATTTCTCTCCGAATTAGCATCACACAGAATAAAACAGGGTGACTGGTCATTTATCTCAGTTGCTGTTTCTTGGGCTTTGTGGCACTTCTTCATAAAGGAACAAAAGCTGCCAGAACCTGCTTAATTGTAGCTTCGAAGCTGAAGGCTTGGAATCAGAAATCCTTGTCCTTAAAATGTTCATCACTTGAAGAATTTAACTGATGTTCTGCAGAACAAGAATCTAGGCTGTTCAGCTGGGTGGACTGGTAATTTATTTACAGCTTGAGTTATCAGATATGTTTGTTTAGCAAAAATTGCCAATTATCTACGTAATGAAACATTTCCACTCCAGTCACTTTGATACTTTTGTTTACACTGAGGCTTGATCACTTTTGCTAATTGGTCATTATTCTTCCAGAACAATGACTGGCCTTGAAAAAAACGACTCAGATGCTGGAGTGACTCAGAGGTTCAGGCATCATCTCTGGAGAACGGAGAGATGATAGTCATAGAGTGATACAGAGTGGAAACAGGCCCTTCGGCCCAACTTGCCCACACCGGCCAACATATCCCAGCTACACTAGTCCCATC
Source organism: Okamejei kenojei (assembly GCA_035221665.1). Lineage (NCBI taxonomy): Eukaryota > Metazoa > Chordata > Chondrichthyes > Rajiformes > Rajidae > Okamejei > Okamejei kenojei. Next base: position 87,464,965 of record CM069137.1, read on the forward strand.
TGCCTGCTCTTTGTCCATATCCCTCCAAACCTGTCCTATCCGTGTACCTGTCTAACTGTTTCTTAAACGTTGGGATAGTCCCAGCCTCAACTACCTCATCTGGCAGCTTGTTCCATACACCCTCCACCCTTCTTCAGACTGAAACATCACCCACCCACGTTTCCCAGAGATGCTGCCTGACCTGCAGTTTCTCCAGCATTTTGTGTCATTTATTTTGTAAACTGGCATCTGCAGTTCCTTATTTCTAACAGAACCCAAAAAGAGAGGCTGAGATTGTGGAGATACAAGGGGATAGAGAAGCTGGATCCTGAGCAAAACACAGAGTGCTGGAGGAACTCTGCAGGCTCAGGCAGCATCTCAAGAGGGAATGGACAGGCGACATTTCAGGTCAAACTGTTTGTATATCTGCCAATCGAACCCACCCCTCACCTGTATCCACCTATCACTCAAGGTAGACGCCAAATGCTGGAGTAACTCAGCGGAACAGGGAAAATACACGTAGCTGTGGTAGCGAGTCTGGGTTAAAACGTGGTCGTAGAGCCAGAGAGCATGAGGAATCACACAGGGGGAGCAGCCAGAGCCAGAACTCTTGACAGAGAGGGGAGGAGAACTGCCTCAAAGGAGGCATACCTTGAGGAGATTTCGCAATGGAGCAGATTGAATGTGTAGAAGGAACTGCAGATGCTGCTTCCAGCATCCAGAAACCAGCATCTGCAGTTCCTTCCTATACATTCCACCTGCCACTTGCCAGGCTTTGTCCTACCCCACCTCTCTTTTCCAGTATCCACCCCCCACCCCCCCACTACAATCAGTTTGAAGAAGAGTCCTGTCCCGATAGTCGCCCATCCTTCCACCCCCCCTCCCCCCAGATATGTCTGACTAACGTGCTGGCTTACTTCAGCACTTTGTCTTTTGGCCTGAGAATGTGCTAAGAATCATATCTCTAGTTTCCCTCTTCTCCTGACTCTCATACTGATGAAGGAACCTGACCCAAAACATCATCTTTTGGCAAGTCGAGCCGATCGAGTAAAGTAAAATTATTTATTTTTAACGATAATAAAAGCAATTTACTCGAGCGAGTTTTAAACAGCCAAAATATTGAAGCTCCTTCGAACAGGGTGGGGTTTGACTGAATGCTTCACCAAAAGTCCACGAAAACACTCCCGCGATCACGTGACCGGGCCAGACAATAGCGAGGGTTTGTGATTCCCCAGGCCACCACTAGGTGCCGCTACAATGTATCCCTTTTCTCCAGAGATGCTGCCTGACCAGTTGAGTTAGCCCAGCACTTTGCGTCCGTCTTCACGAACAAAACATCATGACAAGGAAACACTCCAATGTCCCTTCATTGTCACTGGAAATAATTCCTGGATCTCCCTGCAGGAGGCCCTTCACCAGAGGTCTGCAGCAGTTTGAGCAGGTGGTTCATTGACGCCTTCTTATGGATGGTGAATCCATGCTGGTGTGGAGGAAGGAACTGCAGATGCTGTTTTAAACCAAATATAGACTCAAAATGCTGGAGTAACTCAACGGGACAGGTAGCATCTTCCATGCTGATCTTATCAAAAATCCCCAATGGCTGAAAATAGAAAGATTAAATGAGAACTTACCAGTTTGAAGTTTCATCTTTATTTTATGAGGAGCTGCGATGAGGGATTTTGTGAAGACCCCGCCAGCACGCATGCGGGACATTCTTCAAAGCAGCGGTGTGGATTCACAGATAACAACAATGACTGAAGATAGTAAGATTTAAGAGTCTCTAATAGACCAGTTGATAGAGGGTTGGGAGCGGAGGGCACGAAATCTCTCATCGCAACTCCTCGTAAAATAAAGATCAAACTTCAAACTGGTAAGTTCTCATTTAATCTTACTATTTTACTTCGGAGTCACGTGAGTGACTTCGTGAAGATTTCAAAGCTCAGTGATTCCATGCCCTGGACCACGTCCATGTTCACACACTGCCGTAATTACTGATGGAGGAAGTGTGTTAACGTATTGAACAAGCTGAAAAATAATAACATATTTGTTAATACAAACAATGAACCCCTGAACTAGGGGACAAACGTTTAGGGAACAGCACATAAAACTGACTCCGCAAACGTTGCTGCAGTCAGTTTGGAGCTGTTGCGAGGACATGATGTAGGATTTCATGGCTGATAACAGACCCGTCTCCATATTCCTGATGCCCATTTACAGTCCAATAGTCCCAGGTCTGTGTTGTTTAAGCAACTCAGCTATAAAGAAAGTCACTTTATTGGGGGTCGAGACCATTCTATCCAGTTTTAGTTTCTGTAGAGTCTGGACCCGTTGTGCTGTGGTCAGTGCCACTTTGAAGGTGAGTTAGTCCAGTGGTAAATCCGTCATAGGTGACCAGCTCCTGAGTAGGGTCAACACCACCCCTATATCCCAGGTAATATAATATCATGGTTGGGGAGGGTTGGATAGAATATACCCCTCATAGTTTGGATAATAGCTGGTGAGATCCCACTCCAATGTTGAGATCGGATGACAGTGCACTCCTGGCACTGTATATGGCACTGTAACTGAGGGCCTCATCATAATGAAGGCCCGCGAGGATTCCAGCACATTGGAGATTGTAGCAGAGTTGTAGGTGGTCTTGGTCCGACTACAGAAAGCCTCCCATTTCCTTATGTGGGTGAGGTACTGCTTCCTTGTGGACTCTCTGCACGATGCTGTTATGATGTCCAGGGTTTTTGATGACAGCCCGAATTCCAGTAGTGGCCTCTTCAAAACCTGCAAGCCAACAGGTTCAGATGTCCATGGCATGGATGATTTTCCCCTGTTATGGGATTAGTTCGGGCATTTGGTAACGTGTGCCCATGGTTCTTTTATCATGTTGAGGGCCACCGGTTACCATGGTTGTGTGGGCCAGTCGGGTATTATCAGTATACCTGTTGCAGAATCTGGTTGAATTTTCTGCAATACCCGACTGATGAAGCAGAATGGGGGAAATGCATAGAAAACCCATTTCCCCCAACGTAGAGAGAACGCGTCCATCGCCATTGCCACAGGATCTGGTTCCCAAGAGACATATTTTGGTATCTGATGGTTCAACCTGGATTATAATTTTGGCTATACTTGGCTATAATATTTGGCTATAATTTTAGCAAATATTTGGGGATTCAACATCCACTTGATGTTGTTATTAAATACTCGTGACCTGGTGTCCGCCGTTGTATTGAGCTTAACCGGAAGATACCTAGCTGATATCCAAATATTTCTTTCAATACACCAGAGCCAAATTAATTTTGCCAGTTCATCACAAGATATTGACTTGATACCATCCATATGGTTTAAATATGCCACCTCAGTGGTATTATTTATTTTGACGACGGACATGCATATGATGCAGATTAGTGCAGTGAGCCCGCAGCCCGTGAAATGCTCCCAGCATTTCCAAATAGTTTATACCTTGTGATTGAAGAAGAGAAGACTCGTGCAAATCCCATCTGCCACCCCAACTGGAAGTGGTGTCCGCAGCTCCCCAGCCCTTGGCTCTTGCGTCGGTTTGTAACACGACTGATGGTTTTGATATAATGATGGGATTAAAACAATCACAAACATTGCTAATCCACCATTGTAGCTCATTTTATGCCTTGTTTGGCAGCTGCATAGGCCTGTAAAAATATCCAGCATTTGCTTTTAATGCTGAGAGTTTTGCTCTTTGCATGCTTTGATAGTCTAACGGCCCAAATTGTGCAGCTGGAATGTAGCTACAAGTTTCCCAATTACCTTTGCAGCATGTCTAATAGTTGGTTTCCTGACGCAAACAAGGCTGTTACATGCCTCTATTATGTCTATTGCTTTGTTCCCTGGGATAGTGACAATCAGACCCATGTATCCCAGAATGTACGCAACCTCCCTCCTACTTGTGAGGTTATACCTGCAGCACTCCCAGGAGAACCGGACCCCCTTACCTCCATGGTTACCGGCGGGCCTTGATGTTCTGGGCTTTTTTGGTTCGTTGTGTTGCTGGGATTTGGGGTTGGCACATCTTCCACGCTGGTCGCTGTGGGCCCTGCCTAAAAGGCTTTTGTAGATAGGGTGCGACCGGTGGATAGGTTCTGGTAGCCCTGTCGGGTTGAACCCGAGGCCTGTTAGACATAGCGTAAGGATGCTGTCTGTGATACGCCGGTGGCCTGCTCGAGGATGGTGGATTCATCAACCCGACCGCTTTTGCCTCCTCGTCCAGGTCTTTTACCTGTTTTGGCAGGTCTTCACCGAACAACTGTCTCGGTGGCGGCGTAGCAGAGGCTTTGCACAAACCCGCGTATTTTGGGTTGTGAGTTGGTTTGATGGAGATTTTCTGGAAGGAGTTTATCTCGTACTGTGTGTTACACAGTAGCACATCCTCCTGCTCCTCCGTCATCTCCGTGCCGTCAATTGACCTGGCAAAGGCAGTGATTCCCGACGTCAACAATTTCAGGATTTATTGAAGTTTGAGCTCCTGTGCCCTAATCGCTGGACCGATGCTGCCCCAGATGGGCGTGTTGACTGTCGGCACATTCAGCGAAACACAGCTGTTCGGGCCTTGTATCTATTCATTCCTCCGTCAGACCTGTTCCTGCAGCTGGTGTGTTGTGGGGAGTCAATGCTTGCCGTTAGTTTTGGCAAATTTGGAAACCACATCAAGAAGTTCCTCTTGGGGTTTCTCAGGTGCTGCAGGTTCCTGCGCCAATCCCTCTACAACATCAGCCAGCTGCTGACTCCTGGCACTCCCCACCGATGAAAGGGATATGCTGGGTGGCCAAGATGCATGTCTCCTGGAACTTGAGGACATCCGATCCTGCTGCGGGAGATCTCGCTCAAGGAGTCGCTCCATCACGCGCTCCATGTGGGCCATGCGACCGCCGCCGCATCTGCGGACAGCAAGTCGACTTCCTCAGTTTCTCCTGAACTACTGAGGCTTCTGCCATCGGCCCGCACCTCGTCGAGGTGATGTCTTGGGTGCCTAGGCAGGATGTCGCTGCCTGCCGCTCCTGCAGGGCTCTGCGACTCCCGCGTGGACATGCCACTAGTCCGCGGTCTTCCGGACTGTGGCTGCCCACCTGTCTGGGAAGACGTGAACGGTGAGGAGTCGGTTCCAGCCGCCGAAGCGGGGTTCACCGATATCCGCCCGGGCTTGCCGCCTGTCTTCCCCCAGGACAAAGGCGACGTTCGGTCACGTCCAGCCGCTAACGCGGGATGCGGTGACCGAGATGATTTACCACCGGCCCGCGATCTGGCAGGCTCCCCCGGTGGTGAGTCTGCGCCGGCCGCACCTGCGCGGCTCCCAGACTCAGACCTCGATCCCTCACCGGTCCGCTATCTAGCGGGCTGCTCCGGTGGCCAGTCGACGCCGGCCGCTGCAGCGGGGCTTTTCGACCTTAGTGCGGTTCTTCCCCTGGTCCGCCCTCTGGTGAACTGTAGAGGAGGGGAGACAGAACGTGCCGCAGAGCGGGGAACACGTTTACACACCTTCATGCCACTGTCCCTATGTTTAGGTGACAGTGGTAGGGAGTCCCCTACCCTGCTCCTACCACCATGATAGTAGGGGGCTCCCCGATTTCCGTGTTCTTATCCCGGCCGGACAGCTCCGGGGATTGTGGTTGCTGACTCCCGTCCGAAGTCCCGTGGCCCTTGGAGGCATGCTTCGATGCCTTCATTCCGGTCTCCCTGTCCATCGTTTCTGTAAGCAAAGTCTACTACAGAAGCTAAGCAACTCAAGGTTAGTATAACTTACCTGAGGGCCTTTTTGAAGCTGCCGGTGGAGGAGCGCACTCCCCCCCCCCCCCCAGCTCCCATGGTGACCAGACTCTCATGCGGGAATATATACTCCCGCTAACGGCAAGTCTCCCGCCTATGTTGTGAGTCGAGGCGCCGGCTCTGTCTTCGCTACCTTTCAGTCTGCGGTATTCCTGCGGCCTGCGGCGTTGAGTCGGAGCTGCCACTCTGCCGTCGCTACGAACGGCGAGTCTGTGAGCCCGGACCTTCCTGGGTCAACGGGCTTGCCCAACTCCGGTCTGTTGCTGCCGCCGCTAACTGCCCGCATCCCGCGGTCCGCAGTCAGTCTCGAAGCGGCCCGTGGAGTACTCAGTCACACAGAGTCCCTGAAACCGACCGCAGGTTAGTTTACCTTACCTGTAGGTCCGTTGCAGTAGAGGAGCGACCCTCCTCCCTGCCTGTCGCTTCGCATGAAGCACGTGACTCCGAAGTAAAATTGATATTTTTTTAAACTGCATGAAATGTTGGTGATTGTTCTGAATCTGTTTCCAAAATTATTTTGCCTCAAAGAAGTGGCCAAGAAGTGTGCTTTACTCCCTTGGCCATCCAAAGCCATTGTGGCTGTAATTAATTTTATTTTTAGTTTATGTTTCCTGATTAGCCTGCGACATATAAATTAGAATCAGTATTATTCTTCCTCTAGAATTTAAAGTTAGGGCTATGTTGCTGGCACTGTATGATCTACTTCCAGTAACCATTGCCAATGGTAGAAGAATAGTACAGGAAGGAACTGAAGCTGAGGATTAAAACATCTAACTCAGATCTATATTGTTGGATACTTAGCGTGTTACTACCACACGACATTTACTAGTTAATGTTCTACAGCACTGTAAAATAATCTTGTCAAAAAGGAATTATTAGTCTAGAAACTGGATAATTTGCGGAGACACTCACTAAAATGTGCATAATATTGATTGCCAATTCAAACATGGTTACAAAGCAAGGATGTGCATATAAATATTGAGGATCTCAGGCCCGGTGGCATTACATAGAGTCATAGAGATATATTGTGTGGAAACAGGCCCCTCAGCCCAACTTGCCCACACCAGCCAACTTGTCCCAGCTACACAGACACCTGCCCGCATTTGGATCATAGCTCTCCAAACCTGTCCCATCCATGTACCACTCTAACTGTTTCTTAAATGTTGGAATAGTCCCTGCCTCACATACCTCCTCTAGCAGCTTGTTCCATACATCCACCATCCTTTGTGTGAAAAAGTTACCACTCAGATTCCTATTAAATCTTTTCTCCTTCACCTTAAACCTATGTCCTTTGGTCCTTGATTCACACACTCTGGGCAAGAGACTCTATGCATCTACCCACTCTATTCTTCTCATGATTTTATACACCTCAATAAGATCAGCCCTCATCCTCCTGCATTCCAAGGACTAGAGTCCCAGCTTACTCAACCTCCCCCTGTAGCTCGGACATATGACAGAAGTCACATGTAAATGCTGACACGTGCCCTAGGTAGAACTATTACCATGAAGTTACTCAAAGGAATCACTTCCTCAAGAAGAGCAGTTGAATTGGACTGATGACGTCAGGAGAGGCAAGATGGAACAAAACATAGCATTGAAAAGATATCAAGAGTCAAGAGTCAAGTGTGTTTTATCGTCATCTGTTCCCAAATGGAACAAAGAAATTCGTACTTGCAGCAACACAATAGATACGTAAATATAGTAGCAAACAGTAAAACAGTTCAGTATCTGAAAAACAAACAATAATAGAACAAAGGCACAAAATCAATGCCCTACGTTTCTGTAGTTCAGAGCTTAATTAGAGGTTGTAGTGTTTAATAGATAGTTAGATAGTTAGTTAGTTGGTTGGTTAGGTGGTTAGTTAGTTAGTTAGTTAGTTAGTTAGTGAGTTAGTAGTTAGTTAGTTAGTTAGTTAGTTAGTTAGTTAGTTAGTTAGTTAGTTAGTCCTATACCTTCTACCCAATGGCAGGAGTGAAATGAGAATGTGGCCAGGATTATGTTGGTCTCAGGATGCCTTTTTGAAGCAGCGATTCCTGTAGATCCCTTTGATGGTGGGGAGGTCAGTCCCCAAGATGGATGGGGCAGTTTCACCACTTTTTACAACCTTCTTCATTCCTGGGCGTTCGAGTTGCCGAACCAGGCCGTGATGCAACCAGTCAATATGCTCTATACTGTACACCTGTAGAGGTTCAAGAGAGTATTTGTCGATATACCTTGGCCGGTGATGGCAAATGTCATCTTAAGTAGCACAAATTTACATCAAGCTAATTAGTGAAGATTCTGTGGCAACTTTTAATGATAGACTCCCTGACGGTGAGTCGAGTAATGGGCTCTTTAATCCAGCTTGAGAATGTCTTTACCATGCGTGGTCAGAGCATATCCAAACAGAATCAACAGCTCATCGGGAAGGCTAACTCCATCCTGGGGGTGGAGTTGGATTCATGGGGGATGGTCTCGGAAAGGACGATGCTCCTCAAACTGCGGAGCATCTTGGACAATACATCTCACACCCTCCATGTCACACTGGTCAACCTGATGAGCAGCTTCAGCAACAGATCAGTCCCACCTAGGTGCAGCACAAAAACGCCACAGGAGATCCTTTTTTCCCTGCGACTATCAAACTGTACAACTCCTCCCCCTTCTGCCGTTTGGTAGAATAACTCCCCCCCCCATCTTCGCACATCCCTCATCCTGGAACTTTCCACTCAATCATTTAATTTAATATTTGATAAATTATGCATATGTGCTGTGCAATAACTGGTCACTTAAATTTCATTATTTTATTATGCACGTGACACTTTCAATGCCTTGTAGCTGTATCTTTTGACTGATGGCAGACCAATTCCCCTCTGGGGCAAGCAAATTTCACACGGCGTGCTGTGAAGACATGTTTTCCTTGTTCGCAAATCATGGTCAATTTTACAAGCCAACCAATCATGTAGTGCATTAGAAAGTAAAACCGAGCAGACTTCTGAGCCATGGTTTCATCTTCATCTAGATATTATAATATTGTGATGCATTTAACTTGAAAGGAGAAAGTACAGCGAGTGTAACCACAGGGAAAGCTCTTTGATAAAGCCAGCAGGTACACTGAGTTTTTTTCTTTGAACTGTAGAAATCAAATCAACGACCATACCTTTCCGCGAAGTTACTGTATGTCCTTTCTCAGCAGTCTAAGATAGACACAAAAAGCTGGAGTAACTCAGCAGGACAGGCAGCATCCCTGGAGAGAAGGAATAGGTGGCGTTTCGGGTCGAGACCTCTCTTCAGACTGATGTCAGGGGAGTGAGCAGTACAGAGATAGAATGTGGTCAGAGAAAGTAAGACTGGTGGAGAACTGGGAAGGGGAGGGGATGGAGAGAGAGGGAAAGCAAGGGCTACTTGAAGTTAGAGAAGTCAATGTTGATAACGCTGGGGTGTAAGCTGCCCAAGCGAAATATGAGGTGCTGTTCCTCCAATTAGTGCTGGGCCTCACTCTGACAATGGAGGAGGCCCAGGACAGAAAGGGTCATTGTGGGAATGGGAGGGGGAATTAAAGTTTTGAGCAACCGGGAGATCAGGTAGGTTTAGGCGGATCGAGCAGAGGTGTTCGGCGAAATGATCTCCGAGCATGCTCTTGGACTCGCCGATATACAGGAATCCACACCTGGAACAGAGGATACAGTAGATGAGTAGAGAAGGTCTGAGCATGTTGTATCATTCAGCAGTTATAGATTATTTAGCCTTTGTTTCATTCCAGTTTCAGAATATTGCTTATAAGCACCATTTTGCTTATTGTGGAACGTCCTACCAAGTAAAAAGCCTTCTCTTTGTGTGGTTACATATTTTTGTTAAGCTTAACTGCAGCCATTTAGGGTTATTGACATTAACAATTTCCTAAATGTAATGAATTCCATTTGATTAGCTTAATATTGACCCGAAATCCACCCTTGACAGTAATCATGCAAATACTGGAGCCAGTGTTTTGGATCTGGTGAGAAATTGTCACAATTTTTACATATAATTATGCAATTTTATTTCTTTGATGCTTGGATTTGAACTATACACCCTCACAGCTCCCTTTCAGGTGACTAATAAGCTTAAGGTAATTTGAAGTAATTCAAGCATCTTATCGGAGACACATTGAAGCACAGATGCTGCAAACTGGAGCACAACTCAAAGTGCTGGAGGAACTCATTGGGTCAGGCAGCATGTGTGGAGTGAATGTACAGATGAGCTTTGCGGGACGAGGGGGTGGGGGTGGGTGAGGAAGGGTGTGGGGGAGGAAAGGTGTGGGGGAAGGGGGGGGTGGGGGTGGGGGTGGGGGTGGGGGAGGGGAAGGTGTGGGGGAGGGGGAGCTGTGAGGGAATGGGGTTGTCAGGGAAAGGGGAGGGGTTGTGGGAGGGGGTGTGTGGGCTCGCCGGTTCCTAAACCCGGCTCCGACCGCACTCCTGGCTCTAGGACCCGGCTCCGGACTCACCCAGCTGCTCCCGTCCCCAGCGCCTATCGCGCTCACAGAACCCCCCCGTGAACAGAGCCTGGACGGGCGGCTTGTGGACCGGCGGCTTGTGGACCGGCGGCTTGTGGAGATGCTCATGGACTCAGCCCCGCCTCCCGAGCTTTATTCTCCAGCGGGTGCCAGAAGGGAGGTTACTTTCATTGTGACTGACATGCGAGAAGACCAATCTGCTGATGTCGCGATTTTTTAAACCTTCATAACTTTTGTAATCTTCCACCTATCGGAACAAAACTTGGTGGCTTGGAGCAGGTAAGTAAGGTGGCGAGTAATCCTGGCAATATAGGGTAGCATTTTTGCGCAAATTTAAAAACAATGCGGACCGGAAGTGGTCAAGATGAGAGTTTTAGTAATAGTATAGATAGATGTATTTTGTGTGTTTTGTTGATTTTTATTGGTATGACTGTAGGGCAAATCAAATTCCTCTAATGTTGAAAAATATACCTGGCTAATAGTGTCTCCAAATGGAAAGGTACGGTCATTTGAGGGGAATAAAATATGGGAAATTCTTTCTTGACATCTTTGGGCAATTGAAACCAGCCTGTTGTTCAAAGTATTGTGTGCAGTTCTGGTCGACCTAAAAAAAAGGGAGGACATAAAGGCTTTAGGGTGCAGAATGGGTTTATGTAATGGATGAGGAAGAGCTTTACCAGAATGATGACTGGGTTAGGGGGTTGTACAAGGAGATGCTGGACAAACTCGGACTGTTTTCTTTGGACACTGGTGGTTGAGGGAAGACCTGATAGAAATATCTAAACTTATGAGAGGCACACATAGGGTAGACAGTCAGAACCAGTCAGACAGTCAGAATAAGTGGCAAAGGCAAGAGGGCACAGCTAGTTGAGAGGAGCAAAGGAGATGAGCAAGGCAAATTTTTCACTCGGACGGTGGTGGGTGTCTGAAACACACTGTCGTGTGTAGTGGTGCAGGCCTACAGGAAGATATAACTGTGACATTAAGAGATGTATAGATTGGGATACCGATATCCACAGAATGCAGGTCTACGGATTATGTGATGGTACATAAAAGTTGGTCATGGCATTATGTGCGGTACAGACATTGTGGGCTGGAGGGCCTGCTCCTGTGGTCTACGGTTCTATGTTTGATAAGTCTGCTCTGTCTCAAATTTGTACAGTAACATCTGGTGGTCAAAAAGCATGAGTGTATTTTTAAAAACATACATACATATATATATATATATATATATATATATATATATAAAATACTGTGGATGTACTATTCCAGTATAAGTATTATTAGTTTAGTTTAGGGATACAGAATGGAAGTAGGGCCTTTGTCCACCCAGCTCAGGCTAACCATCGATCATCCATGTACACTGGTTCTATGTTATCCCACACAGCGCCAGAGACCCAGTTTTAAACCTGACATTGGGAGCTGCGTATATGGAGTTTACACATTCTCCCAGTAACCACATTGGTTACAGGTTCAAGTTCAAGTTCACATTTATTGTCACATGCACCAGTGTAGGAACAGTGATATTTGAGTTACCATACAGCCATACAGGTTAAAAATAGAACGCAATACAAAACAAAATTAACATAAACATCCACCACAGTGGAATCAGCATTCCTTACTATGATGGAAGGCAATGAAGTTCAATCATCTTCCTCCTTTGTTCACCCGTGGTGGTCGGGGCCTTGAACCTTCAGCACTGCCTCTGCCGACGGCCCGATGTTGAAGCCCTCTTGTCGGGATGTTGGAGACTCCGGCATCAGGACGGATCAGAACACTCTGCGGCATGGAGCTCCTGAGTCGGCCTCTTCTTATCGGAGACCCCAGCTTCACGGTGTTAAAGTCCACACCATCGCTGAGCACATCCACAGCGATCCTCGGCAAAGGGTCTCAGCTCCGCGATGGTAAGTCCGCGCCGTGCTTGCGGCCTGAAGCTCCAGGCCGGTCTCCAGGATAGGCCGCACCAATCCAGTTGTTAGGCCGCGGGGAGGGACGGAGACGTGACACGGAGAAAGATCACATCTCCGTCGAGGTAAGTGACCGAAAACGTTTCCCCCCCATTCCCCCCCCCCCCCCCCCCCCCCCCCCCCCCCCCAGCACTCATCCCCCACATAACAACATACCAGGAAACATTAAAACCATACATTTTAGCCACAACAAAAAAGTCGAAATAACACACAGGCTGCTGGCGAGGCTGCCATCTCGGCGTCATCCGATGACTTAACCCGATGACGGTTTCTTTCAGGAGCTCGGGTTTCCTCCCATATCCCAAAGATGTGTTGGGTTGTAGGTTAATTGGCCTCTGTAAATTGTCTCTGGTCTGTCGGGAGTGGATGCCGAAGAGGGATAACATAAAACTAGTGCGAACAGGTGATGGATGGAAGGTATGGATTTGGTGGGCTGAAGGGTCTGTTTTCATGCTGTGTCTCTAAACTAAACTAAACAATTTCTCATTCACTCCTGACGCAATTGGAGCTATTGTATGGCTGCCAAGCAACCTACAAACCCGCATGTCTTTGAGATGTGGGAAGAAACCGGTGCGCTCAAAGAAAATCAACACAGTCACAGGGGGATCATTCAAATTCCACACAGACAAATTCCACAATCCTGAGTTCAGGATTGAACCCAGGTCTCGGGTGCTGTGAGGCAGCAGCTGTGCCACTCTGCTGCCCCAGTGTGATCTTCTGTTGCCAAGCAAATACCAGCAGCCTGTTGCTATGTATTTAAATGTAGTTCTCTAAAGGCCATATTCAAATCCAAAACTCAAGCTGCAAGTTTAGAACTGAGATAGGTCCTTAAAGTGCACGTGAACAAACTTCAGGTAAAGATTGAAGATAGACACCAAATGCTGGAGTAACTCAGCGGGCCAGGCAGCATCTCTGGAGAGAAGGATGTTGCAGGTCGAAACCCTTCTTTAGACAGGTAAAGATTTATTTATATTTAGATTCTCTTGATGGCTTGGTGGAAAATCGTTTTCACACAGAGTTGTGAATTTGCAGAGTTCTCTGCCACAGAAGACTGGAGGCCAATTCATTGGATGTTCAAAAGAGAGTTAGATTTAGCTCTTAGGGTTAACGGAATCAAGGGATATGGGGAGAATGGGGTACTGATTTTGGATCAGCTATGATCACATTGAATGGCGGTGCTGGCTCGAAAGGCCAAATGGCCTATTCCTGCACCAATTTTCTATGTTTCTATATTTCTATGTTTCTATATCACCCTTCATGTGTCGACTTATTTTCACCACATTGTGTCAATTCCATTATCAAAGGTCAGCATTTGTTAATGCATTTGCTATTTTTCATATTCTCTGTGCCAACATTGACCTGAGCCTCATCTTGTTGTCCAGAAATTTAGTCCTGATTCATTTCAACAGTTATAAATACCAACTTCCAGTGCCATGACACAGTGGCAGAAGATTAACTTCTATTTATTTATTTTCTAAAGAGGATTATCAACATTCTCCGTTCCAAAATGTCCACATGTTTATTCTTAGCAATGATCGGAACTTAATTCAGCCAAATAATTCACCTTTGCTTTGTGATTCATCAATCAGCCAGTTTAAATATATGTCAGCATTAGCTAAGCATCAAGGCAAGAGGTGTAGGCTTTAACTGTCATTTTATTCTCTGCAGATGTGCATAACAGGCCATTAAGGATATCTATGCTAAGTGCACATGTAGTGTAGAGGAACATATTGCCATTTCATAGTGGCAAAATGGAGCTAATGTTCTGTAGTTAAAAGGTGGGAGTGAGTCTCAAAGGACATAAGAATACATAAATTCATATGTATTAACAGTCTTTTGAAAATAAATAAATAAAAAACGAAGTCCTAAAAACTCTTCTACATGAAATGGTCTAGAGATTACAATATGGAGTTAGTTTGGGTGGCACGGTGGTGCAGCGGTAGAGTTGCTGCCTTACAGCGCCACAGACCCGGGTTCGATCCTGACAACCGGTGCTTGTCTGTACGGAGTTTATATATTCTCTGAGTGTCCAGCGTGGGTTTTTCTCCGAGATCTTTGGTTTCCTCCCACACTCCAAAGACACACAGGTTTGTAGGTTAATTGGCTTGCTGTAAATGTAAAAGAAAATTGTCCGTAGTCTGTGTCTTGTAGTGTGAATGTGCTGGGATCACTGGTCGGCGCGGACTCGGAGGACCGAAGGGCTTGTTTATGCGCTGTATCTCTAAACTAAAGGTATCAGGAAAGGGGAATTAATTGTAAAAATCACCATGTGATTCTTAACGTTTGTTGACATATGGAATGCTGAGATCCCTTTTGTTCCTGTCAGAGTCATAGAATCATGGAATCATAGAAAATAGGTGCAGGAGTAGGCCATTCGGCCCTTCGAGCCTGCACCGCCATTCAATATGATCATGGCTGATCATCCAACTCAGTATCCTGTACCTGCCTTCTCTCCATACCCCCCTGATCCCTTTAGCCACAAGGGCCACATCTAACTCCCTCTTAAATATAGCCAATGAACTGGCCTCAACTACCTTCTGTGGCAGAGAATTCCACAGACTCACCACTCTCTGTGTGAAAAAAGATCTTCTCATCTCGGTCCTAAAAGACTTCCCCCTTATCCTTAAACTGTGACCCCTTGTTCTGGTTCCCCAACATCGGGAACAATCTTCTGGCATCTAGCCTTCCTGCATTCTTAACCCCTTAAGAATTTTGTAAGCCTCTATAAGATCCCCCCTCAATCTCTTAAATTCCAGCGAGTACAAGCCGAGTCTATCCAGTCTTTCTTCATATGGAAGTCCTGCCATCCCAGGAATCAGTCTGGTGAACCTTCTCTGTACTCCCTAAATGGCAAAAATGTCTTTCCTCAGATTAGGAGACCAAAACTGTATGCAATACTCCAGGTGTGGCCTCACCAAGACCCTGTACAACTGCAGTAGAACCTCCCTGCTCTTGTACTCAAATCCTTTTGCTATGAATACCAACATACCATTCGCTTTCTTCACAGCCTGCTGCACCTGCATGCCTACTTTCAATGACTGGTGTACGATGACACCCAGGTCTCGTTGCATCTCCCCTTTTCCTAATCGCCCACCATTCAGATAATAATCTACCCTCTTGTTTTTGCCGCCAAAGTGGATAACCTCACATTTATCCACATTATACTGCATCTGTCATGCATTTGCCCACTCACCCAACCTATCCAAGTCACCTTGCAGCCTCCTAGCATCCTCCTCACACCTAACACTGCCCCCCAGCTTCGTGTCATCCGCAAACTTGGAGATATTGCCTTCAATTCCCTCATCCAGATCATTAATATATATTGTAAATAGCTGGGGTCCCAGCACTGAGCCCTGCGGTACCCCACTAGTTACTGCCTGCCATTGTGAAAAGGACCCGTTTACTCCTACTCTTTGCTTCCTGTTTGCCAGCCAGTTCTCTATCCACATCAATACTGAACCCCTAATACCGTATGCTTTAAGTTTGTATACTAATCTCTTATGTGGGACCTTGTCGAAAGCCTTCTGAAAGTCCAGATATAACACATCCACAGGTTCTCCCTTATCCACTCTACTAGTTACATCCTCAAAAAATTCTATAAGATTCGTCAGACATGATTTACCTTTCATAAATCCATGCTGACGTTGTCCAATGATTTCACCGCTTTCCAAATGTGCTCCTATCCCATCTTTAATAACTGACTCTAGCATTTTCCCCACTACCGATGTTAGACTAATTGGTCTGTAATTCCCTGTTTTCTCTCTCTCTCCCTTTTTAAAAAGTGGAGTTACATTAGCTACCCTCCAATCCTCAGGAACTACTCCAGAATCTAAAGAGTTTTGAAAAATTATCACTAATGCATCCACTATTTCTGGGGCTACTTCCTTAAGTACTCTGGGATGCAGCCTATCTGGCCCTGGGGATTTATCGGCCTTTAATCCATTCAGTTTACCTAACACCACTTCCCGGCTAACCTGGATTTCACTCAGTTCCTCCATCTCATTTGACCCCCGGTCCCCTGCTATTTTTGGCATATTATTTATGTCTTCCTTTGTGAAGACAGAACCAAAGTAGTTATTCAATTGGTCTGCCATGTCCTTGTTCTCCATGATCAATTCACCAGTTTCTGACTGCAAGGGACCTACATTTGTTTTAACTAACCTTTTTCTCTTCACATATCTATAAAAGGTTTTGCAGTCCGTTTTTATGTTCCGTGCCAGTTTTCTTTCATAACCTATTTTCCCTTTCCTAATTAAGCACTTTGTCCTCCTCTGCTGGACTCTGAATTTCTCCCAGGCCTCTGGTAGGCTGCACGGTAGTCAAAAGGCTTGGAAATATTCCAAGCAAGGGAGATAGTGTTATTCATACTGCTTGGGCTCGAAGCACTCAGGGAATTAGGGGCTCTATCTATGGAGAAGGGTTATAATTTGCAATGGTATAATTAGCTGTTTAAAATAATTTGAAGACAAAAGAGACTGCAGATGCTGGAATCTAGAACAGAAACCAAAGGCAAGAAGATTTCAGCAAGTCCATAGGCACTATGCCACTTGATTGCTGAGTTATGATACGATACGATATAACTTAATTTATCCTCGGAGCGAAATTGATCTGCAAAACAGTCATAAAAACACAAATTACCTAAAATACATGAAACATGAAATTCACGTGACGAGTGGAAAGACGGGGAATATGCAAAGATGGGGAGGGGGGGGGGGGAGGAGTGGTCAGTTTCAGTCTACCTCACGACAGAAGGGGGAGGCTTTGTAATGTTTGATAACCACAGGGAAGAAGGATCTCCTGTGGCATTCTGTCCTGCATCTTGGTGGAACCAGTCTTTTGTTAAAGGTACTCCTCAAGTTCTTCTCAGCATTTTGTTTTAAATAATTTAACATTATTGGTCTGTCTTTTAATGGGAGGTCCAGGATCTTTGACATGAAACTTCCACTATGAAATAATGCCTTTAGAATGGATTGTGGAATATGCTTTCCACAGGGGCAATTCAATTGTTCGAGTCGATTACCAAAATGCTCAGGTGGTGACTCAGAAATAAGGTGTTTAAATTGCAGATGTGGAGATAATTCATGTAATAGGAAGACTTATCAATATTAATTACCACAGTCTTAATTGATTGACTTTTGGGACTCCCAAGAGGTTTATTTTCTTTAATTTGCCTGAGATTGTATCTATTGTTTGCCTGATGATTTCTTGATTAGGTGATGTTGATAGTGCATCTAATTAGGATTAACTGGAGGCATCAATTGGCCTTCTTTGGATATTTTGTATGGCTCACATTATGGAGTGGAGCATATAATTGCATTCTCTTGATTTTCATCTGGTTTAGGCAGAATTCTTTAATCAGCTCCTCACATCTGTCACTACAACACAGCAGATGCTCAGTCACTGAATATACTGGGCATAGTGCAGCCTCTAGCAGAGCCATTGGCTCACAGAAGCAGAGTCCAACGCAGGTTGAATCCAAACCTCGGGAGCTGTTTGGGTGGAGTTTGCGCATCCTCCATGTAACTGTTTCGGCTTCCTCCCAGTTTGCTCCCTCATCCCCAAAACCTGCATGAAGGGAGATTAATTAGCTAGTGTAAATTCCTCTTAGCAGGTTGGTGGGTGATCGAATCTAGGGAGAAATGAGGAGCTGGGAGAAGATGAAATGGGATCAATGTAGAACGCATGGTATGCTGGCTTTTATTGGTCAACGCATTGAGTATAAGAGTCAAAAAGCCTTGCAGCTTTGTTTAACCACGTTTTGTCACCCCTTTGCAGAAATAATATACAGGTTCTGGAGAGGGAACAGAAAAGGTGGGTGCTGCCTGGATTAGAGGGTATTAGCTATAAGGAGAGTTTGAATTGCTTTATCAGGAGCATCAGAAGCTGACAGAAGTTTATAAAATGACGAGAAAAATAGATATGGTAGACAGTCAGAATCTTTTTTCTAGAATGGAGGTGTCAACCACTAGAGGGCATAGCTTTGAGATATGAAGGTTAGAGATGTGTGGGGCAAGTTCTTTACAGAGAGAATTGTAGGTGCCTTGAACATGCTGTCAGTGGTAGTGGTGGAACAGATACGATAGTGACATTTAAGAGGCTTTTAGAAAGGCACATAAATGTGCAAAGAATGGCGGGATTTGGAACACAGCCAGACGTGGTTAGTCTAAAGGCAAGTTTCTGTGCTGCAGTGCTCTAAGCTCCAGAATTAGAGAAGGTATTGGGCGAGACCCTTCTTCTCGTGTCGAGACCCTTCTTCTCGACCCAAAACGTCACCAATTCCTTCTCTCCAGAGATGCAGCCAGTCCTGCTGAGTTACTCCAGCTTTTTGTGTCCATCTTTGGTTTAAACCATCATCTGCAGTTCCTTCCTACACAAGGGAAATGGGGATCAGTTTGGGAAGTAAATTGGAGATATAGGACCATCCATGGCTTATGAAAGACTGAAGTAGTCTCAAGGACTTATGTGACCTCCGAATCCTATTTCTAATGTGTTCAACATACCTTCGAGGGTAACTTATCTTACTTGAGACAGAATTCGCTCTGCTCGTGAAATATAAGCACACCTGCAATTCATTCAAGTCTGATTCGGTCATCCAATGTTCATGAGCTTGTGTACAAATCTGCTGTAACTGGGAGATCATAAGTGACACTTAAGCTTCTACAGGGCACCTGGGTAACTTGTGAACATGGAAAGGAAACAGATGTCTCTTCTGTTATAAGCCAGATTGTAAATTTCTCGTTTCTAAGTTTCAGTAAAAACACTGAATCAAGCACTTGAAACAACTAGATTTTACTGTAACAAAAGTGCATTACAGTGGTTTCTTAATAACCCAATCACAAATATCGATTAACCCCATACATAACGGGCATTCCCCTTACCCAATAATACAGCAGCTCATACATTGTATAAGAAAGAAAGCTCTCGAAGGAAGCTAACAAGAACAAACAATGAAACATGTGCCCTGAGATTCAAACAATTTCTCCAAGATTCAACTGTTCGACCAAACATCAATTAACAGGATGACCGTCTTGCAACACTATTTATACTGTTTACAATGGTTTTGCAGCGACCCAATAGAAATAGTAAGATTAAATGAGAACTTACCAGTTTGCAGTTTGATCTTTATTTTATGAGGAGTTACGATGAGGGATTACATGAAGACCCCACCAGCACGCATGCACAACATTCTTCAAAGAAGCGGTGTGAAATCACAGATACCAGAGTTCACTAACATTGTAAGGTAAGAGAACTAGCATACCAGTTGAACTTAATAATAGAGGGTTTGGGAGCGGAGGGCACGTAATCCCTCATCATAACTCCTCATAATAAAGATCAAACTTCAAACTGGTAAGTTCTCATTTAATCTTACTATTTTACTTCGGATTCACGTGAATGACTACGTGAAGATTTCAAAGCTCTGTGATTTCATTCCCTGGAACGAGTCCATGCTCACACACTGCCACTATGAGAAATGGAGGAAGTATGTTAATGTATTTCAGACATGAAACTGTGCTGAAAAACAAAAGGGTATTTATTTAACAATACCAAATAATAATACTCCTCCATCGGGGAAATTATAATACAGAACTTAATATTCTGTCGGCAAACGTCTCAGGCGCGGCCATGGGTTTATTGTAAAACCGCTGAAAGGTTTTTTCATTAGTCCAACCCGCCGTTGCAATGATGTGGTCCATTGGAACTTCCATCATCCTTGCCGCCGACGTGGATGCAGCCCTGGTGGAGTGAGATTTAAACACGCTAGTGTCCACCCCCGCTGCACCCAACACCACCCTTAACCATCTTGAAATGGTTTACACGGTGACTCTATGATGAGGGCGTTTGTGGCTTATAAGGAAAGCTCTCTCCGTGCCCCTGAGACTCTTGGTGACCTCTATGTAGCGCAAAAAGTGGGTCACGATACATAGACGGCTGTTTACGGGATAGGCCAGCAAATCCAACTTTTGGCCAGATGATCCAGGCCTGTCTTGCTTGAGTAACCCCAGTATAAAGAAAGTTACCTTGCTGTTGGTTATGACCATGACGTCCATACTTAACTTATGTAGGGACTGGACCTGTTGCTCCGTTACGAGTGCCATCAGCATGACCATTTTGTAGGTCAGTTTGTCCATTGAAAGAGACATTACTGGTACCCACACTCGGAGCATGGTTAGTACAATTCCGATATCCCAGGTCTGGGAATATCTAGGCCTGGGGGGATTTGAATTAAATATTCCCCTCATTAGTTTTGACACCAAAGGGTGAGACCCCACTGTAAGGTGATTGCAACCTCATCCGAGATAATTGGATAGGGCACTTCTGGCACAGCTGATGGCACTGTAGCTCAAATCTTCATCAAAATGAACGCTTGCCAGGAACTCCAGCACTTCCGTAATGGTGGCTGTGTCATATGTGGTGTTCGTTTTGGTGCAGAACACCTCCCACTTCTTCACGTAAGTGAGGTACTGTCTCCTGGTGGATTCCCTGCACGATGCTGTGATGATATAGAAACATAGAAACATAGAAATTAGGTGCAGGAGTAGGCCATTCAGCCCTTCGAGCCTGCACCGCCATTCAATATGATCATGGCTGATCATCCAACTCAGTATCCCGTACCTGCCTTCTCTCCATACCCTCTGATCCCCTTAGCCACAAGGGCCACATCCAACTCACTCTTAAATATAGCCAATGAACTGGCCTCAACTACCCTCTGTGGCAGAGAGTTCCAGAGACTCACCACTCTCTGTGTGAAGAAAGTCTTTCTCATCTCGGTCTTAAAGGATTTCCCCCTTATCCTTAAGCTGTGACCCCTTGTCCTGGACTTCCCCAACATCGGGAACAATCTTCCTGCATCTAGCCTGTCCAACCCCTTAAGAATTTTGTAAGTTTCTATAAGATCCCCTCTTAATCTCCTAAATTCCAGAGAGTATAAACCGAGTCTATCCAGTCTTTCTTCATAAGACAGTCCTGACATCCCAGGAATCAGTCTGGTGAACCTTCTCTGCACTCCCTCTATGGCCAATAATGTCCTTCCTCAGATTTGGAGACCAAAACTGCACGCAATACTCCAGGTGTGGTCTCACCAAGACCCTGTACAACTGAAGTAGAACCTCCCTGCTCCTGTACTCAAATCCTTTTGCTATGAAAGCTAACATACCATTCGCTTTTTTCACTGCCTGCTGCACCTGCATGCCTACTTTCAATGACTGGTGTACCATGACACCCAGGTCTCGCTGCATCTCCCTTTTCCTAATCGGCCACCATTTAAATAATAGTCTGCTTTCCTGTTTTGCCACCAAAGTGGATAACCTCACATTTATCCACATTATACTGCATCTGCCAAACATTTGCCCACTCACCCAGCCTATCCAAGTCACCTTGCAGTCTCCTAGCATCCTCCTCACAGCGAACACTGCC
The DNA here is from genome assembly GCA_035221665.1 of Okamejei kenojei. Lineage (NCBI taxonomy): Eukaryota > Metazoa > Chordata > Chondrichthyes > Rajiformes > Rajidae > Okamejei > Okamejei kenojei. The sequence continues at coordinate 87,486,580 of CM069137.1, forward strand.
CCCAGCTTAGTGTCATCCGCAAACTTGGAGATATTGCCTTCAATTCCCTCATCCAGATCATTAATATATATATGTAAATAGCTGGGGTCCCAGCACTGAGCCCTGCGGTACCCCACTAGTTACTGCCTGCCATTGTGAAAAGGACCCGTTTACTCCTACTCTTTGCTTCCTGTTTGCCAGCCAGTTCTCTATCCACATCAATACTGAACCCCTAATACCGTATGCTTTAAGTTTGTATACTAATCTCTTATGTGGGACCTTGTCGAAAGCCTTCTGGAAGTCCAGATATACCACATCCACTGGTTCTCCCTTATCCACGCTACTAGTTACATACTCGAAAAATTCACAAGATTCGTCAGACATGATTTACCTTTTGTAAATCCATGCTGACTTTGTCCAATGATTTCACCACTTTCCAAATGTGCTGCTATCCCATCTTTAATAACTGACTCTAGCAGTTTCCCCACTACCGATGTTAGACTAACTGGTCTGTAATTCCCGTTTTCTCTCTCCCTCCCTTCTTAAAAAGAGGGGTTACATTTGCTACCCGCCAATCCTCAGGAACTACTCCAGAATCTAAAGAGTTTTGAAAGATTATCACTAATGCATCCACTATTTCCTGAGCTACTTCCTTAAGTACTCTGGGATGCAGCCTATCTGGCCCTGGGGATTTATCGGCCTTTAATCTATTCAATTTACCCAACACCACTTCCCGACTGACCTGGATTTCACTCAATTCCTCCTTTGACCCACAGTCCCCTGCTATTTCAGGCAGATTATTTATGTCTTCCTTAGTGAAGACGGAACCAAAGTAGTTATTCAATTGGTCCGCCATATCCTTGTTCCCCATGATCAACTCACCTGTTTCTGACTGCAAGGGACCTACATTTGTTTTAACTAACCTCTTTCTCTTCACATATCTATAAAAACTTTTGCAGTCAGTTTTTATGTTCCCTGCCAGTTTTCTTTCATAATCTATTTTTTCCTTTCCTAATTAAGCCCTTTGTCCTCCTCTGCTGGTCTCTGAATTTCTCCCAGTCCTCTGGTATGCTGCTTTTTCTGGCTACTTTGTACGCATCATCCTTTGCTTTGATACTATCCCTGATTTCCCTTGTTATCCACGGATGCACTACCTTCCCCGATTTATTCTTTTGCCAAACTGGGATGAACAATTTTTGTAGTTCATCCATGCAGTCTTTAATGTCTTCCATTGTATATCCACCGTCAACCCTTTTAGAATAATTGCCAGTCAATCTTGCCCATTCACGTCTCATACCCTCAAAGTTACCTTTCTTTAAGTTCAGAACCATTGTTTCTGAATTAACAATGTCACTCTCCATCCTAATGAAGAACTCAACCATATTATGGTCACTCTTGCCCAAGGGGGCACGTACAAACAAGACGGCTAATTACCCCTTCCTCATTACTCAAAACCCAGTCTAAAATAGCCTGCTCTCTCGTTGGTTCCTCTACATGTTGATTTAGATAACTATCCCGCATACATTCCAAAAAAATCCTCTTCCTCAGCACCCCTGCCAATTTGATTAACCCAATCTATATGTAGATTGAAGTCACCCATTATAACTGTTTTGCCTTTGTCGCACGCATTTCTAATTTCCTGTTTGATACCATCCCCAACTTCTCTGCTACTGTTAGGTGGCCTGTACACAACACCCACCAGCGTTTTCTGCCCCTTAGTGTTTTTGTAGCTCTACCCATACCGATTCCACATCCTCCAAGCTAATGTCCTTCCTTTCCATTGCTTTAATCTCTTCTCTAACCAGCAACGCTACTCCACCTCCTTTTCCTTTCTCTCTATCCCTCCTGAATATTGAATATCCCTGGATGTTCAGCTCCCAGCCTACGTCACCCTGGAGCCATGTCTCCGTGATCCCAACTATATCATAATCATTAATATCTATCTGCACGTTCAACTCGTCCACCTTATTACGAATACTCCTTGCATTGAGACACAAAGCCTTCAGGCTTGTCTTTACAACGCATTTACCCCTTATACAATTTTGCTGAAAAGTGGCCCTTTTTGATTTTTGCCCTGGTTTTGTCTGCCTGCCACTTTTACCTTTTCACCTTGCTACCTAATGCTTCTACCCTCATTTTACACCCTCCTGCCTCTCTGCTCTTGTACCCATCCCCCTGCCACATTAGTTTAAATCCTCCCCGACAGCACTAGCAAACACTCCCCCAAGAACATTGGTTCCATTCCATTCCAGGTGCAAACCGTCCTGTTTGTACCGGTCCCACCTCCCCCAGAACTGGTCCCCAGTGCCCTAAAAATTTGAATCCCTCCCCCTTGCACCACTTTTCAAGCACGTATTCATTTGCATTATCCTCCTATTTCTACTCTGACTGGCCCGTGGTACTGGTAGTAATCCGGAGATTACTACCTTTGAGGTCCTACTTTTAAGTTTATCTCCTAGCTCCCTAAATTCACCTTGTAGGACCTCATCCCTTTTTTTACCTATATCGTTGGTGCCAACATGCACCACGACAACTGGCTGTTCACCCTCCCCCTCCAGAATGTTCTGCAGCCGTTCAGTGACATCCCTGACCTTTGCACCAGGGAGGCAACATACCATCCTGGAGTCTCGTTTGCGGCCGCAGAAACGCCTATCTATTCCCCTGACAATTGAATCCCCTATTACTATTGCCCTTCCCCTCTTTTTTCCCCCCTCATGTGCTGCAGAGCCACCCATGGTGCCATGAACCTGGCTGCTGCTGCATTCCCCTGATGAGCCATCTCCCTCAACAGTATCCAAAATGGTATACCTGTTTAGGAGGGAGATGACCGCAGGGGACTCCTGCACTACCTGCCTACTGCTTTGCTGGCTATTGGCCACCCGTTCCCTTCTTGTCCTCGGAATATTGATTGTTCCGTCCGAGAGTCCATAATCCAGGAGTGGCCTTTTCAAACCCTGCAAACCAATAGGTTTATCCTGTCATGGCACGGTTGACTCTCCCCTATCACAGGATGCACCAATATACTCGGACGTTTAGTTATTGGAATGCATGGTTCTGAAGCCATGTCCAGTACCACAGGGAACCATGGCTGAGTAGGCCAGTCGGGCACAACCAGAATACCCGATGTGGAGTCTTGTTTAATTTCTGCAAGACCCGACTGGTGAGGCAGAAGGGGGGAAATGCATAGAAAAACAAATCCCCCCAGTGTAGAGAGAAAGTGTCCATCGCTACTGCCCCAGGGTCTGGTTCCCATGCAACATATGTTGATGTTTGGTGATTGTGTCTGGATGCAATAAAAGTCGATATCTGGTGTTCCATATCAATCTACAATGTCGGCAAACACTTTGCGGTCCAACATCCATTCGGCGTTATCATTAAACTTGCGTGACCTGATGTCCACCACTGTATTTAGCTTACCCGGAAGATAAGTGGCTGATATCCAAATGCTCCTTTGTAGGCACCAGTGCCAGATTGTATTGACCAATTCGTCACAGGATATCGACTTTATTCCACCCATATGATTGATATAAGCCACCACGGTGGTATTATCAATCTGTAAACGTACATGCAGATGGTGCATGTCTGAACAGTAAGTCCATGAAATGCTCCCAGCATTTCTAGATAATTAATTCCTAGTGCCGGGAGTAGGGTTAATTCATGTGCACTCCATCTACCACCACAACTGGAGGTGGTATTAGTTGTTCCCCAACCTTTTGCGCTGACATCAGTTTGTAGTATAACCGAGGGATTTGTGATTGTGATGGGGTTAGAGCAATGTCGAGCATTGTCTATCCACCATTGTAATTCTAATTTTGCTTCCCCTGGTAATTGCATTGGCCTGTCGAAGTGGCCCGCCTGGTGCTTGAATGCATCTATTTGCCCTTTGTAGGTTTTGGTAATGTAGTGGGCCAAATTGTGTGGCTGGGAAAGCAGCCACAAGCTTCCCAATCACCCTGGCTACTTGCCGAATAGATGGTTTCCTCATGCCAGTAAGGCTGTTGCATGCCTCTATCAAGTCTGACGCTTTGTTTGGTGGCAAAGTGACAGACATATGAACAGAGTCAATTGTGAAACCCAAATAGTCCATAGTGGTAGAAGGTATCAATTTTGATTTATCTGGATGGATGATAAATCCCAGCTTTTGAAATAGATGCTCGGTGGCTGAGACGGCCAGTTTGGCCAACTCCAAAGTTTTTCCCACGATTAAAATATCATCGAGGTAAGCCACAACAATATGTTTTTGATTCCTGAGACACGCTAAAGCTGGTTTTAATAATTTGGTAAACAGTCTGGGCGCTGATGATAATCCATTAGGCAGCGCTTTATACTGCCAGAGCTGCCCCATCCAGACAAATTTCAAATATCTACGATGATCCTTGTCTATTGGAACTGAATAGTATGCATCCTTTAGGTCGATGCAAGCCATGAAGTACCTATTGGAAATTAGCTGTTTGGCCGTGACAAAGGTTTCCATTTTGAAATGGACATATGCACGAAAGTATTCAGTTCAGTCAAATCTATAATGATGCGGCATCCGCCGTCTGTTTTATTTTTAGTGAAAATGTTCGCTACAAACTCATGAGACTCTCTTTTGGTTTTCTCCATTATCCCTTTTGAATTTAGTCTTAAGAGTTCAGCATGACCTTCTTTCTTTTCTTTCTGTGAAAGTACAAACTTTCGACTTGGTGTATGCTGAACACAGGAAAGGAGTTTGTGAACAAATTCAAATATAATTCCCTGAATACTTTCCAGTATGAAAGGATCAGAGGTTAAAGTACTCCATGCATCCCGAAACAAGTGTAACCATTGCCAAACCCATGAGGAGTTTAAACATGCAATGTTCCTGAGGCAACAAGACCCACCTATCTCCATGATTACCGGCGGTGCTGCGTTGGTTGCCTCTGTCCTTGTTTCTTGTGATGTGGAGTCGGTGTGGTGTGGGGTTGGCGCATCTTCCTAGAAGGCCGTGCTGGGCCATGGTCTAAAAAAGACCGTTGAGCAGGTTGTCCGGCCTTTGAGCTTTCACCAGCAGATGGTCTATCGCTGTAGCGTTATCTGCTGGTGGATGCATTGGGGTGCTGTCGCCGCTGGTATGGGGATCTGGTGGCAGCCGGCACCTTAATCATGCCAATTGCCTTTGCCTCTTCATCGAGGTCTTTGACCTGTTTTGGCAGGATGTCTACGAATAGCAATGTTGGCGGCTGTGCACTGCTGGGTCTGCACAACCCCGCGAACTTGGGGTTGAGTGCAGGCCGGATGACACTCTTCCTGTAACTGTTGATCTCATATTGAGTGTTACATAGGAGAGCTAGAGCATCCTGCAGCTCCTCCGGCATTTCATCTCCGTCCACTGTCCTGGCAACGGCCCTAATCCCAGCAGCCAGTAGTTTGAGGATCTTCTGGAGTTTGGCTTCCTGGCTCCTGATGCCAGGGCTCATGTTGCCCCAAATGGGATTGTTAACAGCAGGCACATTGAGGGAGATGCAATTCTCCGTAGCTAAGTACTTGGCTGCCGTGTCATTGATGGCTTGCTCTTGCAGTTGGTTAGCTGCCATGTAATTGATACTGGCTGCCAACTTTGGATGTAACGGCAGCCCTTTTTGGGTAGGCATCGCAAATTTCGTGACCATACCCAATAGCTCCTCTTCTGGCACCCCTAGCATTGATGTATCTTCAGCCATGCCCCCTTCTTCAGAGTCAGCCCAGTTCTGACTCCTAATGCTCCCCTGCAAGGAGGGTGAGACATTTGGCAGTCCTGAAAAGGATGCTGCCGTGGGTCTGCTAAGAGTACCACTGTGACCATACTTCTGCTGCAGCAGGTCACGTTGGAGCAATTGCTCCACCATCCGCTCCATGTGGGACAGTCAACCAGCGTCGCTTCCCGTGAGTGGGGTGTCCTCCGGTCCGGACTCAGCCGAGTCAGCGGACCTGCCCGACTTCCGGGTGGCTTTGCCGCCAGTCCGAGGAGCACCTGCGGGCTGTAACAGTGTGAAGTCGGGGGTTGCGGATTGAACCAGCAGCTCAGGAGAACTCGACTGCTGATGGTTGCTTCCTTCGCGGTCCTCAGCAGCAACTTTGGCAGTGGCTCTTTTGGACTTTGTCCTGGACTCCATGGTGCGCTCTGAAATACAACAACACGCAGCCGACAAACGACCTCAGGAATGGTAAGTACTTCCCGGCGGGCCATTTTTAAACTTACGCTGAAGGAGCAGAGCTTCTCTTGCCTGTCGTTTCGCAATGCATTCGACGATATGTCGCGCATGCGTCATGTGACTCCGAAGTAAAATGATGCATTTAAGGTTAGTTTGCAAACCACTATACATGTTATCAATTTAAGAGAAACATGGAGAACATCTGGACCCCTTACCATCCTGCATATCAGTCTAAGCACTAGACTGGCTGGCACCAATCAAAGCCTGTAAAGTTCAGCTGACAAGGCTTAAGCAATTCTGACAAGTGCAAGGATCCTCCGTTTTATGGTATCTTTCATTTTGCCAATATTAACAAGATCAGAGAGTTGTTACTGTACAGTACATTATTGGAACGTGGAAGTGCCAATAAAGTTTAGAGTCATAGAGTGTGGGAACAGGCCCTTCAGCCCAACCTGCCCATACCGGCCAACATGTCCCAGCTATGCTAGTCCCACCTGCCCACATTTAGCTCGTATCCATCCAAACCTGTCCTATCCTTGTATCTATCTAACTGTTTCTTAGACATTGGGATAGTCCCAGCCTCAACTACCTCCTCTGGCAGCTTGTTCCATACACCCGCCATGCTTTGTGTGAAAAAATTACCCCTCAGATCCCTATTAAATATTTTCCCCTTCACCTTAAACCTTTGAACTCTGGTCCTCAATTCACTTACTCTGGGCAATAGGTTCTGTGTCGATCTACCCAAAGAGCATGCTTTTATTCAACGTTCAATCAGGTACAGTAGAGCTAATAGGACTTGATGTTTCAATCCCTGTAATAATTCGGCACTCTTGCTATTTGCAGTGGGATTGGAGTGGTGAAAGGTAGGGTAGGTATGACATCGGAGCCATCAGGTGGGCACCCTCCTTCTTTGACGTTTCATTGATAAGCCCACAACATCTCAAGAGGGCTCAACGGTGATACCTGGCGTCCCAGTTACACCCCCCTCAATTCCATACCCTCCTGTATTCATCTTGCAGCCCAATTGTTGTCTCTCCTTTTGATCCAGATCCAATTGCTGCTTTTATCCACAGAATTTGATAATGATTTGATTGCTTGTTGGAGGCAGCGACCCCTCACCCCCATTTTCTTTAATAGCCTGGTCATAGATGTAGCAACAAATCCCCTGCATCCCACTTCGACAGGAAAATTCTTGGTCTTCCAGCCATTCTGGGAAGCTTCAGTTGCCAGTTCAGAGTACATGTTTTTTTTTCCTCTGATAAGCTTCTTCAACACCATCTTCCCATGGAACTGTCAATTCCACAACATATGCCAACTTGGCTGTTGTGGACCACAGGACCATGTCTGGCCGGACTGTTGTAACCACAATGTCTGGGGGAAACACAACCCTTTTTTCTAAGTCCACTTCCATTTTCCAATCCCGAGCAGGCTGCAGAATGCTTGCATCCATTGATGTTATCTGGTGCTCTGGAGGTTGGCCTGCTGGTACAAACGTTGTGAAGTGGGCATTTCCTGCCGATGTTGGTGGGGAAGCATTTGTGATCGTTCGCCTCTGTTCAAGGATTGATGACAGCTGTCTGAGAACTTGGTTATGCCGCCAAGTGTAACGCCCTTGGCCGAGGCTCATAGTGCATCCTGTTAAAATGTGCCTTAGTGGTGCAGGTGCTTGGCAAAGGGAGCAAGTGGGGTCTTCTCCGAACCACTGCTTCAGATTCTGCAATGATGGTAGAACATCATATGTGGCTCTGATGACAAAACTTAGCCAAGATCCTTCCATTTGCCAGATTTCATGCCAGCTGAGTTTCCTCTTTTCCAGGCTCTCCCAGTTAGTCCATTTGCCTTGCTTGCCCATTGAGACGGCCTTGGCGTGTCGCTCTGCCTCCTCCCGTCTTCTCACCTCCTCCGTCTTTTCTGCACTGATGTTGCCTTGTGCCACTGAGGAGCTTCTGGGACGAGCCCGAGCCCGGCACTCCCATGTTGGACTAGGCCAACCGTATCTCGGAAATGAAGAGCAGACTAAGCACTCTGAACGGCTTCAGATGGGGTCCACTTCCTCCCCGTTGCCACACGAGGGGCCACTGTTCGAATAACAGTATCTTCAGATTCAGTGAGGGTCATGACCAACCTTGCTTCAGTGCATTTGAACTCTTCCACATGTCCTGTAATGGGTAATTCCAATTTGCCACTCCCGCAGTCCGACACTGTTTCACATGTGTGCTGGTCATTCTTTCCATCTTTTCCACTTTGTTGATGGGGATTTCATACATAGTTAAAGGCCACATGATTCTTGGTAGTATGCCGAATTGGAAGCACCACAGCTTGGGTTTTCCTGGTAGCAAGGTCTAACTGCGTGCTACAGTGACTTGCAAAAGTTTTCATACCCCTTGAACTTTTTCACATTTTGTCACGTTACAACCACAAACGTAAATGTATTTTATTGGGATTTTATGTGATAGACCAACACAAAGTGGTGCATAATTGTGAAGTGTAAGGAAAAGGATACATGGTTTTTAATTTTTTTTACAAATAAAAAACTGAAAAGTGTGGCGTGCAAAAGTATTCAGCCCCCTTTACTCTGATACCCCTAAATAAAATCCAGTGCAACCAATTGACTTCAGAAGTCACCTAATTAGTAAATAGAGTCCACTTGTGTGTAATCTAATCTCAGTATGAATACAGCTGTTCTGTGAAGGCCTCAGAGGTTTGTTAGAGAACATTAGTGAACAAACAGTATAATGAAGCCCAAGGGACACACCAGGCAGGTCAGGGATAAAGTTATGGAGAAGTTTAAAGCAGGGTTAGGTTATAAAAAAAATCCCAAGCTTTGAACATCTCACGGAGCACTGTTCAATCCATCATCCGAAAATGGAAAGAGTATGTCACAACCGCAAACCTACCAAGACATGGCCGTCCACCTAAACTGACAGGCTGGGCAAGGGGAGCATTGATCAGAGAAGCAGTCAAGAGGCCCATGGTAACTCTGGAGGAACTGCAGAGATCCACAGTTCAGGTGGGAGAATCTGTCCACAAATTCCACAAATCGGGCCTTTATGGAAGAGTGGCAAGAAGAAAGCCATTGTTGAAACAAAGCCATAAGAAGTCCCGTTTGCAGTTTGCCACAAACCATGTGGGGGACACAGCAAACATGTGGAGGAAGGTGCTCTGGTCTGATGAGACCAAAATTGAAGTTTTTGGCCTAAATGCAAAACGCGTTGTGTGGCCGGAAAACTAACACTGCACATCACCCTGAACACACCATCCCCACTGTGAAACATGGTGGTGGCAGCATCATGCTGTGGGGATGCTTTTCTTCAGCAGGGACAGGGAAGCTCATCAGAGTTGATGGGAAGATGGATGGAGCCAAATACAGGGCAATCTTGGAAGAAAACCTGTTAGAGTCTGCAAAAGACTTGAGACTGGGACAGAAGTTCACCTTCCAGCAGGACAACGACCCTAAACATACAGCCAGAGCTACAATGGAATGGTTTAGATCAAAGCATATTCATGTGTTAAAATGGCCGTCAAAGTCCAGACCTAAATCCAATTGAGAATCTCTGGCAAGACTTGACAATTGCTGTTCACAGACGCTCTCCATCCAATCCTACTGAGCTTGAGCTATTTTGCAAAGAAGAATGGGCAAAAATTTCAGTCTCTAGATGTGCAAAGCTGGTAGAGACATACCCCAAAAGACTTGCAGCTGTAATTGCAGCGAAAGGTGGTTCTACAAAGTATTGGATTAGGGGGGCAGAATACCTTTGCACACCACACTTTTCAGTTTTTTATTTGTAATAAAAATTGGAAACCATGTATCATTTCCTTCCACTTCACAATTATGCACCACTTTGTGTTGGTCTATCACATCAAATCCCAATAAAATACATTTACGTTTGTGGTTGTAATGTGACAAAATGTGGAAAAGCTCAAGGGGTATGAAAACTTTTGCAAGCCACTGTATGTGCATGAAGGTATCCTTTTTCATTTGTTCAAATTGCTCAGTGTCCTTGAGCTTTGCATCATACCATCGGCCCAAACTCTTCACTGGCATTTCTGAAACAGTTGGAACAGGTATTCCGTTAATATGAAATCTTTGATCCTTGACGACCTTTCACAATGGAGATGCTTCTGCGCTTGCTGGGTTTAATCTTCATCCTTGCCCATGTGATGTTTTGATGAAGTTTTTCCAGAAATCTCTTGGTGCAGGGGATCGTTGTTGTTAGTGTTGTTATATCGTCCATATAGGCTCGTACCGGTGGCAATCGCTGACCACCCTGTAACCGCTTTCCTCCCGCAACCCATTTTGATGCTCTGATAATGAGCTCCATTGCCATAGTGAAGGTCAATGGGGAGATGGTGCACCCCGCCATGATGCCTACTTCCAGTGGTTGCCACGCTGTGGTAAAGTCTGATGTTGTGAGACAAAATTGCAGATGCTGGAAGTAGTTTTTTACCAGATTTGTTATTATTGCCGGCACCTGAAAGAATTCAAAAGCAGTCCACAGCAGCGAATGAGGAACTGATCCATAGGCGTTGGCCAGATCGAGGAACAAGACATGCAGATTCTTTCGTTCTTTCTCAGCAGTCTGGATTTGATGCCATATGACGCTGGTATGTTCAAGGCATCCCGAGAAGCCTTCTATGCCAGCCTTTTGGATTGACGTATCAATGAAATGGTTTTGTTTCAGATACTTAGTAAGTCTTTTTGCCACCACACTGAAAAAGATCTTGCCCTCTATGTTAAGAAGGTTTATTTGCTGAAACTGTTTGATGGTGGAAGAATTTTTTTCTTTTGGGATCAGGACTCCCCCTGCTCGTCGCCAGGCTTTGGGGATAACTTCCTTTTCCCACGCAACCCTCATGTTCCTCCAGAGGAATTTCAGAATATCTGGGGCATTCTTGTAGACACAATACGGAACACCATTAGGGCCTGGTGCAGAGGCCGTTCTTGCCTTCCTCACTACTGCTTTTACCTCACTCAGCTTGGGAGGGCTGATGTCAAATTGATGTTGTGGGGGTGAGATTGGTGGGATGTCAGCGGGGACAAAAATCGGTTCATCTTTTAACTCATCAGTGTGGATGGTTCTGATGTGTCCTTCAACCTCCTTTTTTGACTCTTTCAGGGATCCGCTTTTTTCCTTTGTGAAAATGCCTTTCACAAACTTAAAGGGATCTTTGTAGAAGTCTGTTCTTGCTTTTTCCTTCTTTTTGCATTGTTTCCTTAAATTCTCCGCTCTGCGCAGCTTCGAGAGCCTCTGTTTTAGGTCCTTTTGAAGGAGATTGATGCCCTCCCTTTCTTCTGCTGTTGCTTTTTTCCACACCTTCCTCAGGCTTCTTCTTTCTTTAACTAGTCGTTGGATTTCCTGGAGACGACGGGACTTGGGGGGAGGAGGCCTATCTTTCCTGCTGAGTTGTTTCTTTTCACCAAATTTCTCCTTTCCATAGCTGTAGGCTAGATCACCCATCTTCTCCAACTTTTCTGCTGATCTCTTGATTCCACTTAAGATTCTCACATCTGCATTGATGATTTCCTTGCTGTTAGACTTTGGCCATTTCACCAACGGCTTACGTCCTTGCATGTTCTCCACTTTACGATGTGCCTGGTTGCGTCTTGGACTGTTGCCTGAAACTTCCGCCACATCCCGTAGGGTGCTGATGCTCTGCGGACTGTGGATTTCTTCCTGCCACTGACTTTCATCCGACTGATTTGACCTTCCACTTAACAGAATCTGGTCAATGCGGGGCCCTGGGTTGGGGATTTACAAGCAGAAAATATAGAGACGATAAGCAAGATTAAATTAATTGGGAAAGAAAATCTGAATCTCAGACAGTGATTATTATCTGGAGTACTTAAACAACAATAATAAGATGACATTTCTGTGTTTGGGCCATTGTTTCACAGTAGCCGACTTTTATTACAGGGTTATAAAGGATGCATTCTGAATGGACAAATCCTAGCTTTCTACAGTAAATTGCATTCAAGTCTTCTGTTCAGGTCCAGGAACTTTACGCCTCTGCATGACAATACATTTGTGTGACAATGCTGTTTCTGCAAAGATAGCACAGGAGCAGCAGGTAGGAAGCAGCAAGGATTAGAATTTTGTATTGAAGATTGTCATTGACCTTGCCAAATTGCTGCACAATTGATGCATAAATAACCATGAGTGCCATTAACCTCGCTGTTACATTGACCACACGTTTTGGCCTTACACATTCTAATCTTGTGATTCATCAAAGGTACCACCGCTTTCTTTTGAATACTTGCATATTTTTTCAATGTTCCCTGTCATTTTAACTTCACAGAAGACCTGGCAGATGCAAAAGAGAATCATTTGCATGCTGGGTTACATTAGTGGATTGTACGCTCCAACTGTGTTAAACAACAAAGGGGAGTGTGCAAAAATAAAATACTGATGGAGTTGGGGAGCTGAACTGGAAACAGAAACTGCTGAAAACAGGCTGATGCCATCTGCAGTGAAAGAAACAAGAGACAATACTTTGAGGCAACGACCTTCAGTCAGAAATACTAATTGCTGGTAATTGGATTTCACCTTGTCCCATGCATTCAACTCCCGCATGGAACCTGGCAAAAAAGTTGGCAAAAAAAAGGTAAAAACAACGTCCCAAATTTGCTATGAAATGTTTCATGCATGGTTCAGGATGGGAGCAGTTTAAAGAGCTGACAGCCCAATGGTAACACTTGGGTATCATACATTCCAATGGTATGTACAGAGAAATCTACAATATCCCGTAAAATTATTCCCTCCCTTCGCTGACCACTCCCCATTCACTTCTTCCCTATTAAGCCACTCCTTTCCACTCCTCTTCTGACATCCATTTGCACTTTTTCATTTCCAGCCTTTGTCCAACAATCTGCTAATCAGAAAGTCCCCTGATCTGTGTCCATTTATCACTTGCCAGGCTGTCACCTGCCCCCATTTCATTTCCAGCTTTCTCCCCCCCCCCCCCCACCCGCCACAATCAATCTGAAGAAGGGTCCTGACCCAAAATGTTGCCTGTCATTCCTTCCACATTTGCTGCCGGCCCCTCTGAGTTACTCCAGTACTGTGCGCTTTACTCAGGCTCCAGCATCTGCAAAAGGACACAATGTGCTGGAGTAACTCAGTGGGTCAGGCAGCATCTCTGTAAAACATGAACAGGTGATGTTTCGGGTTGGGACCCTTTAGTATAGTTTTAGTTCAGAGATACAGCACAGAAACAGGGGTCAGATTATGGCAGGGGACGGGGGGGTTGTTAGAGGTTAACTAAAATTGGAGAATTCAATATTCATTCCACTTGTGTAAGCTACACAAGTGGAATATGAGATGCTGTTCCTCCAGTTTGTGTGTGCCCTCACTCTGGCAATGGAGGAGGCTCAGGATAGAATGGACAGTATGGGAATGATAAGGGGAGTTAAAATGGTTAGCAACAGGGAGATACAGTAGGTCTTGGTGGACTGAGCACAAGTGTTCAGTGACACCGTCATGGAGTCTATGCTTGGTCTCGCCCATGAACTGGTGGCTACATTGGAAACACCGGATGCAGTAGATGAGGTGAGAGGAGATGCACATGAACCTCTGTCTCACCTGGAAGGACTGCTGGGGTCCCTGCATGGAGGTGAGGGAGGAGGTGTGCCAATAGGTATTGCATCTCCTGCGGTTGAAGGGGAAAGTAACTGGGGAGGGAGTTGTTTGGGTGGGAGGGGATGAGTGAACCAAGGAGTTGCTGAGGGAGTGGTCTCTGCACAGGTTGGAAAGGGGTGGAGATGGGAAGATGTGACTGGTGGTGGGATTGTGTTGAAGGTGACAGAAATGTCGGAGGATGATGTCTTGGATACAAAGCCTGGTGGGATGGTAGATCCAGCATCTGTATCTCCTCATGTCCCCTGCTTGCATCATTTGTGGTTGCATCAGTCACTGGGAAGTACATTGCACCCTGAAGGAATTCTACACTGCAAAAATAAGAGACGGCCACAGAAGTATCAGACCGTGCAAGGGAGGGCGATACTGTAACTCATTGAGTGTCGGGACTGTTTCCAGGCAATCACTGTGTCCAAAGCTATAATTGGCACCCATGCCATTGCAAGGTATGAAAAGATCAATGGGGCAGAAATTGCAGCATGTGGCTCTGATGTGAATACATCAAAACTATGGCAATTACTGATGGAACCAGTAATGAGATTTTAAATATCCTAAGCTTTGAAAATTGAAGCTGGCAGATCTCCACATAAGATATCAATGTCATATTACAGATCTTTTAATTGGAATACTGTTGACAATCTCAGTTTCATGTGCTCCTAGCTTTGTTCTTGATTAGTTAACAAAGTTTGTGGGATGCACTCATAGTCTAATTTATGTTGGCATGGAGGAATTTGGAGTATTTGGCCTACAATGTTATTAGGCGTGTGACTGGTGTAGGACCATGTCATTCATGCTGAGGTTACTTGCACATGGAGTCACATGTCCAGTTTTTGCAAGGGACACAATTTGTGTAGCATGGGGGCGGCGCAGTGGTAGAGTTGCTGTCTGACAGCACTTACAGCGCTGGAGACCCGGGTTCGATCCCGACTACGGGTGCTGTCTGTACGGAGTTTGTACGTCTTCCACGTGACCGGGTGGGTTTTCTCCGAGACCTTCAGTTGCCTCCCACACTCCAAAGACGTACAGGTTTGTAGGTTAATTGGCTTGGTATGAATGTAAATTGTCCCTAGTGTGTGTTGGATAATGTTAAGGGCCTGCCCCACTTGGCGATTTTTTTGCCATCATATCAGTGTCGCCAAAAGATTTTGAACATTTCAAAATCCAGCGGCGACAAAAAAAATGTTGCAACACTCGAAAAAACACCTCGCGTCATACGTCATCACACCGCGTCACCATCGCATCACGTCGCGTAACGCCAGGTCATTTTCAGTGACCTGATACGTCAGTCAATGATGCCGGCAGTCACCAAATAATTTGCCAAGTGGGACAGGCCCTTTAATGTGAGGGGATCATTGGTCGGTGCTGACTTGGTGGGCCGAAGGGCCTGTTTGCACACTGTATCTCTCAACTAAACTAAACTCAACTAAACGGATTAAACACTAAAAGATCTAACTCAGGTAAAATGACCGTTCGCAATAACTATACATGAAAATTGAATGTTAGTGTATTTGCTATTGTGGTAATTTTGCTATGAATGCTATTCCCGATGAAAGCAAACCACCTCCCTCTTAGGGAGGGTGGACTCTTCAACAAACATGCAAAGTGTTTCTCCAGTGTGTTTATCAGCTATTACCATGGCTTAAAATTAAAGCGTTATATATTTATAGAATTGAATGTCCTTCAAAAGCTACGCTGGCAATTTGAATGTAAGTGCTATGTTCTAGCTGTGGTTGAATTACCAATGGGAATCATTGTAATTTTCAGGTTGAATTCCTACTTCCATTATTTTCTTCCCTTTAGATACCTGTAAGTTTCTCAAAATACAACTATGATTGCTTCAATTAAATTGCAGTGAGTCAACACAAATGGAATGAATGAGCTGGATTGCTAAAACGATAGCAGTGATCCATTAAACTTCTCATCAAATGACACCATTAAATTGCACAAAAGGTTCTCTAAAGTGTAGACTAATGAATAGGCGGGTGAAATACAAAATGGTATACAGTCCCAAGGTGGTAACCGTTCCATTACCTGTGCAATTGATGTGAGTCTGAAATCGTAAGGGTTCCAATACCCCTCAGCTGTTGATCCCCTGATTGTCAGTTATTTAGTATCAACCTTGCTTCCTTCATCGGGTGGCACGGTGCTGTAGTGGATAAAGTTGCTGCCTTACATCTTCAGAGACCCGGGTTCGATCCTGACTATGGATGCTGTCTGTACGGAGTTTGTATGTTGTTCCCGTGACCTGTGTGGGTTTTCTCTGGGATCTCCGGTTTCCTCCAACATCCAAAGAGGTACAGGTAAGTACGTTAATTGGCTTGGTGTAATTGTAAATTGTCCCTAGTGTGTGTGAGAGATAATGTGTTGATGTGCGGGGATCACTAGTTGGTGTGAACTCGGTGAGCCGAAGGAGCTGTTTCCATGCAGTATCTCTAAACTAAATTAAACTAAACTAAAGCTCATTTTGCAATTTGCCGAACACCTCCGCTCGGTTCGCAATTCGCCGAACACCCCCGCTCGGTTCGCAATAACCAACCTGATCTCCCGGATATGAACATTGACTTCTCTAATTTCAGATAGTCTCTACTTTCTCCTCCCCTTCCCAGCTCTCCATCAGCCCACTGGCTCCTCCTCTTCCTTTTTTCTATCTGTCCCCCCACCCTCACATCAGAGGAAGGGTTTCGACCCGAAATGTCGCCTATTTCCTTCGCTCCATTGATGCTGCCTCACCCGCTGAGTTTCTCCAGCATTTTTGTCTACCTTTGATTTTCCAGCATCTGCAGTTCCTTCTTAAACTAAACTAAACATTTTGTGTATGTTACGTCTCAGAGTAAGAATAAACGGGTCCCTGTCAGAATGGCAGGCAGTGGCGAGTGGAGTGCCGCAAGGCTCGGTGCTCGGGCTGCAACTATTTACAATATATATTGATGATTTAGACGATGGAATTAAAAGTAACACGAGCAAATTTGCAGATAACAGAATCTCTAATATTACAATTAAACACTTTTGTTCAAGAAGGAACTGCAGATGCTGGAAAATCAAAGGTAGACAAAAATTTGCTAAAGTTACTTTGAATCCCTTCATCTAAATCATTTAAGTATATTGTAAATAGTTGTGGTCCCAGCACCGAGCCTTGCGGTACCCCACTAGTCACTGCCTGCCATTCTGAAAGGAACCCGTTAATCCCTACACTTTGTTTCCTGTCTGCCAACCAATTTTCTATAAAATTTCAACACTCTACCCCCAATATCATGTGCCCTAATTTTGCCCACTAATCTCCTATGTGGGACCTTATCATATGCTTTCTGAAAGTCCAGGCACACTACATCCACTGACTCTCCATTGTCCATTTTCCTAGTTACATCCTCAAAGACTTCCAGAAGATTAGTCAAGCATGATTTCCCCTTCGTAAATCCATGCTGACAAGGACCGATCCTGTTACTGCTATTTCATCTTTTATAATTGACTCCAGTATCATCCCCACCACTGATGTCAGGCTACCAGGTCTATAATTCCCTGTTTTCTCTCTCCTGCCTTTCTTAAAAAGTGGGATAACATTAGCTACCCGCCAATCCACAGGGACTGATCCTGAATCTATAGAACATTGGAAAATGATCACCAATGCAACCACGATTTCTAGAGCCACTTCATTAAGTACCCTGCAATGCAGACCATTTCCTGCTTAATGTGGATTTCCTTCAGTTCCTCTGTCACCCCAGATCCTCTGGCCACTACTATATCAGGAAGATTGTTTGTGTCCTCCATAGTAAAGACAGATA
Organism: Okamejei kenojei; assembly: GCA_035221665.1. Classification (NCBI taxonomy): domain Eukaryota; kingdom Metazoa; phylum Chordata; class Chondrichthyes; order Rajiformes; family Rajidae; genus Okamejei; species Okamejei kenojei. Next base: position 87,504,124 of record CM069137.1, read on the forward strand.
CAAAGTACCTGTTCAAATCATCTGCCATTTCCTTGTTCCCATAATAAATTCACATTTTTCAGTCTTCAAGGGTCCAACTTTGGTCTTAACTACATTTTTCCTCTTCACATACCTAAAGAAGCTTTTACTGTCCTCCTTTATATTCTTGGCTAGCTTACCTTCGTACCTCATCTTTTCTCCCCGTATTACCTTTTTAGTTATCTCCTGTTGCTCTTTAAATATTATCCAATCCTCTTGGTTCCCGCTCATCTTTGCTATGTTTTACTTCTCTTTTATTTTTACACTGTCCCTGACGTCCCTTGTTAGCCACGTTTGCCCCTTATTCCCTTTGGAATCTTTCTTCCTCTTTGAAATGCATTCATATACAACACTTTGACCTCGGTATTCACCTCCCTCTCACCGCTCGAAATTTGGCCCTGACCTTACTCTCTTATCCCTTCTCAAACTTTCCTTCCCATTAATTGATTATAGCAATACCTTTTATACGTAATGATGAAGGTAATAATGAGCTGGTAGCATGGACATAGCTTTCACCCGACTAGATTTGATCTAATGAACACACTAGTGCGTGGATGGCAGATAGAATACAGGATGGGAAAAATCCAAATGATTTACTTGGTAGAGAGACTATCTTCCATTCAACGGGCATCTGTAGTTCTGGCAAAGGCGTCAACACTTCTAGTTACACAATTACTTCCCGAAAACAGATAACAGAAAGAGGAGAAGAATATTTCCATAAATATTTATATTTTGCAGCAACATTCTTTTTTATCAGAGGTAGTTTTGCACATTATTACTGCACAGAGAATCGAACATGAAGCACACAAGTACACTGCATTCATAAAGATCATTGGCTAACTTGAGACAGAAATTCAACTTAGAACAATTTTTATCCTTAAAGGCCAGAAATCATAATTTAAATTATCAGCTACCCTGTTGTTGTCCATGGTGCATCAGAGTAAGGATGTCATCCCTGTGTTGTCTCAATGTTTATCCTTCCGACCAATATTCCTATGTCAGGCTAACTGGTCCTATTCCTATTGTTATACTGCTGCTGGGGTGAACCATATGTATGTTGTTTACCACATTTCCTGTTTTACAATAGTGACAACATTTTAAGAGCACTTCATTAGCTGTGAAGTGCATTGGGATTTCTGCAGAGGATGCAAAATGTGTGACTTAAATGCATGTCCTAAAATACAAAGTGTGGAGTAATTCAGCAAGTCAGGCAGTATCTCTGTACAACATGGATAGTTGATGATATGTGTCGAGACCCTCCTGCCAACTGATGGTGGTAGAGGGAGAGAAAGTTCCTTTCTCCCCTTCTACTAAAATCAGTCTGAAGAAGGGTCTCAACTCGAAACATCATCTATGTTTCAGCATCTGCAGTTCTTTGTGTCTAAATGCATGCCCTGCTTTTCAATCATATCAATGCAATACAATACAATATTTATTCAATGTCATTTGAACCTCAGTGAGGCTCAAACGAAACTCCGTCTCTACAGCCATACAAACAAAGCAATTCCTACAAGACACACAAACAATTCAATTCACACAAACATCCATCACAGTGAATCTCCTCCTCACTGTGATGGAAGGCAGTCTTTTCTCTCCCCTGTGCACCATTTTCTACCCGATGTTGAAGCCCCAGGCGGGCGATGGTAAGTCCCACGGTCATTAAGGCCACGCCGGGCGATGTACGGCCCCGCTCCAGTCTAAATGTCTCAAACCATGTCTCCACCATTCAATCATGGCTGATCTATCTCTCCCTCCTAACCACATTCTCCTACCTTTTGTCCATAACATCTGACACCCGTACTAATCAAGAATCGATCTATCTCTGTCTTGAAACTATCCACTGACTTGGCCTCCACAGCCTTCTGTGGCAAAGAATTCCACAGATTCACCACCAAATAATACTTATCTAAGCCCAGTATAAGTATCTATAATTTCACAAAGAATTTAAACTTCGGTGCCTCAGCAACTTTGACTGCCATGAACAAGATTGTACATGATCTGAATTAACTTGGTTCTCTGTGAGTCTCAGGTAAGATGTGCAGCGGATGTTAAAGCCAAATGCAAGGTGACCTCTCGCTTTTGTTTAATTGAAGCAGGCAGTTCTCAGAACTCTATCCTCCTCCTCCTCCTCCTCCTCCTCCCCCCTCCCACTCCCCCTCCCCCTCCCCCCCCTCCTCCTCCCCTCCTCCTCCTCCTCCTCCTCCTCCTCCCTCCTCCTCCTCCTCCTCCTCCTCCTCCCCCTCCTCCTCCTCCTCCCCCCTCCTCCTCTCCCCCACCTCTCCCTCCCCCTCCCCTTCTTGGCACATAATAGAGGTGAGGGGCGTTGTGGTGGGGAAGGGGGGGGGGGGGTTGCTGATGGACAGATGGTTGGAAAAAAGACCAGAGATAAAAGCAGAAAGTATGCAACATGATTGAAAAGTTCCAAAATTCGCAGCTGGGGGAAGGAAACATCCAGGATATGGGGGTTGGGGAGAAATAGGTGGGAGTGCAGGTGGAGCACACCTCCAATTTTAAGTAACCTCATATTAACCCCTCCACAAACCCTGCTTCAACCCTGTCTCACAACCTTCTGCTTCTATCTCTGGCCTTTGTTCCAACCATCTGCCTATCACTCCCCCCCTCCCCCCACCACCACAATGCCCCTCACCTCTATTATGTGCCATGCTTCATCCTGCCTCTCCCAGGTTTCTTCAGCCCCCTCCCCTTCCCCTCACCCCCCCGACAATCAGTCTGAAGAAGGGTCACGACCCAAAACGTCACCTACCCATCTCCAGAGATGCTGCCTGACCAGCACTTTGCATCCTCTTTTGCTAAGTGTAATGCCCTTTGTAATATCTGCTTTGTGTGTTTGTTTGGATCAAGGCAATAATGCATTACTGCTGCAAATGCAGGACAGTGGCACAGCTAGTAAATTTGTTGCCTCCAGTTTCCCAAGTTTGTTCCTGTCCTCCAGTGCTGTCTGTGTGGAGATGGCATGGTCTCTCAATCTGGATGCTCAGGCTCCAAAGACTTCATGTCCCAAAGACATGATGGTTGGTCAGTTACTTGCCTACTGGTAAGTTCTTCTGTATGTAGGCGAATAGTAGAAACTGGGAGGAGTTGGTGGTAATGAGGGGACAATGAGAGAGGCTAGCATGTATAACATGAGGACTGGAACACAAAAACAGAGATGTAATGTTGAGGCTCTATAAGGCACTGGTCAGGCCGCATTTGGAGTAATGTGAGCAAATATGGGCCCCATATCTGAGGAAGAATGTGCTGGTTCTGCAGAGGGTCCAGAGGAGGTTTACAAGAATGATTCCAGGAATGAGAGGGTTAGCATATGATGAGCGTTTGACAGCACTGGGCCTCTACTCGCTGGATATTAGAAGGTTGAGGGGGGATCTCATTGAAACTTACAGAATAATGAAAGACATAGATAGAGTAGATGTGGAAAGGATGCTTCCACTGGTGGGAGTGTCTTGGACCAGAGGTCATAGCTTCAGAATTAAAGGGCGCTCTTTTAGAAAGGATGTGAGGAGAAACTTCTTTAGAAAGAGGGTAGTTAATCCGTGGAACTCATTGGCACAGAAGGCTGTGGAGGCCAATCAGTGGATATTTCTAAGGCTAAGATAGTCAAATTCTTGATTAGAATGGGTTGGCATAGGTTGTGGGGAGAAGGCAGGAAAATGGGATTAGGAGGCAGAGATCAGCCATGATTGAATGGTGGTGTCGATGGGCCGAATGGCCTAAATCTACGCCTATAACTTGTGAAGGTGGATAAAATAGGATTAGTATGAGTTGATATTTGGTGCTGACACAGAGCGACAAAGGAGCTATTTCTATACAGTATGTTTCCTGACCCTAAAGAAATTGGATTCCTTTAGCTCGACAGGGACCTGTCAATAGCATGTTCACGTTAGCACCCACCCATGTCTGATGAGAATGCTGCAAGACTGAAAGAAAATCCACTTTGAAGAGGCAACAGGTGTATTTAAGGGAAAAAAGTTGCTGTCAGATGAATTCCAACCTCCATTGATTCCGGAGGTCAATAAGGTTTACTCGATTTAAAACCTCCCTCTACTTTTGTTCCCACTGCAAATTATTCACCGCGCCATTGCATGTCCAGCCTCGACAACAATGCTAACACATCACTGTATCACCCTGCTTCTACTGAGCTTCATAAATATATTACTCCAGGGAAATATTTATCTGTATGAAAACGCTCAAAGATATAAAAAATGCTGCAATATCAATGCAACAATAATCTAGTGTAAAATCAATCACGCAATAATTCCAGGGACAGGAGATCCAGCAGGTAATCATTTTAATGCTGCAGGCAACCTCTGTGTTTAAAACAAAAAAACTCTGAAATTTTAAACTTGATACTGCCGCCACTTTCAGAAATGTGAAGCACAGCAGTACAAAACCCATAAATCGAGCAAATCAGAGTTGTAATGGAAACAGTGAAGGAAAGGATCGTGACTGTAAGGAGAGAAGAATGAAGCAGACTCTGGATTCCTTTAGCCATGCAAGTAGACCTGAAGTGTGTAGGAAGGAACTGCAGATGCTGGTTTAAACCGAAGATAGACACGAAATGCTGGAGTAACTCTTACACTTCCTTATCGCTGTAACTCCCTCTCCCCTGACTCTCAGCCTGAAGAAGGGTCTCGACCCGAAACATCACCCATTCCTTCTATCCAGAGATGCTGCCTGTCCTGCTGATCAAAGCAGATTTAAACATTGGTTCAAAGACAAAGTTCTGACGGGACAGCAGTCTACTTCAGAAATGGTCGAGACGGCTTTGGGAAATATCAGGAGCCTGGAGCAAACAGATGGTAGGAATGAATGTGTCATTGTGATCTCTCCTGACAAGGGCAAAAGACCATGGTCGCCTGTCCATGTTGTCCAGGGATGCTGCCTGACCTGCTAAGTTACTCCAGTGACCAGCAAATTAAAGAGGCGAAGGTAACATGAATGCCTCAACATGGAAACAAACGATGGTGCCTAAATAGTGGCTACTAGCTTTTAGAACTGAACATGAAGGTTTGAAATGCTCGACATAAAACTGAAGCAGAGAGAGTGATTTTAACTCTGAAGATGGACACAAAGTGCTGGAGTAACTCAATGGCTCAGGCAACATCTCTGGAGAGAAAGGATGGTCAGAACCCTTCTTCAGACTGAAAGTAAAGTGGAACTGAAGTTAGGAAAATGGCAGAAAAAAATCAGGGCAGGCTGCAGATGACTAAGGAAGCCCATAATGGCCTATTATTGGATGGGGAAAGGGATACAAGGATGAGAACAGTGAAACAGTGAAAAAGAAGGGTTCCAACCTGAAACGTTACCCATCCTTTTTCTCCAGGGATGCTGCCTGACCCATTGAGTTACTCCAGCACTCTCTTTCTATCTTCGGTATAAACCAGCATGTGCAGTTCCTTTCTACACACCTGATGTTAATTCTGTTTGCCAAACAGCAACAAAGCCCTTAAAATCAATAGCGAAGGGTTTCGGCCCGAAACTTTGCCTATCTCCTTCGCTCCATGGATGCTGCTGCACCCGTTGAGTTTCTCCAGCATTTTGTGTACCCTTAAAATCACTAATGTTACTCAGCTGACTAAAAACCTCCAGGAAAGAAGCTGCAATCATTTCATCCAATTTCACAGAGCAGTAGCAAGGACTAAACGGCCATAGAATTTCCACATACATACGCAGTTCTGTGCCTTTTGTGGCTTAATTAAACGGTACCACAGAGCAAGAAGCTATTCAGTCCTCCCCTTTCCTTGCAAATGATCTCCTCAAGTAGCTCTCGAATTTGTTTTTGAATGTTATTGAATATGTTTTCACCACCCTTTCAGACAATGCATTCTTGATCAGAACAACCTAAAGTGCTTTGTTACATGTTTCACATTCTGAGCTCAGATTTCGATGCATTTTCTTGAACAGTTCATTGTTTCACATTCACAACCAGAGAGCAGTGCAGAACTACTACCTATCTCATTGGTGACCCTCAGACTTTCCTTGATCTGACTTTGCTGGCTTTACCTTGCCGTGAATGTGACTGTAAATGTACTGAAATACAGTGTAAGTACACAGTACAGTGTAATGGCTCGATTGTAATCATGTATTGTCTTTCTGCCAACTGGATAGTACACAGCAAAAGCTTTTCTCTGCACCTCGGTAACGTGACAATAAGCTAAACTGCATTGAAACAAAACTGTTTCTGGGAACCAAAGCAACTCATCCTAAGAGATCCACTGACAAGAGAAAGTTGAGGAAAGATTCTGATTCCTAATTTTTGGAAAAATTAATTGACATACAGAAGCTACAATTCAGTTCAGTTTGCATAGAATTGAATTGAATTTTTGCATGGTCAGCATTATCTGCCATTTGAAAAGTTCAATTAAGCAATTGTTCAAAACTCCCAGCAGTTCTTTCAGATCTTTTTAATGTTCCGCATCCTGAAGCAATTGCCACATCAATCTGAAGTGGTCGGATACATTCTTACATTTTATGGTAGCTATTATAAAATAATGCCATTATAATGTACTGAAATGTGGATAATCTGTACCAGTCCCTAAATGTCTTATCCATTGTCAAGTAAGAGGCGAACAAAATCATCCAATTCACATTGAAAAATGATCCATGGTGCAGCATTCAAGATTCACAGATAAAGACTATTAATTCACTCGTGTGTTTTCTTGTGGTGTTCTGCTTGGAGTCATTGTTTGCAATGCTGAGCGATCTCCATTAATATAATAGTGATGGAACTGACAAAAGGTTTGCATTATTGGACCTAAACACTTACGATACTATATACATGGCCTAAAATTGCTTTAGCTCTGTGGAAGGTACAATATGTGTTATGGAATGATTCTGAAAATTGAATGAGTTTATGGAATTCAAGTCATTCACAGTATGTGGGCTTTTCAGGATGAGCCACATCCCTACTTTCCCTTGAGATGGTGAGCTACTCTCTTGATCTGCTGCATTCCTTAAGGTGTGAGATGTGAACACCATGCTGTTTGGAAAAGGGTTCCAGGGTTATGTCTCAGTGATGGTGAAGCAACAGTGATATTGTAGTTTAAGAATAAGGGTAGGCCATTTCACCCAGATAGTTATGAATCTGTGGAATTCTCTCCAACGGAAGGCAGTGGAGGCCAATTCACTGGATGTTTAAGAGAGAGTTAGATATAGCTCTTAGGGCAAACAGAATCAAAGGAAGTAGGGAGAAAGCAATGGCGATGCTGGCTTGAAGTGCCGAATGGCCTACCCCTGCACCTATTTTCTATGTTTCTATAGTTCCATGTCACTAAGGCATGTGGCTTGGAGGGTAATTTCCAGCTTTTGATGCCTGATGTCCCTCACAAATCCAAGCTAGCTGAAAGATGTATTGAGCAGAGTTTATACTTGCTTGCCAGATATCTGTTGCTATGTCGGCTCACCCTGTGCACCCATTCCAATCAAGCTTTGTTGGGCTCAAAATCACATCCTAAATCAGTTTTTGACCCTTGTATTCTGGCCATATTAACATCCAGTACAGGTTACACAAGGACAGCTGCAATTAATGATAATTGTGCAGTTTAGCAGAAAATAGATATTTTAACATAATGTCTCCTGCCACCAGATGGTGTCTTTATTTGTTATTGTGCTCCCAAGAGACATTTTTTGTTATCCCATTGAAATATTTTGAAGTTGCACCAGTTTGTTCATGCAGTCCATGGAATTGAATTCAAATGATTTACATGTCATATGCTATATTTTAAAAGGATTCACTCGAATATTATAAATGTATAAGAGGATTCTCTTGAACTTCTACCGGTGCACAGTAGAGAGCATATTGACTGGTTGTATCGTGGCCTGGTTCGGCAACTTGAACATCCAGGAGCAGAAAAGACTGCAAAAAGTTGTGACCACTGCCCAGTCTATCACCGGCTCTGACCTCCCCACCATCTAAGGGATTTATTGGAGTTGCTGCCTCAAAAAGACAGCCAACATCATCGGAGACCCACACACTCATCTCACCACTGCCATCGGGAAGAAGGTACAGGAGCCTGAAAACTGTAACGTCCAGGTTCAGGAACAGCTTCTTCCCTACAGCCATCAGGCTATTAAACACGACACAAATCACAGCAGACTATTATTATTATTGCACTATATTCGTTTGTGTTTTGAGTATGTGTGTATGTGTATATATACACATTGTACTTTTTTTTCTCGCATTTATGTGGTGTGTTTACATATTCTGTTGTGCTGCAGCAAGTAAGAATTTCGTTGTTCTATCTGGGACACATGACAATAGAACACTCTTGACTAAAGTTGTGCTTGAGATGGAGCTGCATTATGTATAGGCTGCTTTTACTCTCTGTGACTAGAAAGACCTATTTGAGCTAATCTCTGAAAGTTGTCATACAATGGGAAACAGCTTACAGCTTCTCAATTCTGAATTCAAGTATGGTGCTTCAACACTGTGTCATAGGATATGATACGTACCTTCAGGTGAATAGAGCATTTTAGTTTCAATTCTTGGAATGACACATGCTAGCTGGTAATCCAACTTGTCTGATGCATTTAAAAAAAGGCACAGTCACAAGAGAAATAGATCGAAATAGATGCACAGAGTCTCTTGCCTAAAGGAGGGGAATCGAGGACCAGTGGACATAGGTTCAAGGTGAAGGGGAAAATATTTAAAAGGAACTAGACTAAGTGGGATCTGTTGGGTCCCATGTTCACATGGGAGGACTGGTCCCCCAATGCAATATTCCACCTCTCCACCAATTCCAATATTGGTGTCCAGTGTGCGTGTGTGTGTGTGTGTGTGTGTGTGTGTGTGTGTGTGTGTGTGTGGGTGTGGGGGGGGGGGGGGGGGGGGGGGGGGGGGTTGGAGGGCTAGTATGGACACTGTGGGCCGAATGGATTCTTGGGCTGGCAGCTCAGTTACTCAGGCCTGGTGGGCTCATAGCTCAGTCACTCAGGCCTGGAGGGCTGGCAGCTCAATCACTCAGGCCTGGTGGGCTGGCAGCTCAGTCACTCAGGCCTGGAGGGCTGGCAGCTTGGTCACTCAGGCCTGGTGCGCTGGCAGCTCGGTCACTCAGGCCTGGTGCGCTCGCAGCTCAGTCACTCAGGCCTGGTGGGCTGGCAGCTCAGTCACTCAAGCCTGGTGGGCTGGCAGCTCAGTTACTCAGGCCTGGTGGGTTGGCAGCTCAGTCACACAGGCCTGGTGGGCTGGCAGCTCAGTCACTCAGGCACGGTGGGCTGGCAGCTCAGTCTCTCTGGGCTGGTGGGCTGGCAGCTCAGAAACTGCCAGAATTCTGCCTAAAACAGGTGAGAGACTCTGTGAGAGAGAAGGGGGAGAGGGTGGAGAATCAATGTTAGACATTTTTAATATTTTTCTGCAGCACAGCAATGAAGGAGGAAAGTCTATCCTGGCCTGGATCTCACAGGGAGGGAGGTTTAATACTTGCAGGGGGAATACTTACTGATGGAGGGGGGGGGGGGGGAATGGACTCCTCTTGGGCAAGTACAGGCCTGATAGGCCGAAGGTTCTCTTTATTTTTTAAAAAGTGAAACCTCAGTGAAAGACACTTTTTCTGGACTTATCCTGACCAAACAACTCATTGCTTTTTCATTTTATTTCCATTTCCATTGCAGTTTCAAGCACAGGGCAGGCCAAACAACTCATTCCATTTTCATTTCATTTCCAATTCCATTGCAGTTTCAAGCACAGGCAGGCCAAACAACTCATTGCATTTTCATTTCATTTCCATTTCCATTGCAGTTTCAAGCACAGGGCAGGCCAAACAACTCATTGCATTTTCATTTCATTTCCATTTCCATTGCAGTTTCAAGCACAGGGCAAGCCAAACAATTCATTGCATTTTCATTTCACTTCCTTTTCCGTTGCAGTTTCAAGCACAGGGCAGGCCAAACAACTCATTGCATTTTCATGAAGGGCTAACAAATCATTTATTGCAAGTACATTGCAGACTCACAGTTCAGTTGACTTGCAGCTTAGAGTTGTAGACTCTCCCTCACGATCTTCCAGAGTGACTGACTGACATCTGGCATCCAGGCCTTTACACTCCTCCCCCTCCCCTGGAAGGGGTGTTACCTTCATCATGGTGATTGACAGGCGAGAGGACCAATCAGCTAATCTCATTTTTTTTAAACATTCATAATTTTTTCATTTTTCAGTGATCGGAAAAATCCTTGGGGCTGCTGCAGCAGGGGAGGACTGTGAGTTAGATAGCAAAAAAGGGGTGTGGGTGTATGGAACAAGCTGCCAGATGAGGTAACTGAGACAGGGACTATCCCAACATTTAAGAAACAGACAGGCTCATGGATAGGACAGGTTTTGAGGGATATGAACCAAGCACAGGTAGTTGGAACTAGTGTAGCTGGGACATTGTTGGCCAGGGTGGGCAAGTTGGGCCGAAGGGCCTGTTTCCACACTGTATCACTCTGTGACTCTCTATGACTCTAAGTGCCGTAGTCTCCCAGCAGGACAGGCTGCATCTCTGGAGAATATGGATAAGTGACATTTCGTGTTGGGACCCTTCTTCAGACTGATTGTAGTCAGGAATAGAAAGTTGGAAGATAATTTGTGGATGGGACAGGGGTGGGACAATTGTGATGCATATATGTAAAGCCAAAATAGTTCAATAGAAGATAGAACAGCAACTTCATTTATGTAGGCTGCAAATTTAATAATGTTCCATATAAAATCTCATTGAATCTGGGCTTCCACAATAAGAAAATTTAAGCAGATTACAATCAGGCTGTATCATGTGTCACCAGGTTCACAATGCGTAATGAATGAAGCAAAGAGTAATGTTACTGTGTCATTTTATTTTGATAAAGTGAACCACTTTTACCATTTAACCATCCCTACTATACAAAATATTTAGTGAAACAAAATACTCCAAACATATATCAAGGAATAGGTTCATGATTTAAAGCCAATTGCCTGATTTCATGCTCCACATAAAATACGCAAACCCCAGGTGTGTTTTGTTACCTTGGAGAGGAAACCCATGTGGCCTTCTCATTATTGTTGAATTTAATGATTCTGTCAAGTGCTTACATGTGTTGTGTTTTGTTCTGCTAATGGTTTTAATTATATTGTATTTTGCAATTTTGAAAAGTCAGTCAAATGAAGCAGGATAACATAAAGTCCTGGAGTAACTCAGCAGGTCCGACAGCATCTCTGGAGAACATGGATGTGTTACGTAACGGGTCGAAGCTCTCCTTCAAGATGATAGATAGTTCAGATAATAAACATAGTTATCAGATGTGTAGGAAGGAACTGCAGACGCTGATATAAACCAAAGATAGACACAAAATGCTGGAATAACTCAGTGGGACAGGCAACATCTCTGGAGAGAAGGAATGGGTGACATTTCAGGTCGAGACCCTTCTTCAGACTGAAAGTCACGGGAAAGGAAAACAAGAGATATAGACGATGTGGAGAGATATAGAACAAATTAATGAAAGATAAGCAAAAAAGTAACTATGATAAATGAAATGGCATTGTTAGCTGTTTGCTAGGTTAGAACGAAAAACTGGTGTGACTTGTGGGGGAGGGATGGAGATGGGTTGATCCAACTGGATCATCTAACAAATTAGATCTTTTTAATCACATTAATTCTCTAGACATTTGGTGCAACCATATCAAGAATCCAAAGGGTTTATTCATCATAAGCTCCAGAATAATGAAATTCTTACTTGATGGAGATAATGATCTGGATGGTAAGTTCTCAATTGCCAACAGAGGAAAGATATTACACTTCTTCAAAATCAAAAGATCATGTGATAAGAGGAGAATTAGGCCATTTGGCCTATCGAGTCTATTCTGCCATTCTATCATGATCCATCTGATCTATCTCTCCCTCCTAACCCAATTCTCCTGCCTTCTCCCCATAACCTCTGACATCTGTACGAATCAAGAATCTATCCATGTCTGCCTTGAACATATCCTCTGTCTTGGTCTCCACAGCGTTCTGTGGCAAAGAATTCCACAGATTCACCACCCTCTGATTAAATAAATTCTTCCTCGTCTCCTTCCTAAAAGAACGTCCTTTAATTCCGAGGCTATGACCTCTAGTCATAGACTCTTTCACTAGTGGAAACATCCTCTCCACATCCACACTATCCCAGCATTTCACTATTCTGTACATTCTTTTAAACTCCAGCGAATACAGGCCCACTGCCATCAAAATGCTCATCATATGATAAATGCAGCTGAATGTAAAAATGAGAGGGCTAGAGTAACTGCATATGTATCAGACGGTAACATTATAGAGTTAAGCAAATGGTGAGACTCGGCTTGTACTCGCTAGAATTTAGAAGATTGAGGGGGATCTTATAGAAACTTATAAAATTCTTAAGGGGTTGGACAGGCTAAATGCAGGAAGATTGTTCCCGATGTTGGGGAAGTCCAGAACAAGGGGTCACAGTTTAAGGATAAGGGGGAAGTCTTTTAGGACCGAGATGAGAAAAAAAATTTTCACACATAGAGCGGTGAATCTGTGGAATTCTCTGCCACAGAAGGTAGTTGAGGCCTGTTCATTGGCTATATTTAAGAGGGAGCTAGATGTGGCCCTTGTGGCTAAAGGGATCAGGGGGTATAGGGAGAAGGCAGGTATGGGATACTGAGTTGGATGATCAGCCATGATCATATTGAATTGCGGTGCAGGCTCGAAGGGCCGAATGGCCTACTCCTGCACCTATTTTCTATGTTTCTATGTGAGCACATTTAGAGATACGCAAGGTTAATGTTTCCATTCAGTGATTTTTCATTACTGGCCATGAGATTAAGAGACATGTCAACAAATTCATTTCTTTCTTCGTAGATTAAAATCCATTTGAAAATGAACAATTAAGACAATTAGGAGGAAAAAATCCTTGTGATTATTAGTGTCTTTATATCTCCTTTAAGTGATCCCAAAACATTTACAGTGGATTAAATACCTCTGATGTGTAGTCACTGTTGTAAGTTCAGAAACAAACCAGGTCCTCTGTGGCAGTTTGCAGAGAAACAGGGTTGTATGGGCCAGTACATTAAACAAGTAATATCCTTTGTAGAGTCTCAAGATACCGTGATGACTGCCTCAGAAAGCAAAGCCACGGCAGCATTGTGGCAGACACAAAATGCTGGAGTAACTCAGCGGGTCAGGCAGCATCTCTGGAGGGAGGAGATGGGTGCCATTTCGGGTCGAGACCCTCCTTTAGGGCTGAAGAAGGGTCTTGACCCGAAACCTGAAGAAGGGTCTCGACCCAAAACCTGAACAAAGGACTCGACCCGAAACGTCACCCTTTTCCTTTTCTCCAGAGATGCTGCCTGACCCGCTGAGTTACTCCAGCATTTTGTGTCTACCTTCGATTTAAACCAGCATCTGCTGTTCTTTCCTACACAGCATTGTGGCAAGCCTCTCATCTTTTTTTAAAGCTCACAAGCATTAATATCTCTCCTCTTGGCTTTTTTCCATGTTCCATTTACTTTCACCATTCAGCAGCAGGCGCAGCATGTAATGTTGATGATTCACAGTTCCAACAGCCCATGTCTCATCCACACACCCAGTGTTGTGTTGTGTGTGGAGTTTGCACACACAACCTGTGACTGTGTGGGTTTCACAAGGGTACTCCCAAATCTCCCAAAACATTCTGGTTTGTCAGTTTAGTGGCCGCTACAGACTTCCCCGAGCATAGATGTGTGATAGAAGATTTGGGTGAGGAGCTGTTAGGTCGCAACGGAGTTGACAGCCAAGTGAGGAAGATTCACCTGCAGTAGAATAACTGGGGGAATGGAACTGATGGGACAAGCAGGCATAGGCTCGATCGGGCTGGAGAACCCCTTTCATAGGTTCAAAGGTTCAAAGGTATTTTAATGTCACGTGTACCAATTAAGGTACAGTGAAATTAGATTTACCATACAGTCATACTAAAAAAAGCAACAAGACACACAACTACATAAAAGTTCACATAAACATCCCCCAAAGCAGATTCCCCACGTTCCTCACTCTGATGGAAGGCAATAAAAACTAATCTTCTTCCCTCTTTATTCTCCCGCAGTCGGGGCAGTCGGACCATCCGCAGTCAGTGCGATCGAAGCTCCCTTAGTCGGCGATCGAAGCTCCCGCATCGCATCGGGACTCTTGAGAATGCTCAAAACACCTCAATGTTTTTAGTACTTTTTTTGCATTCCCTAATCAGGGACCACAAGCTCCACGATGTTCAGGTCCGCAGGCTCCTGTGGTTGGAGCTTCCAAGGTCGATCCCCAGCAAGAAGTCGCCAACTCCACGATGTGGCGACTTCTTGCTGGGGATCGACCTTCTTGCTGCAGTGCAGATGGAGATACGATACCGAAAAAGTCACATCTCAAAGGTAAAAAGTCAAGGTAAGAGATTTTTAAAAAGTTTCCCCCAACCCCCCTCCCCCCACATAAAACAAGCTAAAAAACAGTAAAACATACATTTAACACATGCTATAAAATAACAATGAAGGAAAAGGACGAGACAGACTGTTGGCGAGGCAGCCAATCGTTGTAGTTAGGTAGTACGTGGCATTTGTTGATCTGGGATATGATGGATTGTGTCTGCCAAGTCTGGAGCACACATCAGCCAAGTCCTGCTGGAGAAGGTACTACGGCATAATGTAGCTGATCGCAAAACTAAGTGCGCAAACATCAAGGGTCCTAACTCTACCCTGGCAAGTTAGGTTGGAGACGTAAGGCTGAGACATGATCCTCTCAGTGGGTTTGTCAGAATCCATAGGACTTTCCAATGACACGTCCACCTTTAGAGAAGCAGACTTTAGAGATACAGCGTGGAAACATGCTCTTTGGTCCACCGGGTCCGCGCCGGCCAGTGTTAATCCCGTATAGCAACATTATCCTACACACTAGAAATTTACAACTTACCAAACCAATTAACGTACAAACCTGTATGTCTTTGCAATGTGGATGGAAACCAGAGCTCCCGGAGAGTCCGCTGTGGACAAGTTGGTCTGTTTCCACGTTGTATCACTCTATGATACTAAAACCTATGCGGGTCACAGGGAGAACGTACAAACTCTGTACAGACAGCACCTGTGGTGAAGATCGAACCCCGGTCTTTGGCTCTCTAAAGCAGCAACTTTACCACTGCGCCACTGTGCCATCCCACCCCCATCTTTGTGAGCTTCTTGGTGAAGTTCCTCTACAGGTACCCTGTGCAGAGACCTGACAAAGATAATAGATACAGTATGCCATCTATCTTGCTGCTCGTTTGAAAAACTCCCTGGTCTGACAATATGTAAAGGGACCAAGGCATCTTTCAGCTTTCAGCTTGAATCTAAGAGCAACCTCTTCGGTAATGCCGTGGCATTGAATGGTTTGTGTCCTAATATGCTGCAGTATGTTGTGCATATATTGCAGATATATTTTGTGGATGTAAAGCTTTTCACTGTACCTCGGTGCATGTGACAATTTAAGGGCCTGTCCCACTGTACGAGGTAATTCAAGAGTTCTCCTGAGTTTCCCCTGATTCGAACTCGGAGAATTACGGTAATAGGTACTCGGGGCTCTTGTGGACATTTTTCAACATGTAGAAAAAACTTCACGAGCTTACCATGTTTCCCGAGTACCTGCCGTTAGCGTTACGAGCCGCTAAGAGACGTCCCGAGCTCCGACATACCCGCTACGGACATTCTACGTACTGACCAAGAGTTTGATATTTTGTTAAACTCGGGAGAGCTCTTGGGTAAACTCGTATAGTGGGACAGGCCCTTAACTAAACCGAACTGAACTGAACTGATATTGTAGTGTTTTACAAATATACTCAGTCGCATCTTGGAGTGGAAGATTGCAACCTTCACATGGTCCCCCCCTGTATCGACGAATGCAATCAACCCGGCGTGCACAATCAAATAAAATCAAACAGAACGAGTTGTCCTACAACTTTAGGCTGTGCACGCCATACACAAGAAGAAGAAGTTGTGTCTTACTGGGTGGAGTAATATCAGAGAGAGAATGGCAGAGACCTTGAAAAACCACTTCAATAACAAACGTGAATATCCCATCAAAGTCACAACTATGCAGAGAGAACTTCCAAGGAAAGATATTCCATGCTGTGAGCAGCATTTCAAATATTGCTGAGCATGTTTTCATTAAGAGAATGCTTTTGTAATTTGATTCCCATTTAAAAATAATTTAATTTTGGTGCTCACCGGCACCAATTGACCAAAGGTGTAATGTGTTCCTGCGAAAACTATTATACTTTAGGGATTCGGAAATTCCCTCTGCTAGATTTGACATATGATCATTTTTCTCATATTAAAAAAAACCCACCAGAAATTGATTGCAGGGCCACAGGTCAGTCTGAAAAAGATACAAATATGCTATTGAAATGAGCAGTGACGATAAATGACAGAAATAAACACACCATGTTTTGTAGCAGTAGCAGCAGTCGCTATTGCCAATCCATTAACAGTTTAATCTAACGCAGATGCCTCCCCCAAATCTGATCAGGTTATACTCAGCTACAGATCTGCCTTTCAGACAACTTGACCTATTTTAGGCCTAGGCCTACTCTACTCCACTCTTCTGTGCATTTGACACCATTTGCAACCAGGGAAACAGAGAAGATAGGAAAAAGCTATGGGCCTGGCCAAGCTGGCCATCCGCGAGTCATGGCTCCAGGCGGAAGAGGGCTCTGCCAAGCCGGCTGCCTGCCCCTTTTCCGGAATCATGTCCCTGCTCGGGTGGTGTTAGAGAGGGACTACACGCTGTCCATGGGTACCCTGTGGGATTTCATGGACCGCTGGGCATCGCGGGGGTTGAATGCATCCCTGATAAGGAGTGTAAGATAGTTGTATAATAGTTCATTGTTTGTCGTGTATTATGGTGCTGGGCTCTGTTTTTTTTTACTGTACTGTATATATTATTTTAATATTTGAATAAATATTTTTAAACATTTTTTTTTAAGATGATAAAATGGGATAACATATCCCTTGGCCATGGCTGATCATCCAAATTCAGCGCTCATTGCTTATTCCTCATATCCTCTAGGCCTTTGTCCAATCATCTGCAAATCAACTCCTTCTCACCTGCAGATAGACACAAAAAGCTGGAAAAGCTCAGCGGGTCAGACAGCATCTCTGGAGAAAAGGAATAGCAATGTTGCCTGTCCCGCTGAGTTACTCCAGCTTTTTGTGTCTCTCTTCGGCTTAAACCAGCATCTGCAGTTCCTTCCTACCCCTCTCGCCTGTATCCACCTATCTCTTGCCAGACTGTGTCCCATCCTCACCGCTCTTCCTGCTTTCTCATTCCCTTCACTACAATCAATCTGAAGAAAGAT
The DNA here is from genome assembly GCA_035221665.1 of Okamejei kenojei. Lineage (NCBI taxonomy): Eukaryota > Metazoa > Chordata > Chondrichthyes > Rajiformes > Rajidae > Okamejei > Okamejei kenojei. The sequence continues at coordinate 87,521,452 of CM069137.1, forward strand.
CTCGACCTGAAACGTTCCCTATTCATGTTACTGCAAAGATGCTGCCATGACCCGTTGAGTTACTCCAACACTTTGTCACTTGTCTCTGCCCCATATCCCTTGACCCTTTTAGTTCAGTTTAGTTTAAAGAGGAGGCATGGAACAGGCCCTTCAGCCAACAAGTCCACGCTGGCCATCGATCACCTGTTCAATCGAGTTCTATGTCATCCCATTTTATCATCTACTCTCTATAAATTAGGGACAATTTTACAGAGGCCAAGAACTATATAGCTCTTAGAAATATATCTAACCTTCTTAAATAGATGTAACGATTTGAAGGAACTGCAACAGCAAACACTGCATTGAAGAAAATTGAACTCCGCCTGGATGATGAGCCAAGGTTAAGGGCAAATGATTGGGGTCCCCTTAAATAGATTTCCACAGCAGTACAATCATCAGCGAGAGGAGATTGTTTCCAGGGATCGTTTCCAGCAAACTATTCACCGGCGGGAATTCCGACTGTACGGAATTTTTTTTTCCCCAATAAACAATGTGAGGAAAATTGGCATGGGCGAGATAAGAAAAGCAGCTGTAATTCTATTTCTTTGCCAAAGCTTTTGTTTGGAATTGCATTGCTCATCCTGTTTGGTTTGGGTTCTGACGCATTTCCTCAAATGGAAAATAATGTTTTGTGTTCACACATACGTTAATAGTCACCTGCGTAAAAAAAAAAAATCATGTTTCCCAAAAGAACAGCTGTTGGTGAATCGGGTGACATTTCGGGTTGAGACCCTTCTTCAGAACATACCTTCTCTCCAGGGATGCTGCCTGTCCCGCTGAGTTACTCCAGCTTTTTGTGTCTATCTTCGGTTTAAACCAGCATCTGCAGTTCCTTCCTACACAGCTAAGGTTTAGTTTAGTTTGGAGACACAGCTCGGAAACAGGACCTTCGGACCACCAAGTCCGCTCCTACCAGCAATCCCCACATATTAACACTATTCTACACGTACAAGGGACAATGTTTATACTTACCAAGCCAAGCCAACTACATACCTGTACGTCTTTGAAGTGTTAGTGTATGATCAGTATAATATTGGGACTAAGAAAAATTAGTCTGTTAACAGCAAAAACTTTTCCTTTCCAATTAATATTTGCATGATGTTATCATCAACAATTTTGTCCACATCGTGAGCAACAATGAACGGCAGCTGCTGAAGTATTTGACTGATAATGCATTTTTAGAATGCAATTTCCTTGCAGTAAACCTCACTGATCTTTTGAAGGATATAAATTAAAATAATAAACATGTTTTTAACAGTCTGTGTGACCCAATTGCTCGCATCATTCTTATTAAAAACACTTTTGAAGGAAACATATTTGGATATGGCAACCAATTCTTCCTTGGTTTGTGAGGTACAGCTTTCACATAAAGCCTTTTCTGCTAAGGTCAAAGATAGCTATTTTGCTCTTGCTGTCAATTAGAAGTCTTACAGTATTTCTTGCTGTGCATCTGTAGTTTTTTTTTACCAAACTTCCATAGGTTTTTCTTGTTTTGATAAGAGTAAATAAAAGTAATATGGGTGGATTTTATGGACCATGTTGATTTTGCTGCTTTTTTGTGCTATGCACAAAAGGAAGCAGAGGGCAAAAGCAGGATGAAGAGCTTATTTGTTAACGAAGAAACTGCAGATGCTGGAGAATCAAGGGTTACACAAAAAGCTGGAGAAACTCAGCGGGTGCAGCAGCATCTAAGGAGCGAAGGAGATAGGCGACGTTTCGGGTCGAGAAGTTTATTTATTGTTATTGCATCTACTGAGCATTATCTTTGATGCCAACATCATATCCTGTAGCTGTCATTGTGATCTGCGCTATTTTAATTAGTTTATCCACTGTTCTTTGATTGAAATGTCATCATTCAAGTGGACCTTTGTATTAGCCTTCTGGATTTTGATGAACCAATACCAGAGGAAACAGCTCTGTTGTTTCATCGCCTGCCATCCGCACTTTGCCTGCTGCTCCTTGCAGAACAAAGATTGCTGGGTTACATCCAGATCCAGATGAACTTTCTCAAACGAGCTAATGTTATATTACGCGACTCAATGGACCTAATGACCTAACTCTGCTCTTGTGTCTTATGATCTGAGAGTGTGCATCTGGGGAAAACCAGACTGACCCTAGATATACCAATCCACTCTTCGATGTCTTCATTTTCAGAACAGCCAGTGAATGTATGGACAGAAGGGATGAAAAGGGAAAGCGATTTAGTTTTGCATTGCAGTACATAAGTAAATGTCATATCTTAAATTTAATTTCAAAAATTGCCTGCTACTCACATGCACAGAGAAGTATTGAAAATATGACAACACAATTTTTCATACAGCTCTCTCTCTCACTTTAGAAAAAGGTTATTTCATTGGTGAACACTGACTGCACATTGGTTGTTGGAGAGTTTTTGAGAAACGATTATTAAAAGTGCAAAATAGATATGAATTCTTCAGTTATCAAAATAAATCATAGACATTTTTGTCCGATGTGTGCGCAACCAATTCCTTAAAAAATCATCGTCTTTAAAAAAAACATAGCTACGAATTATGTTTGTACAGTGGCAATATTTTATCCTGCAAATCCAAAATAAAGAATTTATTCATATAGCCTCTTAAACAGTACATGACAGTCAAAACATTATGAAGAAGTATTATCAAACCAAATTTGACCACATAACAAGGTATTGGGGCAGATGACAAATATAAGTGGGGTTTCGGGTGGATAGAAGGACAGAGAGGTTGAGTACAGGCACTCCATTGCTTAAAGCTTTGAAGATAAGGCCACCGATGGTGGAATGATTGAATTTAGGGATGATCAGGTATCCAGATTTTATGAGAGCAGGTATTTCAGCATGTAACAGGCCAGTGCAGATTAAAGACATAAGAGGCTATGGATAGCAACTGAGGATTTCAAGGAGTGGCTGCCTCGCCAACAGTTTGTCTGTCATTTATTTCTTTGTTGTCTGTTTTGTATGTGTTAAATGTATGTTTTTAGTGTTCTTTAGCTTGTTTTATGTGGAGGGGTGGGGGGGGGGGGGGAGGAGTTGGGGGAAACTTTTTCTAATCCCTTAACTTGACGGAGATACAATTTTTTTCCGTATCGTATCTCCGTCCGCACTACGGCCTAACATCGAGGAGTTGGTGGCCTTTGCTGGAGATCGACCGGGAGCTCCATCGCAGGAGCCTGCGGGACCTAACACCACGGAGCCCGCGATCCCTGCCAGGGGTCGTCTTTGGGGCTCCAACCGTTGGAGCCTGCGGGACTTAACATCGCGGTCTCTGGCTAGAGAGGGATATGGGGGACTCCAAGCAGCAGGAGTTTCCACCGCCCCGTCGCAGGAGTTTCGATCGCCCTGATGCGGGGCTTCGACCGCCAGCTGCAGGAGCTTGGATCGCCCCCACTGCAGACGGTTCGACTGCCACGACCGCAGGAGAATAAAGATGAAGATGGACTTTATTGCCTTCCATCACAATGATGAACGTGGGGTATCCGCTGTGGCTGCTTATGTTAACTTTTATGTAGCTGTGTGTCTTGTTGCTTTCTTTTAATTATGGCTGTAGGGTAATTCAAATTTCACTGTACCTTAATTGGTACATGTGACAATAAATTGACCTTGAAAGCTTGAAATCTTGAAAATTGAAATATTTGTTTACCAGGAGCCATATGGAGATCAACGAAGGACTGATGGTGAATGGATCTTAGGACAGAGTGGAGTCAGACTGTACAATGGCAGTCTAGTACTGAGTATTTACAAAGATGTCGCAATGGATTTGAGTCACAACAGACTTCAGATGTTTTATTATTGTTTCAAAAAAAACATTTGGTCCCTTAATTTGATATTGGTTGTGTGTTTTTCCTCCATTGTTGATCCAAACCCTTGAAACCTGCTTATATTTAATTCTAGTCAGGCTGGCCTTCATCAACTACAGCTCGGTGTTCATGGAACTGAGGAGCTGGTATGGGTTGCATATTGTGCCTTGACTGAGTCTGTTTCCCCGGGATGGGATGTCCAGAGCTAGGGGCCAAAGGAAGACATTCAGGACAGAGTGAAAAGAAGGTTCTTCACCCAGAGAGTGTTGTAAATCTGTGGAATTCAAGATGCAAGAGGACTGCAGTGGCCAGGTCACCAAATATACTCAAGATAGATGTGAAGGGTCTTGACCCATTCCTTCACTCCAGAGATGCTGCCTGCCCCGCTGAGTTACTCCAGCTTTTTGTGTCTACCTTCTATAAGATTTAGCTTTAGATTTTAGATTTAGTGATCCAGCACGGAAACAGGCCCTTCTACCCACCGAGTCCGAGCCGACCAGCGATCCCCGCACATTAACACTATCCAACACCCACTAGGAACAATCGTTTTTTTACATTTACCAAGCCAATTAACCTACAAACCTGTACGTCTTTGGAGTATGGGAGGAAACCGAAGTTCTCGGAGAAAACCAACGCAGATCGCGGGGAGAACGTACTAACTACGCACAGACAACACCCGTAGTCAGGATCGAACTTGGGTCTCTGGCGCTGCGTTCGCTGCGCCACCGTGACCGCCCAAATATCTGAAGATGTCTACAGATGTCCATAGATATTTTGATGCTAGAGGAATCAAAGTTATGTGTATTCAGAAAGGTGGCACTGAGTTAAAAGCCACAATCTTATTGAATGGCAGGGCAGGTAAAGGGGTTGAATCAGCCACTTTATGTTGCATTCTTAGGGCACAGCAAGAGGTCAATTGAAACCACTCTGACCACGAGCACCCTCCATGCACGATGTGTGTAGAATGAGGCTTCAGGAATACCCTGACATTTACACTGCTCTTTGATGCATATATTCTGCAGGACTGCTATCTAGCCATCAGTGAGATAGAAGATCATGTCAATATTTCTATTTCAGGTATTATTAATGTACTAACTGAGTCTCCCAAATATCACTTGAATGAACTTGAATTCATCATTTTCCCTCTGAATATTTTCAATACTGAAAATAATGTTTCAAGCAATGCATATGGATAAACATACATATTTCACCATTGATTAATTTTATCATCTTAACTGCCTTTTTTATCTTTGAATTCTTCAAAGCGGTCACATATCTCAAAATCTGGGAATTGACTGGATATTTTCGCACTATCAGAATTGGCTTTTTATACATTCTGTTCACGAACTGAACAATGTTTTAAGACTTTTATCTGGTTGGCCTAGGAGGTGATTTTTGGTTTAATTTATGCAATATTGATGATATCAATTCATATTCAGCAAGCAAAATGTTAACTGCTAATGGCGCAGAAGGACTTGAGAATGTTGATTGGAAGGAAGACCAGATGCTGTAACCATTAGAGTCTGTTGTGAGACAATACCATTCATCTGTTTACTAAAGAAAAGACAGGCGCAAAAAGCTGGAGTATCTCAGCAGGACAGGCAGCATCTCTGGAGAGAAGGAATGGGTGACGTTTCGGGTCGAGACCTTCCTCAGACCCGAAACGTCTCTCCTGAGAAGCTGCCTGTCCCGCTGAGTTACTCCACCATTCTGTGTCTATCTTTGGTGTATAACCAGCATCTGCAGTTCCTTCTGAGTAAAGAGAAGAATCCATTCACAGAGGCTGAATTTGACACTGTACGAATCGGTAACGATATCTAGCAGGTCACCTGCCTACTTTGTATTTCTTGTATTTCTCCCAGTTTTAGTTTGACCGATTGCTAGGAATAAATAAAAATCTGATAAAGTAGAATAGTCCGCAGAATTGTTATCACCCTTTCACACTTTGTCAAGGTCCATTCAATTACAGCTAACAGGAAGGATCAACGTCAGTGCATTACAGATAAAGGTGAGATCACATTACTGCTGGAGAAGGGGGCAATCACAGCACTACAGAAAGAACTGGGCAATTACCAGGCGACAACGTGTATCGGACATTCACAGCACAGCGAAGGGAGATAGAAATCACATTGCAATAGGATAAGACAGGCAATCAGAGCGCTAGGGAATGAGATAGAAAATCATGCTACTACAGAAAGAGTTAGACAATCACAGCACTACAAAGAAGACTGGATAATCACAGCAGAACAGAAGGAGATGGGCTTTCAGAGCCCGACAAAGCGAAGCTGGAATGTCACACCAGCTCATCCAGCAAGAAGTGGCATGTCTGGCCTTACAAACAACTGAAATTCTGAGGAAATAGAGGTCAAGTACCAGGGCTTTGAGGTGAAGATTAGATCTGCATTACTGGCAGGTTCTTAAGAGGTGCTGCCGCCTTCACATTTCATGTGATGTGTTGAGACAAAATCCTGGCTGCTTCAGGATGAAGAACCAGATTATCCCTTCATCCTGGTATAATGCTATGGTTAATAGAAACAGTTTGGTTTAATGCACTCAAAGCTTTAAGGCATGCACACTGACACGTTGCCTCTGTAGTTAATGTTACAAGGTAGATTCGCTCTGCCAACGGGAAATGCAGACTCTTATCATAATTTCTGGTTGATATTTTGAGTAGATCAATGGGAGTTGGTTCTAATTCCTCTCTGGTTTCATTGGCTTTAACCATCACATTGCTGATAGTAAATATACAAATTTCTTATAGATCGGGTAGATGCACAGAGTCTCTTGCCCAGAGTAGGGGAATCTAGGACCATAGGTCCAAGGTGAAGGGGAAAAGATTTAATAGGAATCTGAGGGGCAAATTTCAAGCTGCCAAGAAGAGATAGTTGAGGCTGGAACTACCCCAACATTTAAGAAACAGTTAGACAGGTACATGGATAGGACAAGTTTGGAGGGATTTGGGCCAAGCGCAGGCAGGTGGGACTAGTGTAGCTGGGACATGTTGGCCGGTTTGGACAAGTTGGGCCAAAGGGCCTGTTTCCACAATGTATCACACTATGACTCTATGCATCACTTGATAACCCATATTGGCTTCAGATTGAATTAATATTAAATGGTACTTCAGTTATATTGTTGTTACATTTTTCTTATTTGTTTAGACTAAATTATATAATCATGCGGGTGCCATTTGAAGAGGGTAGAATACAGAGCTAGAATAATAAATCTAACCAGACCAGGTGGGACCCGTCCAGAGGGCTAGTGTGGACATTGTGGGCAGAGTGGAATCTTGGGTTGGCAGCTCAGTCACTCAGGGATGGTGGGCTGCCAACTCAGCCATTCAGGGCTGGTGGGCTGGCAGTTTACTCACGGCTATTCCTTGAAATTCCATTTCAAGCAGAGTGCAGGCCACCAAATTCAATTTTATAGCATTTCAAGCAGAGTGTAGGCAACCAATTTCAATTTCATTGCATTTCAAGCAGAGTGCAGGCCATCAAATTTCCAAACAACTCATTGCATTGTCATTGAGGGCTAACAAATCATTTATTGCGAGTACATTGCAGACTCACAGTTCAGTTGATTCACAGTTGTGGACTCTGCCTCATGGTCTTCCAGAAGGACTGACTCACATCCAGGCATCCGGCGTTTTATAGTCCTGCACCCCCCCACCCCCCCGGAAAGGGCATTATCTTCATCGTGGTGATTGACAAGCGAGAGGACCAATCAGCTGACCTCAAGATTATTTAAACACTCATAACTTTTTTTTGTTCATGATCGGAAGAATCCTCGGGGCTGCCTCAGTGGAGGAGGACTGTGAGTAAGATGGCCAAAAAAATCATAGCGATATATTGTAGCATTGTTTTCTAAAATCAATATACAGTGCAGGTAGGAAGTGGTCAAGGTGAGACTTTTAGTTATATAGATAATGGTGTAATAATAAAATAATAATGGTATTTGGTTTAAAAATTGTATTTATATGGTTCATGATACCATATGTATTGTATTATATTTGTATGATATATGGTATCAAATCCCATATAAAGGTATGTGAACTGTAGATAGTCACCATTTAAGGAAGAGAAAATAAAATAGAGAAAATATTATATGCATACATATAATGCCAAATGAAAGTGCAAATTGGAGCAATTGTACTAGAACATCTATAGCAAAATTGTTGGCGCCCCGGAGCATTATGGCATTATTCACACATGCACCACTGAAAATGTTTTGTGATTTTTGTACAGCTCCACTAATGCTCTCACTGACACTGTGATGTGCTGTCAATTAGTCCTGGTCGTCAGGTTAGTTTAATTTAGTTTAGAGATACAGCAGGAAACAGGCCCTTCAGCCCACCAAGTCAGGCGCCGACCAGCGGTCTCGTACACGAGTTCTACCCTACACAGTGGGACAATTTACACAAGCCAATTAACCTACAAACCTGTTCATCTTTGAAATGTGGGAGCACCCGGTGAAAACCCATGTGGCCACAGGGAGAATGTACAGACAGGACCAGTAGTCAGGATCAAAGTCTCTGGCGCTGTGAGGCAACAACTCTACCGCTGCGAGGAATTAGGAAATTCCTCACTTCGGCCATTTAAAATAATGCATCAAATTGCGGATTCCAGGTAAAAACAATCTTGTGACATAAAATGTTGTAGGAAGGAACTGCAGATGTTAGTTTAAACCAAAGATAGACATAAAATGCTGGAGCAACTCAGTGGGAAAGGCAGCATCTCTGGAGAGAATGGGTAACGTTTCTGGTAGAAACGTTTCTTCGTCTCGACCCGAAATTACACCCATTCCTTCCATCCAGAGATGCTGCCTGTCCCGCTGAGTTACTCCAGTATTTTCTGTCTATCTTTGGTTTAAACCAGCATTTACAGCTCCCTCCAACACAATGTCCACTTTGAATTCTCCTCCTCTGTCAGGCAGGAGTTCTGTGAGGCCCTCTATCACTGCTCCCCTCTGTGAGTTCTACATCTTTCCTGCTCTTCAATCTTGCCAGCTTTTACCCCAACCCATTTCCCTTCAACTTTTTATGTCTGTCTGGAGTTTGTACATTTTCCCTGTGGTCTGCGTTGGTTTTCTCCGAGATCTTTGGTTTCCTCCCACACTCCAAAGACGTACAGGTTTGTAGGTTAATTGGCTTGATAAATTAGCTTGATAAAATGATAAAATGTTTAAATAATTGTCCAGTATAAAATTGTCCAACTTCCAGTATAGTTCCTGGTGGACTCTTCAGAAGCAATGACCACAAAGTACAAATTACAAGGTTCAAGGAACAGGCCCCTCGGCCCACAATATCTGTGCTGAACATGACACCAAGATAAACTGATCGCATCTGCACGCACACAATCCCTATTACTGCATTCCCTGCATATCCATCTGCCTATCTAAAAGCCTATCTAAAACCACTATTGTATCTGCCTCTGCCAACACCACTGGCAGCATTTCCCAAGCACCTATCACCCGCTCTGTCAAAAACCTCAACCCACAAATCTCCCCTATACTTTGCTCCTCTCACCTTAAAGCGATGCCCTCTCATCTTTGACATTTCCACCCTGAGGAAAAACTGTCCGCCTCTCATAATGTTATAAGATTCTGTCTTCACCACCCTAGATTCTAGAGTCTGTCATCTCTTAAGACTACAAGGGATCAGGTGGGTTGGCTGTGATGGAGGAGATGAATGGATGGGCAAGAATAGGCCGGCAATCCTCCATCTCCATCTTCAGCCCCGAAACTAAGACAAGAAGAAGAAATATTTCTTCGCCATCACCGCTTGATAGCCTTAAGGCTGGGTAGGCCACAGGTGGCCCGTTTATTCATTTTGAACAGAGTTTTTTTCCGTAAGCTGCAAAGGTGGAGTGCCTGTTTAAGACTGCCTGAGCTTGTTAGGCAGAATGGGTCTGAAGGAAGGATTTTGACCTGACCTGCTTGCTCTGTTTCCCTCTCAAGGGCTGTGTCCAACACTGCTGCGTTTTTGTCAGCCCAGGCAAAACGAACACTTCATCCCAGCTCTGAGCCAGAGAAAATTGGGGCAGAAAATGAGAATCAAGTTCATTTTTTCCCGTTTAATCGCATAGCTTAATATAACGCCATCACGTTCAAGAAAGAAAAAAAAATTGATCTTCACATCATAATGTTCCTGAGAAATGGAGCCGGCATGCAAGTGTATCTGTAATTTAAACCAGCTTTAGTTTTTTTTGTGTTAGAGATACAGCGTGGAAATGGCCCACCGAGTACACACAGATCAGCGATACCCGCGCATTGACACAATCCTACACACACTAGGGACAACTTACACTTATACCAAGCCAATTAACCTACATACCTGTACGTCTTTGGAATGTGGGAGAAAACCGAAGATCTTGGAAAAAACCCAGGCAGGTCATGGGGAGAACGTACAGACAGCACCCGCAGTCGGGATCGAACCTGGCTCTCCGGTGATGCAAGCGCAGTAAGACAGCAACTCTACCACTGCGCCACCATGCCGAGTTGACAAGTTATTCAACATTATAAACAGGTTTAAATTCAGAACTTGATGAGTTAGGTCTTGACAATTGGTTCATTACCTGCGCTGTTTCTGAAATCCCTAATATGCCTGTGTGTGTGCACTCTGTAATACATTCAAATGGTCTTTCCTGGAGATTTAGAAGTAATTCTGCAACCTAAAATTTCATGGCTTTAAATGATATAATTACTGGTGTTCCTCGTCTGCTGCTTGTCTGCCATCAGGTAATTTGGGGTCATCATTTGAACATCCTAATAACATCGTAAAACTTGTCATCAAATTGTCCCATTAATTATACTCTGACATTTGCCCCGTTCCTTGCTGGCCTTTTCATGCTCATTATTAGGCTCAGCACTTGCACTAGCAGTAGGCTAATGTTCCTGACTCTGAGCACAGGCAAAGGGTAATCTGTTTACAGTATGAGGTGAAGTTTAATTAGATCAGGTTTTGTGATTGGAATTTTGTTTCCAATGTGTGCAAATCTGTCACTGAGGTTCAGATTCTACTGTTGTCTCTAGTTCAGTCTGTATGGCGTTTGTACCTTCTCCCCGAGACCTGCGTGGGTTTTCTCCGGGATCTCCGGTTTCCTCCCACACTCCAAAGATGTACAGGTTTGTAGCGTCTACTGTAAACATTTTGAAGTTTTATTGTACATCTGATGTGGGAGTTACCATTTGCCTGGCAAAATTTGCACACACAGTTTAGTTTATTGTCACACGTACCGAGGTACTGTGAATAGCTTTTGCTGCGTGATAACCAGCGGAAAGACAAAGTGTGAGTAGTGTGCCAGGTTAGAAACATTAGTTTCTAACGTTAGTTGGTCAACCTGGAGTCACATACAAACCAGAACAAATAAGTGTAGCAGATATCCTTCACTGAAGGTCAATGAAAATAGTGAAATTAAACGAGAACTTACCAGTTCGAAGTTTGATCCTTATTTTATGAGTTACAGTGGCTTGCAAAAGTATTCATACCCCTTGAACTTTTCCACATTTTGTCACGTTAAAACCACAAACGTAAATGTATTTTATTGGGATTTTATGTGATAGACCAACACAAAGTGGCGCATAATTGTGAAGTGGAAGGAAAATGATACATTGTTTTCAAATTTTTTACAAATAAAAAACTGAAAAGTGTGACGTGCAAAAGTATTCAGCCCCCTTTACTCTGATACCCCTAAATAATATCCAGTGCAACCAATTGCCTTCAGAAGTCACCTAATTAGTAAATAGAGTCCACTTGTGTGTAATCAAATCTCAGTATCAATACAGCTGTTCTGTGAAGGCCTCAGAGGTTTGTTAGAGAGCATTAGTGAACAAACAATGTTCCTTGGGCATCATGAAGCCCAAGGAACACACCAGACAGGTCAGGGATAAAGTTGTGGAGAAGTTTAAAGCATGGTTAGGTTATAAAAAATTATCCCAAGCTTTGAACATCTCACAGAGCACTGTTCAATCCATCATCCAAAAATGGAAAGAGTATGGCACAACTGCAAACCTAACAAGACATGGCCGTCCACCTAAACTGACAGGCCGGGCAAGGAGAGCATTGATCAGAGAAGCAGCCAAGAGCCCCATGGTAACTCTGGGGAAGCTGCAGAGATCCACAGCTCAGGTGGGAGATTCTGTCCACAGGACAACTATTAGTCGTGCACTCCACAAATCGAGCCTTTACGGAAGAGTGGAAAGAAGTAAGCCATTGTTGAAACAAAGCCATAAGAAGTCTCGTTTGCAGTTTGCCACAAGCCATGTGGGGGACACAGCAAACATGTGGAGGAAGGTGCTCTGGTCTGATGAGACCAAAATTGAAGTTTTTGACCTAAATACAAAACGCTATGTGTGGCAGAAAACTAACACTGCACATCACCCTGAACACACCATCCCCACTGTGTAACATGGTGGTGGCAGCAGCATGCTGTGGGGATGCTTTTCTTCAGCAGGGACAGGGAAACTGGTCAGAGTTCTTGGGAAGATGGATGGAGCCAAATACAGGGCAATCTTGGAAGAAAACCTGTTAAGAGTCTGCAAAAGACTTGAGACTGGGGCGGAGGTTCACCTTCCAGCAGGAACAAATGACCCTAAACATACAGCCAGAGCTACAATGGAATGGTTTAGATCAAAGCATATTCTTGTGTTAGAATGGCCCAGTCAAAGTCCAGACCTAAATCCAATTGAGAATCTCTGGCAAGACTTGAAAATTGCTGTTCACAGACGCTCTCCATCCAATCTGACTAAGCTTGAGCTATTTTGCAAAGAAGAATGGGCAAAAATTTCAGTCTCTAGATGTGCAAAGCTGGTAGAGACATACCCCAAAAGACTTGCAGCTGTAATTGCAGCGAAAGGTGGTTCTACAAAGTATTGACTCAGGGGGCTGAATACTTTTGCACGCCACACTTTTCAGTTTTTTATTTGTAATAAAATTTGGAAAACATCTATAATTTTCCTTCCACTTCACAATTATGCACCACTTTGTGTTGGTCTATCACACAAGATACCAATAAAATACATTTACGTTTGTGGTTGTAACATGACAAAATTTGGAAAAGTTCAAGGGGTATGAATACTTTTGCAAGCCACTTGAGGGATTACGTGAAGAAGCCCCGCCAGGCGCATGCGCGTCATACTTCAAAACAGTGGCGTGAAAACACAGAAAACAAATAGCCGAAGTAACATAGTAAGGCTTTAAGAAGACTAGGACTACCAGATGATCTCTTAGATTATGAGGGTGGGAGCGGAGGGCACGTAATCCCTCAACGTAACTCCTCATAAAATAAGGATCAAACTTTGAACTGATAAGTTCTCATTTAATCTTACTATTTTACTTCGGAGTCACGTGAGTGACTACGTGAAGATTTCAAAGCTCTGTGTTTTCATGCCGTAGATGCACTCCATACGACAATCTGCTTCGGTTGACACAGTAGTGAATAAATAATATATTGAACATTGCTTCAAATTATTCAATAACTATTTGTAAAAATAACAAAAACAGTAATAACCTCCCTGTCCCAGGGGGAAATTACAACAATTATATAAAACAAAGCAAATGAATTAAGTGGAACCCAAAACAGCATGCCCAAACAGTGGCACTGTCGGTACAGGTTTGTCATAGAATTGAGAAAGCAAGGATTTGATCTAGCGGCACGTCCTGAGCCTTCGCCACGGATGTTGATGCCGCCCTGGTGGAGTGAGATTTAAATACATGAGTGTCGACTCCAGCATAATTGAGAACCTGTTTCAACGATCTAGAAATAGTTTGCACTGACACTCTTTTATATGTCATTTTTGTGACTAATGAGCAGTCTTTTCTCAGAACCTCTGAGACTCCTTGTTAACTCAATATATTGGCTTAAGTGTTTAACTACACATAACATTTGGTCAACAGGATATGCTTTAAACGTCACCTTGGGTCCTGCCATACCTGGCCTGCTTTGTTTGATTAAATCATAGACATAAAATGTAATGTCATCTACAGACAAATGCATACAATCTATTAGTAACAATTGTAATGTTTGTACACGTTGTGCTGAAACCAGCGCCATTAGCATAACCACTTTAAGAGTTAATCTCTGCATAGATAATGACATAATTGGAGCCCATTGCCGAAGCAGTGTGAGAACTATACTGATATCCCAGATTTCTGTATATCTAGGTTGAGGAGGGTTTTTGTTAAAATTCCTCTCATAAATCGGGATACTAACAGATGAGACCCGATAGGTTGTTGTTCTGAAGACTGCTCTAAATAAGAGGAGAAAGCACTCCAAGCACTGTTAATGGCACTATAACTCAAGTGCTCATCAAAATGCAACTTAGCAAGGAACTCCAACACATCACATATGCATGTAGTATAAGATATCTTTGATTGTACACAGAACATCTCCCATTTCTTATATGAATCACATATTGTTTTTGAATGCGATTTCTCCAGGCTGCAGTGATAACCTCCATGGTCCTGTTCGACAATCCAAGGCCCTGGAATGGTCTGGTCAGAACCTGCAGACCAACAATTTGATACAGTCATGTAACGGGGTGACTTTCTCCTGTAACCAGATGCACCAACAATTACTGCAGCTGAGAATCATCATGAATGGCTGAGCCATCATTCTGAGCACTAATGGGAACCATGGTTGTGTTGGCCAATCTGGGACCACCAAAACGCCTGTGGTGGAGGAACGCTCTATTTTGGTGAGGCATTTTGTGATCAGACAAAATGGAGGAATGCATAAAAGAATGAGTGCCCCCAATGTAACGAGAATGCATCCACGGCTACTGCTCCTGGATCTGGCTCCCATGAAACATATGTAGGCAACTGGTGATTCAATCTGGATGCAACATATCAATATCTGGCAACCTAAATCGAGTGACAATTGTTTGAAAAATTTCAGAATTGAACATCCATTCTATATTGTCATTAAACTTTCGCGACCTATGATCTGCCACCACATTGTTTATACCTGGTAGATAGATGGCTGAAACCCAGATGTTCCTTGAAATACACCAATGCCACACGAGGTTAGCCAAGTTCTCACATGATACTGATCTTGTTCATCCCATATGATTAACCTATGCCTCTGCTGTGGTGTTATCAATCTGGAGTTGAATGTGTAAATTATTCATTGTGGAGCAATATGCCTTTAACCCATAAAATGCCCCCAATAATTGCAAATAATGTATCCCTTGTATGTGCAGAATCAAACCTTCTTGTTCATTCCATCTACCCCCACAGCTAGCCTCCATGTCCGTACCCTACCCCCCCCCCCCCCCCCCCCATCCGAGAGCGCTAACTTCAGTCTGTAAGATCACTGAAAGTTCTTGCACCAAAATGTTATTGGTAGCTTGACTAACATTAACAATCCACCACTGCAATTCTGCTAGAGCTTTGGTTGGTAACTGCATAACCCAATCAAAATGGCCTGCATGCTCTTTTAGTGCTTGTTCTCTTTGCAAATGTTGATAATGCAAAGGTCCAAACTGTACTGCAGGGAAAGCTGCTACCAATTTCCCAATGACCTTAGCAACTTCTCGGATGGAGGAATAAAGTTTTTATGTGAGTCAAGTACAGACATTAGCAATATCCACAACCTTGGCTGTTGGTAATGTTACTGTCATATGAACTGAATCAATAAGAAATCCCAAATACTCAATATTTTGGGTTGGCTGTAACTTGGACTTAGTTGGATGGACCAAACCCTAATGTTTAAACACATTTTTGGTACCTACAACTGACTCTTCAGTTGACTCTTTAGCGTTGCTGATAATTAAGATATCATGTGATTATGGGCCCTCAATAGCCCCAGCACAGGTTTTAACAATTTAGTAAATAGCCTAGGTGCTGAACTTAATCCATTAAGCAATGCTTTGTATTGCCACAGCTGTCCCATCCAATTAAATTTCAAGTACCTGCGACAATGAGCATGAATTGGAACTGAATAGTATGCATCTTGCCAATCAATAGTTGCCATATAAGAGCCCTGTGATACCAGCTGTTGAGCAGTAACGAAGGTGTCCATTTTAAAATGCCTATAGAGAACTGAAGAATTTAAGTGAGTGAGATCCAGAATACTCTACTACCCCCATCTTTTTTAGGTCTGGGGAATATATTAGACACAAATTATTGAGGACGATTAATGGCTTTCTCAATCATCATCGTTTACCTGTTCAGTCTCTGGAGCAGAAAGCACCATCATTTTATTAGGCTTGTGCTGTTGAGGTGGATCTATCCCTGAGATAAACTCAATGGTAGATCTGACACAGTATTTAGTATAAACATATCAGACGTTATACAGCACCATGCATTAGAAAACAATTGTAATCTACCTCCAATAGGAGATTGTCCATCAGAAACTTTATCGTTAACAAAATTCCCTGTACCTCTGCAGTTGCCCTGTAAGTCTGTTGTCTGCCCATATTGGGGTTGTAGCTGGTCTGTGTTGGTGGGTACCCTCGTTGCCCCACTGGCCTCCCCCTGCTGGGCCCAGCACCTTGATCGGACCTTCAGAATATTAACCCAGGTTTTGGAATAGGTGGCCTTGAAATGCTTGGCTACATTAAGTCAATTGTTTTGGCCTCATCATTAATTTCACGAATTTTCTTGACAAGGCCCGTTCCAAACAGGAATTCAGGCGTTTGTACATTAGTCGCCTTACATAGTAGCAAATTTTTGGTTGAGTGTTGGCCTGATGGCGATTTTCCCTGATGCAATTTACCTCAAAAAATGCATAGCATAAAATAGCCAACATATCTTTTTTGAGCTTGAGCAATGATTGTCCCTTTGACCATAGTGCCAAATGCAGTAATTGCTGCGGCCACCAGTTGGAGGACGTGTTGATACCGAACCTCCCGTCCCCTCATAGAAGGACTCATGGGTGCCCAGATTGCTGGGTTCACCGTGGGCACTTTCAGTGATGCACATTAAACAGGTGTCTTAAATTTGTTTGTAGTCTCTAGCATCATAGCTTGCTGGAGCTGGTGAGATACTAAATAATTGATATTACTGGCAAGGTATTCTTCCATTGCCTCACCAGTCCCCTCCGGAATAGCAAACTCATTGCTATTTCTGGGACACCAGGAGCGTGGCTCTTGTGCTCTGGTGTATGCACATGAGCAGGGACACCAGAATCAGGGTCAGGTTCATCCTGCCCTGCTTCTCCCAAGTTATACTGTAGGGAGGCATCCTCCAGTCCTAAACAAGGCGCTGGAAGAAAATCCCCTTGCTGATACTGCACATATTCTTCTTGATATGGGCCATCCTGAACAGCTGTCTGGGGAATCACTGGAGCCTTTGACCCTTGATTTTATCAAAGTTTGGAGCATCTTCTCCATATATTGCATTCTCCCCCACATTCTTTTATTATCTGGAGGGTAGTCTCCTTCTTCTTCAGACTCTTCTGACAAACTGGTCTGAAAGACTTTCTTTTTTCCTTCCTATGGCTATCAGTTGGCCTGAAGCTCCTGAGTTTCTGGAGCTGGTGTAGAAAGTTCATTCTCTAGACTAACGGCTGTCGGTAAAACGGCACCCGGTATCGGAACCGGCGGTGCCGCGCTAATCTGCTGACCCGATCTAATTTGTGAATCCCACACTTACTACGAACTTTCTTACCTGACGCTCCATATCACGGACTCCTACTGACTGCTCGAGCCAGTTTGACGGAGTTAGATACTCACAGGTAAAGTTTTCAAAACCACTTACCGGTGAAGTTTCTACTTACCGCTGGTGGAGCTGCGCTCTCCAGCCCGTTCAGTGCGACATGCGCGGACGTAATGATGCGCATGCACCTGGCGGGGCTTCTTCACGTAGTCATTCACGTGACTCCGAAGTAAAATGATGGATTTTTATCGCAATCCTGGTTTAGGTTTAGCTATAGGTTTATTATTGTCATGTGTACTGAGGTACAGTGAAAAGCTTTTCTATCCAATGAAATCAGGACAAAAAACCTACACATACATAGAAACATAGAAACATAGAAATTAGGTGCAGGAGTAGGCCATTCAGCCCTTCGAGCCTGCACCGCCATTCAATATGATCATGGCTGATCATCCAACTCAGTATCCCGTACCTGCCTTCTCTCCATACCCTCTGATCCCCTTAGCCACAAGGGCCACATCCAACTCACTCTTAAATATAGCCAATGAACTGGCCTCAACTACCCTCTGTGGCAGAGAGTTCCAGAGACTCACCACTCTCTGTGTGAAGAAAGTCTTTCTCATCTCGGTCTTAAAGGATTTCCCCCTTATCCTTAAGCTGTGACCCTTGTCCTGGACTTCCCCAACATCGGGAACAATCTTCCTGCATCTAGCCTGTCCAACCCCTTAAGAATTTTGTAAGTTTCTATAAGATCCCCTCTTAATCTCCTAAATTCCAGAGAGTATAAACCGAGTCTATCCAGTCTTTCTTCATAAGACAGTCCTGACATCCCAGGAATCAGTCTGGTGAACCTTCTCTGCACTCCCTCTATGGCAATAATGTCCTTCCTCAGATTTGGAGACCAAAACTGCACGCAATACTCCAGGTGTGGTCTCACCAAGACCCTGTACAACTGAAGTAGAACCTCCCTGCTCCTGTACTCAAAATCCCTTTTGCTATGAAAGCTAACATACCATTCGCTTTTTTCACTGCCTGCTGCACCTGCATGCCTACTTTCAATGACTGGTGTACCATGACACCCAGGTCTCGCTGCATCTCCCCTTTTCCTAATCGGCCACCATTTAAATAATAGTCCACTTTTCCTGTTTTTTGCCACCAAAGTGGATAACCTCACATTTATCCACATTATACTGCATCTGCCAAACATTTTGCCCACTCACCCAGCCTATCCAAGTCACCCTGCAGTCTCCTAGCATCCTCCTCACAGCGAACACTGCCCCCCAGCTTAGTGTCATCCGCAAACTTGGAGATATTGCCTTCAATTCCCTCATCCAGATCATTAATATATATTGTAAATATATAAATATATTGTTTAATCTATTCAACCTACACATAAATACAATCAAACCAAATTGAAGTACAGTAGGCCGTGAAGGGGAAGATACAGCCAGGGCTGCCAACTCTCACGCTTTGAGCGTGGGAATCACGCATTTTAACAAATTCTCACGCCCTCACGCTGATCAAAAATTTCCTACGCTCTGTGGTGAGAAATTCTGTGATCAAAGACATTTTTAAAACTTAAAACTGCATGGTCCGCGGGTGTTGGAAGCCGGGGCTGAGGGAGGGATGGAAGCAGAACCAGCGGCGGGAACAGATGCGGACGGGGATCCAGGGCTGGCGAGTGTTTGCTGGGGCTTGCGAGTGCTTGGCGGGCTGGTGAGTGTTTGCGGGGCTGGCAAGTGTTTGCGGGGCTGGCGAGTGTTTGCGGGGCTGGCGAGTGTTTGCGGGGCTGGCGAGTGTTTGCGGGGCTGGCGAGTGTTTGCGGGGCCGGCGAGTGTTTGCGGGGCTGGCGAGTGTTTGCGGGGCTGGCGAGTGTTTGCGGGGCTGGCGAGTGTTTGCCGGGCTGGTGAGTGTTTGCGGGGCTGGCAAGTGTTTGCCGGGCTGGCGAGTGTTTGCCGGGCTGGTGAGTGTTTGCGCGGCCGGCGGAGTGTTTGCGGGGCTGGCGAGTGTTTGGGGGCTGGCGAGTGTTTGCAGGGGACAGATGACGGGAACGGGGCTGGCGAGTGTTTGCGGGGCTGGCGAGTGTTTGCGGGGCTGGCGAGTGTTTGCGGGGCTGGCGAGTGTTTGCATGGGACAGATGACGGGAACGGGGCTGGCGAGTGTTTGCGGGGCTGGCGAGTGTTTGGGGGCTGGCGAATCGGTCACTGCAGCTCCGGCCATGGAGTAGCTTCAGTGCAAGAGTCCCGGGCCGTCGGAGGTGTCGGAAGCGCTGCGCCGCTGCCGTGAGAGTCTCTGTGCCGAAGGGACTGAGACTCTCAAAGGGAGGGGGAGAGAGAGAGGGGAAGGAGACAGAGAGACAAGGGGGAGAGAGAGGGGGGGGGGAGAGAAAGAGAGAGAGAGAATGGGGAGAGAGAAACATGGGAGAGAGAGTGGAGAGAGAGGTAGGGAGAGAGAGGGGGGAGGAGGTGGGAGAGGGAGGTGATAGAGAGAGAGGGGGTGAGAGGGAAGAAAGAGGGAAGAGAGAGAGGGGGGGAAGAGAGGGGGTGGAGAGGAGAGGGTAGGAGAGAATGGGAGAGAGAGGGGGAAGAGAGAGGGGTGGTACAAGAGAGAGGGGGAAGAGGGAGAGAGGGGGAAAGAGAGAAACGGGGGAAGAGAGAGAGATGGGGGCAAAGAGAAAGAGGAGAGCGACAGGAGAAAGAGAGAGGGGAGCGAGAGCAAAGAGGAGAGAGAGAGAGAGGGAGGGGAGAGGGAGATGGGAGAGAGTGTGCGGAGAGGTAGAGAGAGAGAGGGGGGGAGAGAGAGGGAGAGAGCGGGAGGGAAAAAGAGAGAGGGGGGAGAGAGAGAGTGGGAGGGGGAAGCGAGGGGGAGAGAGAGCAGAGAGAGAGAGAAGAAAGGGGAGAGAGAAGAAAGAGGGGAGAGAGAGGGAGAGGAGAGAGGGGGAGGGAGGGGGGGGGGGGAGAGAGGAGAGAGGGGACGAGAGGGGGAGAGGAGAGAGGGGGGAGGGGAGAGAGGGGGAAGAGAGAGAGGGGAGAGATGAGCGAGGGAAGGGGAGAGAGAGGAGACGGGAGAGAGAGAGGAGGGTGAGAGGAGAGAGAGTGGAAGAGAGGGGGAGAGGGAAGAGAGAGGAGAGATAAGGAGGAGAGTGAGGTGGGAGAGAGAGGGGAGAGAAAGAGAGGTGGAGAGAGAAGGGAGGGAAAGAGGAGAGAGAGAGGAACAGAGAGAGGAGAGAGAAAGGTGGGAGAGAGAGAGGTGGAGAGAGAGGGAGAGAGAGAGAAGAGAGAGAGGTGGAGAGAGAGGGAGAGAGAGAGAGAAGGGAGAGAGAGGGGGGTAGAGAGGACTGGCTGCCAACTCCCATGCATTGAACGTGAGAATCACGCATTTCGCCAAATTCTCACGCTGATCACAAATTTCTCACGCTCTGTCGTGAGAAATTCTGTGATCAACGAAAATTTCAAAACTCATATCAACTGCATGGGCCATTGGTGTTGGAAGCAGAAGCAGCGACGGGGACAGATGCAGACGGGGAGCGGGGCTGGCGAGTGTTTGAGGGCAGGCGAGTCGCTCACTGCAGCTCCGGCCATGGAGCAGCCTCAGTGCAAGGCGTCGGAAGCGTTGCGCCGCTGCCGTGAGAGTCTCTGTGCCAAGGTGACCGGCATGGATCAGGCTGCGGCTCGGTGCATCCTGGAGGACAAACAGTGGCTGCTGGAAGTAAGTACCAGGCACTGGGTAGAAACGGTGGCAGATAGTGGACTTCAAATGGGGGTGGTTGGAGAAAGCATCCTGCTTGCCTGCTCGATTTTCACTTACTGTAACTGCAGGAAACATGTTCCCGATGTTGGGGGAATTCAGAACTAGGGGTCACAGTTTAAGAATAAAGGGGGAGCCAGTTAGGACTGAGATGAGGACAAACTTTCTTCACGCAGAGTTGTGAATCTGTGGCATTCTCTGCCACAGAAGGCAGTGCAGACCAATTCACTGGATGTTTTCAAGAGAGAGTTACATTTAGTTCTTGGGGCTAATGAAATCAAGGGATATGGGGAAAAACCAGGAAAGAGGTACTGATTTTACTTCGGAGTCATTTTCTGTCGACAAGCTGGGGGGGAGGAGTGCGCTCTCTCCACAGCTCCTTCAACAGGACCGGCTCAGGTAAGTGCACTCACCTTAAGCTGGTTTGCAGGTAGGAGTCTTTGTGTTTTCTACCTGCAGGAAAAGATGAAAGGGAAAGGGAAAGGACAACTTTACAAGTCGCAGGACTCCTATGGGTCAGCGGCAAACTTCTCCGGAGCTGTTTACAACGCCGGCGGCGTCCGGGAAACGGCCGGGGAAAAGGTGCGGAAGTCGGGCGCACCTGTTACACCAGCGCCCGACTCGTCTCCAGAGGCGGCCGCACAGGAGCAGGGTATGGGAGACCCTGACTTCGTGTCTCCATCCCCCGGGGGGGGGGGGGGAGCAAGCAGGTACGTGGAGTGCCTCGCACACCGGCGACCGCAACACCCCGTCTTTTACAGGTCCCGCGAGGGCCGAGCCGGGGGACGACCGCGCCGACGTCGAGCCCCGCAGCCGCGGCAGGTCTCGAGAAGCCACCGGGGTTTACTGCCTTAGGGCAGGCCGGTAGAGCTGCTGCAGAGTCGAGCAGCCCTGCAGGAGCAGGAGCTGCCAACTTCAAATCGGGGTTTAATTGCTGCTGGAGTACAGGCCGGAGGCAGCCACATGCGGTCGGTTAGTTTGCCTGGGGCTGCTGCCGACCATGCACCCCTACAGAGACATAATGTCAGAAGTAGGGGTAAGCCTGCACGGACTCCGGGGAGCCAGGCACCGGGGGCCGG
This sequence comes from Okamejei kenojei, assembly GCA_035221665.1. NCBI lineage: Eukaryota > Metazoa > Chordata > Chondrichthyes > Rajiformes > Rajidae > Okamejei > Okamejei kenojei. Next base: position 87,543,700 of record CM069137.1, read on the forward strand.
CACCGACTCATATCCGCTGCCTTCCCTCCAGGCACACGGACCGCCACAGTCCGCTCGTGGGCGGACTAGCGGAGAGTCTGTGCGGGAGTCGTACGGGCCTGCAGGAGCGGGTGTCGATGACCTCCTGCCACCAGATCCCACTCAGCATCTCATGGGGGTGAGGTCTGCTGGTAGAAGCCCCAGCAACATTGCAGAGCCTGGGGAAGTCGGCTTGTCGGCTACGTGTAGTAGCGACGGTCGCATGGCCCGGTTGGAGCTCATGGTGGAGCAGCTCGTTCAACGAGATCAGGACAGGGAAGAACGGTGGTCCCGGGCGTCCACTACCCACAGCCGAAGGCCACCGAGCATCTCGCCTTCCTCCGCTGGGAGTGCCAGAAGTCTGCAGGAGGCAGACTTCGATGAAGAGCCAGACATGCCGGAGGTCGATGCTCCAGAAGCAGAAACAGAACTACTGGATGTTGTGGGCAAATTTGCTACAGCACCTATTCCAGGGGGCACTGCATGCAAAACTGGCAGGGACCATTAACTATCTAAGCTCACACCAGCTACAGGAACGGGTCCTCAACGACGCCATGGACAAATGCAAGCTGCCGGAGAATTGCATTAACCTGAATGTCCCCACGGTCAATGCTCAGATTTGGGGGAATTTGAGTAATACCGCCAGAGCTCAGGACGCACGCCTCCAGAAAGTCCTGAAACTCCTATCAACGGGTATCACAGCGTACGCCAGGACCCTCGATGGGGAGAACGTGTCCAGTGAGCAGCAGGATGCTCTGGCCTTACTCTGCAATGCCCAGTTCGAGATCAACTGTTTGCTAAAGAGCTCCATCCGGCCCACCCTCAACCCCAAATTAGCAAGGTTGTGCCGTACCTCCACCACTCCACCACCATATCAGCTGTTCGGGGAACACCTGCTGAAAAAGGTCAAATAAATGGACGAGGAGGCCAAAGCCGTCGGCCTTATGAAGCCACCTTCCTCAAGGGCATACGCCTATCGGAAACCACCGTATCCCCCTTGGAAACCTCGCCCACCGGATAAGACACCTAGGACTCATCCACCGCCGGGTCCCCAACAGCAGACCCCTTTTTTAGGGCAGGGCCCTCAGAGGCCCGCCTGGAAAATGCGGTCTCCGAAACGACAAGCCACACAACGTCCCCCCAAAACACCATACATCTTTTTTTTTTTTTTTTTACAAAATGCTTTTGTTCAGAACAAACCAATACAAAGTAGTAACACGATCAGAGAATGCCTATATTGGCATTTTTACAAAGAAAGTTCTCAAATTAAAATATGAACATTTTTATCAATAATACATTCGACCTCCTGCGGTGACCAGCGTTCACGGAAAGCCTCCACAGTCCCCGTGGACACCGCGTGTTCCCTCTCTAGGGACACGCAGGCACGATTGTAACCCCGGAAAAGGGCAGGCAGCCGACTGCTGTGCGGCCAACGACTGCCCGCTGCCTGGACCCGCGAATGGCCATCTCGGCCAGGCCCAGGAGCAGACCAACAGGGAGACCCCCTCCTCCCTCCCGACCCTCCCCCCTCTGTACCGGGTGCCCAAAAATCAATCGCGTCGGACTAAAGTGGAGCCAAAACTTGAGAAGCAGCCCCTTCAGATACTCGAACAAGGGCTGCAACCTCTCACACTCCATGTAGATGTGGAACATGGTCTCTTACCATACACCATACACCAGGACCCGCCGTTGACCATGGAGGTAAGGGGGTCTGGATCTACTACGAAAGTAGCAATGGTACCCTCACAAGTAGGGGGGCGGTTGCGGGCATACAGTGGTGCATGGGATACAATAACTGCAGACTCTTTTATTTTACCAAGTGTTCAGGGTTATGTTATAGAGTTTATTAACGGTGAACTTCCCCCTACACAGCATGTACCCCATCGCAAATTTGCGCTCTCTAAAAAAGAGATCAAGCAAGGACATGCAGATATATTACGGCTAGCAGCCAAAGGGGTGATAGGGAAGACGACACATGAACCCATTGAGTTTGTGTCCAACATCTTTACAAAAAACAAAAAAGATGGAGGATGTCAGATCACCATCGACCTAACTCATCTGAACACTTTCGTACAATATCCCATTTCAAAATGGAAACCTTTGAAACAGCTAAGCAGCTACTGTATCAGGGGTACTTTATGGCTTGCATCGATCTAAAAGATGCACCCTATACAGTCCCCATCATAGAATCCCATAGGAAATTCTTAAAATCTGTCTGGAAGGGACAGTTATGGCAATATGAAGCTTTACCCAATGGCTTAACCACAGCCCCTAGACTATTTACCAAAATAGTCAAACCAATACTGGCTATCAGAATTATATCGTCATGGCATACTTGGACGATATACTTATAGCGGGACAAACCCTCCAATTGGCGAAGCTGGCAGTCACAGCGACCAAATCTTTATTCGAGACGTTAGGGTTTGTTACCCATCCAGACAAATCCAAATTCACCCCATCTCAAATCATGGACTATCTGGGCTTCACTATTGACACAAACTGAATGATAGTCACTATCCCAACCAACAAAGCATCAGATATAAAAGATGCATGCAACAGCCTTGCTTGCGCCAGGGTGCCGACCATCAGACATACTTCCAAGGTAATTGGGAATCTGGTAGCAACATTTCCTGCATCGCAATTCGGACCACTGCACTATCAAAACTTATAAAGAGCAAAGATTTCAGAATTAAAAGCAAATGCTGGGCACTTTGCCAGGCCAATATGGCTGCCAATTAAGGCTAAAACTGAGCTACAGTGGTGGGTCGACAATATTAGTGCATGTTACAAACCCATCATTATTAGCAACCCATCAGTCATGTTACAAACTGACGCAAGCGCTCAAGGCTGGGGTGCAACTGACACCACGTCCAGTTGTGGTGGCCAATGGGATCCTCACGAGTCTACCCACCTTCAGACACACGGGATAAATTATTTGGAGATGGTTGGGGCTTTCCATGGTCTGAGGGCATACTGCACAAATTTACAGCATTTGCATGTCCGCCTTCAAATAGATAATACCACGTTGGTGGCTTACATAAATCATATGGGTGTTATCAGTCATTATCTTGTGACGAATTTGCAAACACCATTTGGCAAAGGTGTATTGAAATAAATATTTGGATTACTGCGACCTATCTACCAGGGAAGCTCAACACAGTGGCAGACACCAGGTCACGAGTGTTCAATGATAACATCGAGTGGATGTTGAACCCCCAAATATTTGCTCAAATTATAGCTAACTTTGGTACACCAGATATCGACCTCTTTGTGTCCAGGTTGGACCAACAGATACCAACGTATGTGACTTGGGAACCAGACCCTGGGCCACTGTGTTGAGCTTCCCTGGTAGATAGCTATGGATACTTTTTCACTCCATTGGGGGAAATGGTTCTGCTACGCATTTCCCCCATTCTGCCTCATCAGTCGGGTATTGCAGAAAATACAACTGGATTCTGCTTCAGGCATATTGATCATACCCGACTGGCCTACACAGCCATGTGGTTCTCCAAATAATAATATGTCCATGGGTTCAAATTGCTAAAAACCCCACTTTGCTCACTAACCCCATTACGGGGGAACGTCACCCGTGCCATGGTCACTTAAACCTGTTGGCTTGAAGGTTCTGAAGAGGCCGCTCATGGAGGCCGGCATATCGCCCAGGGCAATGGACCTCATTTCAGCATCATGCAGAGCATCAACCCGGCAGCAGTACCTCGCCCAGATCAGGAAGTGGGAGGCCTACTGCTCCCGACCAATATCACCCACAACTCTGCCACGATCCCTGACATCCTGGAATTCCTAGCGGGCCTTCATTACGATGAGGGTCTCAGCTACAGTGCCATCAACAGCGCCAGGAGTGCGCTCTCCTCATACCTGAATATAGGTGTGGGCACGCACCTTCTGGTGACCAAATTCATGAGGGGAGTGTTCAACACCAACCCTCCACGATCCCGATACAACATCACTTGGGATGTGGGGGTAGTACTTACACTACTGAGAAGCTGGTCCCCTATGACAGGACTACCTCTTGACAAGCTCACCCTTAAAGTGGTGATGCTGATGGCACTGACTTCAGCTCAACGAATCCAGGCCTTACACAAGCTTTGGCTGGCCCGTATGTTTTCCACTCCTGCAACGGTGACTTTCTTTGTCGAGGACCTGCTGAAGCAACATAGGCCTGGGTCTTCTGGGCTGCAGTTGGAATTCCGGGCGTACCCCTCTGATGCCACCCTCTGCATAGCCACCCAACTCCGCTATTACATCTGCACAACTCGAACCATCCGGACGATGGAGCAGGGGCTCCTCATGAGCCACAAACAACCACATCACCGGGTGACTGTGCAGACCATCGCCAGGTGGCTCAGGGTGGCGTTGGGTGCAGCTGGTATCGATACTAACATTTTAAAATCTCACTCTACCAGGTCTGCATCCACATCAGCGGTGAGGGCCATGGAGGTGCCTATGGACCACATCCTCGCCACCGTGGGCTGGGCGAGTGAATCGACTTTCCAGAGGTTTTACAATCAACCGGTGGTCGCCCCCGCTACATTCGTGGATGCCGTGCTGAGAGCTGCCCCGTGAATGATTACTCCCCGAGTAGGGGTTTTGCTTTGTTATTCTTTGTTTTAATAAATATGTATTCTTTTTTAGCCTGTACAGTCTGGAATGCATTAACTAACTTCCTCCATCAGTATTGCGGCAGTGTGAAAGCATGGACGTTGTCCAGGGCGTGTAATCACAGAAGCTTTGAAGTCTTCACAAAGTCACTCATGTGACTCCGAAGTAAAATAGTAAGATTAGACAAGAACTTACCAAGTTTGAATGTTGATCTTTATTTTATGAGGAGTTGCGATGAGGGATTTTGTGCCCTCCGCTCCCAACCCTCTATCATAAGGTCAACTGGTATGTTCTACTTTATTAATCTTACTATCTCCTTCCACGATGTGTTCTGTGATTCCACACCACTGCATTGAAGAATGTCGCGCATACGTGCTGGCGGGGTCTTCACGAAATCCCTCATCGCAACTTCTCATAAAATAAAGATCAACCTTCAAACTTGGTAAGTTCTCATTTAATCTTACTATTTTAGATGAATAGCCACAATCATATTGAATGGCATTGCTGGCTCGAAGGGCTGATGGCCTATCCCTGCACCTATTTTCTATGTTTCTACGCTTGAGTATATGGCAATAAAGCTGGATCACTTGATTTTGAAGCATTCATGCATGGTGGAGGTATAATGTAGTCATAGAGTGATACAGTGTGAAAACAGGCCCTTCGGCGCAACTTGCCCACACCCACCAACATGTCCCAACTACGCTACCTGCTTTTGGTCCATACTTCCAAACCTGTCCTATCCATGTATCAGTCTAACGGTTTCTTAAATGTTGGGATGGTCCCTGCCTCAACTACCTCCTGGCAGCTTGTTCCATACACCCACCACCCTTTGTGTGGATAAAGCTACCCCTTAAAAAGTTACCTCTTAAAAATACTTCATACAAAAAACATTGAAATCATACTTCTACAATGCACTAAAACATGATTTTAATACATCAAATTTCAAAACGTTCCTGCCCTTCTTCCACACCCTCACCCAACTCGGTTGCTCCACTCCCTCACTGGGTACCCCTAAGGCCAGTGATCAGGGATCACTCAGCCTCCCCACTTTCGAAAACACTCCGCAGCCCCTGGTTCAGACGGAGAACACTGCCAGATGTGAGCGGGGAACTGAGGCCAGTTGTCCGTGATGTCTGGATCCCAATGCTCAGCGCTTCATGTTTCGGAGTTGGCTAATGTTATTGATTTGTAATTAGCCTAATTTGTAATTAGTTGACAAAACCTTAATTTATTAATCCGGAATATACAGGGGGATGGGATAAGTGTAATATTAAATAACATGCAAGGTGTCATAGAAACATAGAAACATAGAAATTAGGTGCAGGAGTAGGCCATTCAGCCCTTCGAGCCTGCACCGCCATTCAATATGATCATGGCTGATCATCCAACTCAGTATCCCGTACCTGCCTTCTCTCCATACCCTCTGATCCCCTTAGCCACAAGGGCCACATCCAACTCACTCTTAAATATAGCCAATGAACTGGCCTCAACTACCCTCTGTGGCAGAGAGTTCCAGAGACTCACCACTCTCTGTGTGAAAAAAGTCTTTCTCATCTCGGTCTTAAAGGATTTCCCCCTTATCCTTAAGCTGTGACCCCTTGTCCTGGACTTCCCCAACATCGGGAACAATCTTCCTGCATCTAGCCTGTCCAACCCCTTAAGAATTTTGTCTGTCACAACATACAGCCCTGATAACCCATTATTTCCTTCAGTTAAATATTGGGAAGGTAGCACTATTGTCATTTGCCACTCAATTATTATTATGTTTGTTTACCTCACTGACTATTTCTACCCCCCCCCCACCCCCTCCAATTCCTTTGACAGGTTGAATAGAAAAGTTCCCAATCTTGTTGTTTAATTAATTGAACACGTAGATGAACATCCTCAAGGCGTATAATCAGATGGAAACTGATTCAGATGTGATATTTAAGAGCTTGTTCAAAGAAAGGGCATATTTTAAAGGAGTGACAGATATACTTTCAGGGGACTGTGTGAGGAGATTATTATTTGTCTTTATTTGTAGCTTCAACCAGGGCATCTGAAGATTCAAAGTTTAATATAGTAATTGTGCTGATACTGACCCCAACCAACCACGTAATGAATATCATCCATTCTGGAGGTTTTACTTTTATGATGCCATTTAAACTTCACTTGGATTTCAATCACTTCAATGTAAAAGTAATTGGGAATAGTGAGCATTGGAACAAAAATGTGCCCTTGGTACATATTAACTGTAATGTAATAATGTATGCATGTTGGTAGGTGCAATCAAAACAAAGATCCTTTTCTCATTGTTGTGTTATGAATACCACAAACAAATTTATGTACTCTCAAGATCACAGTTAATAGAATAATATTGCTTAAATATATAGTTATTGGACATTGTGTTTCGGAAAAGTCCCAGCTGAGAGGAAGACAGCAAAATACTGGGGGTGAAAATGACTTCAGGACAGTTTGTTACGAAAATGAAAGAAATTGCATCAGAATACCTATACAGCTGAGTGAGTTTAATTTTATGGATGGGAATTGTGTTCAACCAATTGATGACTTCTTTGACAAAGTAACTAGCATGTTAGATAACAAGGAAGCCAATGAATGTAGCAAATTTTGTTATCCATAATTTGGTCTGTGAAGTGCCCCATAAAGGATTACTGCATTAGATAAGCACCTGTGGACTTTAATGTAATAGGTTAAGTCCAGGGGGTCAGATATGGGGCTTTATGTGAGGGCCAGATATATTGTCAGTGCAAAGGGGCTAGGAGCAAGGCCATGTTTGCATCCAGAGTCAAGGTCTGGAATAGTACTAGGTGTGCAGTCAAAGCTGGGACCAGGGGTGTGTTCAGCACTGGGAACCTAAGCAGGTAAGCAGCTATGATCAGGGTAGAATAGGGGGCCAGGTGTAAGGCTGGACTCAGGGACAGGAATGAGTGAAGGTGTGCAACTGGAATCTGGGCCAGGAGTAGTATCAGGTGTGCAGTGTGACCCAGGTTGGTCAGCATGGGCCAAGTGCTTGATTATAATCTGATTACCATACATGAATACACTAAGATCATTCATGTGCTGCACCTGTTTGATCAGAGCCTGGGCTCTACTGTGGAATGTAATTAGGAATGTAATTTACCTTATTCATAGCTAATCCAATTTAAAGCATATATAATTGCATTCAAGTGTAAGTTAAAAGACTCGCTACAGTCTGCACCATATTACACAATTTCAAGCTGAAAAATGCAAAAGTTCCATACCAATGGGAGGGGACACACCCTCCTCCCACCCCCCCCCCCCCCCCCCCCCCCCCCCCCCCCCCCGCGCTCCCTCGGGCTTGGTCTTTCGCAATTTCTCACTCCCAACTCTCACCCAATGTTGGCAGCCCTGATACAGCATGCAGAATATAGGTCTCAGCATTGTAGGGTAACAGTTCCAGAGGCAAAGTCCAAACTCCGGAATGAGGTAGAGAACTATCGAACTGTACCCCAGCTTACGGAAGGACTATTTCAAAAGCCTGATAATAGAGGGGAAGAAGTTGTTCCTGAGTCTGGTGGTGCGGGCTTTCAAGCTTCTGTATCCTCTGCTCAACGATAATGTTATATGGTTATATGGTTATATATAGCGTGGAGGAGATGGTGGCACAGTAGCATGGTGGCACGGAGGTAGAGTTGCTGCCTCGCAGCGCCAGAGACCCAGGTTCGATCCTGACCACGGGCGCCGTCTGCACGGAGCTTAGCGTGGGTTTTCTCCAGGATCTTCGGTTTCCTCCCACACTCCAAAGACGTGCAGGATTGTAGGTTAATTGGCTTCAGTAAAATTGTCAATTATCCCTAGTGTGTGTCGGATCATGTTAGTGTACAGGGATCGGTGGTCGGCGCAGACTTGATGGGCTGAGGGGCCTGTTTCCGCACTGCATCGCTAAACTGAAAAAGGAGAAGAAATGACCAGGGGTGGGACAAGTCTTTAGTTATGTTGGCTGCTTTGCCGAGCCAGTGTGAAGTGTAGATGGAGTTCATCCAGTTCTTTCATGGTCTCCATTACTGACATCAGCCTTTTTTTTAACATTCCTAGCTGTCATGTTGGGTGCTAATTCATGTCTACAGGTCAAAAATCCAACGCTCTGGATACCACTCTATTGCCCTTGTTAACGTCGAGTAACCTACTGAACATATCTCATCCACTCAGACTGCCAACAACTGAGATGTGGGGGCATCTCCTGAGTAACCCTATGTGGTCAATGTCTGCAAGGTGTAGTCATGCATTCAAGTATTCCCAGCTTCATGAATGTATGGGCAATTGCTAAAAGGATATTATGAGATTGAAAAGGCTCATTATGTAGATCTGTAACATTTCGTACTGTCCTGTGATAGACTGTGGCGTGACTGCAGCTCCCCACTTTCTGGTATTTCTCAAGACCTTTGTGGGATCCTCTGGCTCTTTCCCTGAGGAGATGCAGCCTCGATCTGTTCTCCTTTCTGTCTCTGCCCAGTTATTAAACATAAGAAGCCTGAAACCCCCTTACCTTAATGCGTCCAGTTCACCACAGAGACTTATTTAAGGTAGAGTTCATGATATCAGTAGCCATACAGGGAGTGATCAAGCCTGTCCTTTGCCCCAGCTACCATTGACTCACCTGGATGAAGTGCCACATTGAGTGCCACAGAGCGACAGACATTGAAACAGTCTGCGAAAGAAATTCCCGTAATTGAAATCCGATCTGTCTTGATTGGGATCACATCTAGCCGCACCACCCCTGTCCTATCCTTTGCATGTCAATCCATTCAGCTGACTGCTTGAGACCAGTCCACAGGTGAAGGCAGTTCCTACTGCACACGGGGTCAGCTCAACACACATGCCTTCTAGTATTCCTGCGAGAAAGGAGTCAATCTTATACCATGGTCAAGGTGCCCAGGTAAAGTTGTATAACCATATAACCATATAACAATTACAGCACAGAAACAGGCCCTCTCGGCCCTTCCAGTCCGTGCCGACCAAAATGGCAAGATTCAGGAATCAATACGAAAAAGGAACCATATATGAGGTTGAAGAAGCTGAAATTGGACGTTCTTTAATATAAGCTTCATACCAGTGTGTGGGAGCAAGTTTGTCACTCTTGCCTCATTTGCACAACCATTGCCTCTCAACCTATATTAAAGTGGTCACCTTGTAAACTTGCCAAGGTAGAATCTTTCCTACGTGCTTCCAGATTTTCCTTCCCATTGGTGCTTTTAGTTTAGCGATCCATTGCGGAAACAGGTCCTTCGGCCCACCGAGTCTGCAACGACCAGCGATCCCCGCACAGTAACACTATCCTACACACACCAGGGACAATTCACACTTATATCAAGCCAATTAACTTACAAACCTGTACGTCTTTGGAGTGTGGGAGGAAACCGAAGATCTTGGAGAAAACCCACGCGGTCACGGGGAGAACGTGCAAACTCCGTACAGACAGCACCCGTAGTCGGCGTCGAACCCGGGTCTCCGGCGCTGTAAGGCAGCAACTCTACCGCTACGCCACCGTGCGTACCTTGCCCAAAATATACTGGGACAACACAATTAAGCCAGAACAAGAAGTCCAGCCAACAACCTTATAGGACGCAGAACCATATACCATGGAAACATCCCCTTGGACGATGAAGTGTCCACCAACCACCAGCTACCCATTCCCACTAATCCTCTGGTTATTCTCCCCTCATTGCGATCAACTTACCCAACTCTCTACCTGTACATTAGGGACAGTTTCCAGTGGGCAACTGTACAATTTGTGTGTGTGGGTCAAGACCAGGGAGCAGCTGGAAACACGGGTAGGCACAGGGAGAATGATTCAACTGATCCAACCATTTGAACTGGGTCACCAGACATTGTCAGTCCGCAGCCGCTACCAGCAGTATCACTGTCCCACTAGATTTTAAATCTGTGTTTTTTTTAGATTTAGTTATTGCTTTCTTCTGAAAGTGTATATAAAGGAAAACTTTATTGTCACATGTGACATGTCACAGTGAAATTCTTGGCTTGCATTCCCAAGGTATGCAAATAGTCGCCCATAAAGGGCGCTAAAAAGTTACAAATCCCCCCTCCACCCGCTCCAGGTCCGCCTGTGTTCTTCCCCCCTCCCCCTTCCCTCATGCCAGTCCCCCCACTTCGGGTCCCCATTGTCCTATGCAGTTTCTTCAATGTCCATTATATTGCACCACACTAACTTTACATGTGACGTTACCGACATATTTAATACCATTTTGAAAGGTGGTCATGAAATCGTCTGTGAAGATTTCGGAAAGTCAAAAATAGCAAATGCTGTAAATCTGAAATAAAAAATAGAAATGTTAGAAACACTCAGCAGGTCAGGCAGAAATAAGCATTTATCTTCAGCCCACCTGGTCCACATAGACCATCGATCACCCATTCGCACAATTTTGATGTTATCCCGTTTTCTCATTTACTCCCTACATATTAGGAGCAAATGAGAACGTTTTCCAGAGGTCAGTTTGCCTACAAACCCACATGTCTTTGGGATGTGGGAGGACACCAAAGCACCCATAGGAAACCCATACAGTCACAGGTAGTACGTGCAAACACCACACAAACAGCACACAAGGTCAAAATTGAACCCGGGTCTCTGGCGCTGTGAGGCAGCAGCTCAACCTGTGCCACTGTGCTGCCCACCTCCGACCTTTTATCAACATTGGAAGAAAAAAAATTATGAGGCTCTGATGCAGAACACAGCCATTGCTGGAAATCTGGAATAAATGGGAATGCTGTAAACACTAAGCCGATCAGGCAGCATTTCAAAACGCAAATTAATTTTACAGGTGGATATCCTCACCACAGAACTGGTCAGTTCTTACCGAAACAGGAAAGGTTATTTACCTGAATTTGTTGAGAATCATGAGGGTTGCAATATACTCAAACTGCAAACGAGGTGTTATTCCTTGATATTAGGTTGGACTCTATTGGATGCATGCAGCAGGACACACAATGTGGAGGTGACAGACAATGACAGTCACATTAGGTTGCAAATTGAAAGTGGCTGAACAATCTCAGTCTCCCCCCTTTTGCAGACTTCCTGCTCCCCACACAACCCTCCCCTTCTGTGCAGCGTAAAATAGGCTTGCTTTGTCTCAGAAAATGTTCACTTCTGTGCTTTGCATGCCGCCTTGCTGACAGTGCAGCAGCTAAAGACAACATATTTTAGCGATGCTTCAAGGAGCTACGTTTAGAAAATGAAGGCCATCAAGTTGTTTGAAGGAATAAATTACAATACGTCAGGAATGCCTTATTTAGCTAAGTTATTTGCTTGCTTTATGGAACATCTTGTACAATAATCATTACAGAAGCATGTTCAGCAGATGAAGCCATTTACATGCCACTTAAAAGGTCTCATTACGCCGAACATCCAAGGGCTGAATATGAGCCTCAGGTTTGGGTATTCAGAGTATAATAGGTCCTATCTGAATTAGAAAACCCACCAATTCATTGTTGATTGACACAATGTAGCAGGCTTGTATGGGGTCACTTTCCCATCCTCAAACAAAAGTTAATGACTCTATTAAACACCACTGTTTCTTGTTTTTTCCCCACAAGTTAATATTTTAACTTTACGCCATCAATCGTAGCAAACATATTATTTTACCATCAGTCAAACAACCAAATAGGTATTTAATTCCCACTCCGACTGTGCCAGTATATATTTTTTGTTAAGATGAGGAAATTGTAAATAACAGCACATTACCACCAGTAGTAAATTTTATTTAAAGAAATATTGTCTGAAGTGCAGGATTGTAATATTTCTTACATCGACAGTATGTTGTTCAGGCGTTCACCTTGATGAAAACCCAGATCATATTTTAATCCACCTAGTTGAATGTTTGAAAGAAAATCTGATGTAATACAAATATGACGGTAGATCTGGTAGACCTCCTGACTCACAGCACCAGGGACATTTTTGCTATTGTGGGAGTGCAGCGTAGGTTCGCCAGGTTAATTCCCGGGATGGCGGGACTGATATATGATGAAAGAATGGATCGGCTGGGCATATTCACTGGAATTTAGCAGGACGAGAGGGGATCTTTTGGAAACAGATAAGATTATTAAGGGATTGGACAGGCTAGATGCAGGAAAAATGCTCCCAATGTTGGGGGAGTCCAGAACCAGGAGTCACAGTTTGAGAATAAGGGGTAGGTCATTTAGAACTGAGATGAGGAAAAACATTTTCACCCAGAGAATTGTGAATCTGTGGAATTCTCTGCCACAGAAGGCAGTGGAGGCCAATTCACTGGATGCATTCAAGAGAGATTTGGATATAGCTCTCTTAGGGCTAGCAGGAACGGGATACTAATTCTGGATTATCAACCATGATCATATTGAATGGTGGTGCTGGCTCGAAAAACCAAATGGCCTACTCCTGTACCTATTTTCTATGTTTCTAAGTAATAACATATAAGTGCCAGATACAACTATCTGCAACAAGTTAAGTCGAGTTTATTGTCATATGCTCAAGTACAACGAAGTACAGATATAATGAAAGATCTTGTTTGCAGTAGCATCACAGGCTCCTTGACTCAGACAAAGGCACAAGCACAAAGTATTCGTAAACTGCATGTAAAATTTCTAAAAGACAGAAAACTATGCAAAACGCAAGACATTTGTGCAAAATAGAATTGGAACAAGCAAGTCCATGGTAGTGCAACAGGTGGGCCATAGTGAAAACGCTATGGTCCACCTCCAAACTGGTTACCAAGCTCACAGAACTGTGTCTCTGCGCATGCCTCTGCAATTGGATCCTCGACTTTCTCATTCATAGACCACAGTCTGTCCATATTGGTGGAAATGTGTCATTCTCGATAACAATCAACACGGGAGCACCTCAAGGCTGCGTGCTCAGCCCCCTGGTTTACTCACTCTATACCCATGACTGCGTAGCCGGATATAGTGCGAACTCCATCATCAAGTTCGCCGACGACACCACTGTTGTTGGACGAATCACAAATGGTGATGAGTCAGAGTATAGAAGTGAGATCGACCGATTGACCAAATGGTGCCAGCACAACAACCTGGCTCTCAACATCAGTAAAACCAAGGAACTGATTGTGGTCTTTGGTAGGGGAAGGATGAGGACCCATAATCCTATTTATATCAATGGGTCGATGGTGGAGAGAGTCAAAAACTTCAAATTCCTGGGCGTGCATATTTCCGAAAATCTTACCTGGACGAAGGACACTGATGCAATTATAAAGAAGACACATCAGCGACTCTACTTCCTGAGAAGATTACGGAGATTCGGTATGTCAAAGAGAATTGTCCTGAACATCTACAGGCACACGGTAGAGAGCATACTGACTGGTTGCATTGTGGCCTGGTTCGGCAACTTGGACGTCCACGAGCGGAAAAGACTACAAAACGTTGTGACCACTGCCCAGTCCATCACCAGCTTTGACCTCCCCACCATCGAAGGGATCTGTCGAAGTCGCTGCCTCAAAAAGGCAGCCAACATCATCAGAGACCCACACCATCCTGGCCACACACTCATTTCACCACTGCCTTCGGGAAGAAGGTACATGAGCCTGAGAACTGTAACGTCCAGGTTCAGGAATAGCTGCTTCCCTACAGCCATCAGGCTATTCAACACAACAACAATTAAGCTCAGAACTACAGCAGACTTTTATTATTATTGCACTATATTTGTTTGTGTTTTGAGTATGTGTGTATGTGTATATATACACACTGAACTTTTTTTTCCTCTTGTTTATGTACTGTGTTTACATAATCTGTTGTGCTGCAGCAAGTAAGAATTTAATTGACCTATCTGGGACTTCCGGTAGGCGGCAGAGCATGGTGGCTGATTAGACAGAGAGCTCCGTACAGTCGGATAACTAAACCTCCCCAAAATTCAAAGTAAGCAAGTATTTACGTTTTAATGAGTACAGTGTGAGTGGGGGAGTCAAAACAAAGAGCAGAAAGTTGCAAGAAAAGATGCTAGAAAAGCAAGAAACAGAAGGTCAGGCCCGAAGCGACACAGACAAAGCCAAAAACAAACAGGCTGGTGGAGACGATGCGACAGAGGCCCTCCATGAGGGATTAAAAAGCATAAGTACACAACTCAGCAACTTGAGAAGAGAATTAAAAGCGGACTTCACATCATTCAAAGACGATTTCAAGCGGGATATGAGAGAAGAGCTGGCCGAACTTTAAACTTGAAATGAATCTTCAGATGGCAGCGAATGCACAAGCAATACCAGACCAAAAAAAAGCGGAAGAAGCCACCACCCGAATAGAGGAGCTGGAAACATGGAGTGTCGCTGCAAACACCACACTCCAAGAAACACTGAAAGACCAGAAGTTACTTGTCGACAAATTGAATGATATGGAGTCCAGATCCCGAAGAAATAATCTGCGGATATACGGTGTGCCAGAGGGTGCGGAAGGTAGCTCAGTACCTCAGTTTGTGGAGAAACTGCTCAGAAGTGAAATGTCAATCCCTGAAATGACAGATTTACAGATTCAATGAGCACACAGATCCCTGGCACAGAAACCAAGCCCCAGTTCCCCTCCAAGATCCATAATTGTCCACTTTCTCCAGTTTAAAGTTAAAGAGATGGTTCTCAAACAGGCATGGCAAAAGACGATCCAACTTGGAGAACGAATGCTGTCTTTTGACCATGACTATACTACCGCTGTAGTACAACAACGCAAGGCATACAAACATATTAAACGCTTCTTAAAAGAGGAAGGAATCCGCTTTCAGACACCATTTACCAAGATACGTATTCACTGAGAGAGTGGACACCAAACCTACAACAACGCAAGGGAAGCCGTGCGAGAGCTACAACGGAGAGGCTATAAAGTGGAAGAGCGGCGGGGAGACACGAACATGCCGCCACTGCGTGAACAACTGCACCAAACGGCGCGGTGGCAACTCGTCGAGAGACACGGAGAATCAGAGACAGTCAGACGGGCATGGGAGCACCTTCAGGTATTCCAACAAAAGACTCATGCTTGAAATAAGATATGATTATGAAGGTACGCACAGACATGGATAACACAATGGCTTCTGCCACAATATGTTAGAATACTGAGTTTTTATGGGATCCTAAGTTTATAAATATGTGTATAGATCTGTATATTCATAGAGAAATCTGTTTATAAGCCTGGTTGTAAAAATATCACCAAGCATCACAGACCTAATGTGAGTGTAATTAATGTTGATTTAATACAACTTTCTGTATTAGATAAATCCGACTGTTAGGGAGATTAGCGAAATATTAGAGCTAGAATGAATGGAGGGACCCATAGAGGGTTACCCCCCTTATCTAGGAGAGGGCCCTTTCTTAGTGTTAGACTTCCCCCCTCAATTTACAAATGGATTCTGGATCTATGGAGAGAGAATATATTTTTGGCAGTCCATATATGTTTTGATGTTTTGTTTTGTTTTGCCAGGTAAAACACCTTTGTTTGTTCATATGTTTTGGTTTGTCGTTCAGAATGGTTCTGGTGTTGAGTTGAGGGGATACAATGAAATCAATCACACTAAGTGTAATGATGCAATGTCAAGGACTTAGCTGATGTCTCTAAATGTTAATGGTTTGGGTAATCCAATTAAGAGGGCTAAAGTCGTGACTAAATTGAAAAAAGTGAAGATGCATATTATTTTCTTACAAGAAACCCATTTATTGCGACAAGAGCATGATAAGCTGAAAAGATTTGTATATAAAAACACATATTATAGCTCACGTACCTGTAGTCATAAAAGAGGAGTGGCAATCTTGATATCAAACTCAGTTAAATTCAAAATGTTTAAAGAAATAAAAGACAAAGAAGGGAGGTATATCATAGTAAAGGGCAAAGTTGATAATAATATCCTGACCATGGTGAATATCTATGCTCCCCCAGATAGTGATAAACATTTTTTCAAATCCCGATTTGATATTATTGCAATGGAAGCAGAAGGAATTTGTATATGTGGGGGGATCTGAATGTTGTACTGAATCATAGGCTTGATACGACAAGTAAAAAGAAGAATAAGAACCAGTTAACAAAGCTACCTGTGAAGAATTTGTTTTTCTTGATGTCTGGAGGAATCTTTACCCTCTAGAAAGAGACTATACACATTGCTCAATACCGCACTCAGTTTACTCCAGAATAGACTATTTCTTAATGCAGAAAGAAGACTGTTATAGGGTAACAGATTGCAGAATTGGTGTGGCAAATGTATCAGATCATAATGCCATATACTTAACAATTCAAATGGACAGTAAAAGGAAAAACACGGTGTGGCGATTAAATGTTGGAATACTGAATGATAAAACAACTGTTAATTATATTAAATTAGAAATCAAAACGTATCTAGAGGAGAATGACAATGGGGAGGTGGACCCATCCATACTATGGGACACATTGAAGGCTGTAATACGAGGTAGGTTAATAGTGAGGGCATCACATATTAAAAAGGCCAAAATGAAAACATATAATAAGTTGAGAACAGACCTGAAGGATTTAGAACAGAAGTACAAAAATAATAAGGACCAGAGAACTTATAAGCAAATAGAAGATTTGAGGGAACAAATGGATGGAATATTGGGTCAAGAGGTGGAGAAAAAAGCAAGATTTGTAAAACAGGCACATTATGAGCTCGGCCTAAATCCACTAAAATACTTGACCAAAGGCTACGCAAACAATAGGCTGACAACACCATACACAAAATTAAGGACCCCTGTACACAGAATTTGAAGAGTGATATAAAAGAAATAGAATATATCTTCCAGGAATATTGTAAAGAATTATATACACAAACATCTACAGTAGATGGGGAATCAATGAGGACTTTTTTAAGTACAATAGTTCTGCCCTGTATTGGAGAGACACAAAATAAAATAATCACAGCAGAAATATCACTGGAGGAGATAGAGAAGACAATTGGTAGGATGAAATCAAACAAGGCCCCAGGCAGCGACGGTTTCCCTAAAGAATGGTATAAAATATTTCGGAATGAGCTGAACCCACTTCTCCTGAGAACCTTTAACTGGATTATCAAAGAAGGCAAGACACCCCCATCATGGAAAGAGGCAATTATAACATTAATCCCCAAAGAGAACAAAGACAAGGAAAATTTTACCAACTACAGACCGATATCAATTCTAAATGTGGACTATAAATTATATTCTTCAATTATCTCCAAACGATTTGAAAAGTTCATGCCAGATTTAATTGATGAAGACCAGATTGGTTTTATAATAGGCAGACAAACACAGGACAGCATTAGAAGAACCCTACATATAATACACAAGATTCAAAAGGAAAGTACGCATGCTGTCCTGATAAGTCTAGACGCGGAAAAGGCTTGATAGGGTTAATTGGGAATTCTTATATCAAACACTAGAAAGATTTGACTTTACCGAAGAGTCAATTCAAGTTATTAAAGCAATTTACCAGCAACCTACTGCAAGAGTAAAGGTGAATGGGTCCTTAACTGAGAGATTTGTGTTAGGAAGAGGAACGAGACAGGGATGTAGTCTTAGCCCTACCCTGTTTGCTATATATACTGAACCATTGGCTCAAGCGATTCGTCAAGATAGGGAACTGAGGGGAGTAACTATAAGAGACAGAGAACATAAAATTGGCCTTTTCGCAGATGATGTAATGATGTATCTCACGGAAGTAAACACCTCCTTTCCAAGGATGATGGGGATCACAGATAAATTTAATTTTTATGCAGGATATAAAGTGAATATTTCAAAAACTCAAATCCTCCTATTTGTCCTCCAGAAGAAATCAAACAAAATTATATTATTAAATGGGATTCAAAATCAATCAAATACCTGGGGGTACATATAACAAAAAATATATCAATGTTGTATGGGGCCAATTATAATCACATCAACCAAAACATAAGAAAGGATATAGAAAGATGGTCCACCTACCCAATGGATTTTAGTAGTAAGATAAATGTGGTGAAAATGAATATTTTGTCAAGGCTATTGTACTTGTTTCAATCTCTGCCAATAGAGGTACCATTAAAACAATTCACGGAATGGGATAAATTAATATCTAGATTTATTTGGGGAGGAAGGAAGGCCAGAATTCGATACACTACACTACAGTTGCCAAAGGACAAAGGTGGAATAGCACTTCCAAATTTTAGGATATATTTCTATGCAGCCCAACTTCGACCACTAATTAATTGGTGTGAGGGCAGCTATATAGCTAGGAGGAAAGAGATTGAGACATATATCCTTGACTTCCACATCCAAACACTTTTGGGAGAAAAAGCGCTTCCTGGACATATCAGGAGTATAATCGATCCAATAACGATATTTACTTTAGAAACCTGGTTCACTCTTACCAGACAACTTAAACTGAATAAACGACAAAAAGTTTTAAGATGGATAGCTTTGAATAATGAATTTAAACCAGGGATGTATGATCAACATTTAAAGAGTGGATGAAGAAAGGAATGACTGCATTTTGTACTGTTATTGAAAATGGAGACCTAAGAGGTTTTCAAGATTTGAAGGATAGATTTGCACTTCGGAACCAAGACTTGTTTAGATACCTCCAACTGAGAGATTATTACAATAAAAAGGTAAAAAGGGAGGCACTAGAAGAAAAGAATCCAGTGATAGAAGTGATAGTTAGTGCGTATCATCAAAAAACATTAAGGATTATTTCTAAACTTTATCATAGTTTAATGGAATGTCAAGCTAAAACTACATTTTATGTAAAATTTAAGTGGGAAAGGGAATTGAACATTACAATCTCAGAAGAAGAATGGCATCATATGTGTGTAACACTACAGACATCCACCAATTCACAAAATTGGAGAGAATTTAATTGGAAAAATTTGATTTGTTTCTTTATTACGCCTAACATAATAAGCAAGCAAATTCTAAGGCAGCAAACATGCTGGAGGCAATGTGGTCAAACAGACGCAAACCATGCACATATCTTCTGGAGTTGCCCAAAAATAGAACCATTTTGGGAGAGAGTGAATTCAGAATTAACGAAGATATTAGGATGTATAGTCTGCAAGAAGTGTTCCATTTTATACCTGGGTAATATAACTACAGTGGTGCTGAAGGAAGACCATTACTTGGTTAAAATCCTACTCACAGCTGGCAGAAAGGTCATTACAAGAAACTGGCTCGCAGCGGACGCACCCAGACTTAGACAATTGTTAGACATAGTACAGGAAATATTTGTTATGGAGAAAATTACATATTCTCTAAGAGTGAAAGAAGACAAGTTTAACAGAAATGGGAAAAATGGATTAGGTATAGAAATAAAGACAACAACACTGTATAATTTTATAAACAATAATGTAAGTTATTGGAAAATGTTTTAATATGAAAATAGTTCTGTATACTGCATCATTAATTGTAAACTGAACCCCCCGCTACACTGTTGTATGTTTCATTGTA
This sequence comes from Okamejei kenojei, assembly GCA_035221665.1. Classification (NCBI taxonomy): domain Eukaryota; kingdom Metazoa; phylum Chordata; class Chondrichthyes; order Rajiformes; family Rajidae; genus Okamejei; species Okamejei kenojei. Next base: position 87,563,736 of record CM069137.1, read on the forward strand.
ATGTTGTATGTTTCGTTGTTATATTTGTGTATACACAAAAGCAATAAAAACTAAAGTGGAAAAAAAAAAAAGAATTTCATTGACCTATCTGGGACATATGACAATAAAAGACTCTTGACTCTCTTGACTCTTGAATAAAGTTATGCAGATTGGTGGGTAGCACAGTGGCATTGAGGTAGAGCTACTGTCCTACAGCGCCAGAAGCACAGGTTCGATCCTGAATACGGGTACTATCTGTAAGGTGTTTGTACGTTCTCCCCGAGACCTGTGTGGGTTTTCTCCGAGTTCTTCAGATTCCTCCCACACTCCAAAAACGTGTGTATTTGTAGGTTAATTTGGCTTTGGTAAAATTAGAAAATTGTCCCTATGGTGCGGGTTAGTGTTTGTGTACGGGGTACTAACTGGACGGTGCGGACTCGGTGGGCCAAAGGGCCTGTTTCTGCGCTGTATCTCTAAATTAGAGATAGTTATAGGGAAGTAGTTGTTCCTGAAGCTGGTGGTGTGGGACTTCAGGCTTCTGTACCTTCACCTAGACACCTAGTTGGTAGCTGTGAGAAGAGGGCATGACCCGGATCCTTGACGATAGATGCTGCCTTCTTGAGGCAGTCTCACGTTTAGATGCTTTTGTTGGAGGGGAGGGTTTTGTCCATGATGGACCATTACTCTCCACAGCCTCTTGTGTTCGTGTGCATTGTAATTCCCATAACAGGCCATCATGATGCAACCAGTCACGATATGTTCGACAGTATATCTGTAAAAGAGTGTTAGCGTATTCTGAAAATACTGAATCTCTCTAAAGTTCTAATGCGCCTGTCCCACTTAGGAGATTTTTTTAGGCGACTACAGGCGACTAGGCTGTCGCCACATGGTCACCGGCCTTTATAGTCTCCTCAATTGCCCAAAGAATCATAGCATTTTTCTGGTCGCCGCTGGATTTTGAAATGTCCAAAACTTTTCAGTGACAGTCGGCGACCGTGGGTTTGTCGTTCCTTGACTTCTCCTGACGTAGGTGCTGTCGTAGGTTGTCGCCAGGATGACGTAAGTTGTCGCCGGTGCTGACTTCGGTGAATTCCATTGGCGACTACCTACATCAACCTACGTCAACCGGCGACAGGTAGCGGCGACTGAATTGCCTTGCCTTGTCGTAGCTTGTCGCGGGTGGACGTAGGTTGTCGTAGGTGTGGTCGTAGGTGGACGTCCTAATGGGTCGCCGGTTGTCGGTAGCTTGCCGTAACTTGACGGCGACTAGGTGGTAGGTTGTCGTAAAAATTGTTGTAGACATTGTAGTAGACATTGTTGTAAGGGAGTCCAGTCACCGTTTTTTTGGCAACCTGCTATGACTATGACAGCCGCGGAAGTCGCCGAAAAAATCGCCTAAGTGGGACAGGCCCATTAGAAAGTAGAAATACTCGAGCACCCTCTTCATGTTTACCTCTTTATGCTTGGCACAGGACAGGACATTTGAGATATTAATGCCTAGTAATTTGAAGCTGCTAACTCTCTCCACCATGACCCACCAATGAAAACTGGAAGAGTAGGAATGAACTGCATATGTTGGTTTAAATCGAAGATAAATACAAAATGCTGGAGTAACTCAGCGGGACAGGTAGCATCTTTGGAGAGAAGGAATGGGTGACGTTTCGGGTCGAGGTCTGAAGAAGGTCTGAAGAAGCGTCTCGACCCAAAACGTCACCCATTCCTTCTCTCCAGAGATGCTGCCTGTCCCGCTGAGTTACTTCAGCATATTGAGTGTACCTTCAATGAAAACTGGAATATGGTCTCCTGACTTCCCCTTTCTGAAATCAACAATGGATTTTTTGGATAGACACAAAAAGCTTGTCAGCGTGTCAGTCTGTATCTCTGGAGAAAAGGAATAGGAAACGTTTCAGATCAAGACCACTCTTCAGCCTCGAACCAAAACGTCACCTATTCCTTTCCTCCAGAGATGCTGACTGACCCGTTGAGTTACGCCAGCTTTTTATGTCTGCCTTTGGTTTAATCCTGCATCTGCAATTCTTCCGACACTATTAGTTATTTGGTTTTGTAGATGCTGAGTGAGACGTTGTTGTGACACCACTCAACCGGTTATTCTATCTCTCTCCTGTGTGCTGACTCACCACCACCCATGATTCAGCCATCAACAGTGATGTGGTCCATAGATTAATGGATGGCATTGAACTGCAGCGGAAGAGATGCTGCCTTACTGCACTTGCAGCGCCGACGACTATGGTGTTGTCTGTATGGAGTTTGTACGTTCTTCCCGTGACCGCGTGGGTTTTCTCCGAGATCTTCGGTTTCCTCTCACACTCCAAAAACGTACAGGTATGTAGGTTAATTGGCTTGGTGTATGTGTAAAAACATTGTCCTTGGTGTGTGCAGGATAGTGTTAGTGTGCGGGGGTTGCAGGTCCGTGCAGACTCGGTGGGCCGAAGGGCTTGTTTCCGTGCAGTATCTCTAAACTAAAAAGTGAAATGAAAGTGTGGTCAGGGTGATGTGGGTCTTTGATGACATAGGCTGCCTTTATGAGACAGTGTCTCTCTATAGATCCTTTCGATCATGGGAAGGTCAGTACCTGCACTGTACCGGGCAGTGTTTACCACATATTAAATGACCCCTGACTCATGGCTATAGGGTTCAGGTTATGAGCTTCATCTATCCTGCTTCTTCTTATCGAGTCCACATCACAAGATTAGAAATTGTTCAGCCAGAGCTGAACACACTTCTCAGCATCTGCATACAATGGCGTCTTGCGCTTCTTGCGCTTCTCATGCATAGTTGTGGAAAGATTGGTGGAAACAGGGCGGCGACGTGAACGCTCTTTCCTTGATCCCACTATCCTGCTTAGAAGAGGAGATTTTAGAGGAGATTCTTGATCTGATGGCAATGAAGTAGATTTTGGTTGCTGCCAGCAAGAGTTATTCTTAGTTACAGTTACAGTTTATTTTATGGTCACGTGTAACGAGGTACAGTGAAAAGCTTTGTTGCATGCTATCCAGTCAGCGGAAAGACAATACATGATTACAATCGAGCCATTTACAGTGTATAGATACATGATAAGGAAATAACGTTTAGTGCAAGGTAAAGCCAGCAAAGTCAAATCAAGGATAGTCTGAGGGTCACCAATGAGGTAGATAGTAGTTCCGGACTGCTCTCTAGTTTGTGGTAGGATGGTTCAGTTGCTTGATAACAGCTGGGAAATAACTGTCCCTGAATCTGGAGGTGCGCTTGCCACCTGACTGTCATAGAGTCATACAGTGTGGAAACAGGCCCTGTACAGTGGCCCAACTTGCCCATATCTGCCAACATGTCACAGCTTCATTAGTCCCACCTGCCTGCGCAAGGCAGACAGAGAAGTGTGTTCAGCTCTGGTTGACCAACTTCTAATCTTGTGTGTGGACTCGATAAGAAGAAGTATGTATGGTGTAACTACCAAAGGCAGACTTCTCCCTCCATGTGTACTTCCTTAACAAATCTACCAAAGAGCATTTATTTATTTCTGGAGGTGTTAACACAACACCTTGACATATAAGCACGCATTGCTGCCACAGCAAATACATTACAAATGTTCAGCGTTATGTTTAGTAAAATAGTTCAACGCTGCTTCCCACAACATGTTGCTGATGAGTGCGGGCATACAGTGAGGAGTAGAATAATCACATTATGCTCCACCCCACACCCACACATGTAGCACTGCTATCACTAGTGATTATCGATTAACAATAAACATTTTAAGAACGTTTTTCACACTCGTAAAAATATAGCATCAAACCCTGACACCATATTTTGACTGGGAAAGATGACAGGCGTGACATACCGCAAATTATTTGCACATCCCCAGAGTGCCGTCCTACACTCTCACAAGGACAGACAAGTGAGTGCAGATGATGGAATCTTGAGTGAAACACAAAGAGCTGGAGGAGTGTTTGACGGCTCTGGGCTCTGGGCCTCTACACGCTGGAGTTTAGAAGGAGCAGGTTTGGACCTCATTGAAACTTAATGAATAGTGAAAGGCCTGTATAGATTGGATGTGGAGAGGATGTCTCCACTAATGGGAGAGACTAGGACTAGAGGTCATAGCCTCAGAATTAAAGGATGTTTCCTTCAGAAGGAGATCAGGAGGAATTTCTTTATTCAGGGCGGTGAATCTGTAGAATTCTTTGCCACAGAAGGCTGTGGAGGCCAAGTCAATTGATATCTTTAATGGGTATTCTCAAGAGATAGATTCCTGATTAGTACGGGTGTCAGGGGTTATGGGGAGAAGGCGGGAGAATAGGGTTAGGAGGGAAAGATAGTTCAGCCATGCTCGAAAGCTTAAATACCAGGAGTCCCCCAAACTCTCTTTCTCTTCGTCGACCCTGACTCAGGCTGTGGTTTGAACTGCAGGAGGCCTGGCCACATGGCATAGAACTTTGTGTATTATTACCTACATTTGTCAATTAATATTGAATTGGGACGGATAAGGGCTGACCTGAGGGTTTTCGTGTATTTTGTTTCAGGGTTATTTCCATTTAGGCAGGTTAGAGACTCTAGTTCGACGGCCCATTGCGAGGCTGGCTGGAGCACTGTTATCTTTGTTTATTAGTTTATTCTTGTCCTTGACTGGGGTTGTTTGAATCAGGTTTGGGTTTTAACTAAATAAAAGACTATTTTCTTAAATTTGAGCCTGGTTTTTGACTATGTTACGCGGCTCTGAAGTACCTGCATTCGGGAGTCGTAACAGAAGTAAGTACAATAGTGTGGTACTTGAGTACCTAATACATAAATACATATTTCCATTCTTGTACAACTTCGTATTTTTAATTTAATAATAAAAGAACAGTGAGACAAAAAAGAAATAAAGAGTGTCGGAGTAGATAGACAAGCGAATAGAAACAGATAGCGAAAGAAATAATGGAGCCATGTTTCAATGCCAGAGTAGACTTGATGGGCCGAATGGCCTAATTCTGTTCCTATCACTGTTCTTATCACTCATATGGTCATCTGACTTTAGGGCCATATGAACTCCATGGATCGGACAACATCTGGGGAGGGAATGGACGGGTGAAGTTTTGAGTCGGAACATTTCTTCTCCAAGCAATGTCTTGTCCACAGCAGGCGTTTGGGAAAAGCTGAGGAGTTGTGACTTGTACAATTTGATACTGAAAAAGAGGTAAACACAAGAAATAAATGCAAGCAACATCAATTGTCTATTTTCTACTCCAGGTATTTTAATCATTAATCTATCCCAAAGATTAGAGATAGAATCTGTTCCTAAAGAAAACGTAAGTGGTCAGTGATTGAAACCGATAAGAGTGGTGTTAGGAAAAGTTCCTCCAAGCTAGTAAAGAATATTGGATGTGGGTCCTTATCATCGGTTGATCAATTCTATTTTGTCTGAAGTGTTAGATTTATTTTGCTGAAGCCCCAGTCCGATTGCAAACGTGTTATAAACACAGGAAAGGTTCATCCACCTCAATAGAGCAGTTATTCCAATCAGTCATAAGGGGCTATGATGATGAAAGATGCTGCAATAAAACGATGGAGGAAATATCCATTTAGTGAGGTAAAGACTGAGAAGCTGTGTAAGATGCAAACTGACTGTGCAATAAAAAAACAATCTTCGAGGGAAATTGTGGGCTTAGAGTTGCACAAGGCTCTTGTTTTCTTTTTTTGGTCTTTGCATGTATGGCTGTTGAAAGCACTCAGGACAGACTTAAGCAATGGTGTCCAACAGTGTCAGGTTGTGCCTGAATGTCAATTCCATGATTTGGGTTTTGTAGAATCCATTGAACGTTACAGCATTGAAGTGTCTTTTGGGCACACTGTGCTCACGATAAGTTCTGATCATCTGTTCTCACTAGTTATATAGGAAGGAACTGCAGATGCTGGTTTAAACCAGAGATAGACACAAAAAGCTGGAGTAACTCAGCGGAACAGCCAGCATCTCTGGAGAGATGAAATGGGTGATGTTTTGGTTCGAGACCCTTCTTCAGTGTATGGGTGTCAGGGGTTATGGGGAGAAGGCAGGAGAATAGGGTTAGGACCAAACGATAGTTCAGCCATGATTGAATGGCAGAGTAGAATTGATGGGCTGAATGGCCTAATTCTGTTCCTATCACTTCAGTCTGAAGAAGGGTCAAGACCCTCCATTCACCCATTCCTTCTGTCCAGAGATGCTGCCTGTCCCGTTGAGTTACTCCAGCATTTTGTGTCTATCTCACTAGTTGTTTGTTATGCTACTTTCCCAATTGCCTCCTACACACTAGGGGCAATTTAATTATTCTGCAAACCCACATGTGTTTGGGATGTGGGAGGAAACCAGAGGAATTTGCGCGGTGACGGGGAGAATGTGCAAACTACGCATATTCAGCACCGAGGTCAGGATCGGACCTGCTTCTCTGGTGCTGTGAGGCATCAGCTACACATGTGCATGGCTCTTTTATGAGGAAGGACACTCAAGGTGAATCAGACTTTATAACCTTTGGTTTTGCTTCATCCTTATAGAAACCCCAGGTTGTTGAGTCCACCACTCTGAACCTGCAAACATTTAAAAACACCTGTTTTCACTTTTTTTATTTTGGGGTATTGTGTGTAAATTGATGATAAAAAAAATGAATGTAATCAATTTTAGAATAAGGCTGTAATGTATCAAAAATGTGGAAAAAGTGAATACTTTCTGAATGCACTGTATCTGACTTGTCAATCACCCCTCTCTGCAGCCTACAAATTCTGAATGCCACTGTTCTCTGCAATACCCACACTGATGGCCTGACCAAATTCTCAGGGTTCGAACATTCCCCAAGTACTGCACCAACGTTTCCCACATCATCTTTGGATTTTTCTTCTCCCCAACCCTAAATCAACCACCCCTTCCATCCCTGCAACCTGGAGCCAGACAGTAACTTACCCGACCCCTTTGTGTGATAGATGCTGCCCTGGGAGTCCACAATGGCATGGGTTCACTTTCCTGTCAAATTTACCAATCTTCCCAGGCACCATGCAAGGTCCGGACCAAAGTTCCTTGGTCCTTTCAATGTTATAAAGCAGGAAGAGGTTTATGGCTGTGGACTCAAACCTAACGCAGTTTGGTTTACATTGGAGGATAATAAATTAGCCAGGCCTTTGAAATAATTTATGTACTTTGAAATCGAGGAACTGGTTCAGGCAAAATACACAAGTGGGTCAAACAATGGCTGATGGAAGTGACGGGAGACAAGTGCAAAGCTCTGTGAATAGGAAGGAAATACAAGAGAAATATGACCTTGTGAAATTTGTTTTTGTGTTGCTTGTTGCACTGTGCTGAACATTATTGACAAAACGTAGTAAAGCAAACGACAGCTCAAACAAAGAAACACTGGGCTCAATTTTGCTCACTCTAGACATTCACTCCAAAGGCATTATGTTGAATGGAAGTGCCAGAGTTAGGTACAAGTCTGGAACATATGGATTTGTAAGGACACTACTCACACCTCCATCGACAGCTCAGATTGGCGCAGTCTCACTGAGATCCCCAGCACTCTAGAAAATTTCCTCTCAGCCCAGTGTCACTCAGACCCAGCCCAAGATACCGACCCAAGGAGAAGTTATTCCCACGAGCTCCCACCCTCCCAGTCACCCTAATCCATTCTCCTTTTTTCATACACTTGGCTCTTAAGGTCATAAGGACATAAGTGATAGGAGTAGAATTAGACCATTCGGTCCATCAATTCTACTCTGCCATTCAATCATGGCTGATCTATCTCTCCCTCATGTTTAAGAAAGAACTGCAAATGCTGGAAAATCTTAGTAGTAGGCCCCCCTCAGTCATGACTGACCATGGGTGATGCAAGCCTGGAAATCAGTCCCGGTTGGAGGTGAGTGGAGGAGTGGCGAGTCATAAGGTCACAAGGTCATGAGTAGAATTAGGCCATTTGGCCCTAATCTGCCATTCAATCATAGCTGATCTATCTCTCCCTCAGAACCCCATTCTCCTGCCCTCTCCCCACAACCTCTGCCACCTTTACAAATCAATAATCTATCTATCTCTGCCTTAAAAATATCCTTTGGGCTCCACAGCCTTCTGTGACAAAGAATTCCACAGATTCCGCTGTCTAAGACATTTCTCCTCATCTCCTTCATAAAAGAACGTCCTTTAATTCTGAGGCTATGACCTCGAGTCTTAGACTCTCCCATTAGTGGGAACATCCTTTCCACATCCACTCTATCCAAGCCTTTCACTATTCTGTATGTTTCAATGAGGTCCCCTCTCATTCTTCTAAACTCCAGCGAGTACAGGCCCAGTGGCGACAAATGCTCATCATAGGTTAACCTACTCATTCCTGGTAGATAAAAATGCTGGAGAAACGCAGGGGGTGAGGCAGCATCTATGGAGCGAAGGAATAGGTGACGTTTCGGATCGAGACCCTTGCTGGGATCATTCTTGTAAACCTCCCATCCCTAAATCCCTAATTTCCCTTTTATCCTCCCTCGTTTCCCTCCCCCTGTCCCTTTCCATCTATTTCCCTGTTTATCTAGGCTTTTACCATCAGCTTTGTCACTTACTCCACCCATATCAATACCTGTATCCACCCATCACTTACCTGTCTTTGATTTGGCTTGGTAAATATAAAAAATGTCCCTGGTGTGTGTAGGATCGTGTAAATGTGCGGAGATCGCTGGTCGGCACGGACCCAGTGGGCCGAAGGGCCTGTTTCCACGCTGTATCTCTAAACTAAACTAAAAAAATTTGCCTGACCATTGAGTTCCTCCGGCACTCTCTGTTTTGCTTAAGATGCAAACCCTAATTACTTCAGGCCTGAGGATTAGGAGCCGAAAGAAAAGATAATGATAATGTGAAAAAAGCTTTAGTTTAATCATTTTAATTGCTTCTAAGTGCTTTTGGTGTTTTTGAAATAACTGTAATTATTTGCAAAATAAATAATTAGAAAATAATTGCTCACAATTTTAATCATTTGAAAAAGCTTCTGACATTCAGAACCATTCAAAAGCTGTTAAAGTCCATGACAAAAACATGACACAAAGTTCTGGAGTAACTCAGTGGGTTAGGCAGCATCTCTGTGTAGGTGACCTTTCAAATTGGGATTGTTGGGTTGGTGGTTGGGGGGGGGGGTGGTAAGGGGGCGGTGCGGGGTGGGGGACAGGGAGAGGAGGTAGGAGACAAAGTCTGGAGAGTGATAGGTGGATAGAGGTGAGACGGGTGGTCTGTTTTGCAGATAGCTGGACAAATCAAAAGCAGAAACACAGATCACATGCAATAATACATTGCAGAAAAAGGCTTATTGGTAGAAATATTGCGAGTTCCTTGGTTTCTCATATGGAGCACAGTTCTGGCAATTATCCACCCACTGGTTTTGCACTCTGTCATGTTGAACACCCAAGAGAGCCTCAAGATATTCAGTGCTACAGGACAGGCCTTCTGTATCCAAGTGCACACTTTGGCCTTTACTCCACCAGCTCCACATTGGTGAGAATCAGAATCAATTTCAGAATACATCAATATTAATTTATTGGCCAAGTTTGTACACATACAAGGAATTTGAAGGTGCTTTGCTTGCACATGGTAAAAACACAAATAAACAGCAGACAATATAACAAAAACATTATAATTTAAAAATGTTAAGAAAGTGCAAGAGTAAAAAGGGGCAGCATTGCTCTGTATTGCACATGTAGATATCTAAAGAGCACTTGGAGATTTCATAGGAGTTTGGCTTGCAGACCAGAATGAATGTAGTAGTGTAGTGCGGCTGTTAAGTAGAGCTACCGCTGGTGGGAAGAAGCCGTTTTTGTGTCTGGAATAGGGACTTTTTGAAATTGGAGAAATTCAGGTAGGTTTCGGGCTGCAGAATACACCAAAGAGGTGGCACAGTGGAGAGATGCCAGGCGAGGACTCCAACGAGGTGCAATTCTGTCCCTCTGAATCGGGCAGGTTCTGACAACATGATCTGGACGGCAGACTGGGTCCAGCGAGATCGAGCCAGATTGCTGCTCATGTGGTAACATTTGACAATCAATTTATTGATTCAAATATTGGATGGTGACATTGTAGGAACCATCTCCATTCAATCTGCCCGGACTTATCATCTACGAACGCTAAGCAAAGGATTTTCCTAAGAACTCCCATTATATAGAATATCTTAATGTGCTTTCATGCAGTGATCATCACTTGGCATGTTGGCAATTTGAATTGCGTTTTGAAGTTATAGATGCAGTTTAACAGGAAAGTGAACATTACGTTCTGGAGGAACTCAATGGGTCAGGCAGCATCTCTGGAGAATATTGAAACGCGACATTTTGGGTTGGGACCCTACTTCAGACTGATTGAAGTTGGGAAAGAAAAGCTAGAAGAGGTGGGAAAAGGACAAAGCCTGGCAAATGGTAGCTGGATACAGGTACCGGGGGAAGGTTAATTAGCAGATGGGTGGACTAAGGCTAGAGATGGGATGACGACCAAAAGCTGTGAGATAAGGAATAAGGAGAGAAGAGGCACAAAGTGTGAAGCAAGAGGAAGAGATATAGGTGGAAGAAACATAGAAACATAGAAAATAGGTGCAGGAGAAGGCTATTCAGCACTTCAAGCCTGCACCGCCATTCAATATGATAATGGCTGATCATTCATCTCAGAGGGCAGGTGAAGGGTAAAGGGTCGTGTTGGTCAGTTACCTAATATTGGATAATTCAATGTTCTTACCATTAGGTTGTAAGCTACCAAAGGGGAAATGAGTTGTTGCTCCTCCATCTATGGCCTCTCGGTCAAACCACCTCACCAGTATTATTCACCCATCACATGCCAGACTTTGTCCTGCCCCCACCTCTCTTCCAGCTTTCACACCCTCTGCTACAATCAGTCAGAAGAAGGGTTCCAACCTGAAACATCCAGAGATGCTATCTGACTTGTTGACATTCTCAAGCACCTTGTCTTTTGTTGTAAACCAACATCCGCAGTTCCTCGTGTCTGCAAGAGGAAAGTAGGCTCTTCTGGATTCTAAATTGTTGAAATATAAATATGTTTGATCTGAGGTGGATTCTGTTGAAAGTACTGCACAATGACCACTTCCTGATCATTTCAACTGCATAAACAATGATCTTCCAAATATGATGCAAAAATCCTGAGCTGCGATAATCCTCGTTATTTGCAGCTTAATACTTAGCAAACATTTTGCTGGGCAGGTTGCAGCTGCAGTCAGTTGTAGACTGTTGACTGTGTGTTGCAAGCTGAAGGATGTGACTGAGACAAGTGCCTCTTGTACATGGCAGGTTTTTAGATCAATTATTTTGTAAAATGTAACAGGGGCAAAATGTTGTGTGTCCTTCACACAAAAAAATGTAGGCTAGGGATGGGGTATATTTGAAATGGTAGATGACGGCTACCCACAAAATGGAATAGTTTCGTAATTCCATCATGCTACAAAACAATTTTATGAGCGGCCAAAGTAATTTATTCCTAAACCAGGGAGGGGGTCACACAGCTTGCGAACCAGCCCCAGCTCCTCGGACACGGGCGGTCACGGTGGCGCAGCGCTAGAGTTGCTGCCTTACAGAGCTTGCAGCGCCAGAGACCAGGGTTCGACCCCGACTACGGGTGCTGTCTGCATGGAGTATGTACGTTCTCCCCGTGACCGGGTGGGTTTTCTCCGGGATCTTTGGTTTCCTCCCACACTCCAAAGAAGTACAGATATGTAGGTTAATTGGCTTGGTGTATGTGTAAAATTGTCTCTAGTGTGTGTAGGAAAGTGTTAATGTGTGAGGATCAGTCGGTGGACCAATTGTATCTCTAAACTAAACTCACTGTACTGACATCAACTGACTTCAGCTTGTAGTGGCCACTTTGATATCAGATTAACATGCCCATCTATGGCTTTTGAATGCATGGACCATCTAAATGCAGCATCTAAAGGCATTACCTAGCAATGGTAGCAGCCTGACCAGCCAAGAGTACCAGATTTAGCCAGTCTAGTTGTTGAGCCGTGCAATTGGATTTTGAGCAAGGAAACAAATTGCGGGAGGATCAGTGTGGTCAATCGGCATCTGTGGAGGGAAATTAGTCGTCGATGTTTTGAGTTGAAACCATGCATCAGGACTGAGGATGGAGAGGCTGACTCCTCACCCCTTCTCCCTCTCCTCCATATTAGCTCCAGGCCTTCTCTGGAACATTGGAAGTTGAGGGGAGATTTAATAGAATCTGGACTTAATGGACTCAAGAGACTTAATAGACAATATAAAATTATGAGAGGCACAGATAGGATAGACAGTCAGAAAACCTTTTCCCAGGGTGGAAATGCCCAGCACTAAAGGGCATAGCTATAAGGTGAGAGATTTAAATGTTATTGGAAATGTGCTGGACAGGGTATTTAGAGAGAGAGAATGTTGGAGGTATGAAACGCATTGCTATGGGTGGTGGTGAAGGCAAATATGTTAGAAGTGTTTAATAGGCTTTTAGATAGGCACGTGGAAGTGCTGGGAATAGAGGGATATGGATCATGTGCAGGCAGAAGAGATCAGTTTAGCCAGGCTTCATGTTTGGCACAAACATTGTGGGCCGAAGGGCCCCTTCCTGTGTTGTACGGTTCTGTGTTCTGTGTTCTGTGTTCTATGTTCAGAATCTGCAGTCTCTTGTGTCTCTCAATGCTTGTTTATATCTTTACACACGACCCGCGTTGATACTGCTGTAGTTGTTTGGCACTGGATGCTCCCTATCAGTGGATCTCCTCGTCATGTTCCTGATCCCATCCCTCACCACCTCCCTTTCTGATTTGATTGGATTTTCAACCTGCCCATGTGATTAAACTCCACAGGCAATTCAAGTCACCTCTGGCTTCCACTTTGTCCCAAGCCGAATGGTAACATTTCCTGTCCCAACCCAATCCTGAACCCTTCTCCCACAGTGTTCCCACATGTCCTTTGGATTCCAAGCCACCAACATCCCCCACAACACGCAATCCCATCTTCTCAAATGCTTCAGCATTCTCCTCTCTGCCATCTCTGCCCTGGGTTTTTATACTGAAAAGTATCAATTGATTGATTAATTGAGAAGTTGGTGGGGTAGGTGCCACTGTGTGCACGTGAATATATAAGGCTTGTCCTATGGCATAATTTATTGGGAATTTGTGGAAACAGAGTGCAAAGCCAATGGTTTGGACATTGCCAGTTTCATGCCATTTGATTAATTGATTGAAAGATACAGCATAGAAACATGCCCGTCAACCTACTGAATCCACACCAGCCATTGATCACCTGTTCAATGTGGTTCTACCATTGAATAACCTACATTTACATCCACTCCCTGCATACTAGGGGCAATTTACAGAGACCAAATAAAAGAAAACCCGGAAGTAAAGTACAGCACCCGGAAGAAACCACGTGGGAGAACATGCAGACTCCACACAGGTAGCATCCGAGGGCAGGATCAACTCTGGCATCGTGAATGAGTAGCTCCACCAGCTACACCACTCTGCCATCTACTGGAGTGTCTGCAGTCTCTTATGTTTCTGCATGCTGTTGTATATGTTTACACACTGCTCACATTACTGCCCTGCTGTAGGAAGAAACTGCAGATGCTGGTTTAAACCAAAGGTAGACACGAAAGTTGACAACCAAAGGTAGACAACTCAGCAGGTCAAACAGCATCTCTGGAGAAAAGTAACAGAGATCTGAAGAAGGGTCTCAACCCAAAATGTCACCTATTCCTTATCTCCAGAGATGCTGTCTGACTCCCTGAGTTACTCCAGCATTTTGTGTCTATCCACTACTGCTCTAGTTGTATGGTGCTTGCATGTTTGCAGTCAGTGGTCTTCTCATCATGTTCCTGATCCCATCTCCCACCACCGCCCTTTCTGATTTAATTTAGAGGACATAGGTTCAAGGTGGAGGGGAAACGATTTAATAGGAATCTGATGGGTAACTTTTTCACACAAAGGGTGGTGGGTGTATGGAAGAAGTTGCCAGAGGAGGTAGTTGAGGTTAGGATTATCCCAAACATTTACGAAACAGTTAGAGAGGTACATGGATAGGACGGATTTGGAGGGATGTGGACTAAGGAAGTGGGAAGTGGGACTAGTGTAGCTGGGATATGTTGGCCGGAGTGGGCAAGTTGGGCTGAAGGGCCTGTTTCCATACTGTATCCCTAAGACTCTATGACTCTAAAACTCAATCACTGTGATTGCTTTTTCAACCTGCCCCTGCTCTTAAACTCCACAGGCAACCCAGCTCACCTCTGGCTCACATTGTGTCCCAAGCTGAATGGTAACACTTCCTGTCCCAACTCAATCCTGATCGCCTCTCCCACCGTACTCCCACATGGCCTTTGATTTCGAAGCCACAGACATCCCCCACAATACAACTCTCCTCTGCAGCATCTCTACCCCACCCTGCACCCAAAAGCTACCGGATTGACTCCATCGATTCATTGCAGAGCTGGTGGCCTAAATGTCAATGGGTGCACTGGAGCATGTAAGACCTGTCCTATAGCCCACAATGTCTTGGGACTCGTGGCTATCCAGGCGACGGAGTGCAAAGCCAATGTGTTTGACATTGGCAGATGAGTGCCGCTTTTGAGTCCCGGGGAAACCACGTGGGCCCGAACCACCCGACGAACAACCGCGGCGCGAACGACGACCGAAGACCGCAACGCGCCCCAGTAGGCACGGCTAACCCCGCAGGCCTCCCAGGGGACTGCGGAGAAGCCGGGCGACAGGGCCTGCCCGCGCCGAAGGAGCCACAGTGGTGGCGGCAATGGGAGCCTCAGCAGCAGCAGTGGGGGACTCTGCCCAGGGGATAAGTCTGTGTTTTTTTGTTTATTTATGAAGGCATGAGCCCACGGCAGCCAGCCAACAGTCACTTGACTTTTATTTTTGTTTTCACTTTTAATCTCAAGTTTTCGTGTAGCTTGTGTGGTGTGACAGTCGGTAGATTAATTTCCCTCCGGGGATGAATAACATTTTATCGTATCGTATGGAGACACCAAAGAATTTTCATCCTCATTTTTCAACAAGTTTTTTTTTTCCATTATTAAATTCAAGCTGTTTCTGTGTTTAATGTTTCCTTTCTGCTATGTCACTGGTGTAGTTCCTCATTGTTTTAAGAGTTTTTTATACAGGTTTACACAGATCGGAAATGTTGATCATCAAGTCTCCACTCCGACCACTACGCCTCCTGGGCATCTCTTTATTTCTGCCCAACTATTTGAGCTTCATTCAGAGGGACACTGGACACATGTTCGCGTTGCATTGCACTTATCTGCATTTAGTTTCACCAGCCATTGGTTTACCACGTGTCACATGAAATAAAAATCCAATAACCATCGCATGGCCTTGACTTTCCCCGATCATTGTCTATTATCAGGTGGTACTGAGATGGGGATGGTTTAGGGGGTTACACATTGGCGTAGCTTTAGAGTTACTGCCTTACAACGCCCGGTTCGATCCTGACTACAGATGCTGTCTGTATGCAGTTTGTGCGTTGTCGCTGTAACTGCCTGGGTTTTCTATGGGTGCTTTGGTTTCCTCCCACCCTCCAAAGACGTACAGGTTTGTAGGTTAATTATAAATTGCCCCTGGTGTATAGGATAGCGTTAGTACACTGGGTGATTGCTGGCCGATGCGCACTCGGTGGTCTGGTGGGCCTGTTTCTGTGCTGTATCTCGAAGTAAGTAAGTCTAAACGACTTTTGTAATGCTGTAGTTCAGTTGCAGGTCGGTCAATGTGTCAGACCATTCAGCCAAGGGCATAACACTCAGTCTAATGACACCTCCTTACGCAAACACCTGGCCTTGTTCTTCCAGTATTTGCATGGTGAATGGTTCGTGGCCTCCTGCCATGAGAGGACACCGCTATGAAGCTCTCATTGTCAGGAGCGGCAGCACCAGAGAGAGCGAGAGAGAGAGAGAGGGAAAGAGAAATGCATTGCAGACTGATTCTGCAACCTGACATCTGGATAGTCCGAATGAAATTCCATAATGATACCACCTGCAGCTAGACTTTAAACGCTTAGGATAGCAAGCTCTTTCCTCCCACGCTGACACCTTGCAGGTCACTTGTGGAGAATTAATGGCAGCATGCACTAGGAAATAGGGTCGGAAGCCCATCAGTCCACTGAAGACTGCCCCACTATTTAATGTTACCGTGCCTGATCTAAGCCAGACTCAACTCCACCTGAGCCATTTCTCCATACCCCTCTATTCCTTGCTCTATCAAATACTTATCCATCTTTAGTACTTCTAATAATCCAGCTTCCTATACCTGCCAGGGCAGTGAATTCCAGAGATTCACCATCCTCTGCGAGAAGGAATCTGTGTCACCATATTCCTTCACCGCTCCATGCCTGTCCTTCCTTTTAGATTTACTGATTCCATGCTATCTTCCCAACACTCGTAGTCATACAGCACAGAAACAGGCTCTTTGGCCCAGCTTTCAAGTGCTGACCAAGATGCTGCATCTATACTAGTCCCACCTCCCTGCGTTTGGCTCGTATCCTTCTAACGCTTTTGTGTCCATGTACCTGTCCGATGGCTTTTATATGTTGTGATAGTGCCTACCTCAACTGCCTCTTCTGGCAGCTCGTTCCATCTACCCATCACCATTTGTGGGAGAAAGAACTGCAGATGCTAGTTTAAATCGAAGGTAGACACAAAATGCTGGAGTAACTCAGCGGGTGAGGCAGTATCTTTGGAGAGAAGGAATGGGCGACGTTTCGGGTCGAGACCCTTCTTGAGACCATTTGTGTGAAATGTTTGCCTCTCAGTGTCCTATTAAATCTTTCCCCTCTCACTTTAAACCTCTGTCCTCTAGTTCTTGAAGACTCTACTCTGGGTAACATTTATCCTATCTTTTCCCTTATGATTTTATGCAATTCTATAAGATCACCCCTCATTCCCCTGCACTCCAAGAAATAAACTCCCAGCCTGCTCAACCTCAATCTGTAGCTCAAGCCCTCGAGTCCTGGCAACATCCTCATAAATCTTCTCTGCACCCTTTTCAGCTTGACAACATCTTTCCTATAACAGAGTGACCAAAACTGAACATAAAACACTGAATGCAGCTTTGCTAATGTCTTGTACAACTGTAATATAACATCCCAACTTCTATACTCAATACTCTGACTGATGAAGGACAATTTGCCGGAAGTCTTCTTGACCACCCTACCTACCTGTGACGCCACTTTCAAGGAACTATAGCACTCCTAGATGATTTTGCTCGACAACACTCACCAGAGCACTGCCATTTTCTGACTTACCGCTATGGTTCCCACCTTCCTGCCTCTCTGGTTTAAAATCTCCCTGTAAGAATGCCGAGAGCGTTTTAAACTAGAGAGGCAGGGCAAAGATATGGCATCTTCACAGCTCACACGCTTGGTTGAGCGGACTCAGAGGAAGCAAAAGGTCTCTGGTGGGAAGGAAAGCATTGGAAAGGGCAGCAGGCGGCGTTTCTGCGGTGGAGGCTGTGCAGTTCTCGACAGATTCTTTGATTTGCACAGCTGGGGGTAGTCAGAGGCACTGACAAACACACGAGTTGCACAGCTTTGACCTTAAACAACAACAACATGGCTCCCACTGCTCTTTGTGCGACTGTTAGGTTTATCAATAGCCATCCTCGGCTGTCTTAAGGTTTAAAGGGAAACAGAATCAACCTACCTTGCGAAATGTTCCACGTGTTGGAACTCATTTTCACACCAAATGTTTTTCTGTGTTAAATGATAGTGAGCCATATTTTTTTTCCCTCTGGTGTTATTTGTAATGACAAATAAATAAATAAACAAGCAAGATCATCAGAATGTGATTATGACTGTTAATAACACAACTCAAATTCCTGCTACCCTTTCTAAATGGGTGTTAAATAAATTAGCAAAGAAAAAAATAACAAATTGATTGGTCTATGAAATAATTGTTGAAGGGCAGTAGTGGTGCAGTTATGCCTCTAATTCTGAACTGATTTTCATAAGAATCTAGCCATTCAAAAGGTCATGAGTTTGAAGTGCCAAAGCCAATTATGTTTGTGATAGATATGGACACTGTTAACAAAGTCATAATTAAAATGTCCCCATCTTATTCATGATTCCATAGCATAATATGCACAGTTTTTTTTTTTACTTTCTACTGCCTTGTATAATATATGTGTAATTTATGTACAGTTTAAGTTTAGTTGTCTGAGTCTATGTGCCTGCATTGTTGCTGCCAGCAAGATTATCATCGCACCTGGAGGTGGGGGGAGAGGAGGAGTAGAGCAAGAGGCCCACAGGAGCCGTTGGAAGTGAAGGAGGGGGAGGAGCGACACCCGACCGGTAAGGATAAAAATCGAGCGCGGGGCTTGTTTTTTCAGAGGCCCACAGGAGCCGTTGGAAGTGAAGGAGGGGGAGGAGCGACACCCGACCGGTAAGGATAAAAATCTAGCGCGGGGCTTGTTTTTACCCAAATCCATAACATTCCATTTGGAGAAGTGGGTTTTTTTTGAGGAAGCCGCTGATTGGTGGAAGAGGACCCGAGGAAGCAGCTGATTGGGTGCAACCCCGGGTTTACTATTTTACATTTCTGCCTTCTGGGAGTGAGGGATTCTGGGAGTTAGGGATTCAGTATTTAGTAGTAAAGTTTAAAGGATAAGTTTTTGTGGTTTTTTTAGTAATTTGGGAGTAAGGTATGGCAGTAGAGATTGGCCCCATGGTTTGTTCAGCCTGCAACATGTGGGAGATCAGGGAGATGGTCGGTGTCCCTGGTGACTACGTTTGCAGGAAGTGTGTCCAGCTGCAGCTCCTGGCAGACCGCATTGAACGATTGGAACTGCGGCTGGATTCATACTGGAGCATCCATGATGCGGAGAAAGTCGTGGATAGCACGTACAGTGAGTTGGTCACACCGCAGGCAAAAGGTAGGAGGACAAGAAGGGAACGGGTGGCCAATAGCCAGCAAAGCAGTAGGCAGGTAGTGCAGGAGTCCCCCTGCGGTCATCTCCCTCCTAAACAGGTATACCATTTTGGATACTGATGAGGGAGATGGCTCATCAGGGGAATGCAGCAGCAGCCAGGTTCATGGCACCATGGGTGGCTCTGCAGCACATGAGGGGGGGAACAAAGAGGGGAAGGGCAATAGTAATAAGGGATTCAATTGTCAGGGGAATAGATAGGCGTTTCTGCGGCCGCAAACGAGACTCCAGGATGGTATGTTGCCTCCCTGGTGCAAAGGTCAGGGATGTCACTGAACGGCTGCAGAACATTCTGGAGGGGGAGGGTGAACAGCCAGTTGTCGTGGTGCATGTTGGCACCAACGATATAGGTAAAAAAAGGGATGAGGTCCTACAAGGTGAATTTAGGGAGCTAGGAGATAAACTTAAAAGTAGGACCTCAAAGGTAGTAATCTCCGGATTACTACCAGTACCACGGGCCAGTCAGAGTAGAAATAGGAGGATAATGCAAATGAATACGTGGCTTGAAAAGTGGTGCAAGGGGGAGGGATTCAAATTTTTAGGGCACTGGGACCAGTTTGGGGGAGGTGGGACCGGTACAAACAGGACGGTTTGCACCTGGAATGGAATGGAACCAATGTTCTTGGGGGAGTGTTTGCTAGTGCTGTCGGGGAGGATTTAAACTAATGTGGCAGGGGGATGGGTACAAGAGCAGAGAGGCAGGAGGGTGTAAAATGAGGGTAGAAGCATTAGGTAGCAAGGTGAAAGGTAAAAGTGGCAGGCAGACAAAACCAGGGCAAAAATCAAAAAGGGCCACTTTTCAGCAAAATTGTATAAGGGGTAAATGCGTTGTAAAGACAAGCCTGAAGGCTTTGTGTCTCAATGCAAGGGGTATTCGTAATAAGGTGGACGAGTTGAACGTGCAGATAGATATTAATGATTATGATATAGTTGGGATCACGGAGACATGGCTCCAGGGTGACGTAGGCTGGGAGCTGAACATCCAGGGATATTCAATATTCAGGAGGGATAGAGAGAAAGGAAAAGGAGGTGGGGTAGCGTTGCTGGTTAGAGAGGAGATTAAAGCAATGGAAAGGAAGGACATTAGCTTGGAGGATGTGGAATCGGTATGGGTAGAGCTACAAAACACTAAGGGGCAGAAAACGCTGGTGGGTGTTGTGTACAGGCCACCTAACAGTAGCAGAGAAGTTGGGGATGGTATCAAACAGGAAATTAGAAATGCGTGCGACAAAGGCAAAACAGTTATAATGGGTGACTTCAATCTACATATAGATTGGGTTAATCAAATTGGCAGGGTGCTGAGGAAGAGGATTTTTTGGAATGTATGCGGGATAGTTATCTAAATCAACATGTAGAGGAACCAACGAGAGAGCAGGCTATTTTAGACTGGGTTTTGAGTAATGAGGAAGGGGTAATTAGCCGTCTTGTTGTACGTGCCCCCTTGGGCAAGAGTGACCATTAATATGGTTGAGTTCTTCATTAGGATGGAGAGTGACATTGTTAATTCAGAAACAATGGTTCTGAACTTAAAGAAAGGTAACTTTGAGGGTATGAGACGTGAATTGGCCAAGATTGACTGGCAATTAATTCTAAAAGGGTTGACGGTGGATATACAATGGAAGACATTTAAAGACTGCATGGATGAACTACAAAAATTGTTCATCCCAGTTTGGCAAAAGAATAAATCGGGGAAGGTAGTGCATCCGTGGATAACAAGGGAAATCAGGGATAGTATCAAAGCAAAGGATGATGCGTACAAAGTAGCCAGAAAAAGCAGCTTACCAGAGGACTGGGAGAAATTCAGAGACCAGCAGAGGAGGACAAAGGGCTTAATTAGGAAAGGAAAAATAGATTATGAAAGAAAACTGGCAGGGAACATAAAAACTGACTGCAAAAGGTTTTATAGATATGTGAAGAGAAAGAGGTTAGTTAAAACAAATGTAGGTCCCTTGCAGTCAGAAACAGGTGAGTTGATCATGGGGAACAAGGATATGGCGGACCAATTGAATAACTACTTTGGTTCCGTCTTCACTAAGGAAGACATAAATAATCTGCCTGAAATAGCAGGGGGACTGTGGGTCAAAGGAGGAATTAAGTGAAATCCAGATCAGTCGGGAAGTGGTGTTGGGTAAATTGAATAGATTAAAGGCCGATAAATCCCCAGGGCCAGATAGGCTGCATCCCAGAGTACTTAAGGAAGTAGCTCAGGAAATAGTGGATGCATTAGTGATAATCTTTCAAAACTCTTTAGATTCTGGAGTAGTTCCTGAGGATTGGCGGGTAGCAAATGTAACATCTCTTTTTAAGAAGGGAGGGAGAGAGAAAACGGGGAATTACAGACCAGTTAGTCTAACATCGGTAGTGGGGAAACTGCTAGAGTCAGTTATTAAAGGTGGGATAGCAGCACATTTGGAAAGTGGTGAAATCATTGGACAAAGTCAGCATGGATTTACAAAAGGTAAATCATGTCTGACAAATCTTGTGGAAATTTTTCGAGGATGTAACTAGTAGCGTGGATAAGGGAGAACCAGTGGATGTGGTATATCTGGACTTCCAGAAGGCTTTCGACAAGGTCCCACATAAGAGATTAGTATACAAACTTAAAGCATACGGTATTAAGGGTTCAGTATTGATGTGGATAGAGAACTGGCTGGCAAACAGGAAGCAAAGAGTAGGAGTAAAACGGGTCCTTTTCACAATGGCAGGCAGTAACTAGTGGGGTACCGCAGGGCTCAGTGCTGGGACCCAGATATTTACAATATATATTAATGATCTGGATGAGGGAATTGAAGGCAATATCTCCAAGTTTGCGGATGACACTAAGCTGGGGGGCAGTGTTTCGCTGTGAGGAGGATGCTAGGAGACTGCAAGGTGACTTGGATAGGCTGGGTGAGTGGGCAAATGTTTGGCAGATGCAGTATAATGTGGATAAACGTGAGGTTATCCACTTTGGTGGCAAAAACAGGAAAGCAGACTATTATTTAAATGGTGGCCGATTAGGAAAAGGGGAGATGCAGCGAGACCTGGGTGTCATGGTACACCAGTCATTGAAAGTAGGCATGCAGGTGCAGCAGGCAGTGAAAAAAGCGAATGGTATGTTAGCTTTCATAGCAAAAGGATTTGAGTACAGGAGCAGGGAGGTTCTACTTCAGTTGTACAGGGTCTTGGTGAGACCACACCTGGAGTATTGCGTGCAGTTTTGGTCTCCAAATCTGAGGAAGGACATTATTGCCATAGAGGGAGTGCAGAGAAGGTTTCACCAGACTGATTCCTGGGATGTCAGGACTGTCTTATGAAGAAAGACTGGATAGACTCGGTTTATACTCTCTGGAATTTAGGAGATTAAGAGGGGATCTTATAGAAACTTACAAAATTCTTAAGGGGTTGGACAGGCTAGATGCAGGAAGATTGTTCCCGATGTTGGGGAAGTCCAGGACAAGGGGTCACAGCTTAAGGATAAGGGGGAAATCCTTTAAGACCGAGATGAGAAAGACTTTTTTCACACAGAGAGTGGTGAGTCTCTGGAACTCTCTGCCACAGAGGGTAGTTGAGGCCAGTTCATTGGCTATATTTAAGAGTGAGTTGGATGTGGCCCTTGTGGCTAAGGGGATCAGAGGGTATGGAGAGAAGGCAGGTACGGGATACTGAGTTGGATGATCAGCATGATCATATTGAATGGCGGTGCAGGCTCGAAGGGCTGAATGGCCTACTCCTGCACCTAATTTCTATGTTTCTATGTTAGGAAATGAGGGAGGGGAGTAAAGATAGAGCTAAACAGTAGAAGTTACAAGAGAAAGAGGGGTGTGTGTTAAAGGTTGGAAAGATGAAATCTGAGCAAGGTCATTGGTGGGATATGATGCACATGTTTGGTATTATGTTTGGAACAGACATTGTGTTAATCCTGGCTAAATTGGAGAGGTTAGGACTTCAAAATGCGGTAAAAGCTTCAGGGCTGCTGGGAGAGTTGGTCAATTTGGAATTTCTCTCTGCAGAGCTGGGACAAGCTGCAGGGTGGTGCCAGTGTGTCAAGAAATTTGCAAGAAAAGATAAGAACATCTGAAGACCCTGTCAATTAGGTGCAAAATGCATAGAATGGATTGGATAGGATGGCTGTAAACTAGACATATACCTTGTAAATAGTTGTAAATAATGTTGCAGAGTTCTACTTTGCTGAGGGTTGATTGGATGAGGTATTGAGCCTTGTCTGGGTTTCTTGCAGATTAGGGTAAATGTTTCTAAGTTGGCTTCCTTGCGAAATCCTGTTTGAATACGGTGTATTGAGCTGCTATTTTATTGGGTTAGGGAAATGTCTGTTATGTATGGGGTCAATCGATATCTGTAATTGTGTTATTAAGAGACCACCCCCGTGTGGTTCGGCCCCTCGAGGTCCCTGGACCACTACCACGAGGTCCAGTGTTGATCTTCTGGGAGAGCGCTTGGGACTGTGTGACCTTCTGGAGTGTCTCTGTCTGAGCGAGGCCTAGAGGGCTTGAACAGGCAGATACGAGGATCAAACCCGTGGTGGGAATAGGTACAGTAGTTGAACTGTAATGTGCTTTTGTTAAAATAAAATTTAGTTGCTTCAAGTGCTTGATTCATTGTTTTTACTGTAACTAGACTGGGGGGAAGCTTAGAAATGAGCAATTTACAATTGTTGCCCGAAAGGACCTGTTCATGCGCTGCTCTGTTTGACATTTCTTTGTTCCTTGATCTATGTCAAGGCGTTGAAGGGTGAGGAGTGGGAAGCAAGGGTGAGGTAGTGATCAATGGGACATTGTGCCGCAGCCCACCCAAGTGAGTGCATTGTGCTGACGGACCCTCATACACACATCTACCTGTGTGTGCATGTTCAGCTCTGTGCACCAGAGTATGGTCTCCAGCTGTAGAAATAAGGAAAGTCAAGACCCTTTAGTTTAGTTTTCTTTAGAGGCAGGTCCTTTGGTGCCAACGAGTCCATGCCGTCCAGCGATCGCCACATACATTAACACTATCCTACACACACGAGGGACAATTTTAAAACTTACTGAAGTCAATTGACCTATAAGCCTGTACGTCTTTGTAGTGGGAGGCAAGTGGAGCACCCAGAAAAAACCCATGTGGTCACAGGGAGAACATGCAAACTCCGTACAGACAGCACCCGCAGTTCAGGATCGAACCCGGGTCTCCGCTGCTGTAAGGCAGCAGCTCTACCATTGCGCCACCATGCCGCTCTTCAGACTTGAGTCTGAGGAAGGGACCTGAAACGCTATTGAGGCAGTGCAGCGTAGGTTCACGAGGTTAATGATCAGCCATGATCATATTGAATGGCGGTGGAGGCTCGAAGGGCCAAATGGCCTACTCCTGCACCTATTTTCTATGTTTCTAGGTTTCTAGGTTTAATCCCCGGGATGGCGGGACTGTCATATGAGGAAAGATTGGAAAGACTGGGCTTGTATTCCCTGGAATTTAGAAGGATGAGAGGGGATCTTACAGAAACATATAAAATTATAAAATGACTGGACAAGCTGGATGCAGGAAACATTTTCCCAATGTTGGGGGAGTCCAGAACCAGGGCCACAGTCTAAGAATAAAGGGGAGGCCATTTCAAACTGAGATGAGAAAAAAAAAACGTATTCACCCAGAGAGCTGTGAATTTGTGGAATTCTCTGCCACAGAAGGCAGTAGACGCCAATTTACTGGAATAATTTAAAAGAGAGTTAGATAGTGCTAACGGAATCAAGGGATATGGGAAGAAAGCAGGCACAGGTTACTGATTGTGGATGATCAGCCATGATCACAATGAATGGCAGTGCAGGCTCAAAGGGCCAGATGGCCTCCTCCTGGACTTTGTCCTCCTGGACTTTGCTGCCTTTCCCCACAGTGGCAACCACTGTGGGGAGATGTTTTTTGTGTTTATTGTTAAATTCTTTAATGTTGTATCTTATCTTTATTTGTGTGCTGCAATGGCAAGTCAAATTTCACTACACCAATGGTGTGTGTGATAATAAATGTCCTTGTATCCTTGTATCCTTGTATCCTATTTTCTATGTTTCTATGTCACCTATCCACGTTCTCCAGAGATGTTGCCTGACTTGCACCAGGACTTTGAGTCCTTTATTTTGGTCTTCAGCTGTCTTGGACCCTTTTGCCACCAATCAAGACCTCACTCTTTCAGGATTAGGCCATCCAGTCATTGAGTTTGCTCCACCATTAAAATCATGGCTGATCTCTCTTTCCCGTCAATCCCATTCTCCTGTCTTCTCGCCGTAACATTTGACACCCCTACTAATCAAGAACGTGTCATCCTCACTTTAAAAATATCCTGAGACTTGGCCTCCACAGTCATCTGAATTCCACAAATTCATCTTCCCCTGGCTAAATAAATTCATCCTCAACACCTTTCCAAAGGTAGGTCCTTTTGTTCTGAGGCTTTGCCCTCTGTTCCTGGATTCTCCCACTAGTGAAGATATTCTCTCCCGATCCACTCTATCCAGGCCTTTCGGTACATGGGAACCAAAAACCTGCACAATCACCTGAAGACCAAGTTTTATAGAAAGCAGTGACCTAAAGAATAGCTTGTGGGTGGAATGAAAGCAGGAGTCTTGGAAACTCACTGATAACCATCAATGGAACTGATTCTTTCATGCTCTGTCAAGAAACTAAAGTGATAGTGTGGATTAATCAAGCCTCCAAACCCGGAGCTCATTGTTTACTGAACTAAGGCTGACGCCTTGAGAAAATGAAATAAAATTCCTTTGAGAATCCTTAAACTTTAAATCCGTAATTATCTAAAGAGACAGGAGACTTCTTGTCATGTGGGCTTTCACTCTATTCAAGGGACAGCCACTTGAATGTCAGTTGGACTACTATTATACAATTCATCTTGACTGGTTGTAAAGCGAAAATCATTTGCAATGACGGAGAACATAATTTCTTGGCATTTAATTGGTTTCTGACAGTCGTCATAGGTCTCAATTTGTCAAAAATAATTTTAAAGGCATTAAAATTATGAAGCTGTGCCGCAGATCGTTTGGCAAGCACTGACACAACTTGGAAAACAGAAAGCTGTCAAGACGTCAGTGAAAGCCTTTCCCTCATATGGGTATGTTAATGGCCTGTCCCACTTGGCGATTATTTTCGGCGACATATCAGTCTCTCCAAAAGATTTTGAACATTTCAAAATCCAGCGGCGACAAAAGAAATGTTGCGGTACTTGAAAAAACACTGCGCGTCATACATCATCACGCCGCGTCAACGCCGCATCTCGCCGCTAATTTTTTGTTGACCTGATACGTCAGTCAATAACGCCGGCAGTCGCCGTAAAAATCGCCAAGTGGGACAGGCCCTTAAATCCTTAAAATCAATGTATGTCGGTTCAGGTTCCACGGTAGTTACAGCGTTCGATCCTGACTGTACGGAGTTTGTACGTTCCTCCCGTGACCATGTGGGTTTTCTCCGGGTGCTCCGGTTTCCTCCCACACTCCAAACACTTGCAGGTTTGTAGGATAATTGGCTTTGATAAGTCGTACAATTGTCCCTAGTGTGTGCTTGGGTCAGTATATGGGGTGATAGCTGGTCGGCACGGACTCAGTGGGCCGAAGGGCCTGTTTCCACGCTGTATTTCTGAAGTCTGAAGGTGAGATTGACAAATAATATGAAATTTGTAGGATAAAACTCAAAAACTGTTCATTCCCAGGTAAGTGACGCAGTTGGATCTGTGTTGGCCATGTGAAAGATTGCACTGGAATTTCCAGGTAAAAACATGCTCGATTTGAAATGCTGTTAGTTGACATTACTCTGCACCATCATCTCATTGGAATCCTTGACATGCCCCGGTATATATAGAAGGAAATCCTCTGGGATCTTGCATTAGTTGGACAGCAGAATAAACATTGCAGGCAGTGAATCACATATCTGAAGTTGGCGCATCTTGCTACCGCTGACATGTTTAATCGAGACACTGGTCGCATTACGTTTAGATTTCACATTCCCACCATACCACCACACTGAAGGGTATGTTACAGACCCAGTGTAGGATGTGCAACAAAATATCAGACTTCAACCCCGCAATGGTTAGATACTTAAAATTGTAATGTACCTGATGCGCTACTCGACACCAGGCACGGTATAATATTGCTGGGAGGCTGGTTTGCAGCCTTGGGAAAAGCAGATGTACATCTGAATTATTTATCCAGACATCTTGGCAAATGTTTGAGAAATAAATCAGAATGAGTGACTAATCACATTTTGACTCGTGAAAGGCTAGAGTTTCAAGTGCCAAGAGTCAAGGGTCAAGAATCAAGGGTCAAGAGTCAAGAGTCAAGGGTCAGGACCGATAGAGAACAATTAAATTATTACTTGCTGCAGCACAACAGGCTTGTAAACACAGTACTCCATAGAAGGCAGTACTAAATAGTATTGTGAGTAATCATAGGATATTGGTGGGAAGACTGTAGCTTGAAACAAATTCAATCTGGCCGAAAATAAATCTCTTTTAGTTTATATATTTTAGTTTATTTTCACGTGTACCGAGGGACAGTGAAACGCTTTTGTTGCGTGCTAACCAGTCAGTAGAAAGACAATACATGATTACAATAGAGCCATTTACAGTGTATAGATACATGATAAGGGAATAACGTTTAGTGCGGGGTAAAGCCAGTAAAATCCGATCAAGGAATATTCTCTCATGAGAAAATGCCTCTTGCCATCATGAGTGGTTCAGATTTCGATTGCATTGCCCGTTAGAATAGTGATATTAAACAGTAGCCTTCGAAGAGGGTATCATATATCATTTCAGGGAAATGAGGAAAGAAAATTGGAGTGGGACTAACTGCATTGTTCTTTGAGATCACTAGTTCAGAGATGATAGGCAAAGTTCCCATTTCTCCACAGAACCTGCCCATGACGTGATGAAACCCAGGATGTTTCTGAGGTTGTGGGCCCTGAGAGAGTTTATCTGGCCACAGTAACGTCACTGATCCAGCCGTCCATGGAACCATTTTTAAATCGTTGGACTATTTTGGTCAGAAGGTTAATACCCTTTCTTTACAGTACAACTGAGGCATCATCCTGAGCAGGACGGAAGTCCATGGGAGTAAGAAGGACCAGGGGTCTTACCTCATACATCCATAGGGTCGGCTGTGGGTGGCGCCACCCGGGGCACGAAAGTTGAATATGGCCTAGCAAGGAGAGGGACGATAGTTCACGGGATGACCCAATGGAGGTGGAACTGCAACAGGCCTTCATGACCAGCTCCATGACCCTCTCTCCCTCCTAACCCCATTCTCTGCCTTTTCCGATAACCTCTGACACTTATGACAATTATGTACTTATGCGCCTACATAAGGCAAAAATCTTCTGATTGTATGCAAAAAGAATGGATTTCATTGTACCGTGGTACACGTAATAATAAAGGAACCATTGAACAGTTGAAACGAATGTCAAGACCTATCGAGACCTCTGTTCCTAACCATCGATGAATACCAATACCAATTCAGTGACAATTTTCATCATCTTGGAGATAAAAGTGACAATTTTAGGATATACTAGACTGTGGGACCCGTTGAGTCCCATGTTCACATGGGAGGACTGGTCCCCCAATGCAATATTCCTTACAATTGGCAGCCAGCTCACTCACGGCTGATGGGCTGGCAGTTGACTCACGGCTATTCCTTGAAATTCCATTTCAAGCAGGGTGCAAGGCCACCAAATTCAAGTGCAGTTTCCTACCACTCCAAGCAGGGTGCAAGGCCACCAAATTCAAGTGCAGTTTCCTACCACTCCAAGCAGGGTGCAAGGCCACCGAATTCAAGTGCAGTTTCATACCACTTCAAACTGGATCCAAGGCCAACAAATTCAAGTGCAGTTTCATACCACTTCAAGCAGGGTGCAAAGCCACCAAATTCAAGTGCAGTATCATACCACTTCAAGCAGGGTGCAAGGCCACCAAATTCAAGCGCAGTTTCATACCACTTCAAGCAGGGTGCAAGGCCACCAAATTCAAATGCAGTTTCATACCATTTCATGCAGGGTGCAATGCCACCACATTCAAATACAGTTTCATACCACTTCAAGCAGGGTACAAGGCACCAAATTCAAATGCAGTTTTATACCATTTCATGCAGGGTGCAACGCCACCACATTCAAATATAGTTTCATATCACTTCATGCAGGGTGCAAGGCCACCATATTCAAAAGCAGTTCAATACCATTCCAAGCAGGGTGAAACCACCATAAAACCACACAAAACACCACACTCACAGTTCAGTAGACATTCAGTGTGTTCAGTTGATTCACAGCTCAGACAGAATCGGGACCTCTCCCTCCCCCATCATGCAGAGACTGTGCCACACCCACACTTCCGTGTTTTATAATCCCTCCCCTTCCCACCTGAAAAGGTGTGGCCTTCATGGCGTGATTGACAGGAGAGAGATTCTCAACAATTTTTAAACACTAATAACACTTTTATTTTTCATTGATGGGAAGAATCCTCTGCACCTGATGAGCAGAGGGGGACTGAGTAAAATGGCCAAAAATCACAGCTGTAAGTGGTAGCATATTATCTAAAATCAATATACAGTGCAAACAGGAAGTCATCAAGTTTAGACAAACAACCATTTGCAGCGCTTTTTACTTCAACCCAAAACCCCCAAACAACCATTTGCAGTGTTTTTTACTTCAACCCAAAACCCCCAAACAACCATTTGCAGTGCTGTTTACTTCAACCCAAAACCCCGAAATAACCATTTGCAGTGCATTTTACTTCAACCCAAAACCCCCAAACAACCATTTGCAGTGCTTTTTACTTCAACCCAAAACACCCAAACAACCATTTGCAGTGCTTTTTACTTCAACCCAAAATCCCCAAACAACCATTTTCTGTCCTTTAACTTCAACCCAAAGCCCCCAAACAACCATTTGCAGTGCTTTTACTTAAAAACAACCATATTTTCATTTTCAAACCACATTAAGGGCACTAAAGGTCAGTAAAAACATACTCACAGTTTAGTAGGCATGTGCTCAGTGTTATTCACAGCTCAGTCTGAGAGACATGACCCTCTAACTTCCCCCATCTTGCAGAGACTGGCTGAGGCACAACACTTCTGGGTTTTATAGTCCCTCCCCCTCCCACCAGCAGGGGCAGCAGAGAGAATGTCAACAATTTTTAAACATTAATAACTCTTTTATGTTTCATTGATGGGGAAAATCCTCTGGTCCAGCTCAGCAGAGGTGGACTCTGAGCGAGGTGGCCAAAAATGATTGCCGTAGGTGGAGGCGTTTTTTCAGAAATCACGAAACAGAAAGTCAGAAAGTGGTCAAGATCTTAGTTTTAGTAATATAGATATTCACACCATTTTTGTAGAATAGGTGCAAAGCTGCATGTTATCTCTTTGAACTTGCAGGTTTAAGGGTAAATTTAATTGCACTTCACTATAGACTCTGCTTTGAGACGATGAGTTGATGGTTCACCAGTAGCTGATGTGTGCTCAGTAGCTGATATACATCAGATTTCACATCCAAACGTCACTTCCATGCTCCTGTTCAGTGGGGCTATAGATGAAATACCCACCTTCCACAACCTCCTTTGTGACGGAAGTGCAGCCTAAGTGTGGCAAAATTGGAAAACAGCGCACACTTCATTTTGCCTGATGCCTGAATCACCGTTCTATCCAAATGAGTGTCTCAACCCTGTCATCTATTCCTTCTCTCCAGAGATGCTGCCTGTCCTACTGAATTACACCAGCTTTGTGCGTCTGTCTTTGATTTAAACCAGCATCTGCAGTTCCTTCATACGCATTCAGCCAGATTAGTTTAGTTTGATGGTAAATATAAAAACATCTACATCAATGCTGATGGCACTATGAAGGTAGTCACAAAATGCTGGAGTAACTCAGCGGGTGAGGCAGCATTTCAGGAGAGAAAGAATTGCCGACGTTTTGGGTCAAGACCCTTCTTCAGACTGATGTAAGTGGAGGGGACGGGACTGAAGAAGGGTCTCGACCCGAATCATCGCCCATTCCTTCTCTCCTGAGATGCCGCCACACCTGCTGAGTTACTCCAATATTTTGTGTCTACCTTCGATTTAAACCAGCATCTGCACTTCTTTCTTACACATTCTGGCACTTTCTGTATGCATCTAGGTGTAGGTTGATGGTCTAGACTGTTTATTTTTACCATTGAGATTTCCAAGACTTGGACTTAAATTTCCATTGTTTTTGCTTTAGAAAAATATTTTGCAATGAAAAAAGGGAACATACTGTATTTCATTTGAGTGACAATGTTTTGTAATGTGGAAACTGAAGCTGAAGCAGACAGAGCATAGGAAGGATACCATCCCCATCATTAACCTTTAAGCAGGCACGGGTTATTGTTTGGGGACGATCAGCCATGATTGCAGTAAATGGCGGTGCTGGCTCGAAGGGCCGAATGGCCTCCTCCTGCACCTATTTTCTATGTTTCTAAGCACTGACCTGTGAATAGGCAAAAGAGTTTGGAGAGTTTTTCAATGATGATGTGTCTCAGGGAATAGAGGGTGCACATAATTATTTGAGCATACTTTCCCAGTGATCGCACATAAATTGTACAACAGCAACTCCTACATCTGTGAACAGTGGGGATTTACAGACAAGACAAATTGTTTGACGATAATGTCAAACTGCTGCTGAAGTGGTGTCACATTTTATTTGTCAAATGTTTCAGCTTTACGGTTGTTTCAACGGAACATTTCCTTATGAATGGGCAACAGAATGGGCGGCACAGTGGCGCAGCGGTAGAGTTGCTGCCTTCCAGCGCTTGCAGCGCCTGAGACCCGGGTTCGATCCTTACTACGGGCGCTGTCAGTGCAGAGTTTGTACGTTCTCCCCATGACCCGCGTGGGCTTTCTCCGGGAGCTCCAGTTTCCTCCCACACTCCAAATACATAGAGGTTTACTGGTTACTTGGCTTGATATAATTGTAAATTGTGCCTAGTGTGTGTAGGCTAGTGTTAGTGTGCGGGGATCACTGGTCGACATGGACTCGGTGGGCCGAAGGGCCTGTTTCTGCACTGTATCTTTAAACTAAACTAAACAAAACTAAACTGAACAATACTTAATGTCCCATATCGCCACTTATTAGAGCTCTCATATGGGTCCAGTGGTATCAAATCTCTTTCAAGCTTCACAGCAAATGGGATCTACCATTGTGCTGTGATGCAGCATCATTAGAATAACATATCATAGATGGCCTACATTAACCTGCCAGCAGCGAAGGTGAACAAAAACAAAGAAATACCTTTTGCCTGATACTGGAACCTACACGCTATCACTAAATAGAGTTAATTTGGATTTATGTCAAGAAAATCATATTTGTGCAAATTATAGGAGTTCTTTTAGGATGTATTGATGAGTGGATGAGAGGAGCCAGTGGATGTGCTGTATTTGGATTTTCAGAAGCCATTTGATCAGGTGCCACACAGGAAGTTAGTGAGCAGGGTGAGACCGCATGACATTTTTGGGTCTTATACCAATGCAGGTTGGGAGTTGATTAACAGATAGTAAAAACTAAAAGTTGGGATTCTTCCCGAAAGGGCTCAAAGTGCTGGAGTGTCTCAGCAGGTCAGGCAGCATCCCTGAAAAACACGGACAGGTCGAGACCTTTCTTCAGTCTGATTCTTCATGGGTTGACTGGCTGTTATTAGCTAAGTACCACAGGGATCTATGCCCGCATCCTGGCTAAACACATTCTATACCAGGGGTTCTCAACCAGGGGGGAATTCCCCCAAGGGGGGTATTTCAGGTTTTCAGGGGGGGAATTGGGACCACAGATTAGCAAACTCAAACTGTTAGAAATAAAGGATTTCCAGTATTATATGCATATTATTTGGAATGTACTTTTTGGGGCAGACAATCTTGGAAAGGAGGGGGGGGGGGGGGGGGGGATGACATTCTGACATATGGTGAAAGGGGTGCATGGGGCAAACAAGGTTGAGAACCATTGTTCTATACCAATGTTTTTGCAGGGAGGAACAAATTTCCAAGTTTGACGAGACAAAAATTAAGTACTGATCATTTAAAGAAGGTTCAAAGGGACATAACAAGGGAGGTGAGAGGGCAAAAGTACGGAATATTATGAAAAATGTGCGAGTTTATTCATTTCATGAAAAACACCCATTAAAAAAAACAATAATATATTTTAAGTCATGAGAGATTGCAAAATCGTATTGTTCAAAGAACACTATGTGTGCTTGCAAATGTAATTGAAAAATAGCAAGCACGTGCAATCAGCAATTAAAGTCAAGTCAACGTTATTTGTCACATACCCATACAAGATGTGCAGTGAAATGAAAGTGGCAATGCCTGGGGATTGTGCAAAACAACAGAACAACAGAACAGAGTAGAACACAACCAGTATTTACATTTTAGAAAAAAAAAAGACAAAACAATAAATTAGTCCCTGGTGAGATCAGAGTTTACAGTCCTGATGGCCTGTGGGAAGAAACTCCGTCTCATCCTCTCTGTTTTTGCAGTGTGACAGCGGAGGCGCTTGCCTGACCGTAGCAGCTGGAACAGTCCGTTGCTGGGGTGGTGGGGGTCCTTCATGATCTTGCTGGCTCTGGATCTGCACCTCCTGATTTATGGGTCCTGCGGGGGGGGGGGGGGGTGGGGGGGCGAGTGTAGTTCCCATGGTGCATTCGGACGAACGCACTACTCTCTGCAGAGACTTCCTTTCCTGGGCAGAGCTGTTCCCAAAGCAGATTGAGATGTTACCAGACACGATGCTTTCTACAGCCCCAGAGCAGAAGCACTGAAGGATCCTCAGAGAGAGACTGAATTTCCTCAGCTGTCTGAGGTGGTAAAGGCGCTGACTTGCATTACTCACCAGTGCGGCAGTGTGTGTTGTCCATGTCAGATCCTCTGTGATGTGGACTCCCAGGTATTTAAAGCTGCTCACCCTATCCACAGTAGTCCCATTTATCTCCAGTGGCATGTACATCATCGGTTGTTGAAGTCCACAATCAGCTCCTTAGTTTTAGTGACATTCAAGAGGAGGCTGTTGTCCTGACACCAGAATGCCAGGTCAGCCACCTACTTCAGCTAGGCCTTTTCATTGCTATTGGAGATCAGGCCCACATCACAGTGTCATCAGCAAACTTGATGATGGATTTGTAGCTGAACCCGGTCACACAGTCATGTGCGTACAGGGAGTACAGTAGGGGGCTGACCTGGGGGGATCCTGTGTTCAGAGTGAGGGGGTTGGAGGTATGTCTCCCAATCTTGACCACCTGTGGCCTGGCGGTGAGAAAGTCCAGAACCCAGACACACAGGGGAGTGTTCAGCCCCAATTCCAGCAGCTCTTGGCATGTCTGGTGGGTTCTATGGTGTTGAAAGCTGAACTGAAATTAGGAAAACAAATAGTAGGACGATTTTAGTATATTAGTAACAATGTCTTACTGCAATTATAAGGTGCTTCAGTGAGAACACACCAGGTTTCTGAACACTCCTTCCATAAGCTGGGTTACTGTCCGATTCACCTCCACCCCATTGTAGACATTGGACTTTGTCTATGGAACTGATGTGTTACAATACTGAGCACTACATTCTGTGGTCTGTATCTTCCCCTTTGCTCTATCTTTGCACTTGAGTTACACTTGATTGTATTCATGTCTGGTACATTTGATCAGCTTGGATAGCATGCCAAACAAAGCTTTTCCCTGTACCTCAGTAATATGTGACAATAATAAACATCAACCTGAAACCTAAACCTAAGGCGGTGGGCGTATGGAACAAGTTGCCAGAGGAGGAGAAACAGTTAGACAGGTACATGGATAGGACAAGTTTGGACCAAGCGCAGGCAGGTGGGGCTAGTGTAAATTGGGACATGATGGCCGGTGTGGGCAAGTTGGGCCGAAGGGCCTGTTTCACGCTGTATCACTCTATGACTCTACAGCAACTAAACTCTGAACAAGGATCCCGAGTCAAAACATAACCTACAGAGATGCTGCCTGACCCGCTGAGTCACGCCAGCACGTTGTGTCCTCCTTTGGGTACTCTATACAATTTTGTCTTCTTTACCTAAAAAAGGACATGCTTGCAGTGAAGTACCACCAAACTGGTTGCTGAAAAGTAAGCCTGTCAAATAAGGAGTGATTAAGTAGAGTGAGAGGTACAGATAGAAGTAGAGAATTTATCTGAAGCAGGGTTATGACCTGAAACAACGCCTGTTCCTTTTCTACAGAGATGCTGCCTGACCCACTGACTCCAGCATTTTGTGTCTATCTGCAGTATACACCGGCATCTGCAGTTCCTACTTATTGATTTATTGCGCAAATCCAGAATCCGCGCGGGAGTCGTGTAGCCCCGCAGGAGCGGCTGGCACCAACTATCTACCGTATCAGTCCCATAGGCATCACCTCGATGAGGTGCAGACTGGCGGTAAGAGCCCCATCGATTCATCAGAATCTGGGGAGGACGACTTGCCGTTCGCAGATAGCACGGCGGTCGCATTGCTCGTATGGAGCGGATGATGGAGCAGCTGCTCCAGAGGGACCTACTCCAGCAGGAGCATGCGTCCCAAGGTTCACGCAGGTCCATGACAGGCCCATTACCAGGACTGTCCAACATCTCTCCCTTATATACTTTGTTGATTCTGGATTTGCGCATATGTTTTCTCATTGACTGACTGTGTTTGGTTCTGGTATACCGGTATCTGTTCATCATTAGTTGTTCATAAATAAGTGAAATAACATTGTTGTGTGCTATTAAAGTTGCCAGGGGGTAAACGGGACGAAAAAAGGTTGGGAACCCCTGGTTTAGAGGTATGATAGATGATTTTAGATATATTGCATTAGAGGATGTTTCCTTCAATTAAGAGCTATAATCGCAAAATATGGGCTGACCCTTTTGGACTGAGTTGAGGAGAAATTACTCCACTCAGTGAGTCGTATTCTGGAGGGCTATGGAGACACATTTGTCAATCGCATTCAAAACACAGATATCTGGATAGAAAGGAAACAGAAGAAGGTGGGGATTGAGTACGAACCTGATGTGGTGGAGGATCAGTTGGGCTCCCTGCAGGGACCTGGTGGCTTGACATCCTGTCCAAGGGTCAACAGCCACTGTGGCTCCTGCGGGGAACTGAACAGGCATCGCAGGGCTGGTTGCTTTAATCTGAGCAGCACGCTTCTAGTGCCCTTGTACTGAGTCACCTGGACATCTCCTCTCTGGGTTGTTGATAAGCGGAATAGGTTCAAGAGACCAGGTACACTACATCTGCTCCAATTTCCTATGTTGTAAGAGAGACAATAGCAAGAATGGTCCTTTTGGAATCTTTCCCTCCTGAGGCAAGCTTGCAGAAGTCAGGGGTTGACTTTATTTAATTTTTATGTTCATCGGTTCATGTCATAGGAGCAGAATTAGGCCTTTTGACCCGTCAAGTCTGCTCTGCCATTCAATCATGGCTGATCTGTCTCTCCCTCTCAACCCCATTCTTCTGCTTTCTCCCCATAACCCCTGACACCTGTACTAATCAAGAATCTTTCCATTTCCATTGACCTGGCCTCCACAGCCTTCTGCGGCAATTAATTCCACAGATGCACCGCCCTCTGACTAAAGAAAATCTTTGGAAAAAAAAAACAATAAAAAGATTTTAAAAGAAAGAAAGAAAGAAAGAAAGAAAGAAATTCCTCCTCATCTCCTTTCTAATGGTACATCCTTTTATTCTGAGGCTAGGACCTCTGGTCCGAGACTCTCCCACTAGTGGATACATTCTCTCTACGTCCACTCTATCCAGGCCTTTCACTATTCGGTAAGTTTCAATGCGGGTCCCCTCTCATTCTTCTAAACTCCAGCGAGTACAGGCCCAAGTGCCGTCAAACACTCATCATATGTTAACTCAATCGTTCCCGATTAATCATGAAATAATCTTACTATTGGCATTTGTGCAATTACACAATTAAACAGACTTATCTTCTAGTTGCACCTCATGTGCTGTCATCCTGCTGTTTGCATAGTTCATCTGGTGGGCACAAAAAGCTGGAGTAGCTCAGCGGGACAGGCTGAAGAAATGGGTGACGTTTCGGGTCGAGACCCTTCTTCAGACCGCTCATCTGTTGGGGGATGGTTGCAACATTAAAGCAGTCTCACAACTAGTACAAATCACCAGGAACACTTTCAACAGAAGAGTGAGATTCCCAAAGGGAAATAGTGAGCTTTTAAAAATAGTGATAGATACAAAACAGAGGGGGGAAAGATCCATTAGTGTTTTTCTAAGTCTGAAATCAATGTGAAGAAGGGTCTCGACCGAAATGTCACCTATTCCTTCTCTCCAGAGTTGCTGTCTGTCCCGCTGAGTTACTCCAGCTTTTTGTGTCTATCAGTGATTTTCTAAATTACTGGGAGCTTTGATACTTTGGTTCTGATATAATCGTGGATGGCTTCTTCAACGTTAGCCTCCAAAATTATTCTTCAGTCAATACAAGAATCACATCATGTTAAATATGAGGCAGTAGGTTAAGGTGCAAAGGTCAGTGGCCTTCATATTGGGGTTGTGTCTGTGTGATATTTATCTAATAATGAAGCTGGGGCCGCATGATAAATGCTCCTGGCTGCTGCTGTGGGAAAAGGGTTTATAAACAAGTACACGTCATTAATCATGAAAACAGCTTTGTCAAAAGTAACAAGAGACCAGATACATCTTTATAATTACCTGAGACGCCCTTTGTCCTGCTTTTTTTAATGTGTGCTGCAACTCGTCAATTAATTTTGTTTGAATAATGCACAATCTGGTCTGAAAATATACATACATATTAAATTCCATCAAAACCTTATCCCGTTTCAAGAACCCCTCTATTGAATTGGTTTGAAATTTGAACTGACCGTGCCCACATAAAATTGCACGGCGTAATTAAAGCACATGTATCAGTGCCTTGAACCAGTTTAACCCAGTTTGGTTCACTTTATTTGCGATTTAGATTAATTTTTTTCTTTGTTTCCTGCATCCTACTTGATTTTGCCAGTTCATTCTGCTCCACCAGTGCACCAGATTGCTAGTGCCTGGGTTGTAAAGCAGATGTGTGTTTTTCTATGCACAGCCCAGTCTCAGGGGCAGATCAAATTGTCTGCTTTGGAAGCTCAGATACTCTGACGATACCCAAAGGCAGTTTCCAGTGATACTTCACAGATGAACACATAAATCACAACGAAGGCAGAAGCCTAACTGCAGACTTTAAGCTTTTCTTCTGTCTTGTTGCTTTCAAAGTATTTTAAACCCCTTTTCTCCAAGTGTGAATTCCAATCACTAGATTTAATTTATTTTTCTCATGCTTGGAGTCATAGAGTCATAGAGTGATACAGTGTGGAAACAGGCCCTTCGGCCCAACTTGCCCACACCGCCCTACATGTCCCAGCTACTCTAGTCCCACCTGCCATCTGTTTGTGTATTTTTTCCTAGGTCTAAAAAAACTGGGGGATTTAGAATCATTCTGGACCTGACGAGCTTGAATTCCTTTGTACGCTGTAGGCATTTCAAAATGGAAACTTTTTCTATGGCTAAACACCTTGTTTCCAAAGGGTGTTATAGGCCAGCATTGATTTAAAGGATGCATATTACTCAGTGTCTATACATTGTGATGATAGGAGATATTTGAAATTTATCTGAATGAGTCAGCTGTGGAAATTCAAAGCATTGTCTAATGGGTTAACTTCAGCTCCTAGATTATTTACCAAATTGTTGAAACCTGTTCTAGGATTACTCCGAGCTCAGGGCCATGTTGTAATGGCCTATTTAGATGATATTTTAATTATTGGGAAGACTCAGACTGCAGCTGAATCATCTGTTTCAATTGTTAAACTCGCTTTTGAACATTTGGGGTTCGTCATTCATCCAGATAAATCCAAATTATCACCAGTTCAAATCGTTGATTATTTGGGCTTTACCATTAATTCAGATCACATGTTAATGACTTTGTCCAGGGACAAATGGCAGCAGTTAATTGACGATTGTGTTAACCTCCTTAGTGAGCAATGACCTTCAATTAGACAAGCAGCCAGGTTAATTGGTAAATTGGTGGCTGCTTTTCCAGCTGTGCAGTTTGGACCTCTGCATTATCAACAATTACAAGGAGCAAACAGGCACTGAGGACACATGCGGGTCATTTTGATAGGCCTATGCAATTGTCAGCAGAGGCAATTTCAAAAATTCAATGGTGGATCATAAATGTCTCAAAAAGTTCCAGGGAAGTTTTGGTTGAACCACCTTCCATAATCTTACAGAGATGGATGTTAGTGCGTTGGGTTGGGGTGCTACAGATATGTCTTCCAGTTGTGGAGGCAGATGGAATACTGATGAGGCATCCCTTCTTCAATTAAGAGGGATCAATTATTTAGAGCTTTTGGTAACTTGGTATGGGCTTAAAGCTTATTGCTCTGCCAGAAGTGACTTGCATGTGCAGGTTCAGATTGACAACACTACAGCAGTGGCATATGTAAACCACATGGGTGGAGTCAAGTCACAGTCTTGTGATAGACTGGCTAATCAGATTTGGGGCTGGTCCATTGACCAAAACATCTGGCTTTCAGCAATATATTTACCAGGTAGATTCAACACAGTATCTGACACTAGGTCACGCCAATTCAATGATAACATAGAATGGATGTTAAATCAGGACATATTTAATCAAGTGGTTGCTCAGTATGGAATGCCAGATATTGACTTGTTTGCATCTAGACTAAACCATGAGTTGCCCAGATATGTTTCATGCGAACCAGATCCTGGTGCAGCAGCAGTGGATGCATTCTCGCTGCATTGAGGTGGAATGTTTGTATATGCATTTCCCCCATTCTGTCTCATCAGAATGAGATGCTTGCAAAAAATCAAGCAGTACTCTGCTTCAGGAGTATTGGTAGTGCCAGATTGGCCTACACAGCCATGGTTCCCTCTCGAATTGCAGATGGCTAGTCAGTCTCACATGATTGTTCCCAAACATAAAAATCTACTGGTGAACCCAGTAACTGGCAATCAACATCCTTTACATGATCGTATTGATCTGTTCATTTGCAGATTTTAAGGAGGCCATACCTGGGGAGAGGACTGTCTGATCGTACCATGGATGTTCTCACATCAACCTGCAGGTATAGTACTCAGAAGCAGTACATCACCTCGATAAGGAAGTGGGAGGTATTCTGTCTACAGCAGAATATCTCATATCAGACTGCAGGCATCCCAGACGTACTCTTTGGTCCACTCTTTACTTTGATCAAAAATTAAGCTATAGTGCGATTAATACAGCCAGAAGTGCTCTGTTTTCTTATTTACCCATGAGTTCAGAGTTGCATTCAGTAGGGACACATCCGTTAGTCTCTCGATTTATGAGGGGAGTTTTTAATTCTAATCCTCCTAAACCCAGGTATTCCGGTATTTGGAATGTGAGCGAAGTCCTTATGCTTCTTCGCCAGTGGACTCCTGTTGCAAGCCTATCTCTAGCCAAACTAACCATGAAGGTGGTCATGCTTATGGCGT
The DNA here is from genome assembly GCA_035221665.1 of Okamejei kenojei. Lineage (NCBI taxonomy): Eukaryota > Metazoa > Chordata > Chondrichthyes > Rajiformes > Rajidae > Okamejei > Okamejei kenojei. Next base: position 87,604,093 of record CM069137.1, read on the forward strand.
TGGTATCAGCCCAACGTGTGCAAACATTGCAGAAGCTACGGCTAGACAGAATGCAGGTATCGGCAGATGCCATTACTTTTTATGTTTATGATCTGCTCAAACAGAGTAGAATAGGCATGACAGGATTTAAGATTGTTTTTTCAGCATACCCAACAGATGCTCGCCTGTGTGTAGTGTCATATTTGTCTCATTACATTGAGGCTACCAGAGTCCTACGAGGAACAGAGTCTGCATTATTTATTAGCTACAAAAAACCAAACAATGAGGTGTCGGTGCAAACAATTTCAAGGTGGCTAAAGCAGGTTCTGGGAAGTGCTGGGCTTGATACTGATAAATTCAAATCTCATTCCACCAGGGTTTCATCAACTTCCGCGGCAAGGGCGATGGATGTGCCTATAGACCATTTCCTCGCGGCCGCAGGATGGTCCAGTGAGCTGACCTTCCAGAAATTCTATCATAAGCCGATTACAAGGCTAGGGATGTTTGCTGAATGTGTTTTGAGTTCTGTCATAGTTTCCCCCTGAGATCGAGGGGTTGCTATTGTTTACTTTGTAAACAAACCGTTAATTCATTTAACAATGTTATGATTGATATATTATTGAATATTTAACGATTTGAGTCAATCAATGCAGTGTGAACGCCGGATTTGGGTCTGCGGCATGAAATCACAGAGCTTTGAAATCTTCACGTAGTCACTCACGTGACTCCAAAGTAAAATAGTAAGATTAAACGACAACGTACCAGTTTGAAGTTTGATCTTTATTTTATGAGGAGTTACGATGAGGGTTTACATGCCCTCCGCTCCCAACCCTCATAATATCATATGGTAGTTCTAGTTTCTGTTATCTTACTATTATACTTCAGTCATTATTACCTGTGATTTCACTCCGCTGCTTTGAAGATTGATGCACCTGCGGCTGGACGGGGTTCTTCATGTAATCCTTCATCGTAACTCCTCATAATCCAGACTTCAACTTCACTTTCTTCACATTCCCCATAACTCTTAGCTATCCTATTGTGCAATAATAGGGTGGCATGGTGGCGCAGCGGTAGAGTTGCTACCTTATAGCACCAGAGACCCTGGTTCGATCCTGACTGTGGTTGCAGTCTCTACAGAGTTTGTACGTTCTCCCAGTGACTTGCGTGGGTCTTCTCGGGAGCTCTGGTTTCCTCCCACACTGCAAAGACCTGCAGGTTTATAGGTTAATTGGCTTGGTGTAATAGTAAGATTAAACGAGAATTAACAGTTTGAAGTTTGATCTTGATTTTATGAGGAGTTACGTTGGTGATTACGTGAAGAAGACCCGCCAGGCCGCATGCGCACCAATCTTCAAAGCAGCAGTATGAAATCACAAATAACAACACCGAAGTGACATAGTAAGATGCGCGACTCGAGAACTACCAGATGATCCTTTATGAGAGAGGGTTGGGCGTGGTGGGCACGTAATCACCACCGTAAGTCCTCATAAAATCAAGATCAAACTTCAAACTGGTAAGTTCTCATTTAATCTTACTATTTTACTTCGGAGTCACGTGAGTGATTCCATGAAGAGTTCAAAGCTTTGTGATTTCATGCCACAGATTACAAATCTCGGCATCCCACTGCATTGATTGACTCGAATGAGAAATTAATGCATTAGTAGCAACATTGCATTTAATGCAGTAACAAAGTTTATTTAAAAAATATAAACAAACAACAATACCCCTCTATCCCAGGGCACTTTAAACAGAACTTAAAATAGCATTGGCAAACAGCCCTGGATCGGCAATCGGCCGATGATATAAAATTCTGAAACATCAGCTCATTTGCCCATCCGGCGGCAGCGAAATATGGTCGACGGGCACGTCCCTCGCCTTGGCCACCGACGTAGCTGCTGCCCTAGTGGAATGAGATGTAAACACACTGTCTAAATGATATGCTGACGTTGGTGCTGTGGAATGAGATACACAATCGTCAGTGTTAATACCTGTATGACCTAGAACCTGCTGCAGCCACCTTGAAATAGTCTGCACCAACCTTCCTTTGTGTAGTTCAATTCAACTTTAATGTCATTGCACAGATACAAGTATGGGTACAACGAAATGCAGTTTAGCGTCAGTTCGTAGTAATAGCAATATATAAATAAATAAGTTGTTTGTTGACTAATAAACAATGCTGATTCCATATTTCTTAGGATTCGGGTGGCCTTGATAACATAGACGTGGGACCGTGGGGTATCCGAAATGATCTAAAATCATGCCACCCCTAGTCTACTCTGCTTGTGTGGACCAGAATGTAAAATGTAATGGCACCTGCAGCCAAGTCCATCCTATCTAGCCACAGCGTTTGCAATGTTTGCCGTTGATGTGTTGATATAAGTGTCATAACTAAGGATGTAGCTGGAATCCCTTGGTGAAGTAATGTTCACACATTTTCAATAACCAACAATAATCAGCAGGATACTGACCCGTCTTGGTCTCTGCCTCCAAGAGGGAGACCTCTGTAGCTCTGTATGCAACAGTTGCTGTATTTAGGATAGTCATTTCAAAAGCACTATCCAGACCCGGTGAGGAATTCATCTCCCGACTCCGTGGGCCTTGCTATCCAGCCCAGGTGAGGAATTCATGCCCCGACTCCATGGGTGTAGCAGATTATGTGTGAACTTGAGCAACCCTGTCCCAGGCATTGCTGGCGCCACCTTTCGTAAAGGCCGGCGCTTTCTTGACATGAAACAGCCCTGTAACAGGCACTGCTGGCACGGCTCTCCCGTAGGCTGGCACTTCACACATGAAGCAGCCCTATCAGGCGCTGCTGGTGCAGCCTGTCCCATAGGCCCGCACTATTACACATTAAGCAGCCCTATCCCAGGTGCTGCTGGCGCGACCTGTCCCAAAGGCCCGCACTATTACACATGAAGCAGCACTGTTAGGCGCTGCTGATGTGGCCTGTCCCATAGGCCCATGCTATTACAGTGTAAGCTCATTAATCAACATTTTTAATGTACAGTTTTACCTGTGAAGGGTTAAAACAATTCACAGCAACTTCTGCTAAACAACAAGGATTACATTGTCAGAGACATATAATAATAACTTTTTATGACTTTACTTTGCCTTTAGCTTTTAACTTTAAGAAAAACATACATACATTTTATTATAAGGAGAACCCTTTGTAGCCCGACTCACCTGAGTCCAAATAGAGTCCAAATGAGTCCCATTTAATTCCTTGCCTGGGACCAACGTCTGTGAGCCACTGACCCCACTGTCAGTGACTCTCACGTTACTTCCTTGCCGTTCCAATGGCATCCTCACAGGCTGGGAGCCGCTGACCCCACTGTCAGCGACTCTGTTTGAATTTCTTGCCGTTCCAACGGCATCCCCACAGGCTGGGAGTAGCTGACTACATTGTCAGCGACTCTGCTTGAATTTCTTGCCATTTTTACGGCATCCCCGCAGGCTGGGAACTGCTGACTGCACTGTTAGCGGCTCCTTATTTCGCAACCTGATCTTTTGCCGGTTTGTCCGTTTTTGCGGTCGGACTGGGTTTCCCCACAGTCCATAACCGGCACACTCGTCGGGCTGCGAAACTGGGAGGAAAACCGCTGTGAAAAGAGGCTCTTGCCTTAAAACCCTCGGTAAGTAAAAAACTAACTTACCTTCTAGGTTTAACTTACCGCCGGCAGGAGCTCTGTCCTGCCAGTCTGGTGCTTGTGCCAGTGCGGTTGATGTACTGGTGCACATGCAGCCTGGTGGGTCTTCTTCATGGAATCACTCACATGACTCCAAAGTAAAATTAAGATCAAACTTCAAACTGGTAAGTTCACGTTTAATCTTACTATTTTACATAAGACCATAAAATATAGTAGGAATTATCCAGTTGCTCTGCCATTCAATTATGTAACGGCTATTTTGATCCAGACTTCAACTTCACTTTCTTGCCCATTCCCCATAACTCTTAGCTATCCTATTGTGCAATAAAAGGGCGGCATGGTGGCATAGTGGTAGAGTTGCTACCTTATAGCACCAGAGACCCTGGTTCGATCCTGACTATGGTTGCAGTCTCTACAGAGTTTGTACGTTCTCCCAGTGACCTGCGTGGGTCTTCTCGGGAGCTCTGGTTTCCTCCCACACTCCAAAGACCTGCAGGTTTATAGGTTAATTGGCTTGGTATAATTGTAACTTGTCCCTAGTGTGTGTAGGATAATGTTAGTGTGCGGGGAATAGCTGATTGGCGTGGATTCAGTGGGTTAAAGGGCCCATTTCCACTGTGTATCTCTAAATTAACCAAACTAATGTAACTCTGGCTTGAATATATTCAACATCTCAGCTCTACAGCTGTCTGGATGGAGTATTATGTTCAGTTTTGATTACCCTGCTGTAAGAAAGATGGCATTATGATGAAGAGAGTGCAGAGATTATTTATGAGAATGCTGCCTAGATTTCTTCAAGACTGAGATATATGCACATGGTGGGTAGGCTAGGACGTTATTCCTTGCGAAGCAAAGTGTGATCTGATAGAGGTGTATAAAATCAGGAGGGATTATAGATTATAGATTATAGATATTAAATAGGATGAATGCACTGAGTATTTTTTTTCTAGTGTTTGGTGATCAAACGCTGGACAACATGGTTCTAAGGTGAGAGGGAAATGATTTAATGAGAACCTGGTGGGAATTTTTTCACTCTGAGGATGGTAGGTATATGGAATGAGATGCGTGTGTAATCACTTTAGGCAGGTACAATAACAACAGTTAAAATACATTTAGACAGGTATGTGGATAGGAAAGGTTCAGATGATATGTGTTAAACACTGGCAAATGTTGCTCAGCAGTCATATTGTTCAGCATGGATGAGTCAGATCGAAGGGCCTGTTTCCATGCCGTATGACTCTAATTCCATAAGAAATAAAAATTCTCACCATCTCTTCTGAAATGGGTAATGCCTCATTCTGAAAACACATCCCTTAGTTTTCAAAGGTAGACACAAAATGCTGGAGTAACTCAGTGGGACAGGCAGCAACTGGAGAGAAGGAATGGGTGACGTTTCGGGTCGAGACACTTCTTCAGACTGGTCAGTCCAGACTGGTCAGCATTTTGTGTCTACCTTCGATTTAAACCAGCACCTGCAGTTCTTTCCTACACATTTTGTCCCTTCGTTTTCGACTCCACATGAGGAGATGCATCCTCTTGAGATCTAGTCCCACAGTTTAAAAGGTACAAACCATGAAATTGATCAAATGCATGTGAATGAAGCCACGTACTTACTCAACAGCACAATTCAAATGAATGAAATATTTTCTAATTTTAGGTATTAACAAATATATGTTTAAGTTTGAATCGGGTAAGGACACACATTTGGTGCATATGTCTTTCAGATTCAAATTTGTAAAAATGGAAAGCCATGTTCAGGTTAAAAGAACAATTCCTAGTTAAAATTCCCTATGCACTATTGTTAGGACTGGAATAATACTTTAAATTAGTTCAAGATCGCAAAATATCACAAACACAATACCAAATACCAGATTATCTGAATTATTGATTGGGAATCAGAATTGTGAGCTCGTAAATGCTTTTTCAAACACGGAAGCATTGGATTGTCTTAACATTTTTTTAATATTGTTTAAAGATATTAAAATATTTATAACATTTTAAAGCTTCATTTAATTCTAAGGTACAGAATTACAACTCAACAATCATGTTCTAGCAGAGCAATAATTGCAAACTATTGAAATTATCTACAATTATTTTTTCCAATGCTTTTTAATGAAGATGCAGCAATTTCCTCCTCCCCAGTCACCCCCCATATTAGGCTTTCCAGCTTACACACTTTCTCAGTTGGTCTCTCCTTCTCCTCTAACTTTGCTCTTTCTTTATTTTTCTCTCCCTCTTTCCCCCTCCCCCTCTCTCCCTCTCCCTCTTCCCCTCTCCCTCTCCCCCTCTCTCCCTTACTCCTTATCTCCCTCTCTCCATCTCCCTCTCTCCTTCTTTCCCTCTCCCCCTCCCTCTCCCTCTGCCTCTTCCTCCCTCCCTCTCTCCCTCTCCCCCCCTCTCCCCTCTCTCCCTCCCTCTCTCTCTCTTTCTGAAAAAAAATCAAGTAGCATTTACAGCATTGTTTAATTGCATCTGGAGAAATTCAATGCATGACCTTGCATAACGGTTTCAAGTACTAAGTCTCCCAGATTAACTTGAGTTTACTTCTCCAGTCAAGTTATTACTTGATCTTTGTTGAAAAGTCTGATTGAACTGTACATTTCTCCCCATCAGGGCAGATCTTCAGCAGTTGAATGTATTACCAGAGTTACTGATTAAAGCAGAGCTCAAATCAACATTAACAATAAGGTTTAACAAGTTGATGAAGAGAAAGTGGATAACCAAACATCACAACATCCTGAAATTGCGGGATCAGGGCTTTTGAGGAGCACCAGCAACAAAGGATCTGTTTCCATGTTGTAGTGTCTGCGTCATACTATCTAATAGAAATCCATTCAAAATCTAGCAGCTGCACATGAATGTGTGGGCAGCAGCTAAATCTACGGGACTATTGCAAATAGAATGAACATTTCCATCCATCCACTATCCCTGAGACTTGAACCTTGACAGAATATGCAGTAAGCTTTTGGGGGAGCACAGTGGTGCAGCTGGGAAACAGTGCCAGAGACTTGGGTTCAATCCTGACCTCAGGCTCTGTCTTTGTGGTGTTTGCACGTTTTTTTCTGTGACCGCATGGGTTTCTGCCAGGTGCTCAGGTTTCTGCCAGGTGCTCAGGTTTCCTCCCATAACCCACAGATTTGTAGGTTAATTGTTCTCTGTAAATTGCCCTTGGCGTGTAGGGGGGTTGATGTAAAAGTGGGATAACATCGAACTAATGTGAACGGGTGATCAATAGTCAGCATGGACTTGGTGGGCCAAAGCGTATGTTTCCATGATGTATCTCTAAACTCTAAAACTCCAAATATCCTCTTGTCCTCCAAGCCAGTGTAGTAAACTGACAAAGAATGTATGATACTGTTCTTTCACATCACTGCTGAAATAGCACCTAAATGGAAATGTAGACACGTATGCAAACACAGAAGCAACTCAATCTGACTCCATCCATTTGATAAAAAACTCTAAGCCTCTGCTCTGGACACTGGGTTCAGAATTCACCGGGTGAATTTTTTTATTTTTTCTGTGTGTTAAGTTTGTGTAAATGTTCTCAGGTTTGTTTTATGTGGGGGGAGGGGGACGGGTCGGGGAAAGTTTTTTTTCAGTTTCTTACCTTGCCGGAGAAGCAATTAATATTCGGATCGCACTCTCCAATCGCTCTGCGGCCTACCATCGATGGAGATGGAGGCCGCCTAGGACAGACCTTTGGCCCCACCGCGGGACATGGACTTACATCGGAGTGGATCCCTTGCCTGGGATCGCTCCAACTGCGGCCTGTAGTCTTTACATCGGGAGCTTGCAGTTTTGGGAGGGGCCGTGGATGTCGGGAGCTCCAAGGTACGAACAGCCCCGACGTGGGGTTCGATAGTCCAGCGCGGGGGAGCTGACATCCCCCCCGATGCAGGAGTAGATCACCTCGACGCGGACGGCCAAAACGCCGCCTGCGACAGGAGTCAAGATCATCCCGTCAACGGAGGGCTCGAGGCCCCCGATCGTGGGAGAGCAAAGGGAAGAGATTGAAATTTTCTTCGCCTTCCATCACAGTGAGGAATGTGGAGGAGTCACTGTGATGGATGTTTATGTTAAAATGTGTTTTGTGTGTTCCATTGCTTTTTATTTGTATGACGGACCCGGGAAATGAAATTCCTCGTATGTTGCAAAACATACTTGGCTAATAAAGTATTATTGTGATTGTGGTTTTGAAAATTGATAGCTTACCCTGATATCTTATAAACCACCACCCATTCACCTTGATTACCTTTTTATCTCTGTTTGCTTCGTTCTCACCTTCTCCTAGCTAACAATGATTTATTCTTCATTTCACTTGCTCGTCATCCCCTTTGATGTCTCGTTCTCACACCTTACACTTCCTTATCTCTGTGTCTCCCTCTTCCCTGACTCTCGGTCTGAAGAAGGGTCTTGACCCAAAACATCACCATTCCTTCTCTCCAGAGATGCTGCCTGAGTTACTCCAGCCTTTTGTGCCTGTCTTCGGTGTCAACCAGCATCTACTGTTCCTTGCCACCCAAACACCATCTCCGGCTCATTTCCTACCATCCAGCTGCCGTCATTTGTCCTTCCTAAATGAACACGCAAAATATCAAAGCACTTAAACAGACGACTAAATGCTGTTTTAAGGTGATGCTGCTAGTTGGCGTTAATTGGAAAATTCCATTTGCCACCGTACTTTACCAGGCAGTTAGCATGGACGTGCCCTTCACAGTTCTTTAATTGGCGCCCCGAAATGACCCTAGCAATCAATGCTGTCAGTGCTAAGCAATTATGCTACAGAATAAGGGCTTGCTACAAGAAACCAGCAAGAACTGTGTGCTAAAAGACAATATGATCTGCTTCTAATAGCATTAACACAGACATAAAACTGTGGAAATTAATATCAGTACCAATCACTGACCTCTAGGACATTCCGACATGGAACATTATTTTATCATGGGGAATGTCATGTGTACTACTTTACTCATCTTCCCCAGTATTTGGGCCTCGCGATAATATTGTCAGATGTCTGGGTGAGGGAAGTGATTGCTTCTACAGTGACATTAGCCCAAATCAGGCAGGCTGATTACTCAGAATAAAGGATTTCAACACGCCGCGAGGAGGTGTTAGAGGCAGTTTATGAGTTAGGTGCCGTTCTTCACGAGCTTGCACTAAGAAGGTCAATTCCCGGATTTGTCTGTTCAGGCCATCCCAAGGTCACAGGAGTATAGGGAGCAACGGCAGTGAAAGGTCACAGGGACACAGGGAACAACAGCTATGCAAGCGTGGGTGGGTCTAAACCTTGGCTGTTCCTGGATTGCGTTTGACACAAGAAATGCTGGAAACTGTAAGTACAAAATTCCAGGTTTGTAACATGTATGATCCCAGAGCATAAATACTAGGGAAGCCTTATGAGAAGAGAGGTCAATGCAGCAAAGGTAACTTAGAGGTGAGGCAGTAGATAGATTTAGGAGGCATTTAAGACTACAAGGCATAGCTAATTGGAATAAAGATGAACATAGAATGTTGTAAACAAGGCGAAGAGCGATAAAACTAATCATGATATGAGAAGGGTTCTTTGTGACAACCACATGTCAGACAAATAGGAGGATGTTTTTTTAATTAATTAAGAGGAAACGGAAAGTTGAAGGTTACTCTAAGTGAGAGAAGGCGAGGATGGATGATTATAAAAGCATGGATCACTGATGAATTATGTAATGTCCGCGTGTAATCATTGAAACGCAGAATATAAGAGATGGTGGATGCTGTGAATCTTTGAAACACCTTGGGTTCCCTTTGCGTATTTGCCAGGACGTGCTGTTATGGCTTTGAATAAGCCTTCTTGTTTGAGAAAGTCACCACAACTCTATGCAGTGCTCTTGTGCCTGCCCCGATCTGAGCTGTAATTAAGAGGATGATGGGCCCCACATGCACGTGCAAACTGCACACAGACGGCACCTAAGGTCAGGATCGAACGTGGCTCTCAGGTGCTGTGAGGCTTCACTACAGGTTGCAGCAGTTCAGGGCAGTGGCTCAGCACCCTCTCCTTTAGCCTATTTATGAATGAATGGAGTCTAAAGAAAAAGTGTTGAGCCCTCCATATGTTTTCATCAAAGGGCTGAAGAATTCTTCAGACACGGACACCTTTTTAGATGCTTGAATCAGAATGAGAGGGGTGAGGGGGTGGGGACACTTGCTGCACCTCGTAAAGACTGTGCTGCTTCCCTGTGCATTACACTGAATGCCCAGGCAACCACAGTGCATCTGAGAAATGGCTGCAACCTCATCCACCTCCAACGCCACGCTCTCCTTCACATCACAAAATAACTTTACACAGTGCGATACTAAGATCATTAAGTCTGATCATGTAAAGGGAATTACATTTTACCAGGCGCAAGTCAAAAATAAATTTTAAAAAAACGTAAACTGTCAAGACCGTGCTTTTAGCAAACTGAGGAGACTGAGGAATGGCAGTTTAAGACATCTTTTATCCACAGACAATATTTGATTAGATTGTCATGCAGACAGAACATGGTCTAAAAGCTTTTAAAATAATTACTTTTTTGAAGGATGTTCCTGATGTCAACTGACTGAGACTCACATGGTTGCTCTCTCATCTCTGATTCACAACGTCCCAGAACAGAGGCTCGAGCACAAAATGCAGGGTGACAGTCCAGCGCGGCAATGGGTAGTAGGTGCTGTTTTCATGGTGCTGTGGTCTTTTGTAAAATGCATTAAACTGCAAACCTATGTAACAAGTGCTCTCGAGTGGATATATAACCTTCCATCAGTTTATTTTGTAGAAACACAGTGCAGATTTTTACTGCACTCTGGTGAATATTTATCATTCTAAAACAGATTAGCAAAACATAAAGTGCTGGAGTAACTCAGCAGGTCAGGCAGCATCTGTGGAGGAATGGATAGGCAACATTTCGGGTCTGGACCCTTCTGCAAAGACGCTGCCTGACTTGCCGAGTTCCTCCAGAACATGGTGTTTTGCTTAAGATTCCAGCATCTGCAGTTCCTTGTGTCTCCAATTTACCTGGTCATTATCTTCCTGGTAGAGTAGACATTTGCTGTGCAGAAACTGGATGCTGGGCTTGCTCTCATACAACAGTGCATGCAGTTCAGTTCAGGTCTGTTCAGTTAAGTTTATTGTCACGTGCATCAAGGTACAGTGAAACGCTTGTATTGCATGCAGCTGGGGGTCGAGGATGGACCGGGTGCGATGGGCCACAATGCACAAGTCAGCAGACAACGGGGGTAAAAGTGTACCCAACTTCGCCCTCACCCTGATGGGCACCTTCGTGTGTGGCTGCATCAGAGGGAGCGTAGAGCCAAGGCACGTGGGCACCAAGTGTCACTACCTGTTGAGATTCCACCTGTCCCCGGTGTTGCGAAGGATGGGTCTGGCGCTGGTGCCACACAATGTGCCACTCAGCTGGACATTGCCGCCCCATCTATCGCTCGTGGATAGGTTCTTCCGGACCAACACCTTGGACCATAAGTCCATCGGGCAGTGGTCAGCACAGAATGTCCTGCAGGCATGCAGGGAAATGACTGCATGGATCCTGTGGCATGGTTCCCAGAGCAGACCGCCCAGCTTGTCTGGCAAAATGCCTCATCACCAGAACTCACCAACAAGCACCAAGACCTGGCTTGGCTGGCAGTGAGGGGAGCCCTCCCAGTCAGATCCTTCCTGCACCGTCGGAACCTCACTACCAGAGCACGCTGCCCTCGATTTGGCTGCTATGGAGAGGAGACGGTTGCCCACCTCTTTGCAGAGTGTGGATTTGCAAAGTGAGTCTGGAGAGGTTTGCAAACCCCTGTCACAATTTATTCAGAACAGCTCCTTCACAGAGGACTCTGTGATTTACGGACTGTTCCCAGGGACGCATTTAGAGACTGACGTCGAGTGCAGCTGAAAGGTCATCACCTCAGGGAAAGATGCTCTTTGGTCTGCCCGAGCTTTGTTGACCTCCCAGCGGAGCGGGATGTCCGTCAGGGAATGTTGCCAACTGGCCCGCTGCAGACTGCAGGAGTACGTGCTCAGGGACGCACTGAAGCTTGGTGCAGCCAACGCCAAGGATCGGTGGGGGAGAACCACAGTCTAGAGTCCTTCCGCTGCTGGACATGGGGGGCAGGGTGTGGTGAAGATGCCCATCAAAATAAGGGAAGGGATTCCATACCAGTGGGCCACATGAGTGGCAAGGGTGGGGGATATATTGAGAATTTTGAGCAATGTGTATAAACAGTATTGAATGTTTGTATCGCCTCCGAGAATGTTGGATGAATTTTTTGCACGTTTCCTGTGATGCATATATTTATTACTTGAATAAAGTCTATTTTGAAATTTAAAACAAAAATGCGACCTAATCTGCAGAAAAACGATACATGATTACAATCGAGCCCTTTACAGTGTATAGATAGATGCATGATAAGGGAAGAACGTTTAGTGTAAGGTAAAACCTGCACAGACTGATGAAAGATAGTCCGAGGGTCACCAAAGAGGTGACCAGCAGTAGTTCAGCGCTACTCTCTGGTTGTGGTAGGATAATTCAGTTGCCTGATAACAGCTGGGAAGAAACTGCCCCTGAATCTGGAGGTGTGCATTTTCACACTTTTGTACCTTTTGCCTGATGAGAGAGGGGAAAAGAGGGACTTGTCCTTAATTATGCTGCTGGCCTTGCCAAAGCAGTTTGAGGTACAAATGGAGTAAATAGAAGGTGTTTGGTTTGTGTGATGGTCCAGAATTCTCTGCAATTTCATGCACCTTAAAAACATTTTATTAATTCTGAAGCAACTTGGTGCATTGGCAAAGAGGCATGAGAACACCACATAAAAATGCAAGTGATTGTTTTTTTTGCAGAATGCAACATAACTTTGGCAGGAGATGTTTGGAAGCTCTACAGCTGAACAGCAAAGGTCATTGTTAATGATGGAAAGATGCCTGGTGGATGGTGCAGGTAGACGACTGGAGAGGTGTTTACCGAATAGTGTGCCTTAATAGATTAATAACGTTTGGTAACAGGCCCAATCTGTGACCCCCATCTGCATCAGTATAAAACATGGACATGTGTTCCAATTCTGCAGGAGCACAACTGCGACCTAATCTGACACTGAAACGTGAGGTCGAGTAGAATGCCTTTCTCATATATGAGAGGTGTTAACAAAACATGGCCTGACGCAAATTGGAGGAACAGCATCTCATATTTTGCTTGGGCAGCTTACAGCCCAGTGGTATAAATATAGATTTCTCACACTTCAGGTAGCTCCGGCATTCCCTCTCTCTCAATCCCTCCCTCACCCAAGTCACACTAGTTGACGGGATCTAGGGAGGGGGTCGGGCCGAAGATGCCACGGTTGGGTTGCTCCTCGGCCTGGCCAAGCTGACCATCCGCGAGTCACGGTGCCAGGCGGAAGAGAGCTTTGCCCGAGCCAGATGCTTGCTGGGTTATGTCCGCGCCTGGGTGGTGTTAGAGAGGGACATAGTTGTATAGTATTTCTTTAGTATATTGTAAGGATTGTAACAAAGTTGTTTGGATATTTAGTGTCTGAATAATTTGGTGATTTTGTAATATGGTGGTATGTGTGTCACCATGGTTTTGTTTTGTATTGTGATAGTAATTAAATAAATAATTTTGATATTAAAAAAAGTTGCTCTAATTTCTCGTTTTCACCCTACAAATGGATAATACAAATGGCCTGTTTCCTTTATCATAATTTCTTTTTTGCATATCTTTCATTCATTGTTCTTTATCTCTCCACATTACCGTCTATATCTCTCACTTAACCTCATCCCTAACCAGTCTGAAGAAGGGTCGCGACCCAAAATGTCACCCATTCCTTCTCTCCAGAGGATGCTGCCTGTCCCGCTGAGTTACTCCAGCTTTTTGTGTCTATCTTCGGTTTAAACCAGCATCTGCAGTTCCTTCTGACATAAACCATTCCCTCCTCTGTTTTGGGCACATGTGACTTCTTATGATGAAACTGAGGGTGGCACAGTGGCGCAGCTGGCAGAACTGCTGCTTCACAGCGCCAGAGACCCGGATTCGTCCTGACCTTGGTTGCTATCTATGTGGAATTTGCATGTTTTCCCTGTGACTGCGTGGGTTTCCTCCAGGTGCTCTGGTTTCCTCCCACATCTTAAGCATGTGTGAGTTTTCAAGTTAATTGGCCTCTGGTGTGTAGGAAGTGAATGTGAAAATAGGATAACATAGAATAGTGTGAACAGTGGTTGGCATGGACTCGGTGAGCCGAGTGCCTGTTTCTATCCTGTATTTTTCGTTCAATCAAAAGGATTCTTATAATCAGACTCAATGACTCAACAAGAGTATTTAGTAGATACTGGTAGCATAGGTGGTGAGAGCAGGTATTGAGGGGGGGGGTTGTTCTGGGACACCAGAACCAACTGGGACACCAGAACACCCAAGTCTTCCCGAGGTGTCTTGGGCCTAACTCAACGAAACACCAATGACCACTTGATAACCCAAATGATATACTTGCAACTACAGGATTCATTTTTTAAATAGAGCTAGTTAATATGTAGGTAGATTTTTTTTGCTATTTATTGTAAGTTGGTTTAGATAGTTAGATAATACTTTGGTTTTTAGCTTGGCTTTCATAGTTGAGCGCTTATATGGTATCCTGGAGTTATAGCACAAATACAAGTGTGTCTTAATTGTAATTGCAGCAAAACTTGGAAAAGCCAAGTGCTTTCAAGAAAAATGAAGAATAGTCAAATTACAATACTAGAAGCTCAAAGGAAACATTTGATAGCTTATAAATATGTTAACGGTTACATCTAATCGAGACATGGTTGTGAAAGAAGTGCAGGATGAGAGGTAAACCATTCATCCCTCAAACCTGTTCAACATTTTGATCAAAACATGGCTGATTTGCACTTTACTTTCATTTACATTCTGTAACCCTTAAGATCCTCACTGCTCAAAGATCCATCGATCTTAGTTTTTACATTTTGCATTGACTGAGGCGCAAGAGCGCTTTGAAGGACAATGCTCCAGATTCTCATTATCCTTTGTGCAGAGACATACTTCCTGGAATTGCCTCTGAGCAGTTTGCCTCCACACTTAAGGGCAGAGTCACTGATGAAAACCATAAGCCTTTCCTTCTCTCTTTTAAGCAGTTGAAACGTTTGCTTATTCTTAGAATTTTCTATTGTTATGTTAAAGGATTCAAATTGTTTCTGCGATGCATTGGATTATTTTTTATTATGCTACTCATAAGTAACCAGTTATTAAAAAATTTCAATTTTATGAACCTTTAGTATCAAATGAGTCGATAATTACTTGCTTGTAACTCAATAAATTGGTTCCACATGAAAGAATGGAAGTCCATATCTTCGTCTGGAGATTTATAAATAATTCTGTTCTTCATAAATATTTTATGTGTTTAAATTACAGTTATGAAGCAAAGTGTTCCGTATGTTAAACACTGCAAATAAAAATGTATACAGGGAAAGTAAGAACATGAGGAAGGCAAGGATGGGAAAGTACCTCTTCAACACATGACATTGAGGTCTTGTAACCTCTGAGAGTATTTAATCAATCAGATGTTTCCTGTCCAGTGGATTCAGTTCATTGTTACCATCTTTCACTCCTCGAGTCAATCAACAATGGGATTCAGGGCAGATTCCTGTACAACCACACTAAATTCTATTATTTTTCAAAAATAAACTTTATACAATAAAATGTTTACGGGAAATACAATACAATCAGTACAAGTCATTGTTTTAATAATTGTGTCATCAAGCCAGTACATTCTAGATACCATGTACCAATACCATGTTTGCTCCTACAACAATACACCCATGAAGTGCTTGAGAGGGTGTTACCCAGGACCCAGCCCCTCATTGTCCATTGATGACAGGACCTTAGGCTATGCTCCTACCCCGTGAAGGCTTTGCAGGCCAGAGCGGTTTTCACATCAAAACCTATCCCTGCACCTTTACTGTCTGCACACCTGACAGCCCTCAAAAAGTCCGACTGGTCTCCCTCTATTTACCTGCCCCAAGCATAACGCCAACCAAATTTCTGCTGCCCATGCCTTAAATTAGACCAGTAGCAGAGCAGAGATGTAAGTCTAAGTGGGACATGAGGTAAGAGATGGGTGGAGTTGCATAGACCAGTAGTCTTAGTGAAGATGGACACAAAACGCTGGAGTAGCTCAGTGGGACAGGCAGCATCTCTGGAGAGAAGGAGTGGGTGACATTTCAGGTCAAGACCCTTCTTCAGACTGAGAGTCAGGAGAAAGGGAAACTAGAGACATAGAAGGGTAAGGCACGAAAAAGACAGAGCAAAGGAGATGATGACCAAGGAAATGTAGAATAATTCATTGTTGGCTGAGGGGAAGGTGACAACGAGACATACAAACAGTAAAATTAATCAGAAGGACAGTGAATCCAGCCGGAGAACTAGGGTGGGGGAGAAATGTAGGAAGTGGGAAAACCAGCTTTACTTAGTTTGAGAAATTGTAGCCAGATGTTAGTGAAGATCTGGCCATAAATTTCAATTTTCCTATGTGGTCAGCAGCCCCTTGAGTTAAAATTACCTGATGATCCAACTTATGTTGGTAAGGTCTGCCTTCCAAATGAATGTCCAACCTGCAACAAATTAAAATGCCTGAAAGATATGGGGAATCGGGAGCCAGAGGACACAGGCTTAAGGTGAGGGGGGGAAAGATTTAATAGAAACCTGATGGGCAACTTTTTTATACAAAGGGTGGTGGCTGTATGGAACAAGCTGCCTGAGGAGGTAGTTGAGGCAGGTAGCTTTGCGACATTTAAGAAACATTTGGATAGGTACATGGATAGGACAGGTTTAGAGGGATAAGGACCAAATGCAGGCAGGTGGGACTCGTGTCAATGGGACATGTTGGGCATTTGGACCGAAAAGACTGTATGCACGCTGTATGACTCTATGACTCTATAGAGAGAATGAACCAACAATTGTGTTAAACCTCCACTACCACAGTAGGACAGATATAAAATCAGGCCTGCAAATTTCAATCTGTACTTTGCACTGAAAGAACTGGTAAACAAAATAAATCCCCTTGCACTGAATGCTGAGGGCAATTATGATGGTGGCACAGTATTTGCATGCACAGTTGTACTGGCAATTTCTCAAAGTGGATCTTCACACCCACCTTAATTGAAGATTTCCTCTTCCATTGTGGTAAATAAGTCAAGAGGACCTCCACCAGTCACCCAGGCATAAAACATTGACAGCTTCTCAAAGGTTCCGTTTCTTCCCAAACCAGCTCTTCAGCCTCTTGGGGAATCTTTGATTATTGATGCTTTAAATAAAAGCAGTGTAAACCTATTCTGGGTGACAGCAATTTAGAAATACTGGCATACCAGCTCATTCCAAAGTGGCACTTTGTCATTCAGATCCTTGTTTTTCATCCAAAAATCCTTTGTATTTTTTTTTTTATGATCGCAGGCTGATCACACCCCCATAGCTCTCCCTATCACGAGATTAGGGGTTGGTTTGGAGAATGCAAACTGACAGTGCCTGGGAGTCCGCTGACATTGGGAAAGATTGGAGACTATAACCTGGAGGAGACAAGAGAGCTCAGGTAGAAAGGACACAAATGCTTCCATTGCCTGGGAGCACCTTTAGTGGTTCAGGGCGTGAGTCAACTGAGGAAGAACAGTGACAGCGTACAGTGGAGGCTGACGGGTGATCTTATATGGACACAAGATGCTGGAGTAACTCAGCGGGACAGGCAGCATCTCTGGAGAGAAGAAATTAGTGACAATTTCGGGTCAAGACCCTCAGCTCTTATAGAGATGTATAAGACCATAAATAGGGTGAATGCACTGAGTATTTTACCCAAAGTAGTTTTAAGGTGAGAGGGGAAAATTTAATGGGAACCTGAGGGGCAGCATTTTCACACAGAGCGTGGTGGGTTTATGGAACTAGCTGCCAGAAGAGGTAGATGAGGTACTATAACAGCATTTAAAAGATGTTCCCAATCTCTCCCCATCTCAGAGCTTTACAATCTCTCACCAATATGTTTCTTTTTCAGGTCATGTAGGGGGAGTTCCCACCGCCACGGGTACCATGTAATCCCGTGCTATCTGCTCCATGGTCGGATAGTCAGCCACTAATTTGTCTCCCCCACCTGGTTTGCCAGGTGAGGAGGGGGCTGTGGACCCCCAGCAGGACCAAAAACAAGGCCTGTCAAAGGGCGGATGAGCTTCTAGCGAGCCAACGGCCATCCACACCTCAGTAGAAGTTGCGATCACTGTAGTACATAGCATTGTAAGGAATAATGATAAAGCACACACACCAAAATCCCATACTTCCAGCGAGGTAGTCCGCAGGAACTGGAGGGCAGAGATGTGTGGTGCGTCCGTCACCATTCCCGCTAATGTTTTCAACAATGATGAATGAATTAATATGTTTTCCCAAAAATCAAATTTCTCACATTATATTTGGCAAATATTTGCCCACACGCGGACCTTTGTAGACTTAATGTCCTCTTCAGAACTTACTTTCATTTGAAAGTATAGCAACTCTCCCTTTAGTGCCCTCATGCAAGTAACTTCCATAAATAGCAAAGAGCTGAGGCACTGGCTCTTGATCCCTATGGAGTGTTACATTAACTAACCAAAGGTAAAATAAAATACTCGTCTCCTCTTTCTGTTGATCAGCCCACCTTCTATCCATGTGTAGGAAGGAACTATCCATGGCAGTGCGTTACTTCCCACATCAAGAGCTTTTGTTTTCACTGATAGTCTTTGATGCAGCATCTTCTCAAATGCCATCTGAAAATCTCTGTGTGGTACATCATCTGTTTTTTCTTGATCCACAACGTACGTTAATATTTCAAAGAACTCTAATAGTTTAATTTACTTTAGTATAGTTTAGAGATGCAGCATGGAAATCGGCCCTTTGGCCCACCAAGTCCACACCGACCAGCGATCCCCATACACTAACACTATTCTACACACTCGGGACAATTTACAATTTTTACCAAAGCCAAATTAACCTACAAACCTGTATGTCGTTGGAGTGCGGAAAGAACCCGGAACACCTGGGGAAAACCCACGGGTCACTGAATCCGAGCTGACTATCGATCACCCGTACACTCGTTCTATCCCTAGGGGCACCCAAGGAACAATTTACAGAAGCCAATTAACCTACAAACCTGCACGTCTTTGGAATGTGGGAGGAAACTGGAGCACCCGGAGAAAACCCATGCGGTGACAGGGAGAACCTACACACAGCACCCGTAGACAGGATCGAACCCTGGTCTCTGGCGCTGTAAGGCAGCAACTTTATCGCTGAGCCACCGTGTTTAACTTTAGTTAAACTTGATTTCCCTTCTATAAAACTATGTTGGGTTTCCCTGATTACTTCAAATTTTATCTCAAAGTGCCCTGTTAACTTATAACGTTTGCACCATGACAAGCTAATTAACCTGTTAGTCTCCATTTCCTTTTGTGTAAAGTGATTACATTTGCTATTTTCCATTCCACTTAAATCTTCACAGGGGATTTTGGAATATTAAAACCAAAGTCTCATCCCATTTCACTGTCGGCACAAGGAACTGCAGATGCTGGTATATAAGAAATGACAACAAATGACAACAAATGCCGGATAAAACAGCAGGTCTGGTAGCGTCTCTGGAGGACATGGATAGGCCATTCCATTCGCCTCGAGGTAATGTTCATCATTATTTGAGTGGAAGGTTGCTGGTGACAGCTATATCCTGGAGAATAAATTTAATTCTGTGCTAATTTGATGTTTGCATCACCAACTTAGTCTTCGTTTGCCACTGACAGTTTCTTGAATTATTGCGAGTGTGCAGAATAAACGTTACACAAGCAATTTGCAAACTCAAGTATGTCAACAAACATAATAGGCATTAACGTAACAGCTATTAACGTAATCAAGCAATGATTGTATTTTAGTGCTCTTCTCAAGTCTTTTGTGTAATTAATAGAATTGCATGCCTTTTATAACGATATTTCAGGCATCTGCATGCAACACATGCAAACTGAGAAAAAAAAAGGTCGGTCATCAAAGACTAAAAGGCGAAAACTGCAGCTCTTTGACGTTCACCTTTCTGATCCCTGGGGACATTAAATAGGCATGGTTATCATGCAGATCCCCGGATCTGTGCTTCATCTTCTTCATTTGGCATAATATATGCACCATCTCTCCCAGTTTAATTAGCTGTGCAAAATCTGCCGACTCCCTGAATGACTGGCAGCGTTGTTTTAGTCAAGCAACGAGATCAGATGTAGACACAAAAAGCTGGAGTAACTCAGCGGGACAGGCAGCATCTCTGGAGAGAAGGAATGGGTGACGTTTCAGGTCGCGACCCTTCTTCAGACTGGTTAGGGATAAGGGAAACAAGGGATTCAGACGATAATGTAGAGAGATAAAGAACAATTAATGAAAGATATGCAAAAAAGTGACAATGATAAAGGAAACAGGACATTGTTAGCTGTTTGTTGGGTGAAAATGAGAAACTAGTGTTTTACGACTTTTAGGTGGGGGAGGGATAGAGGGGGAATGCTGTTAGAACACAAGTACAGTGCAATGACATAACCTTCGGCCCATAATGTCTGTGTCGAACATGTTGCCAAGAACATCAGTTATAGGCCTGCACTAACCCATATCCCACAATTCCCTACATATCTAAATGCCTATCCAAAAGTATTTTGAATCCCACTAACATCTGCTTCAACTACCTCCCCCAGCAGCATATTCCAGGCACTCACCACCCTCTGTGTAAAAAGGTTTGCCCCACAAAAGAGGAATTTCTGATCGGGACCCACCAAACATGTTTTAGTGAGTTGCTCATTCAGTCAATTATAAAAGAGAATTCACAGGCCCATTGCTGGCAAGCACATTTGTGTCCATCTATAATTACATCCTCAACTTGGTCAGCACTTAACAAACAACCGCGTTAGTAGGTCTAGAGTCCCATATAATAGTAAGATTAAATGAGAACTTACCAGTTTGAAGTTTGATCCTTATTTTATGAAGAGTGACGTTGAGGGATTACGTGAAGAAGCCCTGCCAGGCGCATGCGCGTCATACTTCAAAGCAGCGGCGTGAAAACACAGAAAACAAATAGCCAAAGGAACATAGTAAGGCTGTAAGAAGAGTAGAACTACCAGATGATCTCTTAGATTATGAGGGTGGGATCGGAGGGCACGTAATCCTCAACGTCAGGATCAAACTTCGAACAAGGGAACCCAAAACAGTAGGCCATGAATTAGTCAAACCAAAACAGTGGCACTGTCTGAACAGGTTTGTCATAAAAACGAGAAAAAGTTGACTCTCTAGACCATCCTGCGGCCGCGAGGATTTGGTCTAGCGGCACGTCCTGAGCCTTCGCCGCGGATGTAGACGCCGCCCTGCTGGAGTGAGATTTAAACACATCCGTGTCGACTCCAGCATTATTGAGAACCTGTTTCAACCATCTAGAAATAGTTTGTACTGACACTTGTTTATATGGCTTTTTGTGACGAAGGAGCAGTCCCGTCTCAGAACCTCTGAGACTCCTTGTTAACGCAATATATTGGGTTAAATGTTTAACTACACATAACATTTGGTCAACAGGATATGCATTAAACGTCACCTTGGTTCCTGACATTCCTGGTCTGCTTTGTTTGATTGAATCACAGACATAAAATGTAATGTCATCGAGCGAGAAATGCAGACAATCTATTCTTAACCAGTGTAATACACGATGTGCTGAAACCAGCGCCATTAGCATAACCACTTTAATAGTTAATTTTTGCAAAGATAATGACGTAATTGGAGCCCATTGCCGAAGCAGTGTGAGAACTATACTGATATCCCAGATTGCTGTGTATCTGGGCTGAGGAGGGTTTTTTTTAAAAATTCCTCTCATAACCCGGGATACTAACGGATGAGACCCGATAGGTTGTTGTTCTGAAGACTGCCCTAAATAAGAGGACAAAGCACTGGGAGCAGTGTTAATAGCACTGTAACTGAGGTGCTCATCAAAATGCAAATTAGGAAGGAACTCCAACACATCACAGATGCTAGCAGTATCATAAGATATATTGGATTGTACACAGAACATCTCCCATTTCTTTATGTGCACCATGTATTGGTGTTTAGTGCTATTTCTCCAGCCTGCAGTGATAACCTCCATGGTCCTGTTCGATAATCCAAGCCCTTGGAATGGTCTGGTCAGAACCTGCAGACCAACAAATTGATACGGTCATGTAATGGGTGACTTTCTCCTGCAACCGGATGCACCAACAAATTACTGCAGCTGGGAATCATCATAAATGGATGTGCCATCATTCTCAGTACCAATGGGAACCATGGTTGTGTTGGCCAATCTGGGACCACCAAAACGCCGGTGGCGGAGACACGCTCTATTTTGGTGAGACAGAAAGAATGGAGGAAATGCATAAAAGAATGAGTGTCCCCAATTTAACGAGAACACATCCACAGCTACTGCACCTGGATCTGGCTCCCAGGAGACATATTTAGGCAACTGGTGAGTCAGCCGGGATGCGAAGAGATCAATATCTGGCAATCGAAATCGAGTAACAATCGTTTGAAATATTTTAGCATTCAACATCCAGTCTATATTGTCCGTAAACTTTCTCGACCTGAGGTCTGCTACCACATTGTCTATACATGGTAGATAGATGGCTGAAACCCAGATGTTCCTTGAAATACACCAATGCCAGATAACATTAGCCAAGTTATCACATAACACTGATCTAGCTCCTCCCATATGATTAATATATGCCACAACTGTGGTGTTATCAATCTGGAGTTGAACGTGTAAATTAGTCATTGTGGAGCAATATGCTTTTAACCCATAAAATGCCCCCAATAATTCCAGATAATTAATCCCATGTGTGTGGAGAAGCAAGCCTTCTTGTTCAGTCCATCTACCCCCACAGCTAGACTCTGTGTCCGTAGCCCTCCCCCCCCCCCCCCCCCCCCCCCCCCCCCCCCCCCCCCCCCCCCCCCCCTCACCCCTCCGAGAGCACTAACATCCTGTAAGATCACTGAAGGTTCGTCCAACAAAATGTGATTGGTGGCTTGACTAACATTAACAATCCACCACTGCAATTCTGCTAGAGCCGTGGTTTGTAACTGCATAACCCGATCAAAATGGCCTGCAATTCGGTTCAATGCTTGTTCTCTTGCTCTTTGCAAATGTTGATATTGCAAAGGTCCAAACCGTACTGCAGGAAAGGCTGCTACCAATTTTCCAATGACCTTGGCTACGTCTCGGATGGAGGGATAAAGGTTTTGTGTAAGGCAAATAGAGACATTAACAATATCAACTACCTTGGCTGTTGGTAATGTGACTGTCATATGAACTGAATCAAGAAGAAAACCCAAATACTCAATTTGTTGGGTTGGCTGTAACGTGGACTTAGTTGGATGGACCAAAAACCCCAATGATTCAAACACATTTTTGGTTGCTGCAACCGATTCCTCAGCTGACTCTGAAGTGTTGCTGACAATGAAGATATCATCTAATAAGCCATGACAATGCAATTGTGGGCCCTCAATAGCCCGAGCACAGGTTTGACCAATTTAGTAAATAGCCTAGGTGCTGAACTTAGGTATCCATTAGACAATGCTTTATATTGCCACAGCTGTCCCATCCAATTAAATTTCAAGTACCTGTGATAATGAGCATGAAGTGGCACCGAATAACATGCATCTTGGAAATCAATGGTGGCCATATAACAACCCCGTGACATCAGCTGATTTGCAGTAACGAATGTGTCCATTTTAAAATGCCTATATAGAACTGAAGCATTTAATTGAGTGAGGTGCAGAATTACTCTACAACCACCATCTTTTGTAGGGCTGGGAAAAATTTCAGACACAAATTGTTGAGGATGATGAATGGCTTTTTCAATCACACCTTTTCGGGATAATGCTCAATCCTCACATTTACCTGCTCAGTCTCTGGAGCAGAAAACACCAACATTTTACAAGGCTTGTGCTGGTGAGGTGGATCTATCCCTGAGGTAAACTCAATGGTAGAACTGGACACAGTATTTAGTATAAACATATCAGACATTTATACAGCTCCATTCAGTATAAAACAATTGTAATCTACCTCTAATAGGAAGTTCCACACCAGAATTCTTAACCTGAACACAAAGTCCCTGTACCTCTCCAGGTGGCTTGTAAGGCTGTTGTCTGGCCGTATTGGGGTTGTAGGCCAAACTGCTGTGGTGGATATCCTCGTTGCCACCCTGGTCTCCCCCTGAAGGGCCAGCACCCAGACCCTATGGTTTTTGCCTCCTCGTCAATATCCCAAATTTGTTTCACGAGATCATTACCAAAGAGGAGGTCAGGCGTTTGGACATTGGTCGCCTTACAGAGAGCAGCAAACTATTGATTCAGGGTCAGCCAGATGGTCGGCCCGATGGCGATTTTTCTAATACAATTAACCTCAAAGAAAGCGTTGCACATCATAGCCAACATGTCTTTTTGTAATTGAGTTAACACGGTCCCTCGGACCATGGTGCCAAACGCAGTGATCGTAGCCGCCACCAGTTTGAGGACGTGTTGGTAACGTACCTCCTGTCCCCTCATAGAAGGAGTCATAGGTGCCCATATTGCTGGGTTCACTGTAGGCACTTTTAACAACGCACGGTTGACAGATATTTTGAATTTATTACTGGTCTCTTGGATGACCGATAGCTGTAGCTGGTGAGAAACTAAATAATGAATGTTATTTGTAAGGTACACCTCCATTGCCTCACCAGTTCCCTCCAGAATAGCAAAGCTCATTGCTATGTCCGGGACACCCGGAGCGTGGCTCTTGTGCTCTGGTGTTTGCACACAAGCAGGGACACCAGACTCAGGGTCAGCTGCATCCTGCCCCGCATCTCCCAATTGATAATCCAGGGAGGCATCCCCCAGTCTTTTACCAGGCGCTGGAAGGAACTCCCCTTGGCGGCATTGCATATAGTCCCCTTCATAAGGGCCCTGCTGCTCAGCAGCCTGGGGAAGTACTGGGGCCTTAGACTCTTGTTGAATCAGAATCTGGAGCATATTCTCCATGTGCTGCATGCTGCCCCACAGTTATTTAGTACCTGGGGGAGAGTCACCAGCTTGATCAGACTCGTCTGATAATACTGGCCTGTTTGATTTTTGTTTAGCCTTCCTGTGGCTCTCAGCAGGCACAGCCTGCTCAGTTTGAGGAACTATCCTAGAAGATTCGCTAGTGACTTCAGCTGCCGGTGAAACAGCACCCGGTATCGGAACCGGAGTTGCCGCACTTATCTCCCGACCCGATCGAAAGTGCGAGTTGCCGCTGGACCCATGCTTTGAGCGAACTCTCAAAGTTCGCTCAAAGGAGTGAAATACCCTGCAGGGAAAGTTGTTTAAAACACTTACCTGCAAGTTCTACTTACCGCTGGTGGAGCTGCACCCTCCAGCCCGTTCAGTGTGACATGCGCGGACGTAATGACGCGCATGCGCCTGGCGGGGCTTCTTCACATAGTCACTCACGTGACTCCGAAGTAAAATTTCATATAAGGACAATACATTTAAAACAATCCAGTGTTTGTTCAATTTGTAAAACTGTTTTATTTTTAACTCCAGGTTTATTCAATTACTCAACTTTAATTGCCCCCAGTTCTGTGTCAGCAGGAATTAGAACTCAGATCGCCAGATCAATAACCTGGGCCTCTATCACTAGCCAGATCAATATCAATGGCCTGATCAATAACCTGGCTAAAAAGCATTTCAGCCCAATAAATTAAGCAGAATACTACCTTACTCATATTTTCTCAACCGTTGTTTTGGTTGTCAATAGTAATTAAACATTTTACTTTGGAGTCACGTGAGTGATTCCGTGAAGAACCCCGCCAGTCCGCATGCATGTCATTACGTCTGACGCATGGCGCAGCGACCGGCTGGGAGAAGCATTGCTCCTCAGGTAAGTAAAAAACCCTCAAGTAAGTGGAAAACTTAGTCGGAGGTCGTTTTCTGCGCTTGGTAATTCTTGTTTTCAGGAGCAAGTTCAAGTATGGAGAAAGCGCCGAGGGTGATGTCAAGGCGAGCCGCTGGGAGCGTAGCTATGAAAGACCGCGGGTGTGCGGGTAGCGGGCGGCCGCCTAGCCTACCTACCAAGTCGCTAGCGGTACGACCAGCGACTGCAGGCTTGGTGTCTGAGAGCACCGTGGTCGCACCATTAAAAAAAGCCACTAAAAAGTCTGCACGGCATGTTGACTCGGAGGAGTCGGGCTGGGAGGGTTCCCCTCCAGTAATGGATAACGTCTTAGGAAGGATGTCCAGGATGGAGCTCCTAATGGAGAGGATGTTCCACCTAGATACACTCCTGCTCGCCTCGGGCATTACAGCGTTTGCCAGGTCGGTGGATGGAGGGCACCTGTCTGATGTACAGCAGGATGCCCTGGCCCTCATGTGCAATGCACACTTTGAGATAAACTGTCTGAGAAAGAGTGCCATCCGCCGTACCATCAACCCGAAGTTCGCCGCTCTGTGCAAACCCAGCAATATCCAGCCACCGAATCTGCTGTTTGGTGAAGACCTCACAAATAGAGTCAAGGAGTTGGACGACGAGGCAAGAACGGTTGGGCTCATCAAAGCACCGATGACCAGCAGAGCGCTTCGGCGGCAGTATCCCTACAAACGGTTTGCTGAAACTGGGTCAGGTCAAGGACCAAGCTGGCCATTTTCAAATATGCGCAGCTGGCGCACTCCTACAGGGGCACGGGCTAACATGTCCTTTCCCACCGGAAACAGGGGGCAGAAAATTCCACTGGTAACCATGGAGGTATGTGGGTCTGGTTCTTGTCAGAACATATTAAGTGGGAATCACCTACAAGTTGGAGGGAGATTACACTTGTTTCATAAGGAATGGTATGGGTTAACATCAGATTTGTTTATACTGTGCAGTATACAAGGGTTTCAAAGTGAATTCCTTCCCAATTTGCGTCCACCCACACAGCATACACCAAGTCGGGCACTCATTTTCTCACAAAAAGAGAATTTGGAGGTACAAGCTAAAATTGAAAAGTTATATAAAAAGGGGTAATTGAGAAAGCGGTTTATCAATATCACCATTCGTGTCTAATATTTTCCTAGGTCAAAGAAGGATGGGGGGGGAGGGTGTTGAATCATCCTTGACTTGATGAGCCTTAACCCTTTTGTGCAGTATAAACATTTCAAAATGGAAACATTTGTTACTACCAAACAACTGATTTTCAGAGGATGTTACATGGCATGTATAGACTTTAAAGATGCATATTACTCAGTGCCTGTTCATAGGGATCATCGGAGATATTTGAAATTTAGCTGGATGAGGAAATTATGGCAATTTAAACCACAGCCTAATGGGTTAACCTCGGGCCCTAGATTATTTGCAAAACTGTTAAAACCAGTACTGGGGCTACTCCGGGCTCAGGATCATATTGTGATGGCTTATTTGAATGATATCTTATTCATAGGAAAGACTCAGGAAGCAGCTGAATTATCTGTTTCAGTTGTTAAACTCATGTTTGTGAAATTGGGGTTTCTCATTCATCCAGTTAGAGTTATTGATTATATGGGATTCTCTGTTAACTCAACTCACATGTCAGTGACTCTGCCCAGGGGCAAGAGATTAAAGTTAATTGAAGGATGTAACAAGCTGATGGTGCAGCAACAACCTTCAATTATACATGTGGCCAGCTTGATTGGCTATTTAGTGGCTGCCTTTCCAGCTGCACAGTATGGACCTTTGCATTACCAAAATTTACAACGAGCAAAGGAACAGGTACTCAGGATACATGCAGGTCATTTCGACAGGCCCATGCAATTACCAGCTGAAGCCATTGCTGAAGTGCAGTGGTGGATAATGAACATCTCAAGCTGCTCCAGCAAAATTCTGGTTGAGGAACCCTCAGTTGTCTTACAGACTGATGTTAGTGCCCTAGGTTGGGGTGCTTCTGATACCGTCTCTAGCTGTGGAGGCAGGTGGAATATGCATGAGGCATTTTTTCTTCAATCACATGGGATTAATTATTTAGAGCTATTGGGAGCATTTTATGGGCTTAAGGCTTATTGTACTACTCTGCGTTACTTGCATGTTCAGCTTCAGATTGACAACACCACGGCAGTGACGTAATCACATGGGTGGAATCAAGTCAGAATCTTGTGTTAGATTGGCTAATCTTATTTGGCACTGGTGTATTACAAGAAACATTTGGGTTTCAGCTATCTACCTACCAGGTGGACTCAACATGGTGGCAGACACCAGGTCACGCAGATTTCATGACAACACAGAATGTATGTTGAATCATGATGTATTTAATGATATTATTGTTTGGTATGGGATGCCAGATATCGATTTGTTTGCATCCAGACTCAATCACCTGTTACCCAAGTATGTTTCATGGGAACCAGACCCAGGGGCAGTAGCGGTAGATGCATTCTCGCTACACTGGGGTGAAACGTTTTTATATGCATTTCCTCCATTTTGCCTCATCAGTCGGTGCTTGCTCAAGATCAAGCAGGACTCCGCCTCAGGAGTTCTGGTGGTACCCGACTGGCCTACTCAGCCATGGTTCCTTCTCGTTTTGGAGATAATAACACAGCCTCTTATGGATGTCCCGAAACGTAGTGACCTACTGGTGCACCCTGTAACTGGGGATCAACATCCATTACATGACCGTATTGATCTGTTAATTTGCAGATTCTGAGGAAGCCATACCTGGGGATTGGACTATCTGATCGTACCGTGGATGTGATCGCTGCGGCCTGGAGGGATAGTACCAAAAAACAGTACATCTCTCATGTTAGGAAGTGGGAGATGTTATGTTTATGGGGGAACATTACATATCACACGGCATGCATTTCTGATGTGCTGGAATATCTGTCAACGCTATATTTTGATGAAGGGTTGGGCTATAGTGCCATCAATAGTGCCAGGAGTGCCCTGTCATCACACTTATGGCTGAGGTCAGAGCAACATTCTGTTGGATCTCACCCTTTAATATCCCGGTTTATGAAAGATATTTTCAATTCCAATCCCCCAGGCCCAGGTACTCTGAAATCTGGGATGTGAGCATGGTACTCATGCTGCTTCACCAATGGGCTCCAGCCACATCCCTGTCTTTACCCCAAATCCCCCTTCAGGTGGTCAAGCTCATGGCGCTGGTTTCAGCGCAATGGGTCCAGACGTTGCAGAAGCTGCATCTGGACAGGATGGTATCAACTGGTAATAATACCATCCTGTATTACCATCATCTGGTAATAATACCATTAACATTATATCATAAATGTTTTACATTTATGATATAATTAAGCAGAGCAGACCAGGGGTGTCAGTGTTCAAGATTACTTTTCGGCATACACCATGGATTTACGACTGTGTGTAGTGTCGCACTTGCAATATTATATCAGGGTCACCAAGACCCTCAGAGGTTCGGAATCAGCATTAAAGCCGCATATGAAAGTGTCGGTTCAGACCATTTCAAGGTGGCTGAAACAGGTTCTCGGTTGTGCAGGAGTAGACACTGATAAATTTAAATCTCACTCCACCAGGGTGGCATCAACGTCAGCAGCGAGGGCAATGGACGTCCCTCTCGACCATATCCTCGCGGCCACAGGATGGTCAAATGAACTGAATTTCCAAAGTTTCTATAACAAGCCGCTTACCGAACCGGGGGTATTCGCCCATTCAATTTTAAGTTCTGTTTCATAGCTTCCCCCTGGGAGAGACGGGTCGTTATTGTTTTTCCTTTCTTAAATAAACCATTAACATATTCAAATCAATACCATGGTTCAATGAATTGTTTATTATTCACTCATCCTGAGTCAATTGATGCAGTGAGACTCCTGGATTCGTATCTACGACATGAAATCACAGAGCTTTGAAATCTTCACGGATTCACTCACGTGACTCCGAAGTAAAATAGTAAGATTAAATGAGAACTTACCAGTTTGCAGTTTGATCTTTATTTTATGAGGAGTTACGATGAGCGAATACGTGCCCACCGCTCTCAACCCTCATATCACAAAGGTCATCAGGTAGTTCTAGGTTTCTAATCTTACTATGTTACTTCAATTACTGTTATCTGTGATTTCACACCGCTGCTTTGAAGATTGACGCACATGCGGACTGGTGGGGTTCTTCACGTAATCGCTCATCGTAACTCCTCATAAAATAAAGATCAAACTTCAAACTGGTAAGTTCTCATTTAATCTTACTATTTTATAATTATATCTTGTAAAACGTCTGCCTTAAACTAGTTTGACTCCACTCCTAGTGGTGGCACGGTGGCGCAGGGGTGGAGTTGCTGCCCGTGCTGGAGACCCGGGTTCAACCCCGAACTACGGGTTCTGTCTGTACGGAGTTTGTACCTTCTCCCCGTGACCAAGTTGATTTTCTCCGAGAGCTTCAGTTTCCTCCCACACTCCAAAGATATACAGGTTTGTAGGTAAATTGGCTTGATGTTGGTGTAAATTGTCCCTAGTGTGTGTAGGATAGTGTTTGTGTGCAGGGATCACTGGTCGGTGCCGACTCGATGGCCTGTTTCTGTGCTGTATCTCCAAACTAAACTAAACTAAAGTATATTTGTTGCTCATCTTTCTTCTTCCCAAATGTCAGGCTTATTTTTCCATAATTAATTTGACCCTTGACTGTTGGGACCACCCAGGATGTGTGGATTTAATCACATTTCCATAAGACATTTGAAATCCAAGTCATTAATGCACATCAGAAGCAGCGTGAGGGTCTGATACTCAGCACTCACTTCAATGCCTGCGGAGAGGTCGAGAGATGACTGCTTCTGACAGACTTCATGTTGAGCGTCAGTGAGCAGGTGGTGCATCTTCAAAAGATTGATGTCTGAGACACGTTGGTGCTACTCCAGCCATGAGTTTCGACACTTCACCTTGAACCACTCGGTTCTTGTTTTTGCCATTTATTTGCGCTTATCTGTTTAGAAAGCTGCCTGCTACTATTCATATTCTTTTTAATATAATTGCCTCAAAATTCAATACCGCCCGTTGGCTTCACATTATATTTAACTGTGGCAGCACATTCTACTTGACCTCTGAAATTCAGTTCCATTGAAGCCTTACATGTACTTAAAGTTTTTCTCCTCATTGTTTTGGATGACAGTCTTTTATACAACAAGCACCTCATTGATGTTCCAAATCGCTAATTTCAGCTTTCAGATCTTGCTCAAGAGGAAAGGTTGTTCAGCTGTTTATTCGTCTCCCAGATACAGCTTGACCTGCCAGGTATCTGCAGCTTTTCCTTTTTGTTTAATTGCGGATTTCCGGCATCTGCGGTTATTTGCATATTGACTCCAGATTGTTTCTGTTTTGGTGTCAGCATCATCTGGATTGCCAAACATTTTATTCCATCATGTGCATTAGTCATTTCCCACAGCCAGGTTGTCACTTCCTTGGTACACGTAAGCAGTAAACAATAATCATTATATTTACCAATTTAATCTCTAATCTACTTTGGCACTTAGCATTTGGATTTAGTTTAGTTTAGAGATACAGCACAGAAACAGGCCCATTGGCCCACCGTGTCTGCGCTGACCAGCGGTCCCTGCTCATTAACACTATCCTACACACACCAGGGATATTTATACAAAGCCAATCAACCTACAAACCCGCACGTCTTTGGAGTGTGGGAGGAAACCGAAGCTCTCACAGAAAACCCACGTGGTCACGGGGAGAACGTACAAACTCCATACAGACAGCACCCATAGTCCGGATTGAACCTGGGTCTCTTGCGTTGAAAGCGTCACAAGGCAACAACTCCACCGCTGCGCCATGAGCGGCTCAGTAACTCAGCTCGTAGAGTAAATATCTCACAGCACCAGAGATCTGGGTTCGATCCTGACCTCGGGTGCCTGTCTGCGTGGAGTTTGCACGTTCTCCTTGTGACCACGTGGATTTACTCCAGGTGCTCCAGTCTCCTCCCACATTGAAGAGAGACTGCGTTGGTTAATCGGCCACTATAAATTGCCCTTTGTGTGTGGGAAAGTGGTAGAATCAAGGAAAGATGGGATTAGTAAAATATGGTTTTAAATAAATGGGCAATGGTCAGCACAGACTCAATGGGCCAAAGGACCTGTTTATGTGCTGTATCTCTGTATGACTATTTACTTCTGGTTGACTAAAATCTATCAACATTATACAATCCGCACGCTATCATATTTGCTTCTTAACTAATCATGCTGACTTCTTGCTTATTTTGACCTGACAGTCTGTAGCTTTCAGCCAGTTTTTTTCTGACTGCATGCATGCTAAAAAAAACTCACAGTGTTCCCATGGCAACGGCTGCTAGTGTCAGTTTTGGAAGATTAACTTCATCAACTCAGAAGAACAGGCACCTCCACCACCTGCGGTAATCCATCAGGGTTTTTCTTGTTCCGAATTTTCAGGGCAGCGTTTGCATAGCCTAAAAGATAACACTTTGAAGCAATTTCATATTGCAAAATAAGTGTTCACACTCGTGCGGGGAAGTGAATAATTGAGTATCAGATCAGCCTGACTTCCGTCCACTGTATTTAGTTTATTATTTGTCCCGTGGAAGCTAATAACATAACAGTAATTGGTGGAGATAAAGCTTGCACTATGCTTGGAGTATTAACCTAAATGCCAGCTCGGCTAAAAAGCTAATTTGTTATAATCTCAGTATTATGATTGTTCCAAAATGCATTTGTCAGGCTCGGAAATAAGCAGTGTCCTCGGCAAGGACCTGCTTTTGTGGAAACAACTCAGAGCTGTGATGGGAGGGCTGTTTCTGATCAGCGCCCTGCAGTAATGTTCCAAAAGACAACATGAACATCTGTCTTCTTTACATCTCGCAAAAATACATCCCAGGATTACAGGAAAAAAAACGAACACTAGGAGCCTGGACTGTCATGTAACAGTGTTAATTGGGCAGGCATGATATTGAGAACACTATCCTGAGGCCCATTGGTCAACTAGAGTGCTGTACTGTACAGTAACAAAGCAGATGATTTATGAACACAACAGGAGCAATCTCGGTTAAGAATTAATGAGATATTTGCCCCATAATGTCGATACGACACTGATAATGCATTGTTGTTTCTCATTGCCTTTCAAAAGCACTCCCTGGATAGCACCTTCAGCATTAGTTTGCCTTGCGCTCTCAAAGGAGTATTATTTAGTTTAGTTTGGTTTAGTTTATTTTACTTCAGTTTGGAGATACAGCGCAGAAACAGCCCTTTGGCCCACCAGCGATCCCCACATATTAGCACTATCCTACACACACTAGGGACCAACTTACACTTATACCAAGCCAATTAACATATAAACCCGTACGTCTTTGGAGTGTGGGAGGAAACCCAAGCTCTCGGAGAGAACCCATAAGGTCATGGGGAGAACATACAAACTCCGTACAAACAGCACCCGTGGTCAGGATCGAATCCGGTTCTCTGGCACAGGAAGCGCTGTCAGGCAGCATCTCTACCACTGCACCACTGTGTCGCCCTATTTGATCCATGTTTAAATATTCTTTCTGCATACCTTTTTGTAAAACTGTGACTTTTTGAAGTGTGTGCTTGTGTGCGTGTGCGTTCGTGTGCGTGTGCATGTGCGTGCGTGTGTGTGCGTGCGTGTGTGCGTGCGTGTGTTTTTTTTACTTTCATCCAATGTTTGATTGTTGGTTAAAATGGTTCAGTGTAGTTTATTGTCATGTGTACCAAGGTAGAGTGAAAAACATTTTTGTTGCAAGCTAACCAGACAGCAGAAAGACAATACATGATTACAAGCGATTCATTTACAGTGTATAGATACATGATAAGGGAATAATGTTTAGTGCAAGGTAAAGCCAGCAAAGTCCGATCAAGGGTAATCCGAGGGCCATCAAAGAGGTTGATAGTAGTTCATGGCTGCTCTCTAGTTGTGGTAGAATGATTCAGTTGTCAGATAATAGCTGGGAAGAAACAGTCCGTGAATCTGGTGGTGTGCGTTTTCACACTTCTGTATCTTTTGCCCGGAGTCAGAAGCGGAAAACCTGATACAACCGAAGTGGATCAGGGAATACCTCTTCTGACCCTGTAATGGAGGGAATATCAATGAGGAAACAGTGAAGGATCTGCCCTCACTGGGGGACACCTGCATGTAGTGTTCATGGGCTGGGGTGAACCAGGTACTGGGTGGCCATGACTTTCGTCGGTGAAGAGCTTTCTTTTCATTGATGCCACGTTTGGTTCAATGCTATTTTTGTCGGTCTCATCTCACTTCTGGAATTCATCAGCCCGTTTATTCATGTCGAAGCAAATCACAAATGATATTTGGAGTTAAATGGTCTCCCGGTTGCCAAACACTTTAACTCCTCCTCCCACTCTGATCTTTCTGTCCTGGGCCTCCTCCACTGTCAGAGTGAGGCCAAATGCAAATTGGAGTGACAGCACCTCATATTTCGCTAATGTAGTTTACAACCCAGCTGTATGAATATTAATTTCTCTAACTTCAAGTAATCCCTGCTTCCCCTCTCTCTCCGTTCCCCAACCCCCCCCCCCCCCACCCCCCCCAGCGGACATACTAGTTTCATTGTTGGCCGGCTGAGTTTCACTGTTTGTATTACTTGTTATCACCTTCCCCAAAGCCAACAATGGATCATTGTAGGCTCCACCTTTCCTTCACTGTCGTTGCTGGCTTTGATCTGTCTTTTTGCATATCTTTCATTCGTTTGTTCTTTTGATACCTCTCGGTGCCCTCTACCCTGACTCTCAGCCTGAAGAAGGACCTCGACCTGAAACGTCTCCTATTCCTGTTCTCCAGAGATGCTGCCTGTCCCGCTGAGTTACTCCAACTTATCTTCGGTGTAAACCAGCATCCAAAGTTCCTTCCTATACATTTATCATTCACTCTAGACAAATACAGGTCCAATAAATGACAATATCCAAATGAAATTGACCAACTGAAAACTGGACCAAATAAAACTGCACTAAGTTAGATTGGCAGGTGTACGGGATCATAAGTTCATAAGTGATAGGAGCAGAATTTGGTCATTTTGCCTCTCCGCCGTTCAGTCAAGGCTGATCTATATCTCCCTCCTAACCCCATTCTTCTGCCTTCTCCCCATAACCCTGACACCCGTACTAATCTATCTCTGCCTTAAAAATATTCAATGACTTGGCCTCCGCAGTCTTCTGTGGCAAGGAATTCCACAATCCAATGCAGTAGTGTGGCAGGTGGGAGACTGGAAGTTAGTACAGGAGTCAAAGGCAGAACGTTTAGTGGACAGATCAGGCAAGATCATAGCAGGGAGTGAGTAAAGAGAGTTAGATTAAATTACCTTTACTTTAATGCTTGAGGTCTGACAGGCAAAATGAATAATCTCGGGGCATGGATAGATGTATGTGATTGGGAGAAAGGCGTGAAGACTATGGAATTTGGGAAAGTCAATGGTAATATCTCAAGGACAGCCGTATTAAAGTTGTGGAGTTTGTGAATTATCAAAAGGAATCCGAAATTAGATAAACTTCCCAGGCCTGATCAGATACATGCAAGGACACCGAGAAGCTAGAGAAGAAATCACAGGAGTCATGGTTAAGATTTGTGAATCATCATTAGATAGAGTTATGATGCTGAAAGACTGGAAGCAGTCTGAAGAAAGGTCCTGACCCCAAACGTCACCATTCCTTTTTCTCCAGAGATGCCGCCTGACACTGAGTTATTCCAACACTTTGTGCTGTGGAAGGTGGCTAATGATGTTTGAGAAAAGCGGCAAAGAAAAACAAAGGAAGTATAGGAAGTATATGAAAATAAATTTCTTGGTCTGATCTTAGACCACAATATCTGCTGGAAACCACATATAAACCACTCCAAAGCAAAACTGGCAAAGTCTATAGCAATATTGGGAAAATCAAGACACATTCTGGACCACAAATCATTACATACTCTGTATAATACACTCATATTGCCATATCTGAGTTACTGTGTGGAGATATGTGGTAACACCTACTAAACCAACCTACAGCCGTTATGTACATTACAAAAAAGAGCAATATGAATTATCAATAACGTTGGATATCTTGAACGTACCAATTCATTATTCTTAAAGTCACATACACTGAAGTTCACCGATCTGGTTAAATTTAAGACTGCACAAATCATGTACAAAGAAAGAAATAATTTACTTCCAGGAAACATATTCAAACACTGTTTATGGAAAGACAGGGCGGGTATAATTTGAGAGGGGAACATAATTAAAAAAACTCAATGTCAGAACAACTCTTAAAAGTATGTGCATAGCAATCTGTGGGGTGAATTTGTGGAATGGTCTGGAACAGGAGATAAAACTTAGCACAAACATAATTCAGTTTAAAAAGATGTACAAAAACACCTTTTTAAAAGTATATTAGGATGAGGATAGGTGATTGTGAGTGGGATATTTGTTATACTGATTGTTTTGGGAAGGGTGATTATAGGGTAATGGGTTGTATATAACACTAAGAGATACTGTATATATACGAGAGTTTTTTCTTTTTTTTTCTTTTTTTCTCTTTTTTTGTATGGCTTTGTAAATATTTGATTAGTGTATAACTGCAAATAATTTGGTGTACATATAGCTGCAGGTGTACATATGGTGTACATATAGCTGCTAAATTTGTATAAGATAATTATAAGCAGTTGAATAAGGGGTGGGAATTAATAAGCCTTGGCTTCTTCCTGCTCCTTTTCAGACACATACAATTTCATTTACTGATAGATACTGTTTATGACACTTTATAAATATTCTTGTTTTGTTTTTTTTTAATGGCGTTTCACATACCACTTGCTTTTTATTGTTTTATTCTGTTCAAAATAAAGAATTAAATAAATAAATAGACCAGTGAGCCGAACATCTATGGTAGGAAATGTGCTGCAGAGGATTCTAAGGCATGAGGCCTTGGCACGTTGGCCTTCATGAGGCCACACTTGGAGTATTAGGTTCAATTTTGACCACCCCTGTCATAGAAAAGATCCATTAAGGAGGAAAAGTGTAGAGAAGATTCATGAGTATACCACCAGTACTCGAGGCCCTGAGCTATGAGTTGAGGACTTCATTCCTTGGAGTGCAGAAGGACAAGGGTTAATATTAAATTATGGGGGGAATAGATATGGAGATTGCACCATGTACAGTAACACCATTTAAAATACATTTGGGCAGGTGCTTTAAATGGATAGGAAAGGTTTTGAGGGATATGGGCCAAATGCTGACAAGTATAGTTTAGTTTAGTTTAGTGATACAGTGTGGAAACAAGCCCTTTAGCCCACTGAGCCTACGCAGGTCACAGGGAGAACGTATATACTCCATACAGACAGCACCTGTAGTCAGGATCGAACCTGGGTCTCCGGCGTTGTAAGACAGCAATGCTACCGCTATGCCACCATGTTTAGAGGCTGCATTACATAATTATTTGCCACTATATTGATTTGATACAACAGCACACGTGATGTATTGCAGATTATCCATAATACCACTACAAAGTTGAACTAAGGTGGGACATATTGGTCAGCAAGGAGGAGTTGGGCCGAAGGGCCTGTTTCTATGCTGTATGACTGTAATGTTTGAGCAGAGAGCAGTGGTTCTTTGCCCAAACAGTAATTAGCCTCCTTAAAATGGCAACCAAAACAGACAAAGATGCTGGAAATCTGAAATGAAAACTGAACATGCAGCAAACCCTCAGGGAGCATGTCTTGTGTGCAGGATGCAGGGAACCCTCCAGGCCACAGCCAGGCACCACTGGTAGAAAAACAAACAGAAAATGCTGGAAACACTCAGCAGGTCAGGCAGCATCTGTGGAAAGAAAAGTAGTTAACAGTGCAGACATGTGTTTGCCAGGCATTTTTTATCTTTACTTATTAAAGTGGGGATGGATAAGGCAGCAGCATTTAAAGATTAACAATCTTTAAATGTTTGTATCTGAGATATCCTCACTGACATTGGGTTGTCCACACTAAAGCAGATTCCAGTGCTTGAGGTATGTCTGAACCATGATTGATAGCAATTCCACAGATATGTTGAAGTCAAATCTACTCATAAACCTGAAAGAGGCAATAAAAAGGAAGTGCAGATGCTGGTTTATACCAAAGATGGACACAGAATACTGGAGTAACTCAGCGGGTCAGGTAGCATCTCACGGCAATGGCCACTCGTCGGTACTTGGGGCTCTCGTGGACATTTTTAAACAAGTTGAAAACCCTTCACGAATCTTCCTGTGCTTACCTGCCGTTAGCGAATCTTCCCGAGTACCTGCCATTAGTGTTACGAGCCGCTAAGTGACGTCCCCGAGCTCCGACATCCCCTCTACGTTCATTCTCTGCGCATACCACGAGTTTGATTTTTTTTTAACTCGGGAGAGCTCTTGGAATGAACTAGTACCGTGGGACAGGGCTTTTACTCCAGAATTTTGTGTCTAACCTGAAAGTGGTCATGTGCCAATACTTACTGCATGGGGGTGACTGGGCAAATGCAAGAGAAGAGAGAGAAAAAAAAAAGTTATTCTTTTAAGCTTCTCGTGGATTTGACATTATTCGAGCACTTAGTTTGAAACTGTTGCTTTCCATTCTTTCTCCCTTATCTCCATGAGCCATCAACACTGTTTTGTGGAGAATGTCAACTTCCAAAATTGAATGCAGGCTAAATCTTGTAGGTGTTCACTGGTGAGTTTGCTTTGCGAGTGGTTGGAGGCTCTTCGACATTGTAGCTGGGTTTGAAGCTTATAAATGATTTTCCCATCGGATACCGCATTATGATTCACACTGTGCTTAGTCATTTCTTGCACATTGATCGATGGCCAGATGTAACACACTTGCTTGTAAATCAGAGTGGCATGAGGCAAAATTTGTCTGGTTCATCTGATTGTCAGTATGGTTCAAAGAGAGGTAGACTTACCTTTCATGTAGGTAATTGTGAGTTTAAGATCCAACCGAAGATTTAAGAGGATAATCTTGAGCAACTTTTGGTGAGTCATATTGGGAGAGTGTTGTATTGCCATTAGTGCCTTACCCCCACTCCCACCCCTTCCCCCAGAATCAGTTAAATTATTTCTGAGTCTAAAAGTTTCCACAATGCTCATTAGTTCGAGTGATAGGAGCAGAATTAGGCCATTCAGCCCCAAGTCTACGCCACCATTCACTCATGGCTGAGCTGTCTCTCCCTCCGAACCCCAGTCTCCTGCCTTCTCCCCAAAACCCCCTGACACCTATACTAAATAATTTATCTATCTCTGGCTTAAAAATATCCATTGACTTGGCCTCCACAGCCTTCTGTGGCAATTAATTCCACAGATACGTTGAAGTCAAGTCTACTCATAAACCTGAAAGAGGCAATAAAAAAGAATTGCAGATGCTGGTTTATACCAAAGATGAACACAGAAAGCTGGAGTAACTCAGCGGGCCTTCATAACGAGAGGAGTTGAGTATAGGAGCAAAGAGGTCCTTCTGCAGTTGTACAGGGCCCTGGTGAGACTACACCTGGAGTATTGTGTGCAGTTTTGGTCTCCTAATTTGAGGAAGGACATTCTTGCTATTGTGAGAGTGCAGCGTAGGTTTACGAGGTTAATTCCTGGGATGGCGGGACTGTCATATTCTGAAAGAATGGACTGGGCTTGTATTCACTGGACTTTAGAAGGATGAGAAGGCATCTTATAGAAATATTTAAAATTAAAGGGATTGCATAAGATAGATGCAGGAAACATGTTCCTGATGTAGGGGGAGTCCAGAACCAGGGGCCACTGTTTAAGAATAAGGGGTAGGTCCATTTAGAACTGAGATGAGGAATAACCTTTTCACACAGAGAGTTGTGAATTTGTGGAATTCTCAGCCTCAGAAGGCATTAGACAATAGACAATAGACAATAGACAATAGACAATAGGTGCAGGAGTAGGCCATTTGGCCCTTCGAACCAGCACTGCCATTCAATGTGAGCATGGCTGATCATCCCCAATCGGTACCCCATTCCTGCCTTCTCCCCATATCCCCTGACTCCGCTATTTTTAAGAGCCCTATCTTGCTCTCTCTTGAAAGCATCCAGAGAACCGGCCTCCACCGCCGTCTGAGGCAGATAATTCCACAGACAGTGGAGGCCGAATTCACTGGATGCATTCAAAAGAGATTTAGATCGAGCTCTTGGGGCTATGGGGAAAAGGCAGGAACGGGGTACTGATTGTGGATGATCAGTCATGATCACATTGAATGGTGGTGCTGGCTCGAAGGGCTGAATGGCCTACTCCTCCACCTACTGTCTATGTATCTGTGCATCTATGTATTCACCATCCTCTGACTAAAACAAATCCTTCTAATCTTCCTAAGGAAATGCTAGCCAAAGATGAGTAAGAGGTGACCGTGGCAACGTTTATACATCAACTGCCAGACTAGAGCAGATTAACTGGCTTTATCTTATTTGTTGTTTATCGGGCCTAGCTGCATGCAAAGTCTTGGTTGCATTTGTCTACACAGCAGTTACTGTACTTCAGAACTAATTCACTGACTGGGAAACCCGTTGAGATGACCCGAGGATATAAAATGAACTATCTAAATGCAAATTCCTTTTTTTCTGGTGTCACACCACGCAAGGCATTTGTTCACTCAGTCTTCAAGTGAATCCTGAGAGCTTATTTTAATTTCAAAACTGCACTTTATTCAGAATAAAAATATGTACAAAACAAACAAACTGCGCAAAAACTTCACACATTCTCAGTGCCTAGACATTCAGGAAAGTAAAAATATGTGGTGTTAACAGCTTTTACTTTAGTTTAGAGGTATTGCGCAGAAACAGGCCCTTCGGCCCACCATGTCTATGCTGGCCAGCGATCCAAATACACTAAAGCCCCTGCCCCACTTAGGAAACCTGAACGGAAACCTCTGGTGACCTTGCGCCCCACCCAAGGTTTCCGTGAGGTTCCCAGAGGTTTTGGTCACTCTCCCTAATGGTCGAAAGTGGTTTCCGCGTAGTCGAGGCTTCTTCTTTGTGCCTGCGATTATTTCAACAAATTCAAAACCGGCCTTGACTAAAAATAGGTTGTCGTTTGGTCGAAGCCAGTGGAGTGGGGTTGCTATTTACTTACAGGCCAGTCGAAGGCAATCTCCTTCGCTGACCGGCCATTTTGATTGGCTCATTGGAGTTTTCAGCAAATGTTCTATAGGATCTTTGGTTTTCAGGACCTAGAAGATCCGTCAGAAGGTAAAATGCCCGCTAACTTTAATAAACGTCTTAAAACTGTCTCCACTCCTTCTCCTCTTCCCCCCCCCCCCCCCCCCCCCCCCCCCCCCCCCTTCTCTCCCCTTCGCCCCCCTTCTCTCTGGAAACCAGAACACCCAGCCAAAAGCTACACGTCACGAGGGGGGAACTTACAAACTCCATACAGACAGCACCCGTGGTCAGGATCGAACATGGGCTCTCTGGCGCTGTAAGGCAGCAACCCTAACACTGCACCACCGTGCCTCTATCTTTAAACAAAACACCCTCACACTCCTGTGCTACCTGGGTTGATATCCCTTACCTTGGTCGGGGGATGTTCTCACCAGATTCTACCCCTCAATGTCCAACAGCGGAAGGACCAAGACTGTGGTCCATCACCACAGAGCTTCCTCGTTGGATTCACCAAGCTTCAGTATGTCCCTCAGCACGTACTCCTGCAGTCTGGAATTAGCCAGTCGGTAGGCATTTAACATTACCGGTCGGTTTACTTACCTTTTTTTTCTCAACGAGCTTTACCTTTGACTACCTTCGATTACCTTCGATTGCCTTTGATTACCTACGATAACATTACGACCTACTACGACCTACCTCGACTAAACCTACGAGTAAAAAAAATATCGATTTTTTCCATGGCGACCTTTTTTTACTTGCGGGCATTTTTCAGCATGTTGAAAAATACGCCGCGACCTAGCTGAGGCCTCGAGTACACGGGGACTACTCTCGAGCATGAAGGAGAGTTACAGAGACCTCCTAGGACCTCGTGTCGACCATGGTGCGAGTATGAGTCGAGGGCAAACTCTTCTAAACCTGCGAATTAGGTTCCTGCAGTGGGACAGGCCGGTTAATGTTGGAGGCAGATACAATAGTGGTGTTTAAGAGGCTTTTAGATAGGCACATGGCTATGCAGTTAATGGTCGGATATGAATCACGTGCAGGCAGATGAGATTTGTTTATTTTTCTTAGTTTAGAAATGAAGCATGGAAACAGGCCCTTCGGCCCACCGAGTCCGCGCCAACCAGCGACCGCACATTAACACTATCCTACACACACTAGGGACAATTCACACAAGCACCAAGCCGATTAACCTACATACCTGTATGTCTTTTTGGAGTGTGGGAGGAAACCGAAGATCTCGGAGAAAACCCACGCAGTCAAGGGGTGAACGTACAAACTGCGTACAGACAGCACCCATAGTCAGGATCGAACCCGTGTCTCCGGCGCTGCGAGTGCTGTAAGGCAGTAACTCTACCACTGTGCCACCCGCTACTGTTTACCTTGGCATCATGTTTGGCACTGATCTGGTGTTGTGTTGGACTTTTCTATGTTCTATGTTCTATGTGCTATTAATGCAGGTAATGATAGTCCAGTAGATGTAATAACA
This sequence comes from Okamejei kenojei, assembly GCA_035221665.1. Classification (NCBI taxonomy): domain Eukaryota; kingdom Metazoa; phylum Chordata; class Chondrichthyes; order Rajiformes; family Rajidae; genus Okamejei; species Okamejei kenojei. The sequence continues at coordinate 87,646,288 of CM069137.1, forward strand.
GGATGTGTCAGGGATCAATAGCAGTAGCTAGGAGTGATCCCGAGGTGAGGAATCTGAGTGTGCTCGTGACCCCGAGTGCGGTCCGTGGGCATTGCAGACAAGTGAGGCTGTGTATAAAATTGTCGGAGGTCAAAGCTCACGTTGAGAGCACAGAATACAATATGGATGATGGCTCTTCAAATCAGGAGCCAGACTTAGGAAATTCTCTTTACTCTGTGAGCAAATAAGAACCGCTATTTTCAGGCCAATGAGGTTGCAAATCTCATTACAGATGAATTTTGCATGTCTTGCCACAGTTAATGTCTTTTAGGAGAGATTTATAGAGGATAAAAAGGTGGAAAATGAAAATTATTCCGCAAAATTTTCTGATGAGTCTCAAGGGACTCATAAATGTGCACACAATTGATCTAGTCTCGATTAACATGTTTTTTTAAATGCGCAGCGATTTATTGACTTAGTTAAATTCATTGCTAACATCGATAAGCATAGCCTTAAGGTGTAAGGAACAAGGGTTAAAGAAATATGCGAGCCACGTTTTTTACGCAGCGGGTAGTGGATGCCTGGAATACACTGCTGGAGGTAGTGGTGGAGGCAGATCCCACAGTGGCATTTAAGATTCTTTTAGAACATAGAATATAGAAAATAGGTGCAGGAATAGGCCATTCGGCCCTTCAAGCCATTCAATCTGATCACAGCTGATCAACCAAAATCAGTACCCCGTTCCTGTTTTCGCCCCATATCCCTTGATTCTGTTGGCCCTAAGAGCTATATCCAACTCTCTCTTGAATACATCCAGTGAATTGGCCTGCACTGCTTTCTGTGGCAGAAAATTCCACAGATTCACAACTCTCTGGGTGAAAATGTTTTTCCGCATCTCAGTCCTAAATGGCCGACTCCTTATTCTTAAACAGTGACCCCTGGTTCTGGACACTCCCCCTACATGGGGAACATTTTTCCTGCATCTAGCCTGTCCAATCCCTTAAGAATTGTATATGTTTCTATAAGACCCCCTCTCATCCTTCTAAATTCCAGAGGATGGCCACATGGATATGCAGATAATGATGAGAAATGGATCATTTGCAGGCAAATGGGATTACCTCATCTTGATAGACACAAAAAGCTGGAGTAACTCAGCGGGTCAGACGGCATCACTGGAGGAAAGGAATAGGTGACGTTTCAGGTCGAGACCCTTCTTCAGACTGAAACAACACAAAACGCTACCTATTCCTTTTCTCCAGAGATGCCGTCTGACCCGCTGAGTTACTCCAGCTTTTTGCGTCTACCTTCAGTTTAAACTAGCATCTGCAGTTCTTCCGTACATATTGCCTTATCTTGGCATCTTGTTTGGCACAGGCTTTGTGGGTCGAAGGGCCTGTTCTTGTGCTGAATGTTCGATATTTTCTATATTCCATAGTTTATAATCATAAACTTGGACTTCACCCATTTTGGGGTCAACATCATCGCTATCACCCAATCAATCTACAGAGCATATTTAGTTCCGGCACTCAATCAGATGTCACACAAAACAAAATTAAATCTATGAAATGTACGCATAAAATTTGTTGGGGTGATTTGCAACTTATTCTTTTCTTGCACTTTCCATAATTCCATAAGACCATCAGACGTAGGAGCAGAATTAAGCCATTTGGCCCATACCAGCCATAAGATCATATGATGGGAGTAGAATTAGGCTATTCAGCCCATCATCTACACCGTCATTTAATCATGGCTGATCTATCTTTTCCTAACCCCATTCTCCTGCCTTCCCCCCACAACCTCTGACACCTGTACTAATCATAAATCTCTCTATCTCTGACAGTCTGCTCCGCCATTCGATCATCGCTGATCTATTTTCCCGCTCCTGTCTTCACCCTGTGACCTTTGACGCCATTACTAATCAATCTCTGCTTTAAAATTACCCAATCACTTGGCCTGCACTGCCCTCTGTGGCAATAAATCCACAGATTCAGCACATTTCCACAAATTCCCTTTCATCTCCATTCTAAAGGTACATCCTTTTATTCTGAGGCTGCGCCCTTTGGTCCTAGACTCTCCCACTGGTGGAAACATCCTCTCCATGTCCACTGATGACAATGTAATGCTTGCAGCTGCTGACTCATTCCTGCACTGGGTGCTGGGAGGTGAGTCAAGATTACAAAGTACACCCAACATGGCCACCACAATGGCACAGCATTAAGTCCATCATGAAGGTCGGGGCAAATAATGGCGAGGAGACGCATTATAAAACGCTCAGAACAGATTCCTTTGGTTTTATGACCACCCTGGACTTATGATCACCATCTCTCATGTTATTAGTGGCATCAAGCCAACGTGAGAAGGAGATTATTATGTGGCTTGCGATCACACCATCTAGCAATGAGAAATGATATGAAGATGACGCCATCTTTATCAATGATGCCTGCAGTATGTAGTGGTGACAGTGTCAGTGGCCAAAGCAAAGCAGGAGGGACACTTACATTTGCCATCTTGTGCTTAATTCAAATTTTCTTGCATTGTGAATTATAAACAAAGGTTGCAGGGCACAAGTATTGGATCCAATTTCAGTCAGAGCAGTGTAAGGAAACACTGTGTACATTCATGACATTCATGACATTGCCTGAAAGTTTCTCGCCCACCAAGGTGCTTCGAGTCTGGCCCAAGTTCACAACAGGCGGACTTTCCGCTGAAAATGTTGGCAAATGTGTTAAAACATGGGCAACAGATTTTGATGAAAGATACTATGCTACCCAATTTCTAGGGACCAACGGCAATCATACTGGCTGTGAAATGACTGGATTTTCATCCCAGGATGGTCCCCCAGGATAGGAAATTTGCTGCCCCAATCTGGTCTGGTCAATATATTTTGAAGATTGATCCCTATTTTAATAAATATCTCCACTCCACATAATGCTATTACTCCTAAATATTCCCTCAGGAGACCCGACATAATATGATTGGTTTTGGAAGTGGCTAGTAGTCAGGGTCCATAAGTACTGCACCCTATTTAATGGAGAATTTATGAAGGGGTTTGAATAGATGGATGGACAGTGAAAGGCTTGGAAAGAGTGGATGTGGAGAGGATGTTGGGGAGTCTAGGACTAGAGGTCACAAACTCAGAATTAATGGATGTTCTTTTAGGAAGGGGATGAGGAGGAATTTCTTTAGTCAGAGGGTGGTGAATCTGTGGAATTCTTTGCCACAGAAGGCAAAGTCAGTCGATATATTTAAGGCAGAGGTTGATAGATTCTTGAATAGTATGAGTGTCAAAGATAAAGGGGAGATGGCAGGAGAATGGGGTTAGGAGGGAGAGATAGATCAGCCGTGATTGAATAACGGAGTAGACTTGATGGGCTGAATGACCTAATTCTGCTCTGTCATTTTTGATCTTATGATCTTATGACAGGAAATGCTTCCACATGTGAGAGTCTATATCTAGACTACTAGCTTCTAGTAATGGTGAGGTTGTAGTTGGTTTTCATCTTTGAAGCTTCTTTGTTTGTGTGAATTTCTCATTTTCTCTTCACCTTATTTCCATCAAGGGAAGTGGTAATAATGGAAATCCTGCAACAAGAAAATCATTCCTGAAATTACTGAAAATAATTCACAATATAGTGTCCTCTACATTGGAGAAAATAAACGCAGACTGAACAACAGTTTCGCTGAATTCCATTCTGTCTGCAAGGGCAACCCAGAGATTCCAGTATTTGCCACCAATGTGAATTCTGCATGTGAAAACGCGCACCTCCAGATTCCGGGACAGTTTCTTCCCAGCCGTTACCAGGTAACTGAACCATGCTATCACCAACTAGAGAGCGGTCCTGACCTACCATCTAACTCATTGGAGCCGCTCGGACTATCTTTATTCGTACTTTACTGGACTTTATCTTGCACTAAATGTTATTCCCTTTATGTGTAGGAAGGAACTGGAGATGCTGGCTTACACCAAAGATAGCCACAAAATGCTGGAGTAACTCCGTGGGTCAGACAGCATCTCTAGAGAAACGGAATGGGCGATGTCCTCTATTCCTTCTCTCTAGAGATGCTGTCTAACCTGCTGAGTTACTCAAACATTTTGTGTCTATCTTTGGTTATTCCCTAACCTAGACCTCTCATTCCCCTTTCCCCTGGTTCTCAGTCTGAAGAAGGGTTTTGACATGAAATATCACCTATTCCTTTTTTCCAGTGATGCTGCCTGTCCTGCTGAGATACTGCAGCCTTTTGTGTCTGTCTACAGCTTTAATGTGGCTTGGTGTACAGCCCGCTACAGGTTTGAAGTCAGTAACGGTAGCAGATGTCCTTGCCTGAAGAACAGTTATTGTTGCGACCATCCAGTCCAGAAACACTTTGCCCTCTGTCCTCTGTATTTTTCTCTCTCCAGAGATGTTGTTGAGTGTGCTGACGATTCCCATCTTCTCCTGTTTATTTTCAATTGCTGCCACCTGAACCTTTTTATCCTTTTGATATAAAAAGCAGTTTGCTGAAATCAAGACTGAGATGTCTTGACGTTAGCCATTCTTGATTTAACACTTTATGCAAATAATTTACACTTTGTTTATAGATACACTAAGCCATGTCAGCTGTACTACCAGCCTAAACAAAAGTACATTGCAGATCAAATGATCCAACTTTTATCTTGCGACTTAATTATATCCATCACTTTGACCTCCTGCTCCTTGATCTAGAGAGTATTTTAGACGGGACAGAGCTCTGACCTCCTGTGCAATAGAAATCTGATGTTTCTATCATTAAGATCTCAGGATTTCACAACTCTAAGCAAAGATTACTAATTGGGAACTAATCTTGGTTCATAACTCGATTTTTGTCAATTGTGCTTTCCACTTCTGTTTATGTATTTACTATATCGTAGCTCATTGATTCTGGGGTACATGGTTTTACAAGTCCTCATGGTCCATCTAATCAGTCATGTTGAGGAGACACAAGAGCTGCAGATGCTGGAATCCTGAGCAAAAATACAAAGTGCTGAAGGAGCTCAATGGGTCAGGGAGCATCTTTCAAGGGAGTGGACGGATGGCATTTTCGATTGGAACCCTTCTTCAGACTCAAATCCTAGTCTGAAGAAGAGTCCCGACCCAAAACAACATCTGTCCATTCCCTTCACAGTTCTGTGTAAAAACAAATTGCAGATGCTGGTTTAAACCAAAGATAGACACAAAAAACTGGAGTAACTCAGCGGGCCAGACAACAAATCCGGAAAATCAGTAAATAGGTTGGAAGCCGAGCTTTTTCTATGCAGCAGAGACTGGACTTCAGAATGAATTCATTGGCTGGGAAGCCTGTTGAGATGTCCTGAAGCGGCTTCTGAAAGAGAGTGACAGCACCTATGTTTATGTCAAACTGGAAGGAAATCTATGAAAGCACAGCTCGAGGAGAGGCTAAGAATGGATCAGTGCGTCGGATTCGTGCCTCTAAGTCCGAAGGGTTTTAGTTTTGACACACAGTGTTGGTTTGAGCATGATCATCTAGGCTGGGCCTCGGTTCCCTCTGGGTACCATATAATACTGAGAGCCCATCTATGTTCAAATGAGGATGGAGAAAATTCGCTAGGACTATTCTGAAGAGGAATCACCTCCCTCTTGGCTGCTGGTGGTGAAATCTGATCAGTAACGACAGTGAGAATGGAAACATTTAGGGGAGAGGTGAAGGGGAAGGTGGAACCAGAGCAGAAAGGGGAAGGTGGGATGGGGGCATCCTGCCGGTGAAATGCAGATGTGATAGGTGGAGGGAAACTGCAGTGTGATGGAGACGAAAATGGATGATGGGGTCGTGTTGGAGTTGGCAAAAACGACAAAATATGTAAGGATCGGAGGAGAGAGGAGAACATACTGGACTTGAGGCTGACTTCAAACAGAGAAAGTCGACGTTAAAATTGTGTAGGAAGGAACTGCAGATGTTGGTTTAAACCAAAGATCTGAAGAAGGGTCTCGACACGAAACGTCACACATTTGTGCTCTCCAGAGATGCTGCCTGCCCCGCTGAGTACCCCCAGCTTTTTGTGCCAATTATTATGCATCCCACCTCATCTGCAACAAGACTCCACCGCCACACATATTTGTTGCTCCCATCCTGTCTACATTTCCGAAGGGGGCACTCTCTCCGTGAGTCCCCGGTCTCATTATTCCCCACAAGCCAATTCGTGATCACTGGCACATTCCCATTCAATGACAGGAGGTGCCCTTATATCTAGGCCAATATTTTTCCTTATTGATCGTTGCTAAAAAGCCATCGATATGGCTATTATTGTTAGGTAAGGCGATTTAGCAGTGTGTAATGGAGTGGATTTCTCTCACTCCACAACTTTATTTCCTACGGTAGACAAAAGTGCTAGAGAAACTCAACGGGTGCATCTATGGAGCGAAGGAAATAGGCAACGTTTCGGGCCAAAACCCTTCTTCTTCAGAAGAAGAAGGGTCTGAGGAAGGGTTTTGGCCTGAAACGTTGCCTATTTCCTTCGCTCCATAGATGCTGCTGCACCCGCTGAGTTTCTCCAGCACTTTTGTCTACCTTCGATTTTCCAGCATCTGCAGTTCCTTCTTTAACACTTTACTTCCTACACGGTGAAGTCCTTCACTGTACTTTGAAATGAAATGAGATTGAAAGCAAACCATTAATGCAAGTCTTTTGTTCCCTTTCTAAAGACTGACAAGGATTGTGTTAGAAGGCTAACATGAGAAACAAATCCGATATCAGTCCACATTTCACAATTCTGGCTGCAGGGCTTAATAGAGCTGCATGACAAGATATGGGAAAATAATTTAACTTATTCTCCTTATGACATATCTTAGATAAATTCTCACATAAATGTCAAACTGCCTGCATGGTCTATCTAACACAGATTAAATCTCACCAAACACAACACTTGTCATCAGTTAAAAATCTTCCACTGTCTACATTTTTTCCACCATCGGCGCCCAAGGTTTTCACTATTATTCTGAACTTTTGTGAGATTTAATTTAGTTTAGAGATACAGTCCTGAAGGCCCAGCGAGTCCGCGCTGACTAGTACTGTCCTACACACACTAGGGACAATTCACAATTTTAACAAAGCCGATTAGCCTACAAAGCTGAATGTCTTTGGAATGTGGGAGGAAACCAGAGCACGCAGAGAAAAGACATGCGGAGCCATGCCACAAGGAGAACGTGCAAACTCTGTACAGACAGCACCCGCAATCAGGATTGAAACCGGGTCTCTAGCTCTGTAACGCAGTAACTCAACCGCTGCGCCACCGTGCTGCCCAAATGCTTCATACATGCTTAAGCAATTAGGGAGAAGCATAATTACTGAATTAACAATGTCCTACATAGATACATAGACAATAGGTGCAGGAGTAGGTCATTCGGCCCTTCGAGCCGGCACCCCCATTCAATGTGATCATGGCTAATCATCCAAAATCAGTACCCCGTTCCTGCCTCCTCCCCATATCCCTTGATTCCGCTAGTCCTAAGAGCTCTATCTAACTCTCTCTTGAAAACATCCAGTGAATCGGGCTCCACTGCCTCTGAGGCAGGGAATTCCACAAATTCACAACTGTGAAAAAACGTGTGAAAAAGGTTTTCCTCATCTCAGTTCTAAATGGCCTACCCCTTATTCTTAAACTGTGGCCCCTGATTGCAGACTCCCCCAACATCGGAAACATGTTTCCTGTGTCTCGCATGTCCAATCCCTTTATAATTTTATATGTTTCTATGATCCCCTCTCATCCTTCTAAATTCCAGTGAATACAAGCCCAGTCGCTCCATTCTTTCATCATATGACAGTCCCGCCATAACTGGAATTAGCCTCGTGAACCTACGCTGCACTCCCTCAGTAGCAAGGATGTCCTTCCTAAAATTAGGGGACTAAAACTACACACAATACTCCAGGTGTGATCTCACCAGGGCCCTGTACAACTGCAGAAGGACCTCTTTGCTCCTATACTTAACTCCTCTCGTTATGAAGGCCAACATGCCATTAGCTTTCTTCACTGCCTGTTGTACCTGCATGCTTACTTTCAGTGACTGATGTACAAGGACACCCAGGACTCATTGTACTTACCCTTTTCCTAACCTGACAGGTCTGAAGAAGGGTTTTTGCCCGAAACATTGCCTATTTCCTTCGGTCCATAGATGCTGCCGCACCCGCTGAATTTCTTCAGCAATTTTGTCTACCATTCAGATAATAATCTGCCTTCCCGTTCTTGCCTGGGTGTCCTTGTACATGGTTCCTATTTTTACCTGTCATGCATGTTCTCGTAGAGAAGCAGAGCTAACAATTACTGGCAAATAGATTTATTCTCCCTGGTCAAATCAGCATTTCGATATTTGAAACTAAAGGATTTAATTATATAATCAATAAATTAAATAGCTGAATTTCATGTCTCTTTCCCATCATGAATGTGATATTTCAACTGCGTAACTAACCCTCAGCTTCAAACTGTGATACCTTCCCAATTTGTGTATCAGATAAGCTGGATGGTGGCATCGAGAGAATGTGCTTTCTCAATGCTTCATCTACTCTGGTATCTCTAGCTGACTTTCAAAGCTCTTCACTCAGATGGCATTCTTTGTTTTCTGTTTGATTTTGTGATTATATTCGTGGCCCCTTCAATTTGGAATATCTCACGATGCCTCCTGATGCAACCTTTAGTGGCATGTTCTTTAGTGGCAGGATGGCTGAGAGTAATTGCTGGATGTAGGATCAGTAACAGAGCAGGACTGAAGGGCCTGACCCACTTGCCAATTTTCTTCGGTGACTGTTGGCGTCATATCAGGGTCGGCAAAAGATTTTGAACGTTTCCAAATCCAGCGGCGACAAAAATGTTGCGACACTGGAAAAAACATATACGTCATACGTCATCACGCCTCGTCACGCCGCATCACACCGCAAATTTTTTGATGACCTGATATGTCAGTCAATGATGCCGGCAGTCATTGAAAAAAATCGGCAAGTGGGACATGACCTTGAGTCTTCATCAGTCCGTGAATTGAGTATAGAAGTTGGGATGTTTTGTTACAGCTATACAAGATGATGGTGAGTCTGCATTTAGAGTATTGTATTCAGTTTTGGTCACTGAAATATAATTTGGTCACTGAAATTCCTGCTATAGGAAAGATGGTATTGAGCTGGAAAGAGTGCAGAGCAGACATGAGGATTTTACCAGGACTTCTCCGTGGTGGAGAAGCTTGTGTGGTCCTGAGATTCTGAGAGCGATGCCGTCTGGAGCTATGCTCCTGGTATACCCATGGCGGTAAGGTTGAGGGGGAGGTCTCTGACAAAGAGCAATCCAACCAAGACCTCAACGGTGGAACAGGCGGAGGACGATGGCTGACCTTGGTGGAGCGTCACAACGGCTGGGAAGGTGGATGAAAGCTGCAGCAGAAAAGAGTCTCCGGTCATCTTGGTCTCCATGCCACTGGATCCCGACCCAGATCTGTCAAGGACCTTGGGGTGGCTGTCTGTGCACCAGTCTCCCCACGTTAAACAGTCACTCACAGGCATCCTCCATATAGGGAATAGCACCCTGGAGACACCCATGGTCAGCCATGATCGAAGGGGAGCCGAAGAGGGCCTGAACTATAGGGAGAGGTTGGGCAGACTGGTAGGAGGCTGTGATCTTATAGAGGTGTATATGGTCATGAGGGGAATAGAGAGGGTGAATACACAGTCTTTTACCCAGAGTAGGGTAATCAAGAAATGGTGGACATACTGTAGGTTTAAAGTGAGATGGGAAAGATTTAATGGGAACCCAAGGGGAAACTCTTTCAAACAGTGGGTGGTGGGTGTATGGAACTAGCTGCCAGAGGAGGTAGTTGAGCCGGCTACCATGCAACATTTAAAAGATATTTGGACAGCTACATATTTAGGAGAGGTTTAGTGGAATAATGGACCAAATGTGGGCAGGCGGGACGAGCGTGGATGGAGCATCTTGGTCGATGTTCGTGCTATATGCCTCTATGAATCCAAACACACAACTGAAGGGGTAGAAGACTCTTCGCCTCCCACCCAGATTCACAAAATCGACAGCTCGGATGATGGCATTGTCTTATCTTAGACAAAACACAAAGTGCTGGAAGAGCTCCACACATCAGACAGGAGTGTATTGGCAGGCAATGTTTTGGATTGGAATATGTTTTAAGATTGATCTGTATGGTCCATTCAATTCCTCTGGTGCTTTGTGTTTTGCTCAAGAGTCCAGCATCTGTAGTTTCTTGATCCTCTCTTATCAAAGGCAGAATAGATGAAAAAGTGTCTGAAGCAGGGACTCGATCCAAATTCTCCAGAAATGCTGCCTGATCCATTGAGTTACTCCAGCATTTTGTGTCTATCTTCTTTCTGAATAGATCAGATCTTTACCTAATGAGAATATCAGAAGAGTTTGTTGAGATTTTATTGAAATCCAACACTCTTAAGAGTATTTGATAATGTTGCTGCAGGTGCTGGAACCAAGAACTAAGAGACTTCAGGAGAAAGGACACACTTTTAAGACTGGGATGAGGAGGAATTTCATTGAGTTATAGAGTCATAAAGTGATACAGTGTGGAAACAGGCACTTCGGCCCAACTTGCCCACACCGGCCAACATGTCCCAGCTACACTTGTCCCACTTGCCAGCGTTTGGTCCATATTCCTCCAAACCTGTCCTATCCATGTGCCTGTCTAACTGCTTCTTAAATGTTGGGATAGTCCCTGCCTCAACTACCTCCTCTGGCAGCTTGTTCCATACACCCACCACCCTTTGTGTGAATACGTTAGATTCCTATTAAATCTTCTCCCCTTCACTCTAAATCTTAAATCATACTTGGATCCCACTTAAATCATTCTTCAAACATCTTCACCTTAAATCATCTGCGAGAATCTTTGGATTCCCTACCAAAGCAAGCTCTGGAGGCTGAGATATTAAAGGGCCTGTCCCACTAAACGCAACTTTACACCGACTGTTATTGACCTTCAAGATCAAGACCACTTGCCTGGAAAACCTCAAGTTGGATCGACCGTCAGTGATGAAACCGCGAGCGGGATTGACCGACCACACACACAAACACATCGCAAAGGCGGGAGCCAGAGAAAGCGGGGGAGCAATGTCTGAAATTCACACCCGCGATGAACAGGAAGGTAAAAGACGGCTGCACAGTGTATGGTAAGTCCTTTAGAGAGCGTGGAGGGGGTGGGAGAGAGGGGGGGAGAGAGGGGGGGAGAGAGGGGGGGAGAGAGAAGGGGGGGAGAGAGAAGGGGGGGGGAGAGAAGGGGGGAGAGAAGGGGGGGAGAGAGAAGGGGGGGAGAGAAGGGGGGAGAGAGAAGGGGGGAGAGAGAAAGGGGGGGAGAGAGAAGGGGGAGAGAGAAGGGGGGAGAGAAGGGGGGGAGAGAAGGGGGGGAGAGAAGGGGGGGAGAGAAGGGGGGGGAGAGAGAAGGGGGGGAGAGAGAAGGGGGGGGAGAGAAGGGGGGGGGAGAGAAGGGGGGGGAGAAGGGGGGGAGAGAAGGGGGGGGAGAGAAGGGGGGGAGAGAGGGGGGGAGAGAAGGGGGGAGAGAAGGGGGGGGAGAGAGAAGGGGGGGAGAGAAGGGGGGAGAGAAGGGGGGAGAGAGAAGGGGGGAGAGAGAAGGGGGGGAGAGAGAAGGGGGGGAGAGAGAAGGGGGGGAGAGAGAAGGGGGGAGAGAGAAGGGGGGGAGAGAGGAGGGGGGAGAGAGAAGGGGGGGAGAGAAGGGGGGAGAGAGAGAGGGGGGAGAGAGGGGGGCGAGAGAAGGGGGGAGAGAGAAGGGGGGGAGAGAAGGGGGGGAGAGAAGGGGGGGGAGAAGGGGGGAGAGGGGGGGAGAGAGAGGGGGGGGAGAAGGGGGGGGGGAGAGAATGGGGGGGGAGAGACACTTTTAAGAAGCATTTAACATTACTGGTCGATTTTCCTTCGCCCTGAAAACTCCAATGAGCCAATTAAATTGCCTGGTCAGCGAAGGAGATTGCCTACGGCTGTTCTCAACTGCCTGTAACTACATAGCGACCCCACTCCACTGCACTACGAATTCAAAAGAACCATGCCGACCAATGTTTACTCGCGGAAAATTTTTCAACATTCTGAAAATGTTTCCTCGACCAAACGGAGGCCACGAGAATGCGGGAACTTCCCTCGAGCATGAAGGAGAGTTCCAGTGACCTCATAGGACTACGTGTCGACCATGCTGCGAGTTTGAGTCGAGGGCAAACTCTTCTAAACTCGCAGATTAGGTCACCGCAGTGGGACAGCCCCTTTAGGCTTATAATAGCATTGTCTAATCAGAAATAAAACACAACATGCTGGAGGAACTCCACAATCAGGCTGGAGTAAATGGATAGGCATACAAGATAGACAGGCTTTTAAGCAATAGAGGAAATCAAGGGATATGGGGACAGGGCTGTAAAATTGAGTTTACCTCAGCCAGGATCTTATAGATTTATAAGGTCATATAGGAGTAAAATTAGGCCATACTGGAATTTAGAAGGATGAGAGGATATCTTATAGAAACATATAAAATTCTTAAGGGATTGGACAGGCTAGATGCAGGAAAAATGTTCCCCATGTTGGAGGAATCCAGAACCTGGGGTCACAGTTTAAGAATAAGGGGTAGGCCATTTAGGACTGGGATGAGGAAAAACCTTTTCACCCAGAGAGTTGTGAATCTGTGGAATTCTCTGCCACAGAAGGCAGTGGAGACCAATTCACTGGATCTTTTCAAGAGAGAGTTAGATATAGCTCTGCGGGCAATGGAATCAAGGGATATGGGGAGAAAGCAGGAAAGGGGTACCGATTTTGGATGATCAGCCATGATTGTATTGAATGGCGGTGCTGGCTCGAGGGGCCGAATGGCCTATTACTGCACCTATTTTCTATGTTTCTATGTTTCCATGATTCAAATGATTGGCTACCTGGCGTATTCCTGCTCCTATCGTTACTATTTCGCTTTTGAAAGAAGTCAATGCTGACTCTCATTTAGTGCAACATTGAAGTGGCAGCAGTGTTGCACAGTTGCCATCCACCATTGTGTCGGGGAGGTCACTGATGCTTTCTATGCAAAGAAAGCGGCCTGTATTTAGAGAGCGGCAGGTGGTGTAAGTCGACAGCTTAAAGAGTGCTCCTGGGCTTCCTGAGGTGGAGGGTATCATTGACTGCTCATACACCAGTCTGCAGGCACCACACGCCTTCTGTGAAAGGCAGCACAACAGAGGGCTGAGTGCCGGCCTGTCCGACCTGCTGTGCAACCAGTCGCAGCAAAGCCTGCGGGTTAGCTCCTCGCAGCCCGACATCTGGCTCAATGCTTTCACTCGGAGGCAATCTTCACTTCACAGTTAACCTGAGTCACGGTGGCTTCTGACCATCAAGGTTCCCCACTGGTTGCACTGCCATGTAGCTCAGTGGTACACTGAGGAAGTGATTCCACCGCCTGGATCCTGCTGCCCTCGGCAGCGCTGGTGTCAAGATCCAAGGTCCCTGCTTTATGATGGGGGCACTGACCCTGGCCTCAGCTGTAGTGGGGCGGAGAAACGGAACTGCTCACGACAGATGAGGAGGAGAGGAAGCAACCAACCTATTCAACACCGCAAGCTGGAGGAACAGCACCTCATATTCCGCTTGGGGAGTCTGCATCCGTTGGGCTTGAACATTGAATTTTCTCAATTCTGTTAGCCCTTGCTGTCTCCTCCCCTTCCCACCTCTCCCTCAGCCCTCGGGCCCTGGCATTCCCTCCAGCTCTATCTCCCTCCCCCACCCTGGTCGCACTAGCTTCTCATTTTCACACCACAAACAGCTTTCAATGGCTTGTTCCCTTTATCATCGATACTTTTTTGCATATCTTTCATTCATTGTTCTTTATCTCTCCACATCACTGTCTATATCTCTCGTTTCCCTGATCCCTGACCCGTCTGAAGAAGGGTCTCGACCCGAAACGTCGCCTATCTCCTTCGCCTCTTAGATGCTGCTGCACCCGCTGAGTTTCTCCAGCTTTTTGTGTAACCCTCGATTCTCCAGCATCTGCAGTTTCTTCGTTAACACAACAACCTATCGAGACTACTAGCTAGGCTGTCCATGAATATCTCTGCCCGATTGAAATATCAGTAAACACAGCACGCATGCCGACCATCTCTGACGTCGAAATATGGAGGTCTGGAAATCTGAAATAAAATCAGAAAGCACTGGAGATGCAAAGGAGGTCAGGCAGCATCTGTGGAGGGAAATGACAGTGACGCAGTGGTAGAGTTGCTGCCTCACAGCGCCAGAGACCCGGGTTCGATCCTGACTGCGGGTGCTATCTGTCTGTCCTACCCGTTCCACTGTTCACATCCTTGTATCCCTTCGTTATCACCTCTTCCCCAGCCAACAATGGGCCATTGTGGGCTCCACCCTTTGTCATCTGTTTGCCGGCCCGGATTTGTCGAGGCCATTTCCTACCTCCAGTTCCCCCACCCCCTCTACTTTCAGTCTGAAGGAGGCTTCTGACTGAAACGTCACCCATCCTTTTTCTCTCGAGATGCTGGCTGGGACCCGCTGAGTTGCTCGAGGACTGTGGGTCTATCGTGGGAGGATGTTGGTTGCCTTCTGATGAAAAGGGGCAGCACATTGTGCGGCTCAAGGAGTCACAGTCATTTTCCTGGAGGAGTGTCTCAGGGCGTGAGGCAGAAGTTGGCAAGACACCCAATACTGTCCGCAACCCTGTTCGACTGGTGAATGTGGCAAGTGCTGAGTGAATGCTTCTGTGGTGTTGTTGAATATTTAGCGGCACTGCATCAAAGTGATTGGAGCGCCTGGTTCCCGGGATAAATTGATTCCCGCTGGCTTTTTGTCTTGAGCGCCTGTTGAACTTTTACAGCTCGGCAACATTTGCACTTCCTCCACTAATTCTCCCGGTGCCACATAACGGGCCTGTCCCACCTAGGCGATTTTTTCGGCGACTGCTGGCGACTGTCATAGTCGTAGGAGGTCGCCAAAAAAAAACGGCAACTGGACCCCCCCAACGACAATGTCTACGACAATGCCTTTGGCAACCTACCACCTAGTCGACGTCAAGCTACGGCAAGCTACCGACAGCCGGCGACCCATTAGGACGTCCACCTACGACCACACCCACGACAACCTACGTCCACCCGCGACAAGCTGCGACAAGGTAAGACAATTCAGTCGCCGCTACCTGGCGACCAGAAAACCGGTTGACGTACGCCAACACCGAAGTACACCGGCGACAACCTACGTCATCCTGGCGACAACCTACGACACCACCTACGTCAGGAGAAGTCAAGCGACGCTCATTGGCCTCAAGCCAACTGTCGCTGAAAAGTTTTGAACATTGCAAAATCCTGCGGCGACCAGAAAAACGCTACGACTCTTTGGGCGAATGAGGAAACTACTCACAACCATACAGGCGACATCCCGGTGACCATGTGGCGACAGCCTAGTCCCCTGTAGTCACTTAAAAAACTGCCTAAGTGGGACAGGCACATAAAGCACCCTCTCTCGTTATGTGACAATATTATGTTGTATTCCATATCAGATTCAGTCCCTTGACGACCTTCACAACAAGTTACATTTCTGGTGCACCTCTCCCGTGCTGCGCTTCACTGTCCTGCGTCTTCACTGCCTGTGATGCCACTGTATTAGTTTCATTGCACCTATACCTCGTTGCACTTGTGCATGTGGCAGTGTACTCGACTAGACTTGATTCCCTTCAAGAGCTGCGTGCTGGCTCACGGTAGCACAGATCAGCTTTCAACTGTGCCAGCTGATAACAATATACTCCCCACTGAGTCAGGCAGCAAGGTTAGCGCTGGCTGCACACAGCCATCGTGTAAATAAAGCAGACCCCACAAGCCTTCACTGGAAGTAACAGGAACAGGTTAATTGTGCATCATGATCCCTGCACCTAGTTTCAATCCAATTGACTTCCTTTTCCTAATTAGCAGATGGTGTGAATAAATTTACAGTGTGCTTAGAGGTGCTTAGAGGCTGTCTGGAATGGTTGCTTTTCGGGAACTGGAATGTGACTTGGATGTGCATAATTCAAGGCTTAGGGCGTGTTGGGCAGATCATTCACCTTGTCCTTCAGGGACCTTTCCTATCGCACTTAGAGCCTACAGTTTTAATTATCTGGACAAATGTTTTGCACACTAGGATGGCACTTGGGAGCCCTCGAGTGAAATGAGCTGAATACGCATCTCCCTTTGGGAAAGGATGTATAATATAAAGATGGACAGCCTGCATGTCTGTCCCACCCACAACCATAAGACCTCCTCTACTGCTGTATCATACCTCTCTCCCCACCACAATCCTTTGGATGAAATTCCCGAATCACATACAGCGTGCAAAGCAGGTGGAGGAGGGGAGCTTGACATCGATTTGCATGACTTTCCCAGATGGCTAAGCAGTAACAAAGGGAAGGAACAAAGGGGGTCCCGGCGTAGGGGGACTGCCATGAGGGAGGGGGAACAAAGGGGGAACCCGGTGCTGACCCTGTTTATACTTTATGTAACATTGTCAGTTGCCTTATATGGTAACTATTTGCATACCTTGGGTATACAAGCAAAGAATTTCACAGTGACTTGTCACATGTAAAAATAAAGCATTCATTCATTAATTAATTAATTCATTCATTCTTTCATTCATAATGTCCTCCCCCCACCCCACCAACCCTCTTGCTACAAACACAAAGGTGGATACAAGGAACCCGGTATAAGTGAAGACATTGACTGTCAGCAACGCTCTATTTGAAACCATTTCAAGCAACAAAATCACCAGTGAGTGTTGGTAGGGTCTCTTAGTCCTTCAGAAGCTAAAATATTGGATCATTTCTGGGGGAGATTGTGCAGAAAGATTGATATATCGCAATTGGCAAGAGGAATATGACGGAACTTTATGGCCTTCCATCAAATGAGGAATGTTGATTCCAATGTGGTGGATGTTTATGTTAAATTTTATTTTATGTGTGTATTGTGTTCTTTTCACTTAGTACGGCTGTATGGTAACTCAAATTTCACTGTATCCTAATTGGTTAAGTGACAATAAATGTGAACTTGAAATTGAACTATTGGTATTGGTATTGGTTTATCTTCGCCACGTGTAACAAGATACAATGAGAAGCTTTTGTTTGCATGCTATCTCATTAAATTATATTGCACCATATATGTGTACAATTAAGCCACACACACAAGTAGAGCAGTAGCGTACGGAAAAACTACCAGAATGTAGAAAACAGTTTCACATTCAAACAATGACAAAGTGCCAACAATGAAGGTGAATGAACGACTAAAAACATTATTGTCACAGTGCAATTCTTTGCTTGCATACCTTGCCAAGGGCTCTTACAAAGTCCCAAATCTCCCCCCCCCCCCCCCACTCCCCCCAGTGCCAATTCCTCCTTTGCTCTTCCCCCCCTTCCCCCTCCACGGCAGTCCCCCCCCCCCCCCACCGTGTTGCCGTTGCTCTTCCCCCTCCCTCCATATCGAAGACCTACTGGTCGCTATTTAAAGTAATCTTCAAACAATAACAATAACTTGTCCTTTAGTTTAGTTTAGTTTATTTTGGAGAAACAGCGTGGTAACAAGGCCTTCGTCCCACCGACAATAGACAATAGGTGCAGGAGTAGGCCATTCGGCCCTTCAAGCCAGCACCGCCATTTAATGTGATCATCCTCAATCAGTTCTCCGTTCCTGCCTTGTCCCCATATCCCCTGACTCCGCTATCTTTAAGAGCCCTATCTAGCTCCCTCTTGAAAGGATCCAGAGAATACACACATGATCCCCGCACACTAAAACTATCCCACGCACACTAGGGACAATTTACAATTTTACCAAAAGCGAATTAGCCTACAAACCTGTATGTCTTTGGAGTGTGGGAGGAAAACGGAGATCCCGGAGAAAACCTACGTAGGTCACGGGGAGAACGTACAAACTCCGTACAGACAAGCACCCGTAGTCAAGATCGAAGCCGGGTCTCGGGTGCTGTAAGGCAGCAACTCTACTGCTTGCCGCCTCTTCATATAGTATGCCTCTCCATCTACACTTTTTGAAAATGTATGAAAGCAGGAGAGAAATGAACGGTCGTCTCATCATGCAATTCATAAGACATTTCCGATTGCAAACAAGGATAGAGACGAACTTCACCCTCAATTGGTGCTATTAAAAAAGCAATGTTATAGTGTCAAGTACACCGTGCTTTGCCTCAAGTACTGATATCATTACTTTGATACTCTACCTCTGCAGTTAACTCCACAATGTACCATAGCTACTACGCAGCAGTTTTCAGGTTTTGATCTGGGGGGATGACTTTCAGTGTAAAAATATTTAATATGATCAACCAATAGTTGTATCGATGATTAAGGATCTTAGGTATTTGTAAAATGGAAATAATTGTTAATGACCCATGAATATTTACATGAGCAGTTGTAACATCAATGAATGTGACATTGATCATTCCTCTTCCTGAGTACCTTCGAGTGACCTGCGCTTATAAGAACCAATGTACGTTACAATGGCATCTGCAACACTCCCCTGTCAGCACAAGATTGGTAGAGTGAATGGGTCGTTAAATTCTTAGCAGCTTGCCCTTGACTAAAATAACCTTATATTCCCAGATCTGCCATTATTCAAAAAGAATACATATATATAGTCATCGTGTTCTGATATATTTCCTTTGGAATAAATCAATACAGTTTAAATTGCAATAAGTTAATTTGTATTGAAATCTGTAGTTCTTCTAACTGATCAAATATTGGCAAAAAACTTGGCTTGGATCTGCAAGCCTCCAGAAATAGTCAGAACTAAATCCCTTTTACTATTTGACTATTTATCGGATTCATATTATATTTAGTACTTTTGCTTCCAATCTCCAGGAACATTGTCTTTACTTTGCTACAACTTTTCACTTTAATTCAATTGCAGTTTAATTGCCAGCTAGCACATGTGCATGTGTGCGTGCATGCATTTGGAATATTCTGCAGTTAAACTGTGTTGTTTTAAATGTTTTTTTTCCAATAATATCCTCCACAGTCTTGCCCAGCTGTTTCTCCACCCTTTCTGTTGTCCTTCCAATTTCCTTCCCACGTTCCACTCTACTTAACCCATTCCAAACCCCATCTCTAGGTAATATCTTAACCATCTGTCAGGGAAGATGCAGCAAAATAATGTTATGTGTTAGTGTCGAACAAAGTAATACTTGTGTATATTTCCAGGTGTACCAGCTCTAGTTGCTGTAACTGTTCATTTTTAGGTGAAATTTATTTCTTTGTGGGTACTACTTCATTTGCTTAACTGAAGTTAACAGAAGTCCAATACCCATCAGTGGATAATTATGGTTGCTGCCCGTCTCAGCATAATCTGTTTGTAAAAAACGTTGAAGGCTCAAAAACAACATTATTTAGGATTCAGTCCCAATAAATCTCCCATCATAGACAGACCATTCTGCATGATTATTTCTACCCACTCCTTCTCTCCAGAGATGCTGCCTGTCCCACTGAGTTACTCCAGCATTTACTCCAGCATCAGTTTAAACCAGTATCTGGAGTTCCTTCCTACCACATGCTTACTTCTTGGCCACATTGAAGACTGACCGGGCGGTGGAGGCCGGTTCTCTGGATACTTTCAAGAGAGAGCTAGATAGGGCGCTTAAAGATAGCGGAGTCAGGGGATATGGGGAGAAGGCAGAAACAGGGTACTGATTGGGAATGATCAGAAATGATCACATTGAATGGCGGCGCTGGCTCGAAGGGCCAAATGGCCTACTCCTGCACCTATTGTCTATTGTCTATTGACTCTTCCATGCTCAGCACGTGAATTAGGCTGAATCAGCAATGACATACTGCTACTACATTGCCACGTATCACTTCCATGACTGTGATATCCATAAATCTATTGAATTCTGCTTTGATTTAATTCAATAACTGGGCCTCTACACCATCAGTGTAGAAAACTTCAAAAAAAATCATCAGATTCTGTGTGAAGAATTCTCAATCCTACATAAGAAATCATTTTTTTTCTGAGTGCCTGGTTCTATGTCTAGACTCCCCAGGCAGGCGAAAACCTTTTATCTGCTTCAAGCCTGGCAAGATCTGAAACATTGTCAGAACTTTAGAGGATCGGGGCCTAGTTCATTCAACCTCTTCTCACTTCCTGCCATCAGTGAAATCATTCTGATCAACCTTTGTTGCATTCTTTCTATGGGAAGTAAATTATTTTTATAGATTAAAAGTAATTGTATACAATACTTGCATTACAGCCCAATAAAAATGAAGTAATTCCGCTTGCAATGGAGATCAACATACCATCCACCTCCCTAGCAGATTGCTTTGCCTGCATTTCAGTGGCTTCTAGCGAATAACAGTTCGTCCCTTTAAGCGTTAACATTCAACAATCTGTTTGCATGTTATTATTCCTCCTGCCATGCTCTTGACCACTCACTGAGATTGTGTAGATATGCATGAAGTCTCCTTGCATCCTCCTCGTGACCCAATGTCAACAAGTTATATATCATCATCAGGTGTGGCACAGTGGCGCAGCGGTAGAGTTGCTGACTTACAGCGCCAGACACCCGGGTTCGATCCTGCCTGCACAGAGTTTGTACATTATCCCCGTGACCTGCATGTATTTTTCTCCTCCCACACTCCAAAGGCATACCGGTTTGTAGGTTAATTGGCTTGGCGAAATTGTAAATTGTCCCTAGTGTGTGTAGGATAGTGTTAAGGGATCGGTGGTTGGCACGGACTTGGGCTGAAGGGCCTGTTTCCGTGCTGTTTCTCTAAACTAAACTAAACTAAACTAAATTAAACAGGGAAATGTTGATGACACAGACCGGGATTAGCTGAGGATCAAACAACAAGCCCTCCAGAACCTCACTTGTCTAATTGGAGAAAGACCTCATCTAGTGACCCCAGCAGCCCTTCCGGTTGAGTCAGAGATTAATGTGCACCTCTTCAAACCTCATCGACTGCAATTGGTGATCCCAATGCAGCTTTCTTTATATCAGTGAGACCAAGCATAGACTAGGCACCCATTTCACCCAACACTTACGCCCTCTCCATCAAGGCCTGCTGGATCTCTTGATTGCTATTGATTTTAAACTCCCCTTCCCATTCCAATACCAACCTTTCTGCCCTTTGTCTCCTCCATTACCAGTGTGAGGCCACACAGAAACTGGAGGAACTGCACCCCAAATTCCGCTTGGGTATTTTACAACTTGATGGCATAAACATTGAATTCTCCAATTTTTAATAATATACACCTATCCTTTTCTCTCTTCCTTTTGTCCACCTTCTCTGCCCCTTCTCCCAACCAAGGTGCACAGTCAATTTTCCCACTATCTCCCAACCCTCCCAATCATCCTGTTCCTTTCCCCACCTTCGTACACTCATCCCACCATCTCCGAGTCCCTCATTTCCTTTTTATCCTCCCACTTTTCCCTCCTTCCTGTCCCTCAAATCTGCCACAGGCAATGATGGTCCAATTCTATACTGCCATCATAGAGTCTGTCCTCACCTTCTCCATCATGGTCTGGTTTGACTCAGCCACCAAGCACGACATCCAGAGGCTGCAGCGCATTGATTGATCAGCTGAGAAGGTTGTTGGCTGCAGCCTTCCCCCCCTTGACGAACTGTACACTGCAAGGGCCAGGAAGCGAGCGGGTAAGATCATCTCTGACCCCTCTCACCCTGGCCACAAACTCTTTGAAGCAGTTCCCTCTGAAAGGCGACTCTGGACTGTCAAAGCCACCACAGCGAGACATAAAAACAGCTTTTTATCCACAAGCAGTAGCTCTACTCAATAAGAAAAAGTTGTAGCCTCTTTTTACTCTGGTATTTTAATTCATTCACATGAAACAACTATAATGTTTTATTCTTAATGTTTTAATGTTTTATGTTTTATTCTTAATTGTTTACTGTATGTTGTGTTGTTACTTGCGAACGGAAGCATCAAGGCAAATTCCTTGTATGTGTACATACTTGGCCAATAAACTTATTCATTCATTCATTCATTCATTCATTCTATCTATATCTCCCCCTTTGACTTTGCATTTCATTCCTCGTCTCTCCTTATTTGATACCCTGTTGTCCTCTCTAGCGTTTCTCACTTATTCTACCCATTTTCCAATCGCCTCCCCCCTCATCAGTATTCACCTATCACTTGTGTAGGAAGGAATTGCAGATGCTGGTTTACACCAAAGAGAGACACAAAATGCTGAGGTAACTCAGCAGGACAGGCTGCATCTCTGGAGAGAAGGAATGCGTGATGTTTAGGGTCGTGACCTGAAACGTCACCCATTCCTTCTCTCCAGAGATGCTGCCTGTCCCGCTGAGTTACTCCAGCATTTTGTGTCCACCTATCACTTGCCAGGCTTTGTCCTTCCCTCACCTCTTTCGACCAGCTTTCTCCCCCCTGACTACAACCCGTCTGAAGAAAGGTCCTGACCCAGAACTTCGTCTGTCCATTCCCACCGCAGATGTTGCCAGACCTCTCGAGTTCTTCCAGCAATTTGTGTTTTTCTGATTATTCATATTCGTGCTGAGGGGAACATTAGGGTGGCACATTAGCGAAGGGGTATAGCCACTGCCTCATAGCACCAAGACCCGGGTTTGATCCTGACCACAGGCCCTGTCAGTGTGGATTTTATACATTATATCTGTGACCATGTGGGTTTTCTCCTGGTGCTCTGGTTTACGGGTTTGTAGGTGAATTGGTTTCCATAACTTGGTTCTAGTGTGCAGGACATGTAGCTGGATGAGCGATGGTCTGTATGGAATGGCACGTTTCCTCACTGTATCTCTAAACTAAAGTTAAATTAACTAAACTTAACAAAACTATAGTCTGACGAAGGGTATCAACCCGAAATGTCACCCATTCCTACTATCCAGAGATGTTGCCTGGCCCGCTGAGTTACTCCAGCATTTTGTGTCTATCTTTGGTGTAAGCCAGCATCTGCAGTTACTTCCTACACATAACTAAACTTTTGTTGCTGTCTTTAGCAAGTTCTCAAACTATAACAGTATCTCACTCCCAATTCCATGTGCTCTAACCTAGGAAGGGATCCACACTTCCATTGCTAAACATTTTTCCTACTTACATACCCACAGAAACGTCTGCAATCTATTTTCTATGTTTCTCATTATTTTACTCATATTCTTTCTCACTTTTATTGTTACCAATGTCTTGGTTCTCGTTTGCTGAGTTCTGAAATGCTTTCAACCCTTTTGGGCCTGTCCCACTTAGGCGAAATTATTACGCAGCTACAGGTGACTAGTTGTCACCACATGTTCGCCGGTGGTCGCCGGGAGTAGTCTCCTCAGTCGCGCAAAAAGACGTAGCGTCTTTCTGGCAGTCGCTAAATTTTCAACATGTTGTAACATTTTTGGCGGCAGTGTGTTTGACAGGTGCTGTCGCAGGTTGTCGACAGGATGACATAGGTTGTCGCCACTTTTTTGGCAACCTGCTACGACTATGACAGTCGTCGGCAATTGCCTAAAAAATCTCCAAGTGGGACAGGCCCATTAAGCTTGCAGCTATTTCTTGCAAAGTTACAGTGCCTTACATTGTAGCTGTGGCACTCTATTCAGCATGGTTTGGTTATATTTATGTATGAATGATCTACCTCGATAACATGCAAAACAAAGATTTTCACTGTTATCTTGATATTTGTGACAGTAATAAACCACTAAAACCAATAAATCCCAATAAATATTATTGCTACCTTCAATTTTTCCTATCATCCATCACTTTGAGTTTGCATCTTAAAAAAAGTTTAT
Source organism: Okamejei kenojei (assembly GCA_035221665.1). NCBI lineage: Eukaryota > Metazoa > Chordata > Chondrichthyes > Rajiformes > Rajidae > Okamejei > Okamejei kenojei. The sequence goes on from CM069137.1 coordinate 87,670,020, forward strand.
TTTTTTAAAATCATGTATTTTATCCTTAAATGCTAACCTGACTACTATGTTTCATTCAGTGTAGTTTCTCTGTAGCGGTAACACTATATTCTACACTTTGCTCCTCTTTTAGCATTACCTGTTGTACATATCCTGGTTTGATTGTACCCATGTTTGATATGTTCGGTCTGGATCGCACCCAAACAAAGTATTGGATCATGCCAATAATTAACAGATACCAAGATCAATGCCGATATTTCCACAACTAACCACAGTTAATTAGCTCTTCATTTCTTCACAGTTTTCTTTGTTTTGGTTTAAAACCCCAGTTTCCAATTTGGTCACGTGTACCGAGGCACAGTGAAAAGCTTTGGTAGCATGCTGACCAGCCAGTGGAGAGACAATACATAATTACATTTGAGCCATTCACAGTGTAATAAGGGATAAATGTTTAGTGCAAAATAAAGTCAGATCGAAGGTAGTCTGAGGGTCACCAATGAGGTAGATGGTGGTTCAGAACTGCTCTCTAGTTGTGGTAGGATGATTCAGTTGCCTGATAACAGCTGGGAAGAAACTGTCCCTCAATCTGGAAGTGTACGTTTTCACACCTCTGTACCTCATGCTCGATGGGGAAGGGGAGAAGAGGGAGTGGCCGGGGTGCGACTCGTCCTTGAAACACATTAATTGAAGTACATCAATTTCAGACATTAAGTAAAATTTTATCATATGATGTCCCTTTGGAGCAAGATTATCAATTACTTCTCATTACACAATATAAGATTTCATTTTGCTTTCCCCCCAGTTAGTTCCTCATTATATTTGTCCAGAAACCACTTTGTATACATTCCATGAATTAATCTTTTATTTAATTACCACTCATTTATTGGATTACACATAGAAAAATACAGCACATGAACAGGCCCTTCAGCCCACAATGTCCGCGACAAACATTATGTTAAATTAAATTAATCTCCTCTGCCTGCAAGTGATCCCCATCCCTCCATTATCTGCATATTCAGGTGCCTATCTAAAAGCCTCTTAAACGCCACTATTTTATCCACACCACTCCTGACAGTGTTCCAGGCACCCACCACTATACAAACAAAAATATGCCTCTCACATCTCCTTTAAACTTTGCCCTTTCATTTTAAAGTTATGCCCTCTAGTCTATAACATTCCACTCTCGGAAAAAGGTTCTGACTGTGTAACCCATCTATGCCTCTCATAATTTTATATACTTCTATCAGCTCTCCCCTCAACCGATGTTCCAGAGAAATCAATCCAGTTTATCTAACCTCTCCTTATAGGTCATACCCTCTATCCAGGCAGTATTCTGGTAAACCTCTTCTGCACCCTCTCCAAAGCCTCCACATCCTTTGTCTAATGGAGCGACCAGGACAGCACACAAAATACAAAATGCGGCCTAACCAACAAAGCTACATAATTACTTTTGGATTCTGATAATAATAATAACTTCATTTGCATAGCACTTTTTATAGTCAATGCCCCAAAGCATGAAAGCAAGGGTGCCATATACCTTCTTTACCACTCTATCTACTTGTGTTGCCACTTTCAGGGAGTTATAGTCTTGCACCCCAAGGTCCCTCTGTACTCACCTGTTGTGCACACCTCAATTTTCCTGACTTACACTAGCCCGTACATTACAAATTTGGTGACCTATAAACGTGCTTCACTGTTTGTTCTTCATAGACCCACTTAAGTTGATTCTAATTCCATATCATGATCTGCTGACTTCATCTTGAACTCATCGCTCACTAATGACGCTAATCTCCTTTTCTATTTTTGAAACGTGGTGACACCCTGCGGATGTGTTTTTATAGAGACAATTAAATCATTAAGACACTTGGGCGGGCTCATGGATGGGAAAAGTTTAGATGTATATGGACCAAATGCATGCATGTTTAAAAATGCATGTTTAATCGATAATGATTAATGTTTAATGTTTTATTGTGTCATTCCTATCTATCACTGTATGTCATATTGTCAATTGTGGGCGGAGCACCAAGGCAAATTCCTTGTATGTGAACACTTGGCCAATAAACTTATTAATTCATTCGTTCATTCAAATGGGACCTTAGATCAGCATGTTGGGCCAAAGCGCCTGTTTCCATGCTCTATGACTCTATCTGTGCTATTAATTTATCTATACTGATGCAAATGTTGCATGTATTCTGATGCATTTCCTTCCATTTTTCCCTTTTAACATGTTTCTTTCATACTTAGACCCTGTGTTCTCTTTGCCATTGTATCTCCTATTTATTTCATACACTACTTTTCTAATTTCCACTTCCTGCTCTGTTTCTTACTCTTTTCTGAATTTCTTCCAGGGTTTTCATGCAAAGGGTGGTGGGTGTATGGAACAGGCTGCCAGAGGAGGTAGTTGAGGCAGGGACTATCCCAACGTTTACGAAACAGTTAGACTGGTGCATGGATTTGGAGGGATCTGGACCAAGCGCAGGCAGGTGGGGCTAGTGTAGCTGGGACATGTTGGCCGGTGTGGTCAAGTTGGGTTGAAGGGCCTGTTTCCACATTGTATTACTCTAAGACTCTATCACCCTGTCAAGATAGTCTAAATTCTCTCCCAGCATACTGCCTGTAGTGATATTGGACAATGTTCTGCTGAATTGTAACCCATCTGACTGGTATGGGACCCACCTTTCCCAGAAATGGCCCTACCTGCATCATTTCTCCAATCAATCAGTCATTTTCCCTATCTCTTATTTCTGTTCTTACAATCTTGGTAATCCTGACATTGAGACGGTTGAGATTCTTTTAAATCTCTTTCCTATCACCTAGGAGCTCCTTAGGTCCCCTTGGCTTTTTGCTGACCATGGGTGTCTCCAGGGTTGGAAGGCGCCAGTGTGTGACTTTGTTTAACTTGGGGAGGCTGGGTGCACAGACAGCCACCACACGGTCCTTGACAGATCTGGGTCAGGATCCAGTGGCATGAAGTCCAAGACAACCAAAGACCCTTTTCTGCTGCAGCCTTCATCCACCTTCCCAGCCGTTGTGACGCTCCACTAAGGTCAGCCATTGTCCTCCGCCTGTTCCACGATTGAGGTCTTGGTTGTATGCTCGCGGGATATCATCCCTATTTCTATCTGTAGCATTGATATTGATGCGGACTAGAACTTCTAGTTCATCAATTCCCTCTTTGCGATGTTTTTCGATCATTCAGTGACATCCTTGACCCCGGCACATATACTCATGCCTACAGCTACACAAATACCTTTCTGTCCCGCTACCCAATATCACCATTGTTATGGGCTCAGGGCACTCCTGGACTGTTTGTCTGCTCCACCGTATCTGCCTGGTGGTCACCCATTCCCTCTCTGCCTGCTCATTCAACTTTGAGTTGACCTCCTCCCTAAAGGTAGACACAAAATGCTGGAGTAACTCAGTGGGACAGGCAGCATCTCTGGAGAGAATTAATGGGTGGTGTTTCAAGAGGGTCTCGATCGAAACGTCACCCATTCCTTCTCTCCAGAGATGCTGCCTGTCCCGTTGACTTACTCCAACATTTTGTGTCTATCCACGGTGTAAACCAGCATCTGCAGGTCCTTCGTACACTTCCCTAAACATAGAAACATATAAAATAGGTGCAGAAGTAGGCTATTCAGCCCTTCGAGCCTGCACCATCATTCAATATGATCATGGCTGATCATCCAACTCAGTATCCTGTACCTGCCTTCTCTCCATACCCCCTGATCCCTTTAGCCACAAGGGCCACAGCTAACTCCCTCTTAAACATACTCTGTGAAGTTCTCCTCCCCGTGGATCTGCCACAGTAACTACAGCTATGTTTCTGTTAAAATGACTAAGAGGGTAAACAGCTATAAGTGGAGACACTTCCTCCACGCATCGCAATCTAAGCCACGAGAAGTGTCAATAACATACCATTTCCCATAGAGCTATGCTGGCTTGCCATTCCTTACTTTCTACAGTCTATAATGTATAACGGAGAAATTAGGCAGTAGAAAATACACACCAGCTACCCACCAATCAATTATTGTCTTTTGTTGACACCATGTTGAACCCCAACATCACACTCCAAAGGCGTCCAGGTATGTAGCTTGGTAAATGCAAAAATAAATTGTCCCTAGTATGTGTAGGATAGTGTTAGTGTGCGGGGATCGCTGGTCGGCGCTGACCCGATTGGGCTGAAGGGCCTGTTTCCGCGCTGTATCTCTAAACTAAACTAAACTTACACGCAGCTGCCATTCTTCACTGCTGTCAAGATCCACCTCCTCTGTTCCCACTGATCTATTTCTCTGCTCGCTGGTCTCTTTGCCACCCAGTTGAACAGCCGCCATGCATATCTGCAACTCAAACGCCTCTTTGTCTTGACCTGGCATTTCTTCTTATGGCTGATGTGGGCAAACAAAAAAACTCTTCCGTCACCACAAGCATCCATGAGGACTGTTTCAGTGACAGTTACACCTGGGGACCCAACACCTTATGCACCCAGTAGCAAGGGCCCAGAATGTGCCCTGGATGGGGGACTGATGTTGATCAGCAAGAGTGGTTTGGTTGCACTATCATGAACCAAGTTGACAAAGCCCAAAAGGACATGGCTGCCAGACTGGGTGTGTCACAGGCAGTGAGTGATGACGGAAGATCAAAGCAGGTTGATCTCAGCCTCAACAGTCTAACTGCCGTAGATGCATAGTGCATGACAGAAATGATAGAAGTGAACACTGCTAATGCAGGCAGCACTCATCATAACACTGTGAATAGTGTCTATTGTGTTGTGCAGCTCTACAAGCGTACTCAATGCGATACATTTATGGGCCTGTGCCACTTAGGCGATTTTTTTAGGGTGACTACAGGTGACTGCCGCAAAATTTTCAATATGAGGAACATTTTTGGCGACAGTGGCGACAATTTTTGCTGTCGTAGGTTGATGTGTGTTGTCGTAGGTGCTGTCGTAGGTTGTCGCCAGGTGTCATAGGTGAATTCCATTAAAACTAGTCCCTGGCTGTCACCTAAAGAGTCGCCTAAGTGGGACAGGCCCTTTAGAGCAGTGCTGGGGATCTGTGAGGCACAGAGGACCATGAGCACCAGCATAAATGTACTCCAGTTGAACTTATCTCTCACTTTGCCAATGCGATCAAGCCAGAGAATAATAGAGGCCACTGCCGGAAGCAGCATCAGGCACACCTAGTTAATCTTCACGAAGGAATACGTGTGATATTCAGCAAGAGCTGCATGCAATAGATGGGGCCACTGGATCTCACAACCACTTCATCAGATCAAAGTCCGAACACAACTTGTTGTGAATGATGGAGGACCAAATGTCACCACTATCTCCATCAGGCACTGAACGGGCAGACTGGCCACGAGCATGGCCTTCCATTGTAACCTGTCCCAAAGAGCAGGTTCTCAGGCATTGCACCAGATCACCATTGCGACTCCCACTTGCATCCCGTAAAGACTCTTAACAGAAAGAGGTTCAGTTGTGGTGCTTCGTAAGACTTTTCTAAGGGGCCCTCTGTTATTATACGTCCTCCATAAGCTAGGGTATAGTCCTGATCTTCCAACCTGCCTCTTTGAAGACATGAGCTTGTTCTCTGGAGTTGTAACGTTATATCTAATACCATAAAGCTATATTCTGTACTCTGGTTATTTTTCTCTTTGCACTACCTGGTGTATGGTTTGAGTGTACTTATGTATGTTAGGGTCTGGTTTAATGGGATAGCACACAGTCAGGAGCTTTTCAGTGTATCTCAGTACACATGACAAAGGTAAACCAATCCCAATACCAGAAAAATGCCGTGCTCTTTGGCCTAGTCATTGGCTGCTGAGATGGATTAAGGGGCAGAAGAAACCGACGTTGGACACAAAATGCTGGAGTAACTGAGCGGGACAGGCAGCATCTCTGGAGAGAAGGAATGGGTGATCTTTCAGGTCCTGACTCTAAACATCACCCATTCCTTCTCTCCTAAGATGTGGTCTGTCCCGCTGAGTTACTTCAGCAATTTATGTCTATCTTCGGTGTAAACACGCATCTGCAGTTCCTTCCGGCACAAGTGATATGTGGATACAGATGAGGGGGGAGGTGATTGGAAGATCTTCTGATTGGGTCACGCCAAAGGAAGACAAGGAAGACCAGAATGAGGAGACAATCAGACTAGATTGTCAAAAGCAGGATGACTCTCCACTGAAGAGAGCACCCGACTGTGATTGTTTCATCCCGAAAGGCCCTCACACCCTTCGCCATCTTGTATAGTGATTTCCAATATCAACACAGTCATAGGGCAAATTAAGCCATGACAACATCTTACCAAAGGTCTCCAGTCAGTGTGGTATCATCAATTACTGCCCCCTTGTACTACAGCCACTCGGCAATTAATAATGATCACCAGAAATGTGCTGAGGTTAAAATGGGCACAATCTTTATCTCCTATATTGCATCGAGAGCATAATCAGGACCGTCACCTGCCTTGCTAAAGTATGGCTGCTATTCCTCACTGAACACATTGCCTTTACTTTCCGAGCCTACACCTGCTGCACAGTCAGATCAATGCAGAGGCTGAATACCTTCAACTCTTCCCCTTTACAAACCTTGCAGGTGCTCACCAAACGTCCTGCTTAAGGACAGAAACCAGGAACACTCTGCAGAGGCGGCAAAAAATCTGGGAATAGTCCACAGGAACAGCACGGTGGCGCAGCGGTAGAGTTGCTGCCTTGCAGCGCCAGAGACCCGGGTTCGATCCTGACTATGGGTGCTGTCGGTACTGAGTTTGTACCCACCCCCTGTGATGGCCTGTGTTCACTCCAGGTGCTCTGGTTTCCTCCCACATTCCAAAGAAGTACAGGTTAAATGACTTGGGTAAAATAAATTGTAAATTGTCCCTAGTGTGTAGGATAGTGCCAATGTACGGGGTGATCGCTGGTTGGCATGGACTTGGTGGGCCGAAGGGCCCGTTTCTATGCTGCATTTCTAAAGTCTAAAGACAAAAGATCAGGTAGGATGTGTGGAAAGTGAAACATCATTAAAATTTCCTATCAAAGTCTCTTTGTCAGTTTCTGTTCAAGTGCTCCAGTTCTGATGAAGAGCTTTCAACCTGGAATGGTAACTCGGTTTCTCTTTATATGAACTCAGTTGTGCCTTATACAAGCCGAGCGTTTTGAGAATTTGATTATATTTTTTAGATTTACTGCAGTTTTGTTTGTAACTTTTCTCTAATATCGCGGTCGGTCCGCGTGCCCCATCAATCTCTTCAATTACACCACTCGATTGCTAGACTTGTGCTCCCACACGCCCATCCATTGAAAAATCGCTGTTCTGTGCTTCTTCAATGAACCATGACATTCCGATGACGAACGTCTCAACCGTTGACATCTGTCAATATAATTGCAAATTTGGTGTCACCCTCACACTTCCGAAGGCATCTCGACTCACTGAGTGCTGTTTCTGCTGATGAGATCACATTTATCGCCATATCACTCCCCTGGAAGTACTGCTTCCGCAGTAAGTCAGCATGTTAAGACTTTGAACCAAATGCATAACTTCAATATTATTACATTACTTGAATACAAAAATGTTCAGGGACCTTGTTAATGGTAAGCTGCTGCCTGCGGCATTGATCATTATAAAAAAAGATGGAGTATCTCAGCGGGTCAGGGACCATCGCTAGTCGACATGGATGGGCAACATTCCGTTCGGGATCCTTCTTCAGACTGATTGTATTAGGGGCGAACGCTGGAAGAATGTGGTGCAGGAACATGAAAGGTAATCAGCGTCGGAACCATGAAAGGCTTACTATGAGAAGATTCGAGGGATTTTGGGTCAGCACGTTCTCACAATGAGAATGAGTGGTCTGTCAAACCTAGAACCTCGTCAATGATAGGGTGCATGGAGGCTAAAGTAAGAAGCAGATAGCCAAGAAACAAATAGGTGAAATTAAAAGGTAAATTGGAAAAGCAAGGGTGAGTAAGAAAAAATACTGGAAAGTAAAATTAAACAAAAATCAGGTATCACTGGTAGCTATCTATACAGTCTATGGATAGCTATAGAAAGAGTAAGGTACATCAGGCACCAAAAATGTCACTTGTGGATGGAGGCAGAGAATAGGGATAAGATTCTTAATGTATAGGAAGGAACTGCAGATGCTGGCTTAAACCGAAGTTTAAGCAGAAAATACTGGAGTAATTCAGCGGGACAGGCTTGGTGAGTGGCTCAGCTCTGCTGAGAATTATTAAGGTATTTAACATCTCTGAAAATGGATAAGTTACCAGGTTAAAATTAAAGATACTCCAGGTTGTTAAAGAAAGCAATGAAGGATAATGTGAAGGCTCTGACTTAAATCTATCATTCATCTCCAGTTACAGTATGGATGTTAGCGTAATGGAGGACTGCTGACATTTACAGTTATTTATAAAAGGATGAAGGGATAAAGTACATAATTAAAGACTACTTAGTTTAACTTCAGAGGGGGGCAAATGTGAAACAATTATATGGTACATTTGAAAGGCACAGTATGTACGACAGACGGGCATGAATAATTTCATAAAATTCTTCGAAGACATGAAAAATGTATTATTGAAGGCCATTCAATCCAAGCTGCATCAATATTAGCAAGGCTTTTGACAAGGTCAACATGACAAGCTGGTCAAAAGATAATAGGTGATGGAATCCAAGGGAGAATGATACATTGGATCCAAAGTTGGTTCAGTGGCACAGGAAGGAAAGGATTGTGGTTTAAGACTAGATGTATAGGAAGGAACTGCAGATAATAGACAATAGACAATAGTTGGAGGAGTAGGCAATTTGGCCATTTGGCCCTTCAAGCCAGCACCGCCATTCAATGGGTGATCATCCACAATCAGTACCCCATTCCTGCCTTCTGCTATCTTCGAGAGCCCTGTCTAGCTCTCTCTTGAAAGTATCCAGAGAACCGGCCTCCACCGCCCTCTGACGCAGAGAATTCCACAGACTCACAACTGTGTGTGTGAAAAAGTGTTTCCTCATCTCCGTTCTAAATGGCTTACCCTTTATTCTTAAACTGTGGCCCCTGATTCTGGACTTCCCCAACATCTGGAACATAGGGAAGATGCGGGGTTAAACTGAAGATGGACACAAAAAGCTGGAGTAACTCAGCGGGACAAGCAGCATCTCTGGAGAAAAGGAATAGGTGATGTTTTGGGTCGAGAAGGGTCTCAACCCAAAACATCACCTATTTATTTTCTCCAGAGATGTTGTGTCTATATTTGGTTTAAGAATAGATGTCTGTTAACAATGGGGTTCTTCAGAACTCCCCCACCCTAAATGATGCAGACTTGTACACATGATAAAGAAGTTTGCAGATGAGATACAAGTTGGCTGTGTGGCTAAAAGTGATGAAAATCTTTAGACAGCCAGGACTACAAATACTGATTTCTCCCACCAATTAACCCTTGCATTCACTCTCTCGCTGTCCCTTCCCAACCCTTGTTACTCTACTCGTTTCACTGCCGTCCTGCTTTGTTTCACTGTTTGCATCTTTTAACATCTCTAGTTTCCATCTCTCTAGACTTTCAGTCTGAAGCAGGGTCTCAACCTGAAACATCACCCATTCCTTCTCTCCAGAGAAGCTGCCTGTCCCACTGAGTCACTCCAGCATTTTGTGTCTATCTTCCGTGTTAAACACCTTGGGTTACAGGCATGTGAAGATAAATGTATACATAAGAATGTGACACTGTCCCATGGAGATGTTATAGACAATAGACAATAGGTGCAGGAGTAGGCCATTTGGCCCTTCGAGCCAGCACTGCCATTCACTGTGATCATGGCTGATCATCCACAATCAGTACCTCGTTCCTGCTTCCCCCCCATATCACATGACTCCGCTATCTTTAAGAGCTCTATCTCTATTTAAGAGCTGCATTGTGACAGCTGCATGGTTGTTAGCACAATATCACAGATGTCGGATGGTTAACTTAAGTGAGAGACAGGCTGATTAGGAAACGTTGGAATGGTAATGAAAAAGGAAGTAAGAAAGGTAGAGAGAGAGCAAGACAAATGAACTGTAGGAAACATAGAAGGGAATCCAGAAATATTTCATCAGCACGTGCATACAGGCCATTCCCAGATCTTCTTCGTCTTTTCGTGTCCATCTTGTTACAAATGTTGGCCTCACTGTCATCGTCCGTACTGAAAAGGATGCAAGCTTCCGGCGACAATCAGTGGAAGCCAGCATCACGTGTAGCAGTTGAGATGGTAGCAGACTTAGCTCCGATACTTCAGTTCCAGCCACGCAACGTGGGAGCTTTCTGCGATGAGCCATCCTCAGATTAACTTGCCTGCTATAGATAGAAATACTAAATACAAATGAGCTCCCGTAATTATTGTTAAATTATACAATTTAACATTTGCCTTTCTGGATCCTTCTGTATTTTGTAGTCGGCAGGGCAGAACTTGGACAATTTTATATTTTTATCAATTAACCTACAAGTCTTCGGAGTGTGGGAGTAAACCGAAGATCTCTGAAAAAAACCCACACAGATCACAGGGAGAATGTACAAACTCCATACAGACAGCATCCGTAGTCGGGATCGAACTTGGGTCTCTGGCGCTGCATTTTGCTGTAAGGGCAGCAATTCTACCGATGTGCCGCCGTGACATAGGTTAACTTAGCGCTGTAAATTTCTCCCAGTATGGAGGTGAGTGGGTAGAATCTGCGGAGAGATTGTAGAGTATGGAGTAAATAACAAAGATGGAATTAATATAGGATTCATGTAATGGGTGGTTGATGGTTGGTGATGAGTCAGTGGGGTGAAGAGACAGTTCCTATTCTGTATCTTTGTTATGACTCTTTATGTCTGTTAGGTACTTCCCCCTCCCCCCTCTGGTGAATGCTATGTACTTAACTCTTCTGTTTCTCTCCTGAGTGCAGGCCCCGTGGCTGGGAGTCAGGAATCAAGGGGTTAAGGGCTCCTGTACCCGATTGGCCAAGCTGCATCAGGTGACGGGTGACTCATCCGAAGCTTAAATACCAGAATCTCCTAGAATTCTCTTTCTCGTCGTCCTGACCTTGAACAGACTGTGGTTCTGCAAGGCAGGAGGCTCAGGCCACATGGCATAGAACTTTGTGTTTATTACCTACATTTGTCTATTAATATTGAATGGGGCGATAAGGACTGACCTGAGGGTTTCCGTGTATTTTGTTTAAGGGTTATTTCCATTTAGGCAGGTTAGAGATTCTAGTTCGATGGCCCATTGCGAGGCTGGCTGGAGCACTGTTATCTTTGTTTATTAGTTTATTCTTGCCCTTGACTGGGTTGCTTGAATCAGGTTTGGGTTTTAACTAAATAAAATACAATTCTCTTGAACTTGAGCCTGGTTTTTGACTTTTTTACGCGGCTCTGAAGTACCTGCATTCGGGAGTCGTAACAATGTCAATGAGGGAAATGTGATTCAAATTCAGTTCAAAAAGGTGCTTGACAAGGTGCCATATTTCCAATTTTTTGTAGATGTTGAAGACAATGAAGTCAAGAGAGAAAGATAGAAAATTGGCCCAGTAACAAGGCAGAGAGCTGTAGTGTGAATTTTTGTTTCTATGACTGGAGGGGAGAGGAGGTGTACGGTAGATTTCTTCAGGGGACTCTACTGCTTTCCTATAATAGTGACAATTTGAACGTAGATGTCGAAGGAAATTAAATTAACGATAGGTTGTTTTTTGGATTGGAGAGAGGAGAATCGTGGTTTCTTCCTAGGCCCATTGCTTTACTTAATATATATGGAGGATCTTGGGCTTCGGTGACAAGACATTATTGCTAACATTACAGATGGCACAAACCCTGGAAAATAATGAAAACACACAGTGGGTCAGGTGGCATTTTTGGAAGGATGTAAAGTTAAGGGCCTGTCCCACTTCGGGGACATAATTTGCGAGTTTAGAACAGTTTTGCACTCGACTCAACTCGAGCATGGTTTTGGACACGTGGGTCCTTGGAGGTCCTAGGGAGAGTCACTGTAACTCTCCGTCCTCTCGAGGGAAGTTCCCGAATACACGCAGTCTCATGATTTTGTGAGTATCGAGGAAAAATTTGTTCTGCATGCGTGTATAAAAAATTTCCGCCGAGTAAAATTGGTCGGCACTGGTACTTTTGGACCTGGTAGTGCAGTGGTAGTGAGGGTCGCTATGTAGTTTTATAGGCAGTTGAGGTGTGCAGCCGTAGGCAAATCTCTTCGTTGGACCCGGGGCATTTGATTGGCACATTGGAGTTTTTCTGAACCCAGAAAACTGACGGTAATGTTTAATGCCGCGAAACATTATTAAAAGTTGGCTGGCTTCTTTAAAGTGTCTCCACTCCTTCTCCCCCTCTCCTCCTTCCTCCTTTTTTCCCTTGGCCCCGCGCCTTTGCGATGTGTGGGTGTGTGTGTGTGTTGTGTGTGGGTGTGTGGTGTGTGTGTGTGTGTGTGTGTGTGTGTGTGTGTTGTTGTGTCTTGTGTGTGTGCCGCATTGACGTCGATCCGTAGCTCGTCGGTTCTCGCTGAACAAGGATCCAGCTCAAGGTTTTTTCAGGCGTGCCCTCGAGCTTGAAGGTCGAAGACAGTCGCTGAAAAGTCGCGTTAGTGGGATGGGCCCTTTAACGTTTTGATACTTAGAACTGGGAAAGAGAGAAAAATTAATTAGTTTTCACCAAAGAGAGAATGTGGGGGGTAGAGATGTGTAGCAGCTAGTGTACAAAGCATCTTGGTTTGTGTAAGGTGTTGTAATTGGTGAGGCTGTGGGAGGTATTGTTCCCCGAGGATGTCTTGGGCCTTGGTATAATAGTTCAGGAAACTACAAACAAATTAAATTGGTTTGGTGAATTAAAGTGCCCATCTCTCCTCGAAAAGGAGTCAAGTTACTGCGATGAGCTGGGCAGCACCTCCAGCCTGGAGCGCCACCTGTCAGACACTGGCTGTCATTACCCACTGTAGATCACAATGCCAAAGGTGACCGAGCGGTGAGAAGAGTGTAGCTTTCTTGGAACAGTTACGGGGTGCTTGTAAGAGTGCTGATGTGGGAGGATTAGTGGAGCGAAAGGCATGGTGTGCCGTTGATTCCGTGTGAGCGAGTGGTGCAGTGCTGCAGAGGCAAGATTCAGAGAGGGCAGCAGAGAATAGGAGAGGCAGAGAACCAGAGAGGCAGAGCTGGGAACAGAAATGAGGGGAACAGAGAGGGGGAGAGAGAGAGATAGAGAGAGAGAGAGAGAGAGAGAGATTGCGATTGTGAGTGAGAGAGAGAGAGAGATTGAGATTGAGAGAGAGGGAGAGAGAGCGGGGGAGAGAGACAGAGAGAGAGGGAGATAGAGAGATAGAGATAGAGAGAGGAAGAGAAGCAGAGACAGAGAGAGAGACAGAAAGGGAGATACAGATAGAGAGAGAGAGGGAGAGAGACAGAGACCGAGTAATCGCACCCTACGAAAGCCAGGGAATGACCCTTTAGAGGCCAACAGTTATAGACCCTTCTCTCCACTCTGCCACACCTACAAACTATTTGAGAGGCTCATCCTCAGCCGCCTTGCTCCATATGTAGATGAACACCTAATATCAGACCAGGCAAGATTCCTCCCAGGCAAGTGCACAACAAGCCAGCTCCTCAACCTAACGCAACATATCGAAGATGGCTTCGAACAAGGGCAAATCACGGGAGCAGTGATTGTCGATTTGTCAGCAGTATACAACACTATCAACCACAAACGACTCCTCTACAAGATCCTTGAGATGACAAAAGATCTGTCCCATATGTCTTTCGTTATGGGTTGGTTTATTTCATTTTCCCATGTATGTCTATATGATTCCGTCGATGGTATCTCGCTATCTAAAAGGGTATTATAAATATAAGTTGTTAGTTTTTCTGTATTAGGATGCTTATTCAAACATTCATCAAGGATTTTGATTCCTTATTCCTATAATCTTGTGTATTTGATTTAACATAAATCTCGTGTTGTAGATTATCGAAAAAAATTATTTGATGAGTATGTAATCCATAAATTGTGTAACGACGAAGGAAACCTTCTATTTTGGAGCATTTGGACTGTGATTTTTAGAATAACTTCTGAAGTTTTTTAATCAAATTGGGATCCGGGGACTCAAAATTAATAATACTTGGAATTCAGAACAAGTTTTAACACTTACAACATAGGTAGTAATGTCCTTGAATTACGGTTATATAATTTGGGAAGGAAATTAAATATTAACATTTGGAAAGGCATCTATATCCCCCACAATTAAAATGTGGATTACGGAATTGTCGGAGACCCTACACTTGGAAAGTATCCAGATTTTGCCCCTAATGGGACAATCAAGAAGGTTTTCGTTAGTAATATGGTTCTCTTCTTTCATGATTATAAAAGGGTAGATCGGTTCGGCAGGGAAACCCTAACTGAAACTTGGACTCAGGATTAGATGAAACGTTATATTTTATTCCTTGATCATATTCCAATGATGTATTAATGGTAAATTATTCCATTCTTTGTGATTTCTTTTTGATTTTTATTTTATTTTTCTCTCTGTTTTTCTCTCTTTTTATTAAAAAAAAATTATTAGAGACTAAATGATGCATTTAATAATATTAATAATGTATGATTGTTGTACACAAAATATTGCTATCATAATGTGTGTTTGCCAATTCACTGCTTACCTACTCTAATAAAAATATATATTTAAAAAAAAAAAGAATATCATCCATGAGCGCATCAAGGTCCCGATCAGTCAACGTGGAAGTACATTTCCTGACCTCAGGGATTAGCATTGCAGTGGTGCCGAAAGAAACAATAGTTTCCCCGGTGTTGGGGAACTCCAGAACAAGGGGTCACAGTTTAAGGATAAGGGGGAAGTCTTTTAGGACCGAGATGATAATTTATTTTTTCACACAGAGAGTGGTGATCTGTGGAATTCTCTGCCACAGAAAGTAGTTGAGGCCAGTTCATTGGCTATATTTAAGAGGGAGTTAGATGTGGCCCTTGTGCTAAAGGGTTATTCAGGAGGGGTATGGAGAGATAGGCCAAGGTACTGGATACTGAGTTGGATGATCAGTATTGAATGGCGGTGCAGGCTCGAAGGGCCGAATGGCCTACTCCTGCACCTATTTTTCTATGTTTCTTAGTTTTCAAGAGCTGGTGGACGGAGTGTGGTGTGGGTATTTTTTTTTTGAGTTATGTGTGTGTCCTTTGAGAACTGGGCCTATATGGTAGAGCCATGTCTATGGTGTGGCAGCTGTAAGTAACTCAGTCAGCGCCTTTTAATAACGCCACTTGTTTCTGAGACAAGAGGGCGCTTGGTGGGTAGAGATGCTGCCTTAAAGGCCAGAGAGCTGGGTTCCGATTCCTGACTCGGGTGCTGTCCGTTTATGGAGTTTGTACGTTCTCTCCGTGACCTGCGATGGAGGTTTTTACGAGATTGTCGGTTTCCTCCACACTCTCAAAGCCGTCAAAGGTTTGGTGTAATTGTAAATGGTCCTGAGGAGTGTAGGATAGTGTTAATGTGCGGGGGGTCGCTAGTCTGTGCAGTCTCCGGGGGTCAAAGGTCCTGTTTCCGCGCCGTATCTCTAAACTAAATGAAAATAAAACATGCGAGGGAAAGTTGAAATTCATTGATGAGTTTTGTAATCTTTTCAAGTGCTTTTAAGGACAGAGAAATGCAAGTAATTTTACAACTGAAAAAAACAGATTAAATACATTTCCTGGACCTTCGGCTTATGTTTTTGCAATGGGAAGAGGAAGAAAAGAAACTAAATAGAGGGTTGTTGAAGATAGGCACAAAAAGATGGAGTACTCGCAGGACCAGGCATCATCCTGGAAGATGACGGAATGGGTGACGATTCAGGTCGAGTCCTTCTTCAGACTGATCTCTTCAAAAAGATTCTCGAACCAAAACATCATGCATTCCTTCTCTCCAGAGATGCTGCCTGTTTTGAGTTAAGGGCCGGTCCCACCAGCGTTGCGACCTGGCATGCGGCGAGGCGAGCGCGACCAAAACGTAAGTCCCGCTTCGAAGGCGTACGGCCTCGTGGGGCCTGGTCCCACTTCCAACCGCGGGGAGCGTAGGGTGCTGGGCACCGACATCATACTCACCCACCGTGGGCAGGAGGACGGGCCCCCCCGACTGAAGTTTGGACGTCGCCGGCGCTCGTTATTTGTTCGGGCAGTAGCAGTAGAGACGTCATCACGCAATGGCACGTGGGCGGTGACGTCATCACGCAATGCCACGCGACAGGCATACGCTGTCAAACGTTTTGGTACGCCGTCAAGGAGACACTGCGTACGACATCGGACGCTGGCGTGAGCCATCGAGACGGCTGCGACGTACGCCTCAATGGACTTGTGGGCCGACTGCGCGGTTGTGCGCGTGGGATTTTCGGGACAGTTGCACGGATTTTGGAAGCCCCGCGCGATGTCGGGACCAGCTCCGCAAAACTCCATATGCCTCCGGCGATTTCAATATGGGACGCCCGCAAGGCCCAATATGCCTCAAGCGACCTGTTAGGTCGCGCTAAACGCATACAATCGCATGCTGGTGGGGACAGGCCCTTAACTAGCATTTTGTGTCTATCTTCGATTTAAACCAGCATCTGACTGTTCCTACCAACATAAATGAAGGTTGTGTGGAATCCTTTCTACATAATATTGGTGAGTTAATACATGTGCTTACACTGACAGTGTTTTCACTGCTCAGGCTTATAGAATTAACTGAGTTACATTACATTTCATAATTTCAAATTTCTTTCAGTTACCAGTTTGTAGAGTTTATCTGATCACAGGCAATGAATTCAAAGACATCATTTAGATGCTTTGGTGATGACACTTTAATCGTTAATAAGAAAGTAAATCCTCACTTCTGAGCTGGAATTTTCACCCACTGCTACCGCTACCTTCAGGGGGGTGGCGGGAGTTTATGGATGGATGCGAAGTTCACGAGATATGCCCCAACCGGTCGTAGCAAATAGACATGAACTGCTGCTGTAAAGCTCTGCACAACTGGCCTTGGGTTCCAACAGAGGAGCCTTTGTATCATTAATTCTTGGGATCTAGGTTTGCTGATAAAAAGCCTGATTGAAATAGCTTAGGGATGGAAGATTAGCCACTGTGCAGACAAAAGTGTCTAAAAAGCCATCAGTGTTAACAGGCGGTAGAGTCTGCTTGCCTTACAGCGCCAGAGATCCCTGGTTCGATCCTGACTGCAGGTGCTGTTTGTATGTAAGTCTTACTTGCTCCCCCATGACCTGTTGGTTTTGTCTCTGGGTTTCCCAGTTTCCACTCTCCAAAGACGCACAAGGCGGTTGTAGGTTAATTGGCTTGGAAAATGTAATTTACCTAGTGTGATGAGGGATGGTGTTAGTGTGCAGATCAGCTGGTCAGCGCTTGACTTGGTAGGACTTATTTCCATCGCATCCCATGCTGGTCTGGTGTGAAGATACAGTAGGTGAATTGTAGTGCGTTCAGGTCCTTACTTAGGTAGGAGTTAATATGTGTCATAACCAGCCTCTCAAAGCACTTCTTCACCAAGGTCAGCAGTCCTTTGTGTCGGAGAAGAGTGTCAATAGTCAATGATAATGCAATGGTTATGGTTCAGCTCAGCAAACCAGCGATAATGAGTCCAAATCCAATCATTGCATTAAAGCTGGGCATCTGTGGGCTGCACTGAAAAGTAATTATAAAACAACTGAACTGTTGCGAAAGATGAGCTGGGGTGTGAATGTCCTTTACGGAGTGGAATCTGTCACCCCTACTACACTGCTGCGCATGTGACCCCAGTCCCACCCTACTGTACTTTTTGTGTCTGTAATGATAAAGTCATATATTTTGTCAAGTTCATATAGCCCTACGAGATGTCATTATCTAAAGATTTCCAGGGAGGGCAATGTGCCTGCCATCGAATGCTGCCCATTGGAAAGTGTAGTACCGGTAGAGGTTATAACATTCCCATGCAAATGATAAGATCTGTGGAGGGGCAACCACATAATAGTAATAATAATAATAATAATAACAACATTGTAATAATTTAATAATAACGATTCCAATAATTTAAAAAAAATGTTGCCGCATTGGGTTTGCAGATATTTCCAAAAATAATTGGAAGATCGAAATGAAAGCTCGAAAGTGTGTTGCTGCGAGCAACAAACCTGCCTTTGTGTTTTGCAGTGATGTTGGATTTTAAGCAATAGACCTCCTTGGAACTTGCCTGGCATATGGTCAAATAGCTAAAGCTAGACCTTCTCACAGCCATACTGGTTGTCATCTGTGGGATTGTGAGGAGGTGGAGGAAGACTCAGACTAGCAACTGCTGTTATGTGCCGAAGTTACATTTTGATTTGACCGAGAGACTACAATGTGCCGCAAGGCTTCATTACAATGGACATGAACAAAATTAGCCCTTTCCCTTGATTTCTGCTGATGACATTCCACTCTGGAATGCAAGGAGCCCTTAGAGGTGCATTAGGCACAGATGAAGAGGCTGTTAGTGCTTCAATTAAAACGACATCCTATTTTACTCATACCTTATATTTTCAATAGATTTATTCAACGAAGAAAAATAAGCCTCCTAAATGTTCAACCTTCATCATGATTCATTATTCAGATCTTAGTTTTTAATTTAATGAGGATAATTGAAATGGAATGAATATAAATGTATTTGAACAATGAGATTATTATTACTGCTACACAGCAAATCTTTCTCTCATTTAGCCATTGAGAAGAAGCTGCAATATTGATTATGAATGTACCTAACCTTAGTTCACTTTAGCTCATCTGGCTGAGAAATGTCATGTTACGTCCGCATGAGATGTTTAATTAAAATAGAAGGCATTATTTTAAACATCAAGGGATAGAACAGGCTTGAACTGGTTTATCTTAGCAATGAAACACTACAGAGATGGCACTGTGTCAGCTTGATAGTGCAGCTATCATTGATGAAGGCAGAACTTAGATAATTAAATCTGTTGGATAACAACCGTGATAAAT
Organism: Okamejei kenojei; assembly: GCA_035221665.1. Classification (NCBI taxonomy): domain Eukaryota; kingdom Metazoa; phylum Chordata; class Chondrichthyes; order Rajiformes; family Rajidae; genus Okamejei; species Okamejei kenojei. The sequence continues at coordinate 87,688,953 of CM069137.1, forward strand.
TAAATACACAATTGCTATACTGTACTTAGAAAGAGGCACATGTTATTATTTCGTGCAAGTTCAACAAATAAAAAATTAAAGTGTAATCATGTACTAATCACAGTTAAAATGTGACAGATATAAAGCCATCAGTTTCAGCAGTGTGGAATGTTAAAGCAAATGTGTGAAGGGTAACAGAGGTAAGTGAATATGTAGACAGATAAATAGCTGAATTTAGCCTCTGGTTTATCAATGCCAAACAAAGCCATCAGTTCTTTTTTGGACTGTTATCCAATTGCCCACTGTTAACTGCACAGGGTCAGGATCAAGGATCGGGCAGAGGTCCTGAGATGAAATAGCTGTTAGTTTTCAGATGTGACGACTAGTATTAGCACATGTTCAAGGCTGAAAATTGGAATCGAGATTGGGATAATGAAAGAAGCAAAACAAAGTCAGTTTGATCGAAGCCTACTCGTGGTATCATGTGGTTTTATTATTGATGCTGACACTACTTGTTGTTTTTAAGAAAGTCTTAAAACTTAACTCCAGCCTTTTCTCCAGCCTTTTGTGTACCCTCCTTGAACATTGAATTTTCTCAATTCTGTTAGCCCTTGCTGTCTCCTCCCCTTCCCACCTCTCTCTCAGCCGTCGGGCTCTTCCTCCTCCTTTTTCCTTTCTTCTCCCCCCCCCCCCCCCCCCACCCCCCCCCCCCCCCCCCCCCCCCCCCCCCCCCCCCCCCCCCCCCATCAGTCTGAAGAAGGGTTTCAGACTGAAACGTTGCCTAACTCCTTTGCTCCTTAGATGCTGCTGCACCCGCTGAGTTTCTCCAGCCTTTTGTGTACCCTTAAAACTTAACTCGTTGACCAAGCTTCTATTCTAATAACCTCTTGTATTGAATCAGTATTGGATTTAGCCTGACTGCAATCTTACGAAGTGCCTTGGGTATTTTTTTACCATTTTAAAGCTGCCACATAAATACAGCATGTAGGAAGGAAGTGCAAATGCTGGTTTAAAGCAAAGATAGACACAAAAGTGGAGTAACTCAGCAGGTCAGGCAGCAGTTCTGGGGGGAAGGAGTGGGTGACATTTTGGGTCGAGACCCTTCTCAAATAGAGGATATTGTTCTTGACCTCAAGAACCATGCCAAAGGAAACAGAATGAAAATTCAAGTTTTATTTAACTGCACACAACGTTAGGAATGGTCAGGACTGTTTGGAAATGTGATTGGAATGTAAAAATTGGTTCAATTGTGTAAATTAGCAATCAAAGGCATCCCGGCTTGATAATGAAGTTTATCTTCTTCTTTAAGAAACCTGAAGACACATATGGTGTGGAAAGGTGCACTATTTTTGTCAACATTTCCTACTAATCTCCTGAACAAAATTAGCTTCCTCCCTCTCTGCCTCCACACAATAGTGAATTTAACTCACTTCATACAAGTATTTTTTCCTGGTTTCCTTATTCTAGTTTCTACTCCTCCCATTCCGTTCTCCACCCCCACTTCCCTATTGTGCTGTCCGTGTAGATTGAGAAATCCAATTATTTAATATTGCTGTGCTGAGGTTAGTTGATGGTGTTGGCTGCAAAGGGAAATGGATTTTGCCATATGTTTCTTATCAGCTTTGTTCCACTATCATGTAATTCCAGTACCCACTCCAAGTATGACCTTGTTCTTTTCAAGAAAAGCAGCTTTAAAGTTAACTCCGTTGACCTTAAAGGAACAGTGTCGACGAGCAAAGCTGCGTTCAATATCTCAGGGTGAATTTCTATTCATTGTCCTGCATTGCCATTACAGTAAAGCAAGATTAATGCTACCTTCAGAGGTCAAATTAGTTACTTATGAAATAATTTCACTCACTGAAAACCTGACTGGGGAAGAAGTTGGTGTAAATCCCATTGAAAATGACTGTAATCTGCTGGAGTGGAAACTGTAGTATTGCCTTTTTTTTTCCATTGACTCAGCCTTGCAAACTTCAGCACCAGACTCAGGGTGATGAGGACAAGAGAGAACAGTGTTTGTTTATTCAACTGGCTCTCAGGTAACGCCGCAGCAGGTCTCATCGCACCTTCAGAAAACGAAAGCAGCAGCAACAAGAAGCCAAACCAGTCAGCAGGCTAGGGGAGACCAGACAGTGAAAAGGGTAGACATCCTCTGGGAGTAACCTGAATTACAATAGCACAAGCTTCACGATGAGGCAATTCAGTGGATGCAAAGAATTTGAGGACATCCTTAAGGGGCTGTCCCACCTAATTCGCAAGTTTAGAAGGGTTTAGGAGACTTTGAAAAAATGTAATGTTGAAGACCTCCTACGACTATGTTGAAGAATTGCTTCGGGAAAATTGGACACCGAATAGTGGAGAGTGAAGATGACCTCCTTTGATCGCATTTGACATCCCTTCGACTATGTTGAAGACTATCTACGACTACCTTTGATTACCTTCGACTACCCTCGATTACCGACGAATAATATGCCAACCAACTACGACCTATTTCGATTAAACGTACGAGTAAAAAAAGTATCGATTTTTTTCCATAGTAACCTTTTTTTACTCGCGGGCATTTTTCAACATGTTTTTCAGCATTGTTGAAAAATATGCCGCGACTTAGCTGAGGCTCCGAGTATGTGGTGACTACTCTCGAGCATGAAGGAGATTTACAAAGACCTCCTAGGTCCTCGTGTCGACCATGCTGCGAGTACGAGTTGAGCGCAAACTCGTCTAAACTCGCGGATTAGGTCGCCGCAATGGGACAGACCCTATAGGGTGAAACAGATGTCATACTAATACCATTTATACATTCTTTCTATTTGTTTTGATAGAAATGTATCCAGTTATTCTACAACATAGTTGATGTTGGTGTACCAACCTCAACTATTTCTTCTTGCAGCTCATTTAACATCTCATTATCCTCTGCGTGAAAAAGTTGCCCATCAGGTTCCTATTAAATCTTGGCTCCCCCACCTTCAACCTCTGCCTTCTATTTCTTGAATCTTTGTACAAGATTCTGTGCTTTCATCCTATCGATTTGTCTCATTATATTATGTACTTCTATAAGACCCACTCTCACCCTCTTGCGCTCCAAGGAATAAAGTCTGCACCTGCATAAATTAATCCCTCAACCTCAAGCCCATGTCCTGGTACCATCCTTGTATCTTCTTTGCACTCTTTCCAGTTTAATGACATCTTTCTTATAAAAGGATGACCAAAACTGAGCACAATAGTGCGATTGCGGCCTCACCAACACCTTGTACATCTATAACACAATGTCCCAACTTCGATACCCAATTCCCTGACTCATAAAGGCCAATGAATCAAAAGTCATCCTCACTATCCTATCTCCCTGCACTACCTCCTGCAGGGAATGATGTATCTGTGTTCCTAGATCCATCTATTTGACAACATTCCCCAGAGTCCAGCTGTTCACTGTGAAGGTGTAGGAACTGCAGCTGCTGGTTTAAACCAAAGATAGACACAAAATGCTGGAGTAACTCAGCGAGACAGGCAGCCTGTCCCGCTGAGTTACTCCAGCATTTTGTGTTTACCGTGAAGGCCACTTCCCACAATTTCACACTTTACACTTGCCTGTATGAAACTCCATTCGGCATTATCGACCCAATTGTCCAGCTGATAAAAATCCTGCTGCTATTCTTGATAACCCTCTTTCCCATCTCCGATATCATCTATCTAACTGTCATCTGCAAACTTACGAATAATCCTGCATTGTACATTGCATCCAAATTGTTAATGTAAACCACAAACAGCAATGGGGACCAGCACTGATACCTGAAACACACCACTAGTCACAGGCCTCCAGTCTGAAAATCAGCCTTCCACCACCACACTCTTCTTCCACCCATGAAGCCAATTGTGAATCTAGTCAGCTAGCACCCACTGGATCCCATGTGATCTAATCTTCCAGAGCAGCCTATCATTAGGTACCATATGAAATGCCTTCATGCAGTTCACATAAATAATTGTAATGCCCTGCCCTCATCAATCCTCTTGGTTATTTCTTCGAATAACTCAAATCCATGAGACAGAATCACTCATGCAAATTGCCATGTTGACTATCCCCATCAAATCCTGTTTTTCCAAATGCATGTATATCGTATCGCTCAGAATGAGTAGGAAGGAACTGCAGATGCTGGTTTAAACTGAAGATAGACATAAAAAACTAGAGTAACTCTGGAGGCAGCATCTCTGAAGAGAAGGAATGGCTGACGTTTCGGGTTGAGATCCTTCCTCAGACTACATTTATCCCTCAGAATCCTCTTTCCTGTAACTTTCCAACCACAGATGTCAGGTTTATTGGTCTATAGTTACAGGTTTTTCTTTGCAATCCTTCTTAAATAATGACATAACATCCTCCAGTCTTTTGACACCTCACCCGTATCTAAAGATAGTAATGTATCTCAGCCAGGATTCCTTCAATGTTTTCTCTAGATTGCCATTGAGTCTTTGGATATATATGATCGGCCCTAGGAGATTATATACCTTCAAATGTCTTAGGACATTTCAGCACCTCCCCAACTGTAATACAGACTGTCCTCAAGACATCACCATTGACTCCCAGAATCCATAGCTGCCTCTTTCTCCATGGTAAAAATAGAGCAGACATATTTGTTGAGGACCTTGCCTATCTACTGTAGCTCTGGATATACTGTAGATGACCACTTTGGTTTCTGAGGGGTCCTATTCTATCTCTTGGAACCCTTTTTCCCTCAATATACTAATAAAATCTAGAACGAGCAATTGCCCTGTCATCTTAGGCTTCCTGGATAATTTTATATTAATTTTTCCTCACTAGTTTATTCTGTAGGTATTGAACGGGCATATGTTCTGTTGTATTCCAGTGTACACAATGTGACAGGTGTATGCCTAGTTATATTGCAGTGTCATTACTATGGTAATTATACATCCAGTTATTACGAAACCATAGTTTAGAAGAGAATATAATGACCATACTCAAGTATGCGAGCAATTACAATAATCTACATGCCCTGCTATTTTACATGATCCATTCTGTGACGTGTATACCCAGTAATACTCAAACATATGGACTTTGACAGGTTTATCACCGATTATAGAATATATGTACCGTGACAAGTATATATCCTGTTATTTTGTGGTGTACATATTGTGATAGATATATGTCCAGTTGCATTACAAAGTATATTCTGTGACAGTAATGCATCTATTTTTATGGTACAATAGTTTGGAAAAGTAAATGATGATGATAACACAAATGTTGGAAGGAACAAAGAACTTGCTGTATAAGTGAAGACTGTAGAATGTAAGCAATGAATGATCCCAGCCTACAATGTGAATGATGGTAAGTATGTTGTCTGGCTGGTGAAGCAAAGGATGAATGCACTTCAAGACAGCAGCTGATCCACTCCATAATGAAACATAAGCAGAGTTTCAGGAATATAATTCTGATACATGGTAATATAATGCAGAATGAGGCTTGAAAGTGCAAATATGGGTGCACAACTGATCATTGGCAGGTTTTAGTCAAAGGGAGATATTAAATGGAAACATGCCCTTCGGCCCATCGAGTCTACACCATCAGTCAGTCACCAATTATGTGATAAGGGTGAGGCATTAGCCTGTGCCAGATTCATGCTCAAGATATAAGGCATGACATCGCTCATGCAGATAAATGTCTCTGTTTTGACAAAATTCAAGTGACTGAGATTACTTTGATTTTTTTTTAGGTTTTGAGTTTAGGTTTAGGCTTATTATTACCGAGGTACAGTGAAAAGCTTTGTTTGGCCTCCTCTCCGAAGATCCGATATACCATACATGAATACAGTCATCAAACCCACGCAGAGTAGATCCAAAGGGAAGATACCGAGTGCAGAATATAGTTCTCAACATTGTAGCGCATCAGTTCCAGAGACAAAGTCCAATGTTCACCATGGGGTAGAGGTGAATCGGACAGTGCTCCATCTTCTGGAAAAATGTTTCAGAAGCCTGAAAACAGAGGGGAAGAACCTGTTCCTGATTCTGCTAATGTGCGCTTTCAGGATTACGTACCCTCTGCCTGATGGGAGCAGGGAGAAAAAGAAATGATGGAGGTAGGGCAAGTCTTAAGGGCCTGTCCCACTTACGCGACCTTGGCTCGCAAAATACGTGACCTCGTGGTCACTTGATGCATATGTGCACCGTATGGCCACGTGGGGCTGGTCCTGTGCGGGGCTGGTCCTGACATCGCGCAGGGCTCCAAAATTTTGGCAGTGGCCGAAATCTTTGCGCGCCAACGGTCTGTCGGCATGCAGGCGCATTGCGGTCGTATGCAGCGTCTTGACATCATACACAACGTCTTGACGGCGTATGCCCAGCGCATGGTGTTGCGCGATATGACGTCACTGCCCGGCGTGGCGTTGCGTGATGACGTCACGCCCGATGCCGTGCGATGCCCAATTTCAGTCTGCCCGCCTCCTGCCCAGCTGATTGGTAAGCATGATGCAAATGACATCACGCACGAACTTAACGCGTATTTAGCGCGAATTTCGAGTGAACTCTGCTTCCGCTTGGTCGCGCCAAACGCACGCACTCGCATGCAAGTGGGATAGGCCCTTTAATCACCTGCAATGGCTTATCTATTCTGAAAATACAAATTCTGCAGGGAATTTATCATTATACTTCTATTTTATCTTTCACCCTAGGATCCTGGACAACTTTTTTATTTCTCAACTCATACAGAGGTTTTAGTCTATAAACAGCCAGCATGGATTCAATGTATTTCCTTTGGTACCATAAAAATCCTGTGGTTGACTGATAGGAACAGATTTTTCCAATAAGTAAGCCATGTCATTGTTGGTCTTCAGGGTAAATATAATTATTTATAAATCATTCTTCATGGAAGATAAATGTGTTGTGTTTTGTGCTGTAATAAATTGTATTTTTATTTCTTGGCCTGCCTTCAATTCTTTTTTTGCCATCCATCCAGTATCTGGATGTAGCTTTTGACGGTCCTAGACAATGGACAACAGGTGCAGGAGTAGACCATTCGGCCCTGTGAGCCAGCACCACCATTCACTATGATCATGGCTGATCATCCATGACAATCAGTACCCCGTTCCTGCCTTCTCCCCATATCCCCTGACTCCGCTATCTTTAAGAGCTCTATCTAACTCTCTCTTGAAAGCATCCAGAGAATTGGCCTCCACTGCCTTCTGAGGCAGAAAATTCCACAGATTCACAACTCGCTGGATATTCCAGATAGGAAGGGTGTCTTTTCACTTTAAAAAAAGCCTTGATTCTTACTGTCAATTGTCCACACCCTGCTGCGAAAACTGAAATCATGACTCTCGTGGGCCAGAGCGACACACTTTCTGCAGGCTAGTTTGCAGCATGTGAGAATTATGGTGCTTAAGAGGCTTTTAGATAGACATGACTATGAATATGCAAGGAATTGAGGGAAATGAAGCAGAAAGGATTAGTTTAAGTAGCTTGTTCCTGTGCTGCACTGTTCTATGGAACGTGGAACATAGAACTGTACAGCACCAGAGATTGCCCTTCGGCCCATAATGTCCATGCTGAACATGTTGCCAGGTTAGACTAATAATGTTAGATGTAAACAGTAATGAAGGATTCTCCAAATTGTTTGTTCACAGCAGTTCCACCTCCAACTTACCTGTTAATTAAATGTATTGTAAATTCTAAACTCTTGCCTTTTTTACCTGCGGCGGAACTGTTTCAATCAGGTGTCAACCCAGTCTTATTGTGAATCAGATCTGCACTAGAAATGCCTTATGTGGGTGATGGATAACAAAGGGACTAGAGCCCAAGCTTAAAGACTTTTAAGTGATACTAGACTAAGTGCAGACCCGTTGGGTCTGCTCCCTCAACGCAATATTCCACCACTCACCCATTCCCCCAACACAACCCGTTCCCTCAACGCAATATTCCACCACTCGCCCATAGCCCTCAACTGCGCAGGGGATTCTTTGTTGTCGGTTTCACTACAGGGATAACAAAGGCAGCGCTGAGTGGAGGGAACGGGGGCCGAGTGGAGTCACAGCCCCGGCACGGAGCACACTGGCCCACGTCTCACCGAGACAGCGCCGCACCCAGCTAACCCCCACCCTTTTAGCACGAACCCCTCACCCCGCACAGCCCCTCAATCGCCACCTGTCACTGGTCACAACTCTGTCTCCCGCCTATCCCCTCCCATCGAATCCATCCCTCCCTGTCCCCCTCTCCCACTATCCCACCTTGCCCATCACCCTGCTCCCCTTTCTTTCAGGCAAATCTGTTAGTTTTCCGTTTGACACGATGCCAATGTTTTCCTCAGCCTTAGATTAGACAGAGAAAGCGGGGCTTTAGTGATCACTAGACTAAGTGGGGCCCGTTGTGTCCCAGTCACACGGGAGGCGTGGTCCCCAAACTCAACCCATTCCCCAACGCAATATTGCACCACTCACCTGTTCCCCCAACGCAACCTGTTCCCCCAATGCAATATTCCATCAATCACCTATAGCCTGCAACTGCGCAGGTGCGGCTCATTTCCCCTCATCCCCGAGCACTCCCTCCCCCTCCTCTTCATGTGTGAGAGGGGAGGGGGTGGGGGGGGGGGGGTGTGGGCGGTGAGGAGTGTGTGGGAGGGCGAGATGTTTGGGGGGTGGATGTGTGGCGTGTGCGTGGGTGTGTGTGTGTGGGGGGTGCGTGGGTGTGTGGGGAAAGGGCGGCTCGTGGGGGCGGGCGGTGGGGGCGTGTGGGTGGCGTGGTGTGGGGGGGATGTGTGTGGGGGTATATGGTGGAGTTGTGGGAGAGGGGTATGCGGGGAGGGTGTGTGTGGGGGAGGGGCGGGGTGTGTGTGGGGTGGGTGTTTGGGGAGTGCATGCATGGGGGTGTCTTGGGGTGTGTGTGTGGTTGGGGTGTGTGTGGGGAGGGGGGCTTGTGGGGGAGAGGGGTGTGCGGTTGGGGGGGAATGTGTTCAGAGAAAACACGGGGGAGGAGCCATGGGTGAGAGGGGGGCCATCATGGGGTGTGGGGGAGGAGCCAGCAAGGGGGAGCAGAGGGGTAGTGGCTGGGAGTGGCTGTACAATGGGGACTCACAGCAGGCGCTGGTCGCTGGCCGTTCTCCGCTGCTGGGATCAGAGTCTCTGCTTTCCGTTTGGCGACATCGGCAACATTTCCGACTCCTGGCTGGGCTGGGTCTCCCACGCTGGGCTGGGTCTCCCACGCTGGGCTGCTTGGGACTGGGTTGGGTTGTTTTGGGTTCCTCCGAAAGTCCGGTTGGAAACCTCTGCCAGCCATCCTCAGCTCCAGTTAAGACGCGATGGCGCAGGAAGGGGCGGTCCGTCCCGGAGAATGACAGGAGAAGAGACTAAACCGCGCGGCACTGACTGGCATGAGAAGAGATCGATCTGCGCACGCGCGTTTTTTAAGATTTCTAAACCTCGCTAACGTTTTCGATATTCAACCGATTGGAACGAAACTTGGTGCATTTGTAGCATTGGAGAACAGTGTGCAAATTGGGGAAAAATCATAGTGTTACCGCCAAACCGGAAGATTACAAGATCAGAGTTTAGTTATGTATGGATAGATAGACAGACAGATAGATGGTACATTCAATGCCACATGTTGGTACTTCATTGTAAGAATTTCATGGTTTTGTTCAGATACATATGATACTAAAGCACCTTTGTCTCTTGTCCACATTTGTCACGAGACAAAGCTGTTTTAGTGTCATATGCATCAGAATGAAACAATGACATTCTTACATTGCGAACTAGACGTGGGATATGGGCTGTTTTATCCATGGATCCACAGTTACTAAAAAACTCTATGTATACTCACACTGCTATGACCACAGTTTTCGATAGCAGCCAGAATGCCCAGTGGAATGATGATGCCTGACACTTTAGTGCCCTCGCCAATGGCCTCAGAACAGGCCACACTGATCTGTTCTATATTTATTTATTTCTACTATATTCTGTTGTGCTGAAGCAAAGCAAGAATTTAATTGTCCTACCTCGAACGCATGACAATAAACTCTCTTGAATCTTGAATCTTAAACTGAAAACACCATGACTATGAACGTGATTCTCTGTCCCAATTCACCATGAGGAGGCAACCCAATTGTTCACTCTGCCTGAATGTCTTTGCTGTTGATTGCTACTACTTCAGGATTGCTACTAGTTCACTCTCACCTGTTCTACTCCCATTACAGAATAATTGCACCCCCTATGGTTCAATTGAATATAATACATGTGCTGTGGTATTTAGACCAGTGCTTATTCACATTAAAAGACCCATTGACCAGGTTTCCGTTTAAGAAATGCTGGCTCCTTCTAGTTCATACTCCAGTAGGTTAAGTAAAGATAAAGAGATTGTTTTATTTTGGGAGGTTGCTACTTTGGTAGGTCCAATAATTTGTAGGCAGCAGTTATCCTCCTGTGGCATTGCACACAGTAAGGTAGATTAGACACAACTTGGTAGGATAGGAGCATGTCATGCAATTGCTAATTTATCATTCTGGTGCATAGTTGGAACTGCACCTGAAGAGGTTTTATAGGACCAGGAATATTCACAAGATCACAAGTTATTGGAGTAGAATTAGACCATTCGGCTCATCGCATCTATGCCATTCAATCTCTGCCTCCTAATCTCATTTTCCTGCCTTCTCCCCATAACGCTTGACACCCGTTCTAATCAAGAATTTCTTTATCTCTGCCTTAAAATTATCCACTGACTTGGCCTCCACAGCCCTCCGTGGCAATGAGGTCCACAGATTAACTACCCTCTGACTAAAGAAGTTCCTCCTTACCTCCTTTCTAAAAGAGCGCCCTTTAATTCTGGGGCTGTGGTCCTCGAATCTCCCACCAGTGGAAACATTCTTTCCACATCCACTCTATCTCCAGTATGTCTTTCATTATTCTGTAAGGTTCAATGAGGTCCCTTCTCAACCTTCTTACTATTATGTTATGTTATGCAAATTCAGCCACAGTGGAGCTCCATATTTATACTTTATAATGATGTCTGAACTGGAAAAAAATGGGTTAGTAAATGCTTTAGAAGTTTTATGTTCATGTTCAAGTTTCTCTCGGTTATTGAAATGAATATTTAGATTGCCCGTGAATGAGGCTGGTTTCTCTTTGCTAATGCTATTTTCAGTCTGTATTGAACAGGATGTCAGTTGAAGGTCTCAGCTCGAAAGCACCGAGTATATTCAGATTGTGTTGAGCCTGCAAGAGAAACGTGAGAGAGACCTTTGTGAGCAAACATGCTGTTACAAATGTATTTCAGACAGATAGATAATTGGATAGAAGGTGCTGGTGAAAACCTGCATGAGGTAGCACTCTCTTCCCTTCACACTGTGTACAAGATTCTTGAGCCGTTATCCCTTGGTGTGCAGAATATCTGAGAACTTCATTAAGTAGCCACATTTCCTTCCACATGGAGAACAATGAGGCAGCCCATGATCTTGTCCTTCCCATCCTCATTTCTACTGATCACTAAGCGCAATTCAATCTACATTAAAGGTCCATTATTTGGAAGGGAGTCTTTAGAAGCATACTGAATACTTTTTGCTTACCATTCCATTGTAAGATGTAGGGATGGCACGGTGGCGCAGAAGTAGAGTTGCTGTTTTACAGCGCCAGAGACCCAGGTTCGATCCTGACTACGGGGACTGTCTGTACGAGGTTTGTACATTCTCCCCATGACCAGGCGGTCATGGGTTTTTTCCGGGCGATACGATTTCCTGCCACACTCCAAAGATGTACAGGTTTGTAGGTTAATTGTTTGGTTTAATTGTAAATTCTCCCTAGTGCGTGTAGGATTGTGTCAATGTGCGGGAATCGCTGGTCGGTGTAGACTCGGTGGGACGAAGGGCCTGTTTCCGCGCTGTATCTTTAAACTATACTAAACTGAATTATATTATCAGCATTCGGTAGCTGCCATTAAACCAACAGATATATCAAAGAGCAAAGCACGGTCACTTATTAAAGCTGCAAAGCTACATTGGCAGTCTTACATACACCAGAAAAACCTTCAAATAGACTGCCTAGTAACGTAAGAACGCAGAGTTTCAGTTTCTGTACAAATGTATGCTGATGGATGAGCTGAATATGTAATTTGCTCCTTGTACCCCTGGCAAGTTTGCAAACCTGGCGGTAGGCTTGACTCCCACAATAGGCTTAGGAATCAATAATCCCTTGCTAAGACTCCATCTTCCCCCCCCCCCAGTCTGATCCCTTCCCGCCAACATCCGGGACACCTCACATGCTGGCCACCAACTTCAAAGTACCATGGACGTCTAATACATGTGCACTTCCACACCACGAGAGGATCTTGTGTCTCCATTTGGTAGAATGAAGCTATGCCTTTGTTCACAATTGGAAATGATTCAAAAAATCCATCTCTCAATTTTGATGTCATATATCATTTCACATGAATAAATATAACTGTGATGGAGTGTACTAATTGATTCCATTTCTCCTCAACATCTGTGGTGAAACATGCTCAGGACTCTTAAGCATAGTTGTGGTGTCACTTAATTAAGATGTGCATTGAACCTTTCTACAATCGTGCTGTGGAATTAAATAGCTGCTCCTGTTAAGCATGGCAACAATCACAATCAACATCTGCGCATTCCACAACAATAATAATGAGAGATTTTATTTTTTTCCTTTGTTTTCTAAGTGAATTTCAACATATTTATCAGTCTCTGGTGAATAAGGGCTTTCTTTAAAGGTACGTCCAAAGAAGGGAAGATTGATCCAAAATGAACAAACATTTAAGTAACGCCTGCATTCCCTCTATCTCCATCCCTCCCCCACCCAACTCGCACCAGCTTCTTGTTCTCGTCAAGCAAACAGCTAACAATGGCCTGTTTCCTTTATCATCGTTACTTTTTTGCATGTCTTTCATTCAATTGTTCTTTATCTCTCTACATCACCATCTACACCTCTCGTTTCCCTTTCCCGTGATTATGAAGAAGCGTCTCGACCCAAAACGTCACCCATTCCTTCTCTCCAGAGGATGCTGCCTGTCCCGCTGTGTTGCTCCAGCATTTTGTGTCTATCTTCGGTTTAAACCAGCATCTGCAGTTCCTTCCGAAACATTTGAGCAGGTCAGTTTCATGCTGTTTTTATTGGGCCTGGCGACCACCAGGTTAAAGAATTGTGTTTAAACGTGATAGAGCTGACTTCTTGGAATTATAATCAAATTAAACAGGGTATAAATTCTCGATCCTGAATCTTTATCAGTCATAGAGTTTTACAGCATGGAAACAGGCTCTTTAACTCAATTCATCTAGATCCTGTTTAATTTTAGTGTCTTCCTTAAACTTACTAACCATGTTAACAACATTGTCATCCAAATCGTTAATATAGAGGACAAGCAACAGTGAATCCCAACAGTGGATCCAGCACTGATCCCTCTGGCACATCACTGGTTACAGGCTTCCAATCTGAAAACCAATCCTCCTCCACCACCCTCTGATTCCTTCCACTATGCCAATTTTGTATCCAATTGCCTATCTCAGCTTGGATCCCATGCGATCTTCCACACTAGCCTACCATGCAGGATCTTGCTGACGTCCATGTCCTTATCAATCTTTTTCTTTGGCTCATCAAAAAACTCAATTAAATTATTGAGGCCAGATTTCCATGGACAAAGCCATATTGACTATTATGGGCTGCTGCATGGGCCCCAGCTATGCCTGCCTCTTTGTAGGGTACATTGAACAATCCCTGTTCCAGGTGTAGACTGGCCCTATCCCCAAACTCTAACTCCTTTACATTGACGCCTGCATCGGTACTACCTCCTGCACCCATGCAAAACTCATGGACATTCATTAACTTCACCACCAATTTCCATCCTGCACTCAACGTCACTTGGAACATCTCCGACACATCCCTCCCCTTTCTTAATCTTACAGTCTCCATCACAGGAGATAGACTATCGACTGACGTCTACTACAAACCCACTGACTCCCACAACAATCTCGACCACACTTCTTCCCACCCTGCTTCCGGCAAAGACTCTATCCCCTACTCCCAATTCCTCAGCGTACTAATTATTGAGACATGCACTAAGCCATATTGACTATCCCTGATCCTTTCCTTTCCACATCATGGTAGATCCTATATCTCAGAATTTCCTCCATACCATGCACTAAGCCATATTGACTATCCCTGATCCTTTCCTTTCCACATCATGGTAGATCCTATATCTCAGAATTTCCTCCATACCTATCCCACTACTGATGTTCGGCTCACCAGCCTCTAGTTCCCTGGCTTGACCTTGCAGCACTTAAAAAATGATGCACAACATTCCCCAACCTCCAGCCTTCTGGTACTTCACCCATTGCAAAACATAATATCAATATCTGGCACAATCCCTGCATTTTCTTACTTGGCTTCCCACTATCATATAGGATATACCTAGGCAGTTCCGATGATTTATTTAGGGAATTACTATGCTTCAAGATCGCTGCAACCTCCTCCTTGGTAATGCAGAAATGTTCCAGGTCATCACTATTCATTTCAATTAATTCCTTACATTCCTTACATGACCTTCTCCATGGTAAATACCAACGAGAAATATTCATTTAAAACTTCGCCCTATTGTCATGGCTCGCCTTCTAGCTGATCACATTGATCCTTAAGGGGACCTAATTTCTTCATAATTTTCGCTCTTAATATCCTCATAGGATCTCTTAGTATTCTTCTTTACATTTTCTGCCAGGGCTATCTCACATCTTTTTTTTGTCCACCAGATTTCCCACATGAGATTCGCTTGGACCTAGCTGTCCATACCTCACATACTTGACTGGAGATTCAATGTCGCTCGTCACCCAAGGTTCTACAATCCACCTGAGTAACCTTTAAAAGCCTCTCACTTGGCATACGTGACTTTGCTTGCAACAGCCTTGCCCACTAAATACTTTTGAAGAAAGCCATCACCTATAATTCCAATCACGTTCCCCTCATTCCTGACAACCAGCTAAATCCATCTCCCAGACAACTATATGAAAGTGAATAAGATCGTTTGCAAGGGTAGAATACATATTGAGTTTTTGATCCATACCAATTGACGCATTTATTCTGCTGACTCTGATCATCGTCTTCTGCTGGAATCCATGTCTCAGAGGGTGACCTCTCTCAGTTTATGTCCATAGCTTGAGGTCATCCTAAGCAGCGATTCTAGGTATCAAGACCCCGCCATCTCTAGTTAACATGCAATGGCTATGGTTCATCTCATAGGGGTGCAGGAGACCCTTCTTTCAAGAGCACCGCCATTCAATGATCATGGCTGATCATCCAGGCACCCTGAAACGTAGAGCATATTTAACTCCTCTTGACTACCACAAGGTGATGGCCTGCCTTCTGTGGCAGAGAATTCCACAGATTCACAACTCTCCGGGTGAAAACATTTTTCCTCATCTCAGTCCTAAATATGCATGCCTGTCCAATCCCTAAAGAGTATAAGAATCCCCTCTCATCCTTCTAAATTCCAGTGAATGTAAAGTCTATCTATTCTTTTTTAAAATTAATAGTTTTTTATTGAACAAGCATTACATTTTCCGTTTTTTATAAATAATAATAATAATAATGCTTGGCAGCTTGCACTTTTAAACAATAATAAAGTGAAAATCCCCACAATATCAAGAGTCAAGGTAGTTCTTTAGACCCTCAAAGTATGGGTTCCCATTTCAAATAAAACCTTTTTCACAGACCCCCTCAATGTGGATGTCTTCCAGCCAAGCAGCGGCAGATGGAGGGAGTGTTAGATCTCCAGAGCAAGATTCTACTACGGGCTAATGCAATGATATCAGACTGGGTTGTATTAAACCCGAGGTTTTATCTGCTGGCTACAAGCGGGCAAGGGAGGATGGGCCCAGTAGTTAACAAGGGGGCAGGAATGCATGAGCTAGCTGGAGAGAATGAGTGTACAGCCAGCGTCCGTCCCTGGATATATGTTAGCAAGCCTGGCTTTGCTTAATGAACCCTCAAATATGAGCCCCAATCAGCCAATAACGAGGAGTGCAGACTTTTTTCAGCCTTCTGTCCAGCATTCCTCAGCAGAATATGAGGTCCCACCTAGCTGTTCCTCCAAATACATCATATCAAGAATATACTTCAGTCCTTTATTTGCAAAGGTGAGTGAGTTTATCCACTGTGACTCACTACATGGTGGCGTGAAGAGGATTATGTGCCCAAAACTATATGTTGTTACTTAATGGACATAAGAGTCGGAGTCAAGTGTAGAGGGGGGGAATAAATGGGTGAATGGGACCCAGGAGCTGATGTAAGCTGCTCCAGCCATCCCGCAATTAACCTGTTGACCTGCACTCCCTCATTAGAGGTCGGAGACCAAAACTGGGTGCGGTCTCACCAGGGCCCTGTACAACTGCAGTAGGACATCCTTGGGCCAACATGCGAAAATTCCCATTCCTATTTTTAGATCCCATACCTTCCCACACCCCCTGAAATCCCAGGTCTGGAATCTCTCTCTCAAACCTCTCCCCCCAATTTACTGAACCCTCCTCCTTTTAGTGCCTCTCGGCGAATGCCCAGCCCATGGATCATCATTTTTACTTCAGTTTGAGATGTTTCTGCTTCATTAACGCCATGGCTAATATCAAAGGTTGAGGAAAACTCGAATACTAAGATGATGCTACAACTCACCATTCATCTACAAACGATTTGAGGTTTTTTTCAGCTGACTGCCCACACCGTTTGAATTCTTGATGAATCTCTGAAATCCACAGGAAATGACATAACATTCTATCAAGATAACTATTGACTTATTTTCCTTTATCTGAATGTAGTTACAATTCAGAGTTGTCTTTAACAACTGCAGATAGTCTCCAGTAGTTAAAAAGACACGCGAGATTGCAGATGCAGTAATCTTGAGCAAAATACAAAGTGCTGGAGGAACTCAGCAGGTCAAGCAGCAGCTATGGAAGGGTGTTTCTGGTCGGGACACTGCTTTTGTCTGAAGTACCTGAAACATTATCTGACCATTCAGTCCACAGATGTTTCCTGGCCCATTGAGGTCCACCAACACTTTGTGTTTTGTTGTTGCCTTATAGCTGCTTTAAAACACCCCCCCCGACCCGTAGTCACTGCCGCCTACAGGGACAAGGGCCATAGATGCCCTGGGAAACTCCAAGGCATGTGCCAGTTAGTTTGGTTTATTGTCACGTGTACCGAGGTACAGTGAAGGACTTTTGTTGCGTGCTAACCATCAGCGGAATGACAATGCATGATCACAATTGAGCCATTTACAATGTATGGATACATGATGATGTGACTAATATTAAGTGTGAGATAAAGTCCAGTAAAGTCCGATTAAAGATATTCTGAGTGTCATCAGTGAGGTAGATGGTTGCTCAGGATTGCTCTCCAGTTGATGAAGGAATGGTTGTGCCATCCTGATAGGAATACATGGACTTCCCAACTACTGTCACTGTCTCAGAATCTGGGAAAGAACAACCTAACTATACTGTGGGACCAGTTTAGTTTAGAGATATAGCATGGAAACAGCCCCATCGACCCATCAACTCCACACTGACCAGCGATCCCCGCACATTAACACTACCCTACACACACTAGGGACAATTTTCACAATGACACCAAGCCAATAAACCTACCTACCTGTACGTCTTTGGAGTGTGGGAGGAACCTGAAGATCCACACAGTCACGGGGAGAATGTAAAGCTCCGCACAGGCATCACCCGTAGTGGGGATCGAACCCGGGTCTCTGGCGCTGTAAGCGCTATAAAGCAGCAACTCTACCGCTGCGTCGCCGTGCGGCCCACTTAGGGCCCAAAGTGCTAACAGTCAGCATTCTTGTGTATCCAGCGGCGAGCAATGAGTGCCAGCCTTGTGAAGAATGCCCGTCTCCCAGCAATCGGAGAAACAAAAATGGTTGAGTTGATTTTAAGTAATATTCCAGCCCCCATTCCTGTGGATTTTAATTCAAGGATGAGCCACCCCCTTCATGTATACACCGTTAAAGCTCAAGGTACTGCAGTCCACTTTCTGCTTATATTTCTTTCCCCCCCATTCTGCTCCACAGTCATTGTTTCAGCTTTCATTTAAATCATTTTTCCAGCTTCCTAAGCCCATCAGTAGTGTGACCAGCTCTGCAGTCTGCAGGTATTGGGATTCTCAATGTGTTTGTGCAATGCCCTGCACATCTTTCTCACTGTGGCTTGATGTTGCTCTGCTCTATTGAATTTGCCTTTATTTTTCATGCAGCCAGTTTGTTCAGTTAAAAATAAATAAATAATGTGGATGCTATTAGAGTACTTCAAGCCCATTTTGCCTCTGTACTGGGAGGTGATTGACGTCACTCAGTCTCGGGAAGTCGTGCTTCACATTTTTCTTAAATAAGTGATGTCAAATTGCCTGGTACAGCTTCAGATGCTTTCCGCTAGTTCAATAATGGATTTACTGCTGCTGTGTTATTGACTGCATGTGTTATGGATGTTGCGAGCTCTAAGCCATGGCTTCAGACTCTCCCCCTTTTTGTGTATATTTTCATTAGGGAGCAAGATTAATGAATGTCCATCCATCGCCCCACTGTTGCACAGAAATTGCGAGTCCCTGCTTGTGTTCAATTTTTTGAATGAGTTGGCCTTTGTAGCTCATTCAGAAATCTCCTTGGAAACTTTAATTGTTCAATCACGTCACAAATACTAAAAGGTCTTTTTACACAATAAATGAAGTCTGAGAATAGGATTCGATTTTTCAGTCACAGCCAAATGTCATTGAGAAAAGTGGGCGGCTAATGGAAATGGTGGGTAATGGGGCATATTTGGGTCTAAATCACTGCTCCACATGAAGTCTTCTGTCTCACCCTTAGGATTTGCAGTAAATAGGTCCACAGATTACCAGGGTTATTGTAAGGTGAAATGTAGACGCATCTAGTTCTTAAGAAAAAGATATAAGATGCTTGCCGATCGGAGCTGCTGAAGATTGGTGAACAATAATAGAATATTGACTGGCCTTGAGGGGGATACCACATATATTGCCTGAAGTAGATTCATATTGCCCGAGTCGAAGACGAGGGCAATATGGATCTAGTGAGGGCAATATAGTCGTATCCCCCGAAAGAGGACCAGTCAATATTGTTATTACCTATCCCCAAAAAAATAATTCTGGAAGATTCACTCACGGGTGGCAGCTTTGGAGACCGACGTTTTTCTACAAAGTCAATATTGTTTTAACCGGATATCAGAAGAAAAATCCAAAAGTCGCGAACCTATTCCGCAGGAAACTGCCATTTTGCTTTTTTGTCGAAACAAATACTAAAATTTCCCAGTAAAAACTACCTTATATAGTTCCCGTATGTGAATTCCAAATATACACTTGGACTTTGTGATTCACCGCAGTTTTTAACACGTAAAGTCCATAAGCGTTCGCAAGAAAGGGAATACAAGTAATATTGTCCCCAGGAAACTGCGGCACTCAAAACGAACTAATTTTGTAAAAATAGCTCAGATGTGTGATATAGGGTAATAATAATGATTATCTCCTGCTAATGCGATGCATAGCTCTATTTGATGTAGGCACAAGAGACGGCAGATGCTGGAATCTTGAGTGAAGCACAATGTGCTGGAGGAACCCATGGGTCAGGCAGCATCTGGGGAATGTCCTGACCTGAAACGTTGCTTGTCTATTCTCTTCCCACTGAGTTCCTCCTACACTTTGCGCTTTTCCCCATTAGATGCATATGGACTGCCCGTGTATGTGACAAGGAAGAAGCATTCTCAGTCACAGCAATAACTCAGCTGACTTTGTAAAAGCAGGAAACCAAGCACAAATTAGTTTGCTTAACCAAAATTTTAGTTTAACCAAATAGATTGAGTAATCAAAATGTTTATTTGGGTAAGCTTCAATATGTTCAATATGGTTCAATATGTTGGTAAGCAGTTTCATCAAAGTCTGTACAAAACTTGTCGACACAAGAAACTGCAGACACTTGTTTACAGAAAAGACACAAAAGCCTGTATCCACACTGTAGAAACTTAGAAATCTAAAAATTAGGTGCAGGAGCCCTTCGAGCCAGCACCAACATTCAATATGATCATGGCTGATCATCCAAAATCAGTATCCCGTTCCTGCTTTTCCACATATCCCTTGATCCCGTCTAAGAGCTAAATCTAACTCTCTCTCGAGTAAGATTTGACTATATGACTGTATGACTATAACTCTGTGTTATTGGTCTGGACAAGTTGGGCCGAAGGGCATGTTTCCATGCTGTATGACTATGACTCCAACAGTAGTACTGAACATTCTCAGAATTCTCTCTGACAATTGAACTATTCTGATTAATAAAATCATGGAAGGCATAGGAAATGTTAACTGCGTGCCAAATGGTAGTGATAGGATTCTTTATGGACACCATAATACAGGTATTGTCGACCAGAGGAGCTCGAACTCCATGTCTTAGAACTTGACCAACAGATGATGTCTCTGATGCCTCTCTGTGAGATTCAGACTTTCATTAATTGATCTGAGAAAACATTTTTATTATTGGGTCATCCATGCAGAGCATTCACTGTGTGGTGAACCCGCAGAATACCCTGACCTGTAGGGTGGCAGTAACTCATTCCTGATTGACCTCAATACATTTTTGGATAGCTAAGGAGCCATGGAGTATGGGATGGGGAAGATTGTAAGTGATACTTGAGTTGGACGATCCACAAGTATCTTCTTGAATAGACGAACAGGCTCAAGGAACCAAATGACCAACTCTTGCTTCATACTTTCATAGAGTCATAGAGTGATACTGTGTGGAAGCAGGCCATCATGCCCAACTTGCCCACACTGGCCAACATGTCCCAGCTGCACTAGTCCCACCTGCCCGTGTTTGGTTCATATCCCTCCAAACCTGTCCTATCCATGTACCTGTCTAACTGTTTCTTAAACATTGGGATAGTTCCTGCCTCAACTATCTCCTCTGGCAGCTTGTTCCATACACCCACCACCCTTTGTGTGAAAATGTTGTCCCTCAGATTCATATTAAATCTTTTCTCTTTCACCTTAAATCCATGTCCTCTGGTTCTCGATTCACCTGCTCTGGGCAAGAGACTCTGTGCATCTACAAGATCTATTCCTCTCATGACTGTATACACCTCAATAAGATCACCCCTCAGCCTCCTGCGCTCCAAGGAGTCCCAGCCTAATCAACCTCTCCCTATAGCTCAGACCCTCTAGTCCTGGCAACATCCTCGTAAATCTTCCCTGTACCCTTTCCAGCTTGACAACATCTTTCCTATAACATGGAGCCCAGACCTGAACACAATACTCCAAATGCGGCCTCACCAACTGCAGCATGACCTCCCAACTTTCATATGCTCTATGTAGCATGTTTCAAGAGCTAGTCAATTAGCAGAGACCAGAGTGCATCATACTCCCTAATCTGTATTAAATTCCAAGAACTGATGGGAGGGAGATATCCACGGGGCAGAGCATCTTGTGTCAGAACGATAACATTAGGAACTTTCTTTCTGCAGGGAGTAAAGGGATCAGAGTTATCAGGGATTCTCTACTACAGGGATTAGACAGGGGTTTCTGAGACAGGAGAAGTGATTCTGGGTACAGCTATTCAAGAAAAATAGCACAGGGAAAAAAAGAGAGGGATTGGAAACACCACACATTAACACTACCCTACACACACTAGGGAGAAACTGTTTTACATTTATACCAAGCCAATTAACTTACAAACCTGTACATCTTTGGAGTGTGTGAGGAAACCTAATATATCTCAGAGATCGAACCGGGGGTCCCTGGAGCTGTAAGGTAGTAGCTCTACTGCTACGCCACCATGCCAATCTGGAGATTGACAGATGCTTGATTAGTAAAGGGCCTGTCCCACCAGCATGCGACTCCATGCGGTGAGCGCGACCAAACTGGAAGCGGGGGCCGCGCGGAGGTCGGGTGAGTGGCGCGACTTGGAGCGAAGTCCGCGGTAAGTTCGCAAGGACAGAGAGGGACACGGAGGCACACAGAGAGAGGGCCACAGAGGCACATATAGAGAGGGTCACGGAGGCACACAGAGAGGGTCACGGAGGCACATATAGAGAGGGACACGGAGGCACACAGAGAGGGTCACGGAGGCACAGAGAGAGGGACACGGAGGCACACAGAGAGGGTCACGGAGGCATGGAGAGAGGGTCACGGAGGCACACATATAGAGGGTCACGGAGGCACACAGAGAGGGTCACGGAGGCACACAGAGAGGGTCACGGAGGCAGAGAGGGTCACGGAGGCACGTATAGAGAGGGACACGCAGGCATGATGTGAGGCGGTGCATAATGCGTTGAGGCGGCTGAGGGCCGACAGACCGTTGCGGCGCGGGATTTTTGAACACGGTCAGTTTTTCGGAGCCCCGCGCGATGTCGGGACCAGCTCCGCACAACTCCATATGGCTCCGGCGATCGAAGTGGGACCGGCCCCGCGAGGCTGGACAGCTCAAGCGACCACGTTGGGTCGCGCT
The DNA here is from genome assembly GCA_035221665.1 of Okamejei kenojei. Classification (NCBI taxonomy): domain Eukaryota; kingdom Metazoa; phylum Chordata; class Chondrichthyes; order Rajiformes; family Rajidae; genus Okamejei; species Okamejei kenojei. The sequence continues at coordinate 87,711,405 of CM069137.1, forward strand.
CACCGCATGCAGTCGCATGCTGATGGGACAGGCCCTTAAATGTGTCAGGGATAATTGGGGGGGGAAGGCAGAAGAATGGGATTGAGAGGGAAAGATAGATTAGCCGTGTGTGAATGGCGGAGTAGACTCAATGGGCCGAATAGCCTAATTCTGCTGCTATGGTTCATGAATATTACTGGTTCTGAGAGAGTGGGTCCAAAAATAATGGGACAGTTTTGTAGTCCGAAACAACATAGCCACCTAGATCACACCAATGAGACACTATCAGCCACTAAATGGTGGGAGGATTAGTGAGGAGTAAATTTGCAGGAAAGATGCAGGGATGAGCAAAAGGTACAGGATAGTGAAAACAAGGGTCATCAATCATCCAGATATGGACTGCAATAGTAGTGACACAAGGAGCAAAGAGGGGAAGGAGGTCGTGGTGTGCATTCAGGAAAATGTCCCCGATCAGTACATTTCTGGCCCAATGCAGACAGATGTGGGAAAAGAACCATGAATTGCTCAGCTTGTTGACCTTCAGGGAATCAGTAAATATAAAGTCATTAAAACAGTTACAGAAAAGGGCACAGGTCAATATCAGGTAAGAATAGGCATACAGAAAAAGGCCAGTTTCAATATGTTGAGAATAGATTTTGCATGCCGGTAGGTATACTGAAATCAAAACTTGGAAGGTAAAACTGTTATTGATCTGTGCAAAGCCCTTCAAGTGAAAATAAGTCAATTACAGTTTAAGTTTATTGCCATTCCTATGAGGGAAGTGGCAAACTAAAGCAGACAGGAAAGCTAAAGTGGGAACTATTTCAGAAAAAAAGAGTAAATGAAAGGTAGACACAAAATGCTGGAATAACTCAGCGGGACAAGCAACATCTCTGTAGAGATGGAATGGGTGAGGTTTTGGGTTGAGGCCCTTCTTCAGAATGATGTCGGGGAAGTGAGGATTGTCAGCCCACTCCCCTGACATCAGTCTGAAGAAGGGTCTCGATCCGAAACGTCACCCATTCCGTCTCTCCAGAGATGCTGCATGACCCACTGAGTTACTCCAGCATTTTGTGTCTACCTTCGATTTAAACCAGCATCTGCAGTTCTTTCCTACACAGTATTTGACAGTTGCCACATTGTTCATATAAGTGAGAACTAAGCCAATTAATAGAAGTTCAAATTGGAAGTAAAAGAGGAAATTACAGAAGCAAGAACAGCAAGCAGAGGCCAGACTAGTGTCGAACATAAAAAGGAATCCAAAAAATATTTTGTAAGATTATGAACAGGGTAAGGGTAGTATGAGGACTGCACAGTGTTACAGCTGGTACAGTTGCTGCCTCACAGCGCCAGAGTGACGGTTTCGATCCTGATTTTTAGTGCTGTCTGTGTCGAGTTTGCGTGTTCTCCCTAGGACTCCTTGGGTTTCCTCTGGGTTCTCCAGCTCCTTTCCACATCCCAAACGATGTGTGGGTTTGTAAGTTAATTACCCTTTCCTAAAATTCCACTAGTGCGTAGGGAGTGGATGTAAAAGTGGGGTAAGAAAACTGATGTGAATGGGTGATTAATGGACAGTGAGTGTGGACTCAGTGGGCTGTAGGGTCTGGTATTATCGGCTGCTCTCAGGCAACTGAGCCATCTACCAACAGCTAGAGAGCAGTTCCGAACTACTGTCTTCATCATTGGAGACCATCGGACTATCTTTGATCAGACTTTACTGGCTTTACCTGGCACTAAAAATTATTAACGTTATTCCCTTCATCATGTATTGTCTTTCCGCTGACTGGTTAGCACGCAACAACAAAGCTTTTCACTGTACCTTGGTACACGTGACAATAAACTAAACTGAATGCTGTATCCATCAAGAAAAGTGGAGTTAATTAAGAAGTAAAATCAGAGACCAAACTGGAAATATATACATAGAAGCAAAGGGCGCAGATGAAATATGAAAGATGGCACCAGGACAAGGCGACTCTTTGTGTCCTGGTCCCAGAGGAGGGTCAAATTTCATCCGATACAATCTCTTTACTTCTTTAAACCTCATTCTACCAGTAAATCTAGAGCTCTATTTACTCTCACTATGTACAGTGGCTTGCAAAAGTTTTCATACCCCTTGAACTTTTCCACGTTACAACCACAAACGTAAATGTATTTTATTGGGATTTTATGTGATAGACCAACACAAAGTGGCGCATAATTGTAAAGTGGATGGAAAATGATACATGGTTTTCAAATTTTTTTTACAAATAAAAAAGTGTGGCGTGCAAAAGTATTCAGCCCCCTTTACTCTGATACCCTTAAATAAAATCCAGTGCAACCAATTGCCTCCAGCAGTCACCTAATTAGTAAATAGAGTCCACTTGTGTGTAATCTAATCTCAGTATAAATACAGCTGTTCTGCGAAGGCCTCAGAGGTTTGTTAGAGAACATTAGTGAACAAACAGCATCATGAAGCCCAAGGAACACACCAGACAGGTCAGAGATAAAGTTGTAGAGAAGTTTAAAGCAGGGTTAGGTTATAAAAAAATATCCCAAGCTTTGAACATCTCATAGAGCACTGTTCAATCCATCATCCAAAAATGGAAAGAGTATGGCACAACTGCAAACCTACCAAGATATGGCCTTCCACCTAAACTGACAGGCCGGGCAAGGAGAGCATTGATCAGAGAAGCAGCCAAGAGGCTCATGGTAACTCTGGAGGAGCTGCAGAGATCCACAGATCAGGTAGGAGAATCTGTCCACAGGACAACTATTAGTTGTACACTCCACAAATCGGGCCTTTTTAGAAGAGTAGCAAGAAGAAAGCCATTGTTGAAACAAAGCCATAAGAAGTCCCGTTTGCAGTTTGCCACAAGCCATGTGGGGGACACAGCAAACATGTGGAGGAAGGTGCTCTGGTCTGATGAGACCAAAATTGAAGTTTTTGGCCAAAATGCAAAACGCTATGTGTGGCGGAAAACTAACACTGCACATCACCCTGAACACACCATCCCCACTGTGAAACATGGTGGTGGCAGCATCATGCTGTGGGGATGGTTTTCTTCAGCAGGGACAGGGAAGCTGGTCAGAGTTGATGGGAAGATGGATGGAGCCAAATACAGGGCAATCTTGGAAGAAAACCTGTTAGAGTCTGCAAAAGACTTGACTGGGGCGGAGGTTCACCTTCCAGCAGGACAACGACCCTAAACATACAGCCAGAGCTACAATGGACTGGTTTAGATCAAAGCATATTCATGTGTTAGAATGGCTCAGTCAAAGTCCAGACCTAAATTCAATTGTAAATCTCTGGCAAGACTTGAAAATTGCTGTTCTCAGATGCTCTCCATCCAAACTGACTGAGCTTGAGCTATTTTGCAAAGAAGAATGGGCAAAGATTTTAGTCTCTAGATGTGCAAAGCCGGTAGAGACATACCCCAAAAGACTTGCAGCTGTAATTGCAGCGAAAGGTGGTTGTACAAAGTATTGACTTGGGGGCAGAATACTTTTGCACGCCACACTTTTCAGTTTTTTATTTGTAATAAAATTTGGAAACCATGTATCATTTTCCTTCCACTTCACAATTATGCACCACTTTGTGTTGGTCTATCACATAAAATCCCAATAAAATACATTTACGTTTGTGGTTGTAACGTGACAAAATGTGGAAAAGTTCAAGGGGTATGGAATCTTTGCAAGCCACTGTATATTAGTCTTTCACTTTGCTCCATCTATTGTACTTGAGTTTGGCTTTATAGTATTCATACTCATACTTACTTTATTAGCCATGTTTGTTTTGCAACATACGAGGAGTTTGATTTGCCACACAGTCGTACTAATAAAAAAGCAACAGAACACACAGAATACATTTTAACACAAACATCCACCACAGTGACTCCTCCACATTCCTCACTGTGATGGAAGGCGAAAAAAGTTCAATCTCTCCCCTTCTTTGTTCACCTGTGGTCGGGGGCATCGAGCCTTCCGTTGACGGGACGATCTTGACTCCCCTATCTGGCGGCTGGTCCTCCGTGTCGGGGCAATCAAGCTCCTGCATCGGGGGGGGGGGGGGTGATGTCAGTTCCCCGTGCCGGGCAATTGGACCCCGGGTGGGGGCTTGTCGGACGTTGTGCGGTTTTGGTCTCTCCCGAGGCTGTGAGCCCTTGATGTTAAAGTCCGCAGGCCGCGGTTGGAGCGTCGATCTCAAGCAAAAAATCGGCTTCGATGGTAAGTCCACGCACCGCAGTGGGGCTCAAAGTCAGTCCCGAGCAAGACCTCCAGCTCCACGATGTTAGGCCGCAGAGCGACCAGTGATACGACCCGGAAAATAATCACATCTCCGGCAAGGTAAGAGATTGAAAAAATCATGTATAGTATTATCTGATTTGATTGCATTTAGTTTAGTTTAGAGATGCAGTGATGGAAACAGCCCCCTTCGGCTTATTTAGACTAGTTTTATTCTACTACGGTAAATTTACAGAGGGGCAATTAACCTGCAAACCCCGTGTCTTTTGGATGTGGGAGGAAACCGGAGCACCCGGACAAAACTCACGCGGTCACAGGGAAAACAGTGAAACTCTACCTGAGGACAGGATTGAACCCAGCTCTCTGGCATTGTGAGGCAGCAGCTCCACTGCTGTGCCACTTTGCCACCCAGTATGCAAAACAAAGCTTGTCACTGAACCTCGGTACACGTGGCAATAATAAAGCTAAACCTACATCTAAACGGATAATTATATCGGAATTACAAAGGAAAATATTCCAGTGGAGTCTCAGTAGAAGGAAATGCAATTGTGATTCTGCATGGGCTAGATACTGCTGAAGAGAAGGTACTAAAGGATAAGCTGCACTTAGTGGAATAAATCACCTGGTACTGACGGCAGGCTTTCTAGGTCAATGAGGGAGGCAAATAGCTGAAACCTCGGCTTTGATCTTCCAAACATCAGTGTGCAGGGATGATGCCTGAGGATTGGAATGTTTTTTAATGTTATATCCTTGTTCCCTTGATGGGGAAGATGCTGGAATCAATTATAAAAGATGAAACAGCCGCTCATTTGGATAGCAGTAACAGGATCTGTCCGAGTCAGCATGGATTTACGACGGGGAAATCATGCTTGACTAATCTTCTGGAATTTTTTGAAGATGTAACTAGGAAAATGGACAAGGGAGAGCCAGTGGATGTAGTGTACTTGGACTTTCAGAAAGCATTTGATAAGGTCCCACATAGGCGATTAGTGGGCAAAATTAGGGCACATGGTATTGGGGGTAGAGTGCTGACATGGATAGAGAAGTGGTTGGCAGACAGGAAACAAAGAGTAGGGATTAACGGGTCCCTTTCAGAATGGCAGGCAGTGACTAGTGGGGTACCGCAAGGCTCGGTGCTGGGACCGTAGCTATTTACAATATACATCAATGATTTGGATGAAGGGATTCAAAGTAACATTAGCAAATTTGCAGATGACACAAAGCTGGGTGGCAGTGTGAACTGTGAGGAGGATGCTATGAGAATGCAGGGTGACTTGAACAGGTTGGGGGAATGGGCAGATGCATGGCAGATGAAGTTTAATGCGGATAAATGTGAGGTTATCCACTTTGGTAGCAAAAACAGGAAGGCAGATTACTCTCTCAATGGCATCAAGTTGGGAAAAGGGGAAGTACAACGTGATCTGGGGGTCCTTGTTCATCAGTCTATGAAAGTAAGCATGCAGGTACAGCAGGCAGTGAAGAAAGCGAATGGCATGATGGCCTTTATAAAAAGAGTCAAATATAGGAGCAAAGAGGTCCTTCTGTAGTTGTACAGAGCCCTAGTGAGCCCACACCTGGAGTATTGTGTGCAGTTGTGGTCCCCTAATTTGAGGAAGGACATTCTTGCTATTGAGGGAGTGCAGCGTAGGTTTACAAGATTAATTCCCGGGATGGCGGGACTGTCATATGCTGAGTCAATGGAGCGGCTGGGCTTGTACACTCTGGAGTTTAGAAGGATGGGAGGGAATCTCATTGAAACATATAAGATTGTTCAGGGTATGGACACGCTAGAGGCATGAAACATGTTCCCGATGTTGGGGGAGTCCTGAACCAGGGGCCACAGTTTAAGAATAAGGAGTAAGCCATTTAGAACGGAGACAAGGAAACGCTTTTTCCCACATAGTTGTGACTCTGTGGAATTCTCTGCCTCAGTGGGCAGTGGAGGCAGGTTCTCTGGATGCTTTCAAGAGAGAGCTAGATAGGGCTCTTAAAAATAGCGGAGTCAGGGGATATGGGGAGAAGGCAGGAACTGGGGTACTGATTGGGGATGATCAGCCATGATCACATTAAATGGCGGCGCTGGCTCGAAGGGCCGAATGGCCTGCTCCAGCACCTATTGACTATTTTCTATTGTCTAATCCTAGTAATACAACACAGTTACCTCAACCTTAGTTACAGCAAAAATTAAATAAACAATTTATCAGGGACAGATTTAATCCTCATAGGTGGACAAGTCGTAGATAACTGGGGAAAACCTGTTCAAGGGGAATCGGTTCTAACAAAATATTATTTTTTTTATGATGAAGTAATGGAGGGGGATGTTGAGGGAAAGGTGGTTAATATAAAATGACACAAAGTGCTGGAGAAACTGAATGGGTCAGGCAGCATCTCTGGAGAACATTTTGTGTAAACCAGCATCTGCGGTTCCTTGTTTCTACTGGTTAACATAATACCGATGCAACCTTCCAAAAAGGTGTTGACAAAGTGGTAACCATATAACCATATAACAATTACAGCACGGAAACAGGCCCTCTCGGCCCTTCCAGTCCGTGCCGACCATTTGTTTTCCCCTAGTCCCATCTACCTGCACTCAGACCATACCCCTCCATTCCCTTCACGTCCATATACCTATCCACTTTACTCTTAAATGTTAAAATCGATCCTGCCTCCACCACTTCTGCTGGAAGCTGATTCCACACAGCCACCACCCTCTGAGTAAAGAAGTTCCCCCTCACGTTACCCCGAAACCTCTGTCCCTTAATTCTCATGTCATGCCCTCTTGTTTGAATCTTCCCTACCCTCAATGGGAAAAACGTATCCACGTCAACTCTGTCTATCCCTTTCATCATTTTAAAGACCTCAATCAAGTCCCCCCTTAACCTTCTGCGCTCCAAAGAATAAAGACCTAACTTGTTCAACCTTTCTCTGTAACATAGTTGCTGGAACCCTGGCAACATTCTAGTAAATCTCCTCTGTACTCTCTCTATTTTGTTGACATCCTTCCTATAACTAGGCGACCAAAATTGTACACCATACTCCAGAATTGGTCTTACCAATGCCTTGTACAATTTTAACATTACTTCCCTACTCCTATATTCAATGCTCTGATTTATAAAGGCCAGCACACCAAAGGCTTTCTTTACCACCCTACCAGCCTTATTTTAAAATGGATTAAATTCATTTTTTGTTATCATCAATCTACACACAATACCCCAGAATGAAGAAGCGAAAACAGGTGTTTAGAAATGTTTGCATAGTAATTAAAAAGAAATAACTGAAATATCACATTTTCCTAAGTATTCAGACCCTTTGCTATGACACTCAAGATTGAGCTTAGGTTCCTCCTGTTTCCATCGATTATCCTTGTGATGTTTCTACAACTTGATTGGGAGTCTACCAGTGGCAAATTCAATTGATTGGACCCGATTTGAAAAGGTGCACACCTGTCTATATAAGGTCCCACAGTTGACAGTGCATGTCAGAGCAAAAACCAAGCCATGAAGACAAAAGAATTGTCTATTGACATCCGAGACAGGATTGTGTCGAGACGCAGATCTGGGGAAGGGTATAAAACAATTTCTGCAACATTGCAGGTCCCGAAGAGCACAGTGGCCTCCGTCATTCTTAAATTGAAGAACTTTGGAATCACCAACACTCTTCATAGAGCTGGCCGCCCGGGCAAGCTGAACAATCGGGTGAGAAGAGCCTTGGTCAGGGAGGTAACCAAGAACCCAATGCTCACACTGGCAGAGCTCCAGAGTTCCTCTGTGCAGATGGGAGAACTTTCCAGAAGGACAACTATATCTGCAGCACTCCACCAATCAGGCCTTTACAGTAGAGTGGTCGGACGGAAGGCACTCCTCAGTAAAAGGCACATGACAGCCCGCTAGGAGTTTGCCAAAAGGCACCTAAACAAGATTCTCTGGTCTGATGAAACCAAGATTGAACTCTTTGGCCTGAATGCCAAGCGTCACGTCTGGAGGAAACTAGGCACCGCTCATCACCTGGCCAATACCATACCTACGGTGAAGTATGGTGGTGGCAGCATCATGCTGTGGGGATGTTTTTCAGCAAGAGGAACTGGTAGACTAGTCAGGATCGAGGGAATGATGAACATAGCAAAGTATAGAGAGATCCTTGATGAAAACCTGCTCCAGAATGATCTGGACCTCAGACTAGGCCGGAGGTTCACCTTCCAACAGGACAACGACACTAAGCACACAGCCAAGACAAATCAGGAGTGGCTTTGTGACAAGTCTGTGAATGTCCTTGAGTGGCCCAGCCAGAGCCCGGACTTGAACCCGATCGAATATCTCTGAAGGGACCTGAAAATAGCTGTGCATCGATGATCCCATCCAACCTGACAGAGCTTGAGAGGATGTGCAGAGAAGAATGGGAGAAATTACCCAAATACAGGTGTGCCAAGCTTGTAGCGTCATACCCAAGAGGACGAGGCTGTAATCACTGCCAAAGGTGCCTCAAAAAAGTACTGAATGAAGGGTCTGAATACTTATGTAAATGTGATATTTCAGTTATTTATTTTGAATTACTTCGCAAAAATTTCTAAACACCTGTTTTTCGCTTTTTTATTATGGGGTATTGTGTGTAGATTGATGATGATAAAAAATGAATTTAATCCATTTTATAAAATAAATGGATTAAATTCTAAATTTTACATAAATCTGTAATGCAGCAAAATGTGGAAAAGGTGAAGGGGTCTGAATACTTTCTGAATGCACTGTATAGTAAAAGAATGGATCGACTGAGCATATATTCACTGGAATTTAGAAGGATGAGGGGATCTTACAGAAACATATTCATAACAAGAGGATTTCAGTACAGGAGTAAAGAGGTTCTTCTGCAGTTGTATAGGGCTCTGGTGAGACCACATCTGGAGTATTGTCTACAGTTTAGGTCTCCTAATTTGAGGAAGGACATCCTTGTGATTGAGGCAGTGCAGCATAGGTTCACGAGATTGATCCCTGGACTGTCATATGAGGAAAGATTGAAAAGACTAGGCTTGTATTCACTGGAGTTTAGAAGGATGAGGGGGGATCTTATAGAAACATATAAAATTATAAAAGGACTGGACAAGCTAGATGCAGGAAAAATGTTTCCAATGTTGTGTGAGTCCAGAACCAGAGGCCACCGTCTTAGAATAAAGGGGAGGTCATTTAAGACTGAGGTGAGAAAAAACTTTTTTACCCAGAGAGTTCTGAATTTATGGAATTCCCTGCCAAGGCAGTGGAGGCCAAATCACTGGATGGATTTAAGAGAGAGTTGGATAGAGCTCTAGGGGCTAGTGGAGTCAAGGGATATGGCGAGAAGGCAGGCACGGGTTATTGATAGCGGACGATCAGCCATGATCACAATGAATGGCGGTGCTGGCTCGAAGGGCCAAATGGCCTCCTTCTGCACCTATTTTCTATGCTTCTATGTTTCTATATAAAATTCTTAAAGGATTGGACAGGCTAGATGCAGGTAAAATGTTCCTGATGTTGGGGGAGTTCATAACCAGGGGTCACAGTTTAAGAATAAAGGGTAGGCCAATTAGCAATGAGATTAGGATAAACTTTAGAGAGTTGTGAATCTTGGAATTGTCTGCCACAGAAGGCAGTGGAGGCCAATTCACTGGATGTTTTCATGAGAGAGTAAGATATATCTCTTAGGGCTAACGGAATCAAGTGATATGGGGAGGAATGGGGTACTGATTTTGGATGATCAGCCATGATCAAATTGAATGGTGGAGCTGGCTCGAAGGGCCGAATGGCCTACTCCTGTACCTAATTTCTATGTTTCTATGAACCTTACCGTAACCCAGAGAGATTCTGTATTTTTTTTTTTGGCAGATGACAAAAATAATTTTTTGGTTCAACATACTTCTTGACTGATTTGCCAATAACCCGGCACTTAGCCCCCTTCTATTTGCTCAGAAAACTACAGTCTTTGCCCAGGACGTTATCGTTTGCTTAACTCCTTTGACAAATTTACATCCCAGCACTGCTACTGTTAGCGTTCCTTGGTTAATTGAGTTAAACCATTGAAAGGATGAGGAGAGACATTGTGATTTTATGAAGGATGAGACAATTTAGATATGAAGTGAACCAGAGAAACCAGTCTCTTTAGAAGTTAACAAAGATGTTCAAAATTCGCTGTAGTTCTGGTAGAAAAACATCAAACCCTATTAGTTCCACTAAATTGGTACTTGGAAGTCAACCTTAGGAGCATCACTGACAAACCAAAGTGAGGGTGGTGTTTTGTAATGTTATTATATCCATATTGAGAACCATTTATTTCCCTTTCAGGGTCCTGTGTCAAAGTCAGATCATAGAAAATAAGGGGAGTGTGACAAGTCAGTGCAAGGTAATTAAAAAGCAGATGTAGAAACGAGGAACTGCAGATGTGGGTTTACAAAAGAAGATATCGAGTGCTGGATTATCTCAGCAGGTCAGGCAGCATCTCAGGAGAACGTAGATAGATGACGTTTTGGATCAGGGCCCTTCTTCAGACTGATTGTGGGGGGGGGGGAGAAAGTTGGAAGAGAGGAGGGGCAGGACAGAGCCTGGCAGGTAATAGGCAGACACAGATCATGAGGCTTATTTGAAAGGCAGATTGTTGGACAAGGGCCAGAGATGAAAAGACAGAAGATGTGAGAGAAAAGGATTAAGGTATTGTGAAGCCAGAGGAAGGAATGATGGGGAAGGGAAGATGGAGCACAGAGGAGAGTGTGGGGGGAGGGGGTTACATGGGGGAAGAAAAGGAGGAATGGTATGTAGTTGCCTAAAATTGGAGAATTCAATGCTCATATTGTTGGGTTGTCAGCCACCCAAACGGAATTTGAGGGGCTGTTCCCTCAGTTTGCATGTGGCCCACGACAGAAAGGTGAGTATGGAAATGGGAAGATGAGTTAACATGGATAGCAACCAGAAGATCATGCATGCCTTGGCAGACCTGCAAATGCGCTCCGATGTATTCAATTTTACCAAGCAGCAATAGGTATCTTTAATCGCTCATGTGGAGCTTTATTTACTATAAGCAATAAATTGTTAGAGTTTGCAGAGAGATTATAAGTGACTTGCCTAATAATAAAAAGCTTGTCTAAAAACTAAAATTGTTGGAAATGCATAGCAGTCGATCAGCATCTGTGGAAAAATAATATCTTAATGTTTCAGGTCAAAGACCTTCACGAGTCAAGAGGGTTTTATTGAGCACATCTAAGGAATCTGCTTTGTGGCTTGGAAGCATATTGAGTTATGAAATGCCCACTCAGAAACACATAATGTCAGAAACAAAAACCTTCTGACCTTTGAATAGTGGTGAGTAAAAAGATATATTAAATATGGGATAGACACAAAATGCTGGAGTAACTCAGCGGGACAGGTAGCATCTCTGGAGCGATGGAATGGGTGACGTTTCGGGTGGAGACCCTTCTTCAGAATTATGAAGAAGGGTGCCGACCTGAAATGTCACCCATTCCTTCTCTCCAGAGATGCTACCTGTCCCGCTGAGTTATTCCAGCATTTTGTGTTGGCTTCGGTTTAAACCAGCACCTGCCGTTCCTTCCTACAATATTAAATATGGGAATGGAATGGGACTAAACGGATCGTCTGTTTATTGAATGGGAGGCCCATCAATTATTGTTGTTGTGTTTATGGGCAGAATATCAACAAGGGTTCCACTGTGCGATCACTGAGTCACACAAAACATTGCAAAAAATAGATAAATCACTGAATACGACTTTTCCAGAGATTATGCGATTTATTTTGGAAGGAATTGCATCAGACGAATGGGAGAAGTCTCACAACGCTCTGTGAATCCGTATCCTGCTCAACGTTTTTGCAGACACAGATTTTTTTAGTGGGATTTGTTTAACTCCATCTGCTTTTGTTCCTTTTCTTTGAAAATCTTATGCTCCATTTAAGGTTGAACAACTAATTGCAGGGCTTGAAGGGCCACGTAGGTTGACCTATGATGAGCGTTTGACGGCACTGGGCCTATATTCTCTGGAGTTTAGAAGAATGAGGGGGACCTCATTGAACAAGTTAGGTCTTTATTCTTTGGAGCGCAGAAGGTTAAGGGAGGACGATTGAGGTCTTTAAAATGATGAAAGGGATAGACAGAGTTGACGTGGATACGTTTTTCCCATTGAGGGTAGGGAAGATTCAAACAAGAGGGCATGACATGAGAATTAAGGGACAGAGGTTTCGGGGTAACGTGAGGGGGAACTTCTTTACTCAGAGGGTGGTGGCTGTGTGGAATCAGCTTCCAGCAGAAGTGGTGGAGGCAGGATCGATTTTAACATTTAAGAGTAAAGTGGATAGGTATATGGACGTGAAGGGAATGGAGGGGTATGGTCTGAGTGCAGGTAGATGGGACTAGGGGAAAACAAATGGTCGGCACGGACTGGAAGGGCCGAGAGGGCCTGTTTCCGTGCTGTAATTGTTATATGGTTATATGGTTAAATGTAGAGAATAGTGAAAGGCCTGGGTAGAGTGAATGTGGAGAAGATGTTTCCACTAGTGGGAGAGTCTAGAGCCAGAGGTCAGAGCCTCGGAATGGGAGGACTTTCCTTCAGGAAGGTGATGGGGAGGAATTTATTTAGTTAGAGAATGTTGAATGGGTGGAATTCATTGCCTCAGAAGGTGGTGGAACCCAGGTTAATGGATATTTTTAAAGACAGAGATAGATAGATTCTTGATTAGTAAGGGTGTCGGGGGTTATGGGGAAAAGGCAGGAGAATGGGGTTGAGAGAGGAAGATAAATCAGCCATGATTGAATGGCGGAGTAGACTTGATGGGTTGAATGGCCTAATTCTGCTCCTATCACTTATGACCTTATGAAGGTTGAGCAACTAATTGCAGGGCATGAGGGGCACTGAAGACTTAAACTCACAATCATTTCAATGTGGACACCATGAAATTTAAAAATCTACTGTAAAAATGATTAACAAACGGTAACCTCTTAATTCCATTCAGTTCAGTCATGGAGGAAAGAGCCATTTTACCCTTGAAGGGGCTGGAGATTAACAGCAACGTTGTGTATTCCAGATAAGCGGTTCCCTTGAGCCAATCCTTGAAGAACTGGAAGCATTCCACATCATCCTTTTGCATAATGTTCTTTCCAGATGCACATTCTTTTTTTTAAAGCTCGGAGGAGATGGAGACAGCACCCATGTATCTCCTGCTCCTATTTACAGAGTCGGGTGAACTGGAAGGGCACAATATAGTTGCTAGCAGATCTACTGCCTTACAGCTCCAGCAGCCCAGGCTCAGTCCCAACTCGGCTGCTGTCTGGGTGGAGTTTGATCATTCTCCCTGTGACCACATAGGTTTCCTCCTGGTGCTCTGGTTACATCCCACATCCCGAAGACGTGCGGCTTTTGCCTCTGCCGTAAGAGCGTAGGGAGTGGATGCGAAAGTGGAATAACATGGAACTAGTGTGAATGAGTGATTGATGGTTGGTGTGAAGTTGGCGGGTCGAAGGGCATGTTTCCTTGCCGTACCTTTCAATCAATCACTTCACCCTGTGACCACATGGATTTCCTCTTGGTGCTCTGGTTTGTTCTCACATTCCAGAGGCAAGTCGGTCGTAGTTTAATTGGTCCTCATAAATAGCCGTTAGTGTGCTGGTGAATGGTGGTATCATGTGGGATTTGATGGGAACGCAATGAGAATAAAGAAACAGGATGAAAAGAGGGAAATATAGATGGTGTTGAATGGATGGTACAGACATAGTGGGCTGAAGGGCCAGTTTATGACTCCAATTTATGTTGGAAATGATTCGTGCTGCCTTTAGTTCCAAAAAACAGAAATCACAGAATTAAAATCTGATTGTTAGTAGCGTACATCTGATAGCTTCGAAACTAAAGAGGTTTTATACCCAATTATCAGCAATGAGGCTTTGTTTTGACAGGCCAAGGGCTAATCATTATAATCCATCTCGTAAGGTGCTGACACCACCTCTATACTGGAGTCAGTCTCATTTATACTCTGAAGCAAAGTGTAGATGATCAGTGGAAGCCTTACAGTAGCATAAAGAGACTTGGATGTTTCTGAATGGCAAGGAAAAAAAATTAAGATGGTACAAACAATTGGGATTTCTGTATATGAAGTCTGTGTTGACTTTCAAAGGCTGCATCATATAGACCTTATTGGTGCAGTTGGTGTATTGTTTGGATTAGGTTTGAGATCCAGCGTGGCAACAGTCCTGTGGCCCACCGAGTCCGCACCGACCAACACTCACCAATACACTAGCTCTATCCTATATACTAGAGGCAATTTACAGAAGTCACTAAACCTATACACCTGCACGTCTTTGGAATGTGGGAGGAAACGGGAGCACCCGGAGAACACAGGGAGAACGAGCAAACTCCGTACACACACTGCCACCCATCTAGATCGCTGAGCTAGAAGTGGCCGTAGATGGTGCCATTAAATGGAGCTTTCTGTGGTGCCATGAGGGTCTAGGAGACAACTTCACACCAACACCCTTGCTATTCATGCCTCTAAGCATTACCGCCTCTCATTCTGTCTCTCAGAACTTCTAATGCCACCATCTACCCAGCGGGACCCTTGTGCTGGTCCAGCCTTCCGTTTATCTGCTGAATGTTCATTCATTCACCCACCTTGAGCTGAAAGCAAAACATAGGATGGGATTGCCATTTGTCTCTCTGCAATTCCATCGCTTCACTTCCAATGGCAAGAGAAAGCATTTTGAAGGGTGGTATTGGATGGGTAGAACCATCCCATCAGATCACCATATGTATCTTGTTGACCCTGCTCATCTGGCTTCATGTTAGGACAGGGGACAAGAATGCCGAACAACAACATCAGTGTTAGTAAGAAGGAGACAGCACCCATGTACTGTATCTCCTGTTCCTATTTATGGAGTCACATGAATAGGTGGTGAACTGGAGAGGCACGATATCGGAGCTCGCAGAGCTGCTGTCTTACAGCTCCAGGGGAGAAAGGAGAAACGGGGCACTGATTTTGGATAATCAGCTATGATCATATTGAATGGCAGTGTCATAGAGTGATACAGTGTGGAAACAGGCCTTTCGGCCCAAACTCTCCCACACCAGCCAACAATGTCCCAGCTACCCTAGACTCACTTGCCTGTGCTTTGTCCATAACCCTCCAAACCTGTCCTATCCATGTACCTATCCAACTGTTTCTTAAAAACAGGCTGGTTCGAAGGGCCGAATGGCCTACACCTGCACCTATTATCTATGTTTCTATACCATGACCTTTCCATTATCACATCACAACAAGGATCCCACTAATCGGAATTTCCATAAACCCAAATGGAAGAACCGATTCTCCAAATTGTATGAAATTGTAATGAATATCCCACCCACATTATTTATCAATTATGCCCCATTTGTACACACAGATGGATTTTAAAGATCTACTATCTCGCGCAGATGCTGAAGCATTGCCAATACTTCCCTGTGGCCCACATATGCTTGCCTCTTGAGACTGCCTCTGTGTTTTACTTTTGTAATGGAGCAGTCCATCATCCATCCCAGCAGACATATCACTGCTTTTGGGTACGACTTTCCAATGTTACCTCTTTATTCTTTTTCTGCCTTGCCAAGTTGAGTAATTTAATCAATCAAGAAAGGTATTGGTATTGCGATGCTTCAGGCTTTTCTGTCCAGATCTTTGCAACAGTAGCAAATTGTTCTATTTGTCTGGGAGAAATAGCCAATGCAAACATCCTAGGTTTGAGAAACATTTTTACAGGACAAATAGCCTGCAAATCTGTCCGATGCCTTCTAGTTGCTGGGGGTTTGCAAAGAGCACTGGGTACAATATAGGGCTATATATTCCATTTATTCCAGTGCTCTAAGTGCCAAAGTGCTTTTCATAAGATCATAGGACATAGGAGCAATATTCAACCCATTGAGTCTACTCCACCATTCAATCATTGGTGATCTATTTTTCACTCTCAACCCTATTCTCCTGCCTTCACTACATAACCCTTGAGGCCCTTCCTAATCAATAACTTATCAAACTCCACTTTTAAAATACCCGATGTCTTGGCCAATGTTTATTGCTCTCATTCTATTGATCCCTGTGATAATGCTTACCAGACATTTGCATGCGTATGCAGTGAGATTGGTTTGCAATGTTAATCCTCATACTGTGCTGTTTTGATCCTGGCACATTCAAGTAATCTGTGATGGTTCCGGACATTGTGAGGAGCTAAGTGCACCTTCTGCTGCTTGCTTGCCCAAGGTCACCGTGTGAGCCCAGCAGCTCCTTGGAGGAGCTGGAATCCATGGGAAACCATCACAAGCTGATCTTGGACTAGTGTGGGATCCAACTCCACAACACTAGCTGGGCCAGATATTCAGGAAAGAATAGTTGCTAATGACCACAATGCTGATATATCAATTGGCAATTGAATATTTGAGGTAAATAGAGGTCCAAGAGAAACAATAGAGAGGCAGTGAATGGAGTCTAGTGAGAGAGACACAAATGCTGGAATATGGAGTAAAATGCTGGAGTGAACAAAAAATGTTGGAGTAACACAAAGTGCTGAAGTAACTCAGCAAGTGAGGCAGGATTTTAGGAGGTAGACAAAAGTGCTGGAGAAACTCAGCGGGTGAGCTTCACCAGCACTTTTGTCTACCTTCAATTTTCCAGCACCTGCAGTTCCTTCTTAAACAAAGGATTTTAGGGGGGATTGGATAGGTGACATTTCGCTTCAGGATCTCTTTTCAGACTGGCATTGGGAATTTCTTCAGACTAGGTGTCCAGTCATTGCTTCATGCAGATGGTTGCATGCAATGCTTTCCCTAAACTCATCATCAAATGGCGAGTAGTGGTTGTCCCACCTCGCCTTACAGTCGGTTGAGTGGAGAGAAGTTTTGGTGAAGTCACGGCAGGGACACAATTACCCACCACCCACCAGCAAGCCAGAGCTATGATAACTCAATGCCGGTGGTCAGCATTGAGGTACCTCGACCGCTGCCAGCGAGGACAACAGCCAGCGAAGGGTAACCTTGAGCAACGATGGCACAGAAACCACCAGAGACAGGGAGAGGCCCTGCATGGCAAAGCGGCGAACCCTGGACTTTTTTACCGACATCACATTAGTTCCAGAGTGCCCAATCCCAGGAAACAGCAAGCTAAAGCCTCAACTCTTAGACTTTTATATAATTCAATGAGCTGATTGAATCACTGCATCACAGAACCAGAGACCAGGGTTCAATCCTGACCTTGGGTGCTGTTTGCAGGTTCTTCCTGTGGCTGCGTGGGGTTCTCCAGGTGGACACAAAGTGCTGGAATAAGTCAGTGAGAACATGGATAGGTGATGTTTCATGTCGAGACCTTTCTTCAGACTGATTTCTCCGGGTGCTCTGGTTTCCATGGACACCCTAAAGAATTGTGGGTGTACAGATTAATAGGCCTCTGTAAAATATCCTCTCATGTATATCGAGTGGATGAGAAAGTGGGATAACATAGAACCAGTGTGAATGTGGAGGCACGGACTCGGTGGGCCTAAGGGACTGTTTCCATCTGTAAACTAAACTAAATTCTCCTTAACTCCAATGTGCACTATCCAGTTTTCCTTATTCCTCATCACAGAAGCTACACCTCCCCCTCAGCCCTGATATGGATCCATTCTGCACTGCTCATGAGGCTGTTACAGTGGATCTTTTCTTTTGGACTGAGACACCCTTTCCAGGTTCGGTTCCAGAACATCCAAAGTTCTGGTAGTTTTGCTTCCAGAACTTTGGTTTAGAAAGTTCTGGAAAACCAAAACGTTCTAGGTTTGGTTCCAATACTCGTAGTACTAGTGGGTGGCACGGTGCGGCAACGGTCGAGTTGTTGCCTTACAGCGCTTGCAGCGCCAGAGACCAGGGATCAATCCGACCACGGGTGCTGTCCGTACGCAGTTTGTACGTTCTCCCCATGACCGTGTGGGTCTTCTCCGAGATCTTCGATTTCGTCCCACACTCCAAAGATGTACAGGTTTGTAGGTTAATTGGCTTGGGTTTGTATGCTTGGTATAAGTGTAAATTGTCCCTAGTGTGTATCGGATAGTGTTAATGTGCGGGGATCGCTGGTCGGCGTGGACTCGGTGGGCCGAAGGGCCTGTTTCAACACTCTAAACTAAACTAGCAGTAGTACAGTAGTAATACATTAATACTAATACAGTAGTAGTATTCTAGTAGGATACTGTTCCAGCAGGAATTCCCACCTCTGATTCCTCACTTATTCCTTCACTTAGGTTCACCTACCTTCCTCGTTAATTTCGATACTCACATATCTGTGTTCTGTCTCCATTTTCTTTGTTCACCAATATTTGCCAATGTTTAAAAGATAAGCTATAACATAATAGGCAGCTCTAATGTGAACATTAATCGATCACTGGCTGATATCTCACAAGGCGCATCATTATGTGGGACAGAATTGTGCCTCCAGAGGGTCCTGGGTATAGAGGGGAGTCAGGTCATGAACTGTGGCCTTGTGAGGATGGGTGTGGATGTGGGGGCATGTGGTTTGTGCGTATGATGGGTGAGGAGAGGAGTTCAGGGGAGAGCTTGGGAGGCACAATGGGTTCTGGAGATAAAATGGGAACTAAATAACGGGAAAAAAGGTCCTAAATAACGGGTAAATCAGCTCATCATAAAGGGATCTACTCAGGGAGAAATATCCAGTGTCCAGCAATAAATATCCTTTCGAATAACACAGCCTAATTTCGATCAACAACACTCACAAAATAAAATTATACTGAGAATTACAGCATTGTTCTGTATGTAAGCATCAGCAAGATGCAGTGCACACATCAATGTGTTCTGGACACAGATGGTACAGTGCAAAACAATGGTGCTGGGCAGATGCGGGAATAATTGATCTCTCACATTTGGTTCAGCAATGTATGCATTGCACCTGGTCTCATTCCACTGAGACCAGGTGCAATGCATACATTGCTGAACCAAAGATATATACAATTCCTACATGGACCCGCAGTCTTGTGGCAATGGGCAAATGGAATTAGTGTGGGTAGTGTTGTGAGCTCTGAACTAAACCATTCGGAGTGATATAAAAGTCTTTATTCATCAGGAGACATAGACATTCTCTTGTTGATCTTGTCAGTAGAATCTTCAAACTCAGATTACATCGTTTTTATAATCTTAAAAGCAAGGATAACAGAAGGCGATTCGACATAATTTCAATAGCTATAATGGTTACTGCGATACTTTGAGTCTGACAAAAGGCTTTATTGAATTACACATTTACACAATGTGAGCACCCTACAGCTTACAAGATACCTCTGAATGTTCCAGCATCTATACTGAGACATAGTCATCCATATGGATGGTCAAAAAGCTTTAGAGGACAGGAAACCCAGATACCCAAAATTAGTATTGTGAGGGCTGATTCTCCTGAATACACACATACCCCATTATTAATATACTGATGGGGTCAAGGAAACAGCGTTCATGTATTCATCAGTTATTTTTATTTATTTCTTTCATGTGCTTCCAAATGTTTGTGATCAACAGAGACATTTGGAACTAGTAGAACGACAGAGCAAGACCTGTGTGCGGGGCTTCAGCTGGCACTGCCTGGAGGTTTCTTTGCTGTTTGCAGTATAATGTTGATAAGTGTGAGGTTATCCACTTTGGCGGCAAAAACAAGGTAGCAGATTATTATCTCAATGGTGTCAGATTAAGTAAAAGGGGAGGTGCAACGAGACCTGGGTGTCCTTGTTCATCAGTCACTGAAAGTAAACATGCAGGTACAGCAGGCAGTGAAGAAAATTAATGGCATGTTGGTCCTTCGTAATGAGAGGATTTGACTATAGGTCCTTCTGCAGTTGTACATGGCCCTGGTGAGACCACATCTGGAGTATTGTGTACAGTTTTGGTCTTCTAATTTGATGGACATCTTTGCTATTGAGGCAATGCTGCATAGGTTCACAAGGTTAATCCCCAGGACTGTCATATGAGGAAAGACTGGGCTTGTATTCACTGGTATTTAGAAGGATGTGAGAGGATCTTATAGAAACGTATAGAATTCTAAAAGGAATGGACAAGCTAGATGCAGGAAAATAATGTTTTCAATGGTGGAGAAGTCCAGAACCAGGGACCACAGTCTAAGAATAAAGGGGAGGTCATTTAAAACTGAGATGAAAAAAAATGTTTTCACCCAGAGAGTTGTGAATTTGTGGAATTCTCTGCCACATAAGGAAGCAGAGACTAATTCATTGGATGAATTTAAAAGAGAGGTTAGATAGAGCTCTAGGGGCTAGCGGAATCAAGGGATATGGGGAGAAGGCAGGCACAGGTTACTGACTGTGGATGATCAGCCATGATCTCAATGAATGGCAGTGCAGGCTCAAATGGCCAAATGGCCTCCTCCTGCACCTATTTTCTATGTTTCTATGTTTGCAAAGCCTGGAGCTCCTTCTGCATCGTGCATCGACAAATGCTAGTGTGACTGTGCCACAAGAGCAGTGGAGCAGCTGTATGGTGTGGGCTGTGTCTGGAAAAGTCAAGCCCCTTGCACCCACCTCCAGTGCAGGAACTGCTTCTTCTTCTTGTGTATGCCATTCACAGCCTAAAGTTTTCGGACAACTTGTTCTATTTGATCTTATTTGATTGTGCACGCCAGGTTGATTGCATTCGTCGAAACAGGGCGGACCAAGTGAAGGTTGCAATCTCCCACCCTGCAGGAACTGCTGATTGACTATCCAGGTTATCTTCATGGCCTTCCATTCTGGGTATTATCATTGAACATTGAACAGTAATGCACATGAACAGGCCCTGCAGCCCACAATGTCGGCTCCAAACATGACATCAGGATAAAGTAATCTCCTCTGCCCGCATTGGATCCACATCCTTCCATTCCTTATATTTTGGTGTACCTATCTAAAAGACTTTTAAATGTCACTAGCATATCTGCTTCCACTGCTACCGCTGGTAGCACATTCCATGACCCATCACCCTCTGTATACAAAGACCTGCTCCATACAAGGTAGACAAAAGTGCTGGAGAAACTCAGCGGGTGCAGCAGCATCTATGGAGCGAAGGAAATAGGCAACGTTTCGGGCCGAAACGTTCTTCACGCTCCATACATCTCCTTTAAACTTTTTCCCTCTGGCCATAAAACTATGCCCTTTAGTTTTTTGACATTTCCACCCTGGGAAAGTCTAATCTCTCATAATATTTATACATTATTTTAGATCACCCCGCAGCTGCCATTGTGGCAGAGAAAACAACCTAAGTATGTCCATCCTCTCCTTGTAGCTAATATCTTCTAATCCAGACAGCACTCCGTTAACTTCTCCCGCACCCTCTCCCAAACCTCCTATATCAATTTTCCTTTGTGCAGCATTGAAGGAGGCAGCATTGTGCCATCCAAGCCTTGCTGCCAATTCCATCCCAGTGTTCTCTGTGCCAATGTGAACAGAGTCACATTTACACACATTATTGTCACATCTTCAGCCTCCTTGCTCAGATGGAGCTCCTTAACCATTCTGTGTCCTCCTCTCAGTTCACATTTCTTAGGTATGTTACAAAACTTACCTTCACCAGCGCTGCAGTTCAGTCACTGGCCATGTGCGCGACTTTGGCACCTGGGGGGGAGGTGGGGGGGAGGTTTAAATGCGGTTTTCCCCTGCCTGCCGAAGTTTTATTTTCTCAGGATGCAAGCTTTTGCTGAAGATTTGTTCCGACTGCCGGTCTGTGAATTTTTTTTTTTTTTTTTAAATCGCCCGGCAATTTCAGTGCTGGAGTATAATTAAAATTAGCTTCTAATGCCGACAACACCGACAACGGGGACGGATTTCACGTACGGGACAGGTAAAGGAAAGCCGTTTATTTTACATATAAACGTGCTTCTTAGGATGCACCAAATCCAAATCCAAATTTCATGTTGCGAAAAGGTGATTTAGTCCCCATATGAACCGGCAGTATTTTTCCTGCCGATATGGGGTTTAAATTTCAGTGCAACCGCAACGTTCCAATCGATCGGGTTCCACAAAAATCCACTCGCAAGGTGATTTAAATGGCCATTAATTTACAGGAATTAAACACTAAATTCCTTCCATTTGGCCTATAAATTCATGACAATGAGATTTAAAAATTATGTTATATTGTGAATTCTTGTGTGAATGTTATTTGGACACTTAAGCTATTTAAAAATGTTAATATTTTCTTAAGAAATGGATAGATGTTTAGATCTAGTAATTGAATTTTGTAATTAGCTACAATTGGGTAACTAACCAATTATATGCTTTAATTTCAGATCATCCAAGAAAGATTGCTTCATATTTGTTTCAGAATACTTCAATCTATAATAACTGAAAATAGTAAGATTAAACGAGAACATATCAGTTTGAAGTTTGATCGTTATTTTATGAGGAGTTACGTTGAGGGATTACGTGAAGAAGGACATCCCCACGCATGCGCGTCAATCTTCAAAGCAGCAGTGTGAAGTCACAGAAAACGTTGTTGAACGTTTAAGATTATTGATGACTAGAACTACCAGACGATCGTTATTTTACGAGGGTAGGGAGCAGAGGGCACGTAATCCCTCAACGTAACTCCTCATAAAATAACAATCAAACTCAAACTGGTAAGTTCTCGTTTAATCTTACTATTTTACTTCGGAGTCACGTGAGTGGCTACGTGAAGACTTTGAAGGTCTGTGATTTCATGCCGAGGAACGAGTCCATGCATCACAGCTGCATCAATTGACCAGGACAAGTGAGAAAATTAATGCATTCAAAACATGACATGTTTACCAATATTAATTCTTTAATAACAAGAAAGAAAATAAACAGTGACTCCTCTCACCCAGGGGGAAAGTGTGAAACAGAACTTAAAACATATTCAGCATAAATCCCGTCTGGCGATAGGCTTATGGTAATTCGACCAACAGCCGCCAGAATGAAGAGGTCGTGCTGCTGATGTCCAGCAATGAGGTTTAAAAAATGTCATGTCCACTCCTGCACACACGAGAACCTGATTAATCATCTAGAGATAACCTGTTTGTGATTTGAGCTGACAAAGAAGGAGAGTAAAGCCTTGGTGACCTGTATTGGTTATAGAAGATACTACACACATCATGGAAAGGATATGCAGATCAGATCCTGTACGAAACCGGTCTGAGTTTTTGTAGCACCATGAGCATGACGTGTAAGATGGTGTAGGGACAGAGATGAAACTGGTACCCATTGAGGACCACTTCCGTGTGTGTAAGTTAACATCCACCGTTCTTAAATGTCCAGGCACTGTTAATGGCATGTGTTTGTTATCGTGAAAAAGTGACAAAAGAAATCCAAAACATCCGTGATTGAAGCTGTGTGATATGAAATGTGAGAGCTCTCCCATTTTCTTTTATGTGAGAGATGTACTGCACTGTGTTATACCTCCCTGATCTGCAAACCAACAAATAGATAGCTGAAAGGGTGGCCCCCTGTCACTGACCAGCAGATTTCTGCTCTTAGCACTACCATAAAAGGCTGTGTGATTAAGGCAAACAGAGGGAACACCCAGTCTGGCACTACCAGAATACCAGGGCGGAATCTTGATTTTTGCCACACATCGGGTAATGAGGCAGAATGGGGAAATACATACACAAATTTTACCACCCCAATCGAGAATGCAGGAGTATGACATATAAATTGAACTGATGATTAAGCTGGAAGCAAACAGATCAATGTTCCGGTACCCATAACGTGAACACTTCGTGAATTAACATGTACCCTACTCCCTGCAGTGTTTCTTGCAGTGTTGTATCAATCTTACTGACCCATGTCGGACATGCACATGATGCCTGTTGGTAAAAAAAGCCAACCCATAGAGTGCACCCAACAACTCTAAATAGTTAATACCATGTGATTGAAGCATGGATGCTTCCTGCAGATCCCATCTGCCACCGCAGCTTGAGACAGTATCGGTGGCACCCCATCCTAGTGCACTGGCATCCGTCTGCAGGATAACTGATGGTGTATTGACTAAAATGGTACTAGAGCAGCACTGAATATTGGCAAACCACCATTGTAACTAAGCCAGAGCCTCAGCTGGTAGCTGCATGGTTCTATCGAAACGACCTCTCTTAAGCTTAAGTGCCTGTTCCTTTGCATGCTGTAAGTTTGGGTAGTGCAAAGGCCCGAACTGAGCAGCTGGGAATGCTGCCACTAATTTTCCAATTACCCAAGCCACATGTCTTGTAGAAGGGTGATTATCAACAATGAGTTTCCTGCAGGCATCAATTAACTCTAATTACTTGCCCCGAGGCAGAGTCACTGACATGTGTACTGAGTTAATGGTGAATCCCAAATAGTCAATAATCGTAGATGGCATCAATTTAGACTTAACTGGATGGATTATGAAACCTATCTTTAAGAAAACGGGTTTTGTAGCTGACACAGATAATTCAGCTAATTCGAAAGTCCTCCCAATGACTAAAATGTCATCCAAATATGCCATGACAATATGATTCTGTGCTCTGAGTAACCCCAGGACCGGTTTTAGCAATTTTGTGAATAGTCTGGGAGCTGAGGTTAATCCATTAGGCAATGCTTTAAATTGCCACAACTGATCCATCCAGTTAAACTTCAAAAATCTCCTGTGCTTTTCATGAATGCCCACTGAATAGTAAGCATCATTGAGGTCAATGCTTGCCATATAACATCCCTTGGAAAGCAGTTGTTTAGCAGTGAAAAAAGTTTCCATTTTGAAATGTTTATACTGCACAAAGGTGTTAAGCTCTGTCAAATCTAGGATAATTCTACATCCTCCATCCTTCTTTTGTCTAGTAAAGATATTGGACACAAACTGATAAGACTCACGCCTCCCCCTCTCAATTACCCCTTTTTTGAACAAAGTGTCAAGTTCTCTTTGTGCACTAATACACTCCTGTTGTGAAAACACAAAAGTACGGCCAGGTGTATGCTCAGTGGGTGGAGGCAGGTCAGAAATGAACTCAATTTGGAAACCTTGAATACGGTGCAGTATAAACGGGTTAGATGTTATCCACTGCCATTCATGTAAGAAAAATTGCAATCTCCCCCCAACTTGTAATGTATACATTGCAGTCTCACTTACCTTAGATTTACAGGCTGTAAGGTCGCTACTTCTGCCCCCGAGGTCTGGGGGGTAGGGCTGCTGGAGGACACCACATCTTGAACAGGGCCTGGCTTGGGCCCTGCCCTAAAAAAGGCCTCTGTGTTTGTTGCTCAGCACCACGTCCGCCATAGCCAGCGAACCTTTTGGTATGCAGAGGAGGGTAGGGGTACAGTCTCCGGAAAGACGATACCTTCGGAGGCACCTTCATGAGGCCAACAGTCTTTGACTCCTCATCGAGTTCTTTAACCTGTTTGGTCAGGTCTTCTCCGAACAGGAGGTTTGGGGGTTGTACATTCCCCGGCTTACATAACCCAGCAAATTTAGGATTTATAGCAGGATGGATGGCATTATTTCTAATGCAATTGATTTCAAAATGTGCATTGCACATTAATGCCACCGCGTCCTGCTGTATATCCGAGAGAGGCGCCCCCTCCACTGACCTAGCAAAGGCCGTGATGCCCGGGGCGAGTGGCCAGAGTACTCTTTGGAGTTTAACCTCTTGGGCTCGGACGCCCCCTCCAATGTGCCCCTAAATGAATTGGTTAACAATGGGGACACTCAGTGAGGCACAGTTTAGTGGAGTGTTATACCTGGCAGTGGTCTCCTCCATCGTTTGTTCTTGCAGTGGATGGGAAACCATGTAATTAATGTTCACAGCGAGCTCTTCATCCAATGGCTCACCTGTGAGGGCTGGGACCTCAAATTTGGATGCAATAGACAGTCCTGATGGTCCCTCTAGCCCATCTGTGCCTCCGTACTCTGGGTCAGCATAGCACTGACTTTGTAAGCTCCCATCATCTGACAGGGAGATATTATGCAGCCCTTATGCAGCTGCTGCCTCGAGTTCCCCGGGCCCCGACAGCTCCGTCCGTTGGAGCATATCGTGCTGGAGTAACCTCTCCACAAGGCTCTCCAGATGGGCCAGCCAGCCGGTAACACTGCCCTTAGAAGGAGGGGACTCTTCCACCTCCTGGCCCGACTCCTCTGAGTCCAGGGCCCTCACAGACTTTTTAGTGGCTTTTCTCCCCCGTGGAGTAGCCAAGGTGCTTTTAAACTTACCCGCTGGAAGGAGCGACGCGCCTGCCAGCCAGTCGTTGCGCAATGCATCAGACGTAATGACGCGCATGCGTGAGGACGGCCTTCTTCACGTAGTCACTCACGTGACTCCGAAGTAAAATTTATTTTCCTTCTCTTCATTTTTAAGAAGGTTATGGGCTTTTGACTGTCCTCGATCACAGCTTTTGTGTTAAGTCAATGGAAAAGCAATAGGGAACACGATGCTAATTTCCGAGTATGAAAATGGCCATAACTTCTTTAATACTGAAGATATGGAAGTGAATTAGGTGTCAAAGTAAACTTCTTTTTATGCTTTATCAGATGGGATAAATTGCAGACTTGATATTTTAAATCTCAAAATGTTGCAACATTGCTACATTTCTGACTTGCTTCACCTCATCAGTGTACTAATGGAGGGAGTGACCAATTGGTAGTTGAAGCTGGATCTAGTCTCAAACAAGACAGGATCTAGTCTCAAGCCTTCGCTCCATAGATGCTGCTGCACCAGCTGAGTTTCTCCAGCACTTTTGTCTACCGTCTAGTCTCAAACAAATGGTAGTTTGAAGATAGACACAAAAAGCTGGAGTAACTCAGCGGGACAGGCAGCGTCTCTGGAGGGAAGGAATGGGTGACGTTTCGGGAAGTAGTAATGTAGGTTGTTGGCTTGAGTTGAGTTTAGTTTATTGTCACATGTACTGTTACAAAGCTTACTTTGCGTGCTATCCAGTCAGCGGAAAGGCAATACATGATTCCAATGGAGCAATACACAGTGTACAGATAGATGATAAAGGGAACAACATGAATAATGTTTAGTGCAAGATAAATTCCAGGAGAGTCCGATCAAAGATAGTCCATGGGTCTCCCTTGAGGTAGGTCGTAGCTCAGGACTGTTCTCTAGTTGTTGATAGGAGGGATCAGTTGCCTGATAACAGCTGGGAAGAAACTGGTCCTTAAATCTTCAGGATCATGAGTCAAACCAACCAGTTGGCAAACCTCTGATGAAGCAACAAGAATCCACACTTACATCACTAGATCCCGTGACTAGTACTAGTATAAGCTTATGCACATAAATACGTTTCACCCCAGATTAATGGCATGGTATCCACATGGTCACATTACTAGAAACTCAATCTCTGCAGTAGTTTAGTTTAGGTTAGAGATACAGTGCGGAAACAGGCCCTTCGGCCCATCGAGTCAACACTAATCCTATCCTACACACACTAGGGACAATTTACATTTATACCAAGCTAATTAACCTACAGACCTGTACATTTTTGGAGTGTGGGAGGAAACCGAAGAT
The DNA here is from genome assembly GCA_035221665.1 of Okamejei kenojei. NCBI lineage: Eukaryota > Metazoa > Chordata > Chondrichthyes > Rajiformes > Rajidae > Okamejei > Okamejei kenojei. The sequence continues at coordinate 87,739,055 of CM069137.1, forward strand.
CTAGGAGAAAACCCACGCAGGTCACGGGGAGAACGTACAAACTAGATCAAACCCGGGTCTCTGGTGCTATAAGGCAGCAACTCCACTGCTGCGCCACTTTGCCGCCCAGTGCTTGTGTTATACCAGCACTGATCGATCGCAAAACTTATGTAGTTAACAAACGCCAAGCTGCAGAGTTACCGTATATTAGCAATTTGTATCTTTTATTGTTCAAGTAATTAAAAAAGGTTTCTTCCTTTAATTGTGCACCTCTGTTGGTTGGCTCAAAGGATTTTCTGTGACAACTCTTCTCTCAGAAGAAATGTGCAATCTATTTCTCCTTTTGTAAAGAATTGACGACACAGGGAAATTTTAATTGTCAAGATAAAGAGAACTGTTTCAATTTTTTAGGTGCAGTTAGCAATAAAGACACTTCTTCCATTTTTTGGGGGGGTAATAACTTTGGTTAAAAGTGATAATGGCGGTTGTTTGAAATTGGAATATTCAAAACTAATTGAGCTGAACATCTTCTGAGAACTTCAAACCGCCTTCACTTGTGGCAGTGGAGTGTGAAATGTGTGCGGATAAGAGGTTCCTTACGACGGAATAACTTATCTACATTGTGGCATTTCTGTTATTATGCAAATCATTCTTTTAATGAAAGGATTAGAGTTCACACACATGGCCTGCCTCAATACTACATTCACCAAAAATGATTTCCTCAGTGGTGACTTTATAGGAATGAAAGCAATAAGTGACTATGCATGTTAAATTCACCAATACTTAAACTCTTAATTCAAAGCTGACTGACGAATTTGAGTTTCTATTTGCCTCACTATGATGCACCATTTTCACTAAGCAGGATAGAGCGGCACGGTGGCGCAGCAGTAGAGTTGCTGCCTTACAGCGCCAGAGACCCGGGTTTGATCCTGACTACGGGTGTTACCTGTTGGGAGTTTGCACATTCTCCCCGTGACCACGAGTGGGTGTTCCGCAGGTGCTCCACTTTCCTTCCACACTCCAAAGACATACAGGTTTGTAGTTTAATTGGCTTATGTAAAATTGTCCCTAGTGCGTAGGACAGCGTTTGGGTACATGGTGATCGCTGGTCGATGCGGACTTGGTGGGCCGAAGGGCCTGTTTCCGCACTGTAGCTCTAAAGTCCAGGGATTGTAATTTGAAAAATGTAGATTTCTTCTAAAGTACATAGTCATCACATTTCCAGCACCATGTTTTAGCTTTCAAGGATCAAATTCTTAAAATATATCAAAATATCTGATTTATCTTGGCCTTAATGGCCCATTGTCCTATCATGGGTGGGTAATGTGGAGATCGTTCTGGCTTTACGATGCCATCGGTACCTTCCACCTCCGCACTGCTGCGCCGTAAAACTGCTGCAGGCCGTTCCCAATCTGCGTGCTCACCTGGCTTCTGCGGGGCCTCCAGCAGGGTTTGTTCTACATGTGTCCCCCGCTGCTGTGAACCCCCAGGAGCCTACTCCACCAACACCTCAACCCGCGACCCACTCAATCATGCTGAAAGCCGCCTACCCACAGCACACCCTCTGCTTCAGTTTATTAGTTTTAGAGATACAGTGCGGAAACAGGACCAAGTGGTAAAGAAAGACGCATTGGGAGCAACACATGCAGAAGATGAGGTTTGAAGAGGTTTGCAACTGAATTTCTGTCTCAACTGCAAGTCACTGCGTGGGGCCTTTCTCAAATTAGACAAGTGTGGTTCTGGTGGCTTGTAGTTTGCTCAGCTACGCTCAGTCAGTATCAGCAATATTGGCTGAAGGGACCAAATGTCACATTTCCCTGCTTACTTTAGTTTAGTTTGGTTTAGAGATACAGCACGGAAACAGGCCCTTCGGCCCACTGTGTCCCCGCCAACCAGTGATCCCCGCACACCATGCTATCCTACACACACTGGGGACAATTTTTACAATTACTAAAAAAAGCCAGTTAGCCTACAAATCTGTATGCCTTTGGAGTGTGGGAGGAAACCAGAGATCCCAGAGGAATCCCACGCAGGTCACGGGGAGAACGTACAAACTCCGTACAGACAGCACCCGTAGTCAGGATCGAACCCGTGTGTCTGGCGCCGAAAGGCAGCAACTCCACCACTGCGCCACTGTGTGTCGAGGTCGCCATCATTCTCTTCCCCCATCGCTGACCTTGACAACGGTTTACACCTGAGAAGCAGCAAAAAGATAATGTGAACAAATTCCGTAAATGTTTCTGTGGCTTTCAGTTCCCTCATTAATCAGGGTAAGTCTGATGGATAGGACTGGTTTAAAAGGATTATGGGCCAATTGCAGGCAGATAGGACTGATGCAGATGGGGCATGTTGATCGGCGTGCACGTAGGGCCAAAGGGCCTGGTTCCACATTGTTCCACTCTATGATTCTATGTCTCTCCAAGTCTTTTATTGTCTTCCCACATACCGTCCTGACTTTCAATTGTATCGCTGTCGGTTGCTTGCTTCTGCATCTAAATCCTGGAGCTCCCCACCACAGCACCACGAGAGGAACTTCACTAGACAGACAACAGTCTTTTAAGAAAGTGGTGAATCACCTCCTTTTTGGGAGCAATAGTAACGGTAATAGATGCTGGACTTGTCAGGGAAGTCTACATGACGTCACCTATTCCTTTTCTCCTGAGATGCTGATTACTCCAGCTTCCTGTGGTCCATCTCCGGTTTAAACCAGCATCCGTATTCCTTCCTTCACGTATCACGAGAAATATATAAAATTATGAGAAGCATAGGTTGGATAGACAGTCAGAACCTTTATACCACAGTGTAATGCCAAAGAGGGCAAAGCTTTAAGGTGAGAGGAGCAAAGTTTAAAGATGTGAAGGGTCTCGACCCGAAACATCACCTATTCCTTCTATCGAGAGATGCTGCCTTTCCCATTGAGTTACTCCAGCATTTTGTGTCTACCTTCTGTGAAGAGCAAGCTTTTTTACACAGAGTGGTGGGAACCTGGAAAGCACTGTCAGGGGTGGTAGTGGAAACAGATACAATAGTAGCATTTAAGAGGCTTTTGGATAGGCACATGGATATGCAGGGAATGGAGGGGTTTGAATCAGGCTGAGCTAATTAGTTTAACTTGATGTCATGTATGTCACAGACATTGCGGGCTGAAGGGACCTTTCCTATGTTGTACTGTTCTATATGTTAAGCTTCATGTTCAATTAGCGCCTCTGTAACATATTCTTAAAAGCAGGTCAATACTTGAATCCCCAAATTCAACTGAAGTTTCCATTTGTAAAGAATTAATTTAACACAAAACTATTTCCGGACCTGTCATATTATTTATATTAATAACAGCTGCTGTAAGGATTATTTTGCTGAGGCACAAAAATTACTCTGTTGGTCGAATCCTTGCCTATGAGTGAATGTGTAATAAATTCAATCCCCATGCCAGAGATTAGGCTGGCATTTTCTGTGAGTATTGACTAAGTGCGGCCATGCTATTGTAGATACTGTCTTTTCAAGGAAGTATCAAACAAATATCCCTGCTATCTGAGCTACATAGAAGATCCAATGGAAACATTTAGAATCAGGGAACAATCTATGACACGTTGTCCAATATGTAGTCCTCACTTTACATTATTACAATACATACAATTATTTATTGTCATTTGAACCTCAAATGAAGTTCAAACGGAATTTGGTTTCTGCAGTCATACAACAAGAAAAGAACCAAGACACACAACCAACACAATTTACACAAACATCCATCACAGTGAATCTCCTTCTGACTGTAATGGAAGGCAAAGTCTGGTCGCTGTCCAGTCCTTTTTGATGAAGTCCATGAGATCTGCATGGGTGCAGGAGGTAGCAGTCGTCAGTGTAACGGAGATAGAGTTTGGGGATTGGGCCAGTGTAGGCCTGGAGCAGGAATTGTTCAAGATACCCAATAAAGAGGCAGGCATAGCTGGGGCCCATGCGGATGTCCATAGCTATGCCTTTGACTTGGATGAGGTGGGAGTAGTTGAAGGAGCAGCTGTTGAGGGTGAGGACCAGCTCTGCTAGGTGGAGAAGGGCGTTAGTAGAGGGAAATTGGATGGTTCTGCGGTCGAGGAAGAAACGGAGGGGTTTAAGGCCTTCCTGGTGGGGGATGGAGGTGTAGAGTAACTGTCCATGGTAAAGATGAGGAGAGTGGGGGCTCAGGAAGCGGAAGTCATTAAACAGATGAAGGGCGAGGAATGGGTGACGTTTCGGGTTGAGACCCTTCTTCAGAGATAAAAGGGCCTGTCCCACTTCGCCGACTTTTTAGGCGTGTGCAGGAGACTCTGCGCTCACCTCATGAGCGCCACATGGTCCCCACATGTTCGCTGGACGTCTCTGGTGAGTCTCCTTCATGGTTGCGAGGAGTTCCCGCATTCTGGGAGCTAGTCGCGGCCTCAGTATGGTCGCCCCAAATTTTTCAACATATTGACATTTTTTCTGCGACCAAAAATTGTTTGCCATGGAGAAAATCGATAATCCTGTAGTCGTAGGTGCAGTTGTAGTGGGGTCGCCATGTAGTTATGGGTGGTCGTGGCTTTCACAAAATTCACATGTTCATAAGTTCATAAGTGCGTAAGTCATAGGCACAGAATTAGGCCATTCGACCCATCAAGTCCACTCCACTATTCAATCATGGCTGACCTAGTTTTCTCTCTCAACCCCATTCTTCTGCTTTCTCCCCATAACCTTTGATTCACAAAAACATTTTTTTTTCACACACTGTAGGGTCCAAGGATGGATGTGGTGGGTTGGTGAGGGAAGAGATGGCCAGTAGTCAGTGGGCTGACTGGGGTCAGGGTGAATGGTTAGTGTGGAGCGGCAGCGTTAGTGGGGGAGGGTGGAGATGATTCAGCTGGCTGTAAATTACAATTGTGTTGAGTTGGGAGAAGAGTGAGGGGGGGATGGGGGGGGGGGGGGGGGGGGGGGGGGGGGGATCATTGATTGGTATATAAGGAGGTTTGCTGTTCAGGAGCTTGGTGATCAGATCTGTAGGAGGGTGGGATTAGTGGGGGTCTGGAAGGAATTGTGGTGGGTGGGGACATTGTAGAAAGATATCCTGTGGTGGTGGAGGTGCCTAATATCCAGAAAACTAAACCGTCTCTGGACATTTAGTGAAAATGTACGGCCCAAGAAGAAGACCTCAAAGGTGAAAGTGGAGTAAGGTGCTGCTGGCCAACGGTGGAGCACCGCAAAGCTGAGAAGGCCTCAGCAGGGAGAGACTTTGTGGAGTCGATGCTGTTGGACCTGGGGCTGTCTCTGTCATGGACCATGTGTTGGCAGTCCATGCACCAGTCCTCCTACATTAAAAGGTGTCACCTACAGACATCCATCCAGAGAGACAAAGTGTGTGGCTCGAAATTCGGCCTCTTCAGCCATCTCAAGACCCACAGAATGGACCCACCCGGACGATCATACTCAACGTGGAGAGGATGTTTCCACTAGTGGGAGAGTCTAGGACGAGAATTAAAAGCCATTCTTTTTGGAAGGAGATGAGGAGAAATTTCTTTAGTCAAGTCAGAATGTGGTGAATCTGTGGAATTCTTTGCCACGGAAGGCTGCGGAGGCCAAGTCAGTGGATATTTTTAAGGCGGAGATAGATAGATTCTTGATTAGTACGGGTGTCAGAGTTTATGGTGAGAAGGCAGGAGAATGGGGTTAGGAGGGGTTAGAGATTGATCAGCCATGATTGAAAGGTGGAGTAGACTTGATGGGCTGAATGGCTTAAATCTACTCCTATTCCTTATGACCTTATGACCTTTTGACCTTATGACCTTAGGACCCTAAGTGATCATCGATGATGGAAATCATAATTTTTTAGTCTGCAGTGACTCGATTAAACCCAAAATCTTCTGAGGGAGTCCTTGTTACAACATCTAATTTATCCACCAGTTTTCCCATAGACGACATTCCACGGGAAGTGCGCTACATGGAGTCCTCCTGAAAATGCAAATCATGTCGGATCCGCAATCATAGCTCATTCCAAATGTGTTCAGAAATAAATGAAATGACCAAGAGATTGCTATTATTGCATTTCACTCCAGGAGAAGTCCATTTTCAGTCATGCGGTACTGAGATAAAAGATCCCTGATTGAATTTCCAAACGATAATTTTGTAATAAAATCCTCGGAAGAAATAAAATGGCTCCAAGTTTTTCAGAGACTGCAACGGAGATTTCAATCAAAGATGTGGGCAAGTGCAGGAATATGTTATTTTCACCCCCTTGTGACACGGCATTAAATGGCAGCCAGGCCCCGAGGAACTGGATGTACGGCAGCAATAATTTCAGTGACCTTAGCTGGCTGTGTAAGGTAAGTGAATGCATCTACAAATGTCACATCCTGCAACCTGCTCCACCTGCCTCAGCAGCTGCTCAATCCCCATTACTCAATGATTAACGATCCCCAGGAACACTCGTTCAGAGCCAACCTTCATGCCTTTCATCGCACCCTCCTACATTTTGCACGGCTGTAGGCCACGCAGCTAAAGCGCACAATCCCCGTCGATTCAATCGTGGCAGCCACCTCAGGGTGTGCATGGTACCCGCTGATGCCATCCCCTGTCTGTTCCAGAACAGGGTGCCACACAAGAACAGGGTGGCATGGTGGCACAGCGGTAGAGTTGCTGCCTTAAGCCCCATGTCCCACTTAGGAGATCTAAACAGCAACCTTTGGTGACCTTGCCCGCCACCCCAGGTTTCCATGAGGTCACCAGAGGTTTTGGTCACTCTTCCTAATGGTCGAAAGTGGTTTCCGCGTGGTCGAGGCTCCATCCAGGTTGCTGCTATTTTTTCATCATGATTAAAACCAGCTTCGAACAAAAATAGGCTGCCGTTTTAAAAATCGATAATATTTTTTGTCCTAGGTCTAGTCGAAGCCGGTTTTCTTCATAGTCGAGGAAGGTTTTCAACATATGCGTGGGAGGTGGTAGGAGGTTGCAGATCACCTCGACCTTGATTTCTTTTTGGGTGGTGGGCAAGGTCACCAGAGGTTGCTGTTTAGGTCTCCTAAGTGGGACAGGGGCTTTACAGGTTTCGATCCTGACGATGGGTACTGTCTGTGCTGAGTTTGTACGTTCTCCCCGTGACCTGCGTGGGATTTCCCCCAGTGCTGTATTTGGTGTTGTATATCAGCGTCAGCCAGATCAGCTGGTGGACCTGCTGCCTCACAGCGCCACAGACCTGGACTCGATCCTGAGCTTGTGTGCAGTCTGAGTGGAGTTTGCACGTTCTCCCTGCGATCGCAGCGGTTTCCTCCAGGTGCTCAGATTTTCTCCCACATCCCAAAGACATGCAGGTTTGTAGATTAATTGCCTCCATAAATTGCCTCTGGTGTGCAGGGTGGGGATGTGAAAGTGGGATTACATGGAACTGGTGTGAATGGGTGACCTATGGTTGGCATGGACTACGTGGGCCGAAGGGCCTATTTCCATGCTGCATCTCTAAAACAAAAAACAAAACCTCTTGCCTTTAAAAAGAGTAGCCTGGCTTTAAGTAGGCCAGTCTTGTTTTTATCCCTTAATTCTGTCACCCCTCCTATATATAGGTATGTTACAAAACTCACCTTCAGCGGTGCTGCAGTTCTGCCACTGGCCGTGTGCACGACTTTGGCGCCTTTGAGAGGGGGGCGGGTTTAAAATGCCGTTTTCTCCTGCCTTTCGGAGTCGATCTTCATCAGGCTGTTTAGCTGCTGAAGAATAATCGATATGACTTGCGTTTTATCAAGTTTTTTAAAAACATCGTTGGATAATTTAATAACAGGAGTAAAATAAAAATCGAATTATTTAAATTGCCATTCATTTACGGGAATTAAACACTAAATTCCTTCCATTTGGCCTATAAATTCATGACTGAGATTTTTAAATCATGTTATATTGTGAATTCTTGTGTGAATGTTATTTGGACATTTAGGCTATTTAAAAATGTTAACCTTTTCTTAAGAAATGGATAGATGTTGCACTTTATCAATTTAATTAATTCATTCATGTGTGTATTTACGTATATAATGGTATACGAACACACTGATCTGTTTTGTAGTCAATGCCTACTGTGTTCTGTTGTGCTGAGCAATGAAAGAATTTCATTGTCCTGTCAGGGACACATGACAATAAACTCTTTTGACTTTTGACTTTTAGCAGGAGTAAAATAAAAATCGACTTCTAACGCCGTCAACGCCGACAACGGGACGGATCTCACATACGGGACAAAGCAAGGTAAGCCATTTATTTTACATATAAACGTGCTTCTTAGGATGACTTTAATCCAAATTTTACCTTTGCGAAAAGGTGATTTAGGCCCCAGACGAACCGGCAGTGTTTTTCCTGCTGATATGGGGTTTAAAGTCACTGCAAATGCAACGTTCCAATCGATCGCGTTCCTCAAAATCCCACTCGCAAGATGATTTAAATGGTCATTAATTTACGGGAATTAAAACTAAATTCCTTCCATTTGGCCCATAAATTCATGACAATGAGATTTAAAAATGATGTTATATTGTGAATTATCGTATGAATGTTATTTGGACACTTAGGCTATTTAAAAATGTTAACCTTTTCTTAAGAAATGGATAGATATTTAGATCTAGTAATTGAATTTTGTAATTAGCTACAATTAGGTAACTAACTAATTATATGCTTTAATTTCAGGTCATCCAACTAAGATTGTTTCAAATTTGTTTCAGAATGCGTCAAACTATAATAACTGAAAATTTCATTCCGTTCTCTTAATTTTTAAGAAGGTTTTGGACTTTTGACTGTCATCGATCACAGCTTTTGAGTTAAGTCAATGGAAAAGCAATAGGGAACAAGATGCTAATTTCAGAGTATAAAAATGGCCATAACGTTTTTAATACTGAAGATATGAAAGTGAATTAGGTGTCAAATTAAACTTCTTTTTATGCTTTATCTGATGGGATAAATTGCAGACTTGATTTTTAAAATCTCAAAATGTTGTAACATTGCTACTATATGTGCAGCACTCAGCGATGTTGAGTAAATCGTTGCATGCAATGTTCTGCAATTCCACCACTGGAAGAACAAGGTCAGTCGCAGATTGTCATCTCAGCGTCCCTTTCCGGGAGCCATCATTATTTGAATTGAATACATCATACAAGTCACAGTGAAATTCTTTGCTTGCATACCCAAAGTATCTAAATAGTCGCCCATAAAGTACGCTAAAAAGTTACAAATCCCCCCCCCCCCCCCCCCCCACCCCCCCCCCGCCCCAGTTCCCCCTTTGTTCTTCCACACACCCCCCTCCCCCCACCCTCACGGTGGTCCCCCATGCCGGGTCCCCATTGTTCTTGCTACATTTAGAGCGTATTGAAAACATATAAATTATACCGATCCATCAATTTTCACAGTAAATGAGGCCATTTGATCGTAGGTGTGTAACTGGCTGAAAGAGCTGCCACAGCCCGGTTCATTTATAGCCAGCCCTGCAATTATTTGCCTTTTAATTATATGTCCAATTCACATACGAGTCATCACCAATTCTCCCTTCCGTCACTCTTTCATCGATGCAGCTCATAATAACGTGCTGATTAAAAGTGTCTCCTCATCTATCTCTGACCTATTGCCAATGAACTCAAATCTGTGCCCTCAGGCTAACCCTAAAACAGAAAATGCAGGAAACGCACATTTAATTTGGGCAGGTTCTTGGAGAAGATTTACGCGACACGGTGGCGCAGTGGTAGTCAGATCCCCGGATCCCGAGTGCAATCCTGACTTCGGGTGCTGTCTGTATGGAGTTAATACGTGACCTGCACTGAATTTGCACCAACTTAGTGATTCCCGCACATTAACACTGACATACACACACTAGGGACAATTTACATTTATACCAAGCCAATAATCCTACAGACCTGAATGTCTTTGGAGTGTGGGAGGAAACCGATGATCCCGGAGAAAACCCATGCAGGACACAGGGAAAATGTACAAACTCTGTATAGACAAGCACCCGTGGTCAGGATCAAACCTGGGTCCCTGGCGCTGTAAGGCAGAAACTCTACCACTGCGCCACCATGCTGCCCTTTGGTGTTATTATGGTGATTAACATTGGTATTTTCTTCCTGGAAGAGAAGTTCCTCTGTCGTCACTGGCAGCAAGAGAATGTGGAATATACTTAGGAAGGAAGTGCAGATGCTGGTTTAAAGCGACACAAAATACATACATACTGTAGATAGATACATAGAAAATAAGTGCAGGAGTAGGCCATTTGGCCCTTCGCGCTAGCACCACCATTCAATGTGATCATGGTCCGGGATCTCCAGTTTCCTCCCACACTCCAAATACGTATAGGTTTGCAGGCTTGGTAAAATTGTAAATTGTCCCTAGTGCTTGTAGGAGAGTGCTAGTGTGCGGGGATCGCTGGTCGGTGCAGACTCAGTGGGCCAAAGAGCCTCTGTCTGCACTGTATCTCTAAACTAAACAATTTCAGCTCAAGAGCATTTCTGCTGGAAGGCATTGGCTTGAAAAGTTAACTATCTGAGCATTTCCAAACATTTCTGATTTTATTTCAGATTACCAGCAGCTACAGTGTTTGCTTTCCTAATACCGTAACTAGGTTGATGTTCTTTTGCTGGCCTCTTCCATCTGCTACAACACAAGAAAAATAATGATGGTGAGAAACTCATAATGTTGGTTTTCTCCTATAATATGAATTTTGGGGCGTGACTCGAAGATGCCCATCCAGGAATGAGGCAGGACACGAAGTTTGTCCAGCCAGTAAATCTTTAATGTTAACTAACGATACAGCTCCCTACTACTCCTTTAGGCACAGGCGTTCCTGACCATAAATAACACCCGGGGGAGTCCCGTGACCTGCACCTCCCGTCACCAAGGCACGTGACTCCCCCCTCCACAGTCGAGGGTTCACACTGCGCTTGGCTCACCACCAGGGGCCGCCACATGACCCACGCTCTCCCCCCCCCCCCCCCCCCACCCCCCCCCCAGAACCAGAGGCACTGAAACTGACGGGAAGCTGAAACTATACCAAAAGGCTTCACAGGTAAATATGGCAGGTAATGTGAAAGTGGGTCTTGCTGACCAGAAAGCTTTCTTTCTTGAGTGTTGCATTACAAATAACATAGTTTGTTCTTTGTTGAACTTTAACCTTGTTCTTTATTGGTTTTGGCAGCATTTAGTTTAGTTTAGTTTAGTTTAGAGACACAGCGGGGATACAGGCCCTTCAGCCCACTGAGTCCACGTCGGCCAGCGATCCCCGCACATTAACACTATCCTAAACTCACTAGAGGCAATTTACACTTATACCAAGCCAATTAAACCTGTACGCCTTTGGAGTGTGTGAGGAAGCCGAAGATCTCGGAGAAAACCCACGCAGGTCACGTGGAGAGCGTACAAATTCCGTACAGACAGCGCCCTTAGTCTGGATCGAACACGGGTCTCCGCCGCTGCAAGCGCTGTGAGGCAGCTACTCTACCGCTGTGCCATCGTTTGAGATGCTAAAAGTTAGAACCACAGGAATTATTTTTCAAAGGGAAGGCTAACGATCTAACAATCCTCCTTTATGGTAAACTATTATGGAAGCACATTCAGGGTTCCCAGGGTGTTAATGTAGTTAGATTGCTCCAAATTCACATTGTCTTTCAACACCACATGACAGACAAGGCTGCATGTTGGCTAAAGCTTTTGTATTGATAAGTGAAAGGAATGTTTATTTACAGCTTCAGAAGGGATTTGTGCATCCAATTTCAGTCATTGTGAAATGGCTTGTGTATCACACTCCTGGAAATGAGCTTTTGATTCAATGGTCTATGCTGAAACGATATGAGTGGTGATCTTAATACTCAGAAGAACACAAGTCAGTGTAGCAATATGCAATTTAATGCTTTGAGACTTCTCTGGTATTCAACAGCATTGTAGCTGATCTTCTACTTCAGTGATATTTTCCAGCATTATCCATGCATGTAGAAACAAGGAATTGCAGTTGCTGGCTTAAAAAAAAGGCACAACTTGCTGGAGTAACTCATCAGCAGGTCAGGCAGCATCGCTGGAGAACATGGACAGGGTGATGTTTCAGGTCAGGACCCTTCTCCAGACTGTCCATGCATCTCTTGAATCCCATAATCTGCAGCCACTGATCAAAGTTTCAAAGGTTCATTTATAGTCACATACACCAATTGATGTAGTGAAATTTGAGTTGCCATTTGCAGCACACTAATAAGAATACAACACAACATTAAAGAAGAATTTAACATTAAACTTAAAAACATCCCCCCACGATGGTTCCCACTGTGAGGGAAGGCACAAAGTCCAATCCTCTTCCCCTTGTTCACCCATGGTCGGGCCTATTGAGGCCTCTACATTCGCCGCTACGGCGGCCCGATGTTTCAGGCCCCTATCGCCAGATGATGGTGCTCTGGTGTCGAGAGAACCCTCTCAGCGGCTTGGAATACCTGGAACGGCCACTTCCTTACCGGAGACCGCTGCTTCCAAAGCCAACAGGCCGCGCTGGTTCGAGCTCCAACACTGGTGATCTCGGCGAGAGATCCCATGCTCCACGGTGTTGAGGTCAGCGCCGCCGCCCGCGGCTGGCCGCTCCACAGTCCCGCAGCTCAGCGATGTTCCATCGGCGGACTCAGCATTCCGGAGCTCCAGCACGGCCAACCGGGCAAGGCATCGCCCGCTCCGCGATGGAGCTCCAGAAGCCGAGGTTCGGGCCGGTCCCGACAGGAAACGCCGCTCCACTCCCGATGGTAGGCCGTGAGGACGGGGCGAAGATGCGGCTCGGAGGAAAGCCGCCTCTCCGACCAGGTAGGGACTGAGAAATACAGTTTCCCCCTTACCCCCCTCCCCACCCCACCCTCCACATAAAAAAGATTAGACCTCCAAACAAAACTTTTTACATACTAAAAATAAAAAATGGAGTGAAAGGACGGACAGCTGCAGGCAGGGCAGCCATACCCAACTCGACGGCGCCCCCTATGATTGATCGATGTTTGAATGATCAGAGCATTTAGTCTGCACAGCCCTCCAGAAAAGAGTGCCACTGAGTGAAGAAGATTTCCAGGCAGTATCTCTAAACTAAACTTAGCCCATTCATTTATCATCTAATTGATTGTCTTATAGTGATCTTGCTGTGTGCACATTTGTTGCCTCATGTGCCCATATAATGACATCGGCCATTGCGCTGAATATCAGGTCTTTGGAAGATATCCCGCTTATTTGAACTGAAGAAGTGGCCTGAATCAAGAACCCGAGTCTTGGCGCTGCAAGTGCTGTAAGGCAGCAACTCTACAGCTGCGCCACCGTGCTAAATGTTCTATTCTTATTCTCAAACTCTTTCCCCTGGACTCTTCAAGCACTAACCTGCCCAGCACTTGAAGTATTTTGTAAGTTTCAATGGGATTTTTTCTCATTTAACTCTAAGGAATATAGTTCCAGTCTGCTCAACATCTCCTCATGCAGTAAACACGCCATTCCTGGAACCAACTTCGTAAACCTTCGCTGTATTGTCTCCACGGCAAGTATTGACAACTATCTTTTATTTTTGGCTGTAGATAGACACAAAATGCTGGAGTAACTCAACGGGTCAGGCAACATCTCTGGAGAAAAGGTAGAGATGACGTTTCAGGTTGAGACACTTCTTAAGAATCTGAAGAAGGGTCGTGACCCGAAATGTCACCTGCTCCTTTCGTCTAGAGATGCTGCCCGACAAGAAGGGCCTCGACCCGAAACGTCACCTATTCATTTCATTCCATAGATGCTGTCTCACCCGCTGAGTTTCTCCAACATTTTTGTCTACCTGACCCGTTAATTTACTCCAGCATTTTGTGACCATCTTCTGTGTAAATCTGTAGATTATTCCTACACATTATATTTTTGGCTTCTGTATTCGGACACATTAAAGTTTGCCATCATCTCCCCCTTTGGATGTGAAATGGATGAGGAATAAGTTATTTCATAATAAATTGGAATTTCAATACTGGAAAAGGCCAGATCTGGCTAAATGATCTATTTCTGCTACATATCTGACGACTAGTCCTTTGTCAATTCTCATATCACATTCGACCTATCTCCTCCTATTTTGATTCTGAGGCTATGGGTGGGAACATCTTCTCCACATCCTCTCTATCCAGGCCTTTCGCTATCCGGCAAGTTTCAATAAGTTCCCCCCCTCGTCCTTCTAAACGCCAGCGAGTACAGGCCTAGTGCCGTCAAACTGGGCAGAAAATCTGTCATGAGCAACCTTGGTCCTCACCTTTCACCCCACCAGTTTCCACATCCAACACAACATTCTCCACCATAATTGCCACCTTCAACGTGATCCCACATCCAGTCATATTTTCCTATCCTCACTCTTTTCCGCTTTGGGCACAGACCACTCCCGCCTTCTACAACTCCTTCATTCACTCATCATTTCCCATTCAGGCCACCCTCTCCCCAGGTATTCTCTCTGTTAGCATAAGTGATGTAACGCCGATCGCTATATCTCCTCCTTCATATCCACCCAGGTACCCGAGCATCCCTACCAGGTGAGACAGAGGTTCACATGCAATCAGTCTGAAGAAGGGCTCTGTTCCGAAACTTCACCTATCCATGTTCTCCAGAAATGCTGCATGTGCATGCTGGTGCAGCAGTAGAGTGGCTGCATGACAGTACCAGAGACTTGAGTTCGATCCTAACTACGGGTGCTGACTGTACCAAGTTTGTATGTTCTCCCTGTGACCATGTGGGTTTTCTTTAGGTGCATCTCTGGAGAGAAGGGATGGGTGACGTTTCTGGACCCGAAACGTCGCCTATTCCCTTTCTCCAGGGATGCTGCCTGAGCCGCGGTGATTTGCTGCCAGACCACACCAGGTTCGCAATGAGAGGACTATGCTTGACAAATTTGGATCGGAGCCAAGGTGTTGGGCTGGGTGTCTCCAGGAGACTAGGTTTGCTGTGCATGAGGAGGCAGCAGCGGGTCTTTCTACGAATGTTGAGGGAAGCTCAGAGGGAACACTGTGTTGGATGTTTGTACAGGAGAGTCAGGCTGAAGTGGCAGCAGGAAAGTAAAAAGGTTGAGGAGCGCTGAGTTGCAGCAAAGCTCAGTAATGCCAGCACACTGCTGTCACTATTTGATTTCACAGTAATTAACAACAGCACTTCAGTCCATCCCAAAGGAAATACAGACTCTGGCAGACAGCAAGGAATGGGTGCCAGATATTTAGTTACATCGCTGGCTGCAGTGACCAAAACAATCAATTAACAGTGGGGAATAAAACATGTATGATCTAAATAGCTGCTGCTATTCTTTAATTTTGAATTAAAATTCTGGAGGTTTGGCAGGAATTCTCCTAGTTTTTGGAGTGTAGGAATTTGAAAACAGATACTTTTCATTTTGAAGGAGTTGCATATGCGAAGACAAAGCATTTAAAATTGCTCCATCCATTGAAACTGGTCTCAGTGTAGTGGAGAGGATAGTTCCACCGGTGGAGAGTCCAGGACTAGAGGTCATAGCCTCAGAATTAAAGGACATTCCTTTAGGAATGCAATGAGGAAGAATTTCTTTAGAGGGTGGTGAATCTGTGGAATTCTTTGCCACAGAAGGCTGCGGAGGCCAAGTCAAAGGATATTGTTAAGGCAAGGATTGATAGATTCTTGATTAGTAAGGGTGTCAGGCGTTATGGGGAGAAGGCAGGGGAATAGGGTTAGGAGGGTGAGATAGATCAGCCATGATTGAATGGCGGAGCAGACTTGATGGACCTAATGACCTAATTCTGCTCCTATTATTTATAACCTTATAACTCGTCCACGAGGGGGGTATGAGGGCTGTAGTGTGGGTGGCGAGGAGCTGGGGTCACATGGTACAAGGGGGCAGGGGAAGGCCCAGTGGAACAACCACTGAGATTCCCTGTGTTGGGGGGGGGCAGCACTCTGACCCTGCACATTCAGGCCCCGTGGTGTGAGAGTCTGCAGCGTGGAGACTTCAGGCCCTGTGCTGAGCCTAGGACTCAGGTGAGGCAATGGCTGCGGCCTGCTGGAGTGGCGAGGGTCAGTAGAGTCACTGGTGGAGGCCCGCGGGGAGTGAGGTCAGAAGTCCGGTCAGCGGATGGCCGGTGAGGCGGCAATGATCGGCAGTCCCGATGAGTGCAGCTATATAGGGTAGTTAGGGTGGATACAGGTAGATAGGGTGGTCACAAAGGCTTTCAGCACATTGGCTTTCATAATTCGGTGTACCATGTACAGAAGTTGGGAAGTCATGTTGAAGCCACATTTATTGAGTTCAGGTTTGGACTCCATGTTATAGGAAAGATGTCAAACTGAAAAAAGTGCAGAGATTTACCAGGACTAGATGTTGCCAGGACTCGAGGCCCTGAGTTATAGGGAGAGGTTGGGCAGGCTAGGACGTTTTTCCTTGAAGCCCAGGAGGATGAGGGGTGATCTTATAGAGGTGTACAAAATCATGAGAGGAATAGATCGGGTAAATGCACAGTCTTTTGCCCAGAGTAGGGGAATCGAAAACCAGAGGACATAGGTTTAAGGTGAGAGGGGAAAGGTTGAATCGGAACCTGAGGGGTAACATTTTTACACAAAGGGTGGTGTGTACATGGAACGAGCTGCTGGATGAAGTAGAAGAGACGGATAATATTGCAATGTTTAAGAAACATCTAGACGGGTACATGGAGTGGATAAGTGTAGAGGAGTATGAGCCAAATGCAGGCAGGTAGGTCTAAAAAAAAAAAAAAGTGTAGAGCTCCACCATGAGGTGCTCTACACTTGCCCGAACGTCATCACGGATCTCAATTGACAGGGGATAATGTGGGGCCTGTGTAGTCTGTAAACCAATGCTGTTTTCTAGATGTTTAATGTAAGGCCCATCTTTTCATACACTTCCATAAGATGTCATGATGGACTTTTTGCAAGATTGATTGAATAAAAGATACAGTATGGAAATAGGCCCTTTGGTTTACCAAGTCCACAGTGACCATCGATCACCCCTACACCCTTGTTCTATATTATCCCACTTCCGCATCCACTCCCTACACACTAGGGGAAATTCACAGAAGCCAATTAACCAACAAACCCACACGTCTTTGGAATATGGGAGGAAACCAGAGCCCCTGGAGGAAACACACGAGGTCACGGGGGAAATGTGCAAACAGCGCACGGACAGTGCCCAGGGTCACGATCGAACCCGGGTCTCTGGCGCTGTGAGGCAGCAGCTCAACCAGCTGCACCACTGTGTGTCCCTGGGGCTCAGTGAACATGGAAGTAAGCTTAATTGGCATTCTGTGAATTGATAGCTAGAACTAGGATGGCCTGAGTTGTGGATTGGAGGCAATGAAGACTGCACAGTTGTCTTTCATCCAGCAGATGAAAACTAGTCCAGATGGAAGGTTGTTCCTGGTGAGGTGCAATCATGCAAGTCATACAATGTGGATGGAGAAAACTATAGGGAGTATTATATCTCTACCACGGTCTGTTTGTTAACAGTATTCTGATAGTTATTCCTGAGTTTGTCGTATTAACCGAGCTCTAACCATTGGCAAAGAATTTAAATCTGGTTTTAGGCAATCTATTCAAACTTCATATCCACGTTGTTCGATGAAAACATATAGAAAATGCATTATGCGTTAGTGTTTTTTTTAAGATTGCTGCCTATCCCTGCAGATAAGCTACTTTGTGGAATACAATTTACAATTCCAAATTGTGTATCTAGTTTGCTGGAAGAAAAAGTGTTAGGAAAATAATTTATAAACTTGTGCATTGTAATGTACCGACACAAAGGGGAATAAAATCTAACGCGGGCACTTTTGATTAAAGAATCCTTTGACAATTTCCCTAGCTTCATAGCAAGAGTATTTGAGTTTAGGAGCAAGGAGGTCCTCCTGCAGCTGTACAAGGCCCTGATGAGACCACACCTGGAGTATTGTGTGCAGTTTTGGTCTCCTAATTTATTGAAGGACATTCTTGCTATTGAGGGACATAGGTTCAACACTTTAATTCCCGGAATGGTGGGACTGACGTATGATGAAAGAATGGGTCGACTGGGCTTGTATTCACTGGGATTTAGAAGGATGAGAGGGGATCTTATAGAAACATGAAGAGAATCTGCCTGTCCTGCTGACTTACTCCAGCTTTTTGTGTCCACCTTTGGTTTAAACCAACATCTGCAGTCTCTTTGGGATTCTAGCTTTGTCTGGTATTGTCTCTTGATATCCCTGATTGCTATCCATGATAGATCCCTGATAGATCTATTTCTGATAGATTCCTGTATTCTAGTTCGTACTTAGATTTCCTGTAACGGTCGGGATCACCTGACTTGAATGCCTCAGACTTGTTCTTCACTTGAGGGAGCACGGTGGCGCAGCGGTAGAGTTGCTGCCTCACAGCGAATGCAGCGCCGGAGACCCGGGTTCGATCATGACTACGGGTGCTGTCTGTACGGAGTTTGTACGTTCTCCCATGAACTGCGTGGGTTTTCTCAAAGATCTTCAATTTCCTCCCACACTCTAAATACGTACAAGTTCGTAGGTTAATTGGCTTGGTAAATGTACAAAATTGTTCCTAGTGGAGGTAGGATATTATATGTGGGGATCGCTGGTCAGCGCAGACCCAGTGGGCCGAAGGGCCTGATTCTGCACTGTATCTCTAAACTAAACCAAACTAAACCAAATTTAGAAAATGTAGAAGTTCATTCAGATTAGGGGTGGATAGCATTTGGATTGTCTTCTTTGGCATTATCTTCTCTACACACTGAATGCTGAAGTCTATGATGGCAGTGGCATACTCATTATCCCTGGCTATGATAAGCAAGACCTCAGGGTACTTGTTAGTGGTGTATAGTACAACCAGATCAAGCTTCATCTCTGCAAGGTGCGGGATGCAAACTGCAGTCAGGATAATCAAACTGAGTATAGACGCAAAAGTCTGGAATAAATCAGCGGGCGAGGCAGCATCTCTGGAGAGAAGGAATGGGTGACGTTTTGGGTCGAGACCCTTCTTCAGTTGAAGTGAGTTTTTGTAAGGTCGACCGTTAGATGTTCCAGGTCCGGGGAGCACGAATTTGCCAGGACCGCCTTATCCGAGCACCATGAGTTACTGATTGGGAAGCAGACCCATCCACCCCTGACCCTGCCCGACGATGCCATACGGTCCATCTGGTGAACCCAGGTTGTCCGGCACAGTCAGGTGAAGCAGTGTAAAGCAGAATACACGGCAACCTCTCAAATCCCTAATGTAGGTTAGTCTAGCTTTAGGTTCATCTAACTTGTGTTCAATAGCTTAAGGCCATAAGTGATAGGAATAGAATTAGGCCATTCGGCCCATCAAGTCAACTCCGCCATACAATCATAGCTGATCTATTCTCCTTCCTAACCCCATTCTCCTGCCTTTTCCCCATAAACCCTGAGACCTGTACTAATCGGGAATCTATCTATCTCTCAGCCTTAAAAATATCCACTGACTTGGCCTCCACAGCCTTCTGTGGAAAAGAGTTCCACAGATTCACCACCCTCTGACTAAATACATTTCTTCTCATCTCCTTCCTAAAAGAACATCCTTTAATTCTGAGGCTATGACTTCTAGTCCTAGACTCTCCCACTAGTGGGAACATCCTCTCCACATCCATTCTATTGAAGCCTTTCACTATTCTGTACGTTTCAAAGAGGTCCCCCCTCATTCTTCTAAACTCCAGCGAGTACAGGCCCAGTGCCGACAAATGCTCATCATAGGTGAACCTACTCATTCCTAGGATCATTCTTGTAAACCTCCTCTGGACCCTCTCCAGAGCCAGCACATCCTTCCTAAGATATGGTGCCCAAAATTGTTCACAATATTCCAAATGTGACCTGACCAGCTCCTTATAGAGCCTCAACACTACATCCCTGAAGCTTGGCCATTTGCCTGGAGTGTACTGGGGAGAGAGGACTATGAGACTACAAGACCGTCTCATCCAGACCAGTGTGTCTCCTCTGCTCCCTGGGTAAGTGTCTGCCTCTGGTCGGGTTGGGAGTTGTCTCTCCCAGATTATCCAGGCACATTTATCATATCCACAGGCTAACAGCCCATCCATGCTAAAACGCAACAGATCCAGATGCCTAGGAGTGCCTAGGATTCCTGGGCAGCTGCTGTGAAGCTTTCATCTCCAGCAATTCATCCTCTCTGGTCTCTCAGCACCTGGACCCGATTGACCAGCGGGAGGCTGGAGACTCACATTTAAAACATGACTGATGGCTTGTGTCATAAACTCCAGGCATGAGGCCCAGGAGCTGTACAGTGAGCGCCGCATATGAGCACTGGATGCTTCATCGAACAAGCCTTCGCCGAGCTTCAGGAATGTTTCATGTGGCGGGATCAAGCTGATGGCATACTGCGGTGCGATCCAAAGAGGATCCTGGAAACATTCACGCCTTGTTGCATTCGCCACATCAGACAACTACAGGCTTTTGACAGGCACGAGGAACAACAGCCTGCAGAGCACAAAGAAGGTTTGGATGATTCTGAAGAAGGATGGGGGCTTTGGATGGAGGAAGAGGTCCTGGCGAAGATGAGGGTGGGGAGGAGATGAAAGGGGGCGGAGTCAGTGCTAAATGAGATAGAAACGCCCTATCGCTGTTCTTCGCTGTTTTCATTATTCTAAGGCTGACTTAGTTTAGTTTAGTTTAGAGATACAGCGTAGAAACAGGCCCTCCGGCCCACCGAGTCTGCACCGACCAGCGATCCCCGCACATTAACACTATCCTACACACACGAGGGACGATTTACACTTACACCAAGCCAATTAACCTACAGTCCTGTACGTCTTTGGAGTGTGGGAGGAAACCAAAGATCTCGGAAAAAAGCCACGAGGTCACGGGGAGAATGTACAAACTCCATACAGACAGCACCCATAATCGAAATCGAACCCGGGTCTCCGGTGCTGCAAGCGCTGTAAGGCAGCAACTCTACTGCTGCGCCTCTGTGGCTGCCCATTAAATATCACAGCTCCCACTGTTGTACCAGGTCTGCACAACGGGCAGCCCCCTAAACTCCCCTCCCACCTCCAACTCTCCACACACACCAGCACTCATGAGTGCCAAGCCTCACTCTCACGCAAAACCAACGTCAGGCAAAATAGCCTCATTACAACAAATTATATTCATCATTGTATCCCATTCCGCAGTTGAAATTGTTCATATCCCTTTCCCTGTTCTTCTTCAAGGTGCAACCTTGAAAATGGGAGCTTTATGGCTGGCATGGAAGGTTAATTTTCTATGCAATAGCTCCCTGAGACCATGTGTGGAGCAACTGTGTGCTGCCTGGATGCCATGCATCATTACCACTAATGTAATTCACCCGTTCCTGGTCTTACTCTGTGGTTTGGATTTTTTTATTTCTAAAGTGTGATATTTCAATTCTGTTGCCAAGTAACTGGGAGGCCTCCAAGTCAGGGACTCCATTTCTATGTAACACTCTCACTTCCTCATCAGCTGGGCGCTGACATTGGATTCCGTCTACGCAACTGGTGCTCTACAATGCTGAGAACTATATTCTACACTCTGTATCTTCCCCTTTGCTCTGCCTATTTCACGAGTTTGGGTATATATGTATCGTATTGTTTGATTTGAATAGATGACGTGCTAAACAAAGCTTTTTGCTGTACCTTGGTGCACGTGACAATAATAAAACTAAAGCTAAACCTAAATAACATGCAGCTTCGCAATCAGTGCCTCTCCTGGGAAACACCGCTTCCAATATGCATGCAATGTCTTTGCAAAACTTCCAAAGAAAGATTTTTTAGTGAGAGGTATGCATTGACGCTGGTCCTGGAAGACTCCAAACAACCCACCATCTCTGTGTTCTTGTTAAAATAGCACTTAGAATCCTTCACTTTCAGAGGAGTGGGCACATATATCAACCGATTCCTTCTTGTGAAATGTGGGACCCGTGACAGTGCAGCACTCCCTCAGTATGGTGCAGAGATGGGATGTGTTTCTGCAGATACTAGTTTCAGTCACAGTCACAGAGGCCGACGTCAGAAAATCCTTCAGAGGGGTGAACCCTCGAAAAGCGCCTGGACCTGATGGTATACCCGGTCGTGTTCTAAAAACCTGTGCGGACCAACTGGCTGGAGTTTTTACGGACATTTTACACCTCTCACCTCTGAGGTCTGAGGTTCCCACCTGCTTTAAAAGGGCATCAATTATACCGGTGCCCAAGAAGAGCAAGGTGACGTGCCTCAATGACTATCGGCCAGTGACACTAATGTCTGTGGTGATGAAGTGCTTTGAGAGGTTGATCTCGACAAAAACCTGGACCCTCGGCAGTTCGCTTACCGCCACAACAGATCAATGGTGGATACGATCTCGCTGGCTCTCCACTCCGCTCTGGACCACTTGGACAACAAAAACTCATATGTCAGGCTGTTATTCATTGATTACAGCTCGGCATTTAATACAATCATCCCCTCCAAGCTGGTTACCAAACTCGCAGAACTGGGTCTCTGCGCATCTCTCTGCAATTGGATCCTCGACTTCCTCATTCACAGACCATAGTCAGTTCGTATTGGTGGAAATGTGTCAGCCTCAATAATAATCAGCACAGGAGCACCTCAAGGCTGCGTGCCTAGCTCCCCGCTGTACTCACTCTATAGTCATGACTGCGTAGCCGGTCATAGTGCGAACTCCATCATCAAGTTCGCTGACGATACCACTGTTGTGCGGACGTATCACTGATACGTCCCACATTGACTGATGGCGCCAGCACAATAACCTGGCCCTCAACACCAGCAAAACCGAGGAACTGATTGTGGACTTTGCAAGGGTAGGATGGGAACCCACAGTCCCGTTTATATCAACGGGTTGATGGCGGGAAGGGTCAAGAGCTTCAAATTCCTGGTCATGCATATCTCTGAAGATCTCTCCTGGTCCGAGAACATTGATGCAATCATAAATAAGCACATCAGCGCCTCTACTTCGTGAGAAGATTACGGAGAGTCGGTATGTCAAGGAGGACTCTCTTCCATCGAGGGGATTTATCGCAGTCGCTGCCTCAAAAAGGCTGGCAGCATCATCAAGAACCCACACCATCTGGGCCATACACTCATCTCCCCACTATCTTCAGGTAGAAGGTACAGGAGCCTGAAGATTGCAACGACCAGGTTCAGGATTAGCTACTTCCCCACAGCCATCAGGCTATTAAACTCGGTTCGGACAAAACTCTGAACATTAATAGCCAATAATCTTATTTGCACTTTATCAGTTTATTTATTCATGTGTGTATCTGTTCTGTATTCGTGCCTCCTGTGTTCTGGTGTGCTAAAGCAGAGCAAGAATTTCATTGTCCTATCGGGGACACATGACAATAAACTCTCTTGAAATCTTGAACTCTGGACATAAGTGTGAAACATGAAATTACTTGAGGAGAATTAGGAAATGCTTTTCACAACTACTATTGAATCCGCAAGTGTCATATTAAATCTTTACGAGAAAAGGGGAAAGGTGAAGGGGGAAGTCTGAAGAAGGGTCCCGACCCAAATTGTCACCTATCCTTTCTCTCCAGAGATGCTGCCTGACCCATAATTTGTGCTCTGATCTCTGGAGTAGAACATGAACGCATGAGTCTTCTAATTCAGTAGAGTGTTGATGGAATGCAGTCTGCAACGGCTGATATTTGTATTCTACACTGTATGACTATAACTCTATGACTAATACCTAAAATGAGCACCGTCTAACTTGAGAAGGTGAGGCAAGCTAGGCGTATCATTGTAGTTTGAATGTGACAGGGGTCACTATTGAAACCTAAGATACTATTGATTCACCAGAGTTTTCTTCCTGGTGTATAAGGTACAGCAACCCATATCTTCACTGGTAGGCTCACCATTTGCCCTCACTGCTCATCTTTTCCATTTCTCCAGATCCTGAGGAGCAGCTTTACTGTCTGAGTTGTCCACATGGTCAGCCAAGCGGTGGGTCCGTACCAACAATGGGGCCTCGGGCAATGTAGCCAGGTGGTACAGGCAGCGGAGAACAAACTGTTCACCTACTCAACAATTGGAAACCTTTGACAGATAACAGAGCTGCCAAAGCTTCCCATTGTTCTGAGTCATTCCCTGAAACATTTTGTGCTGTTAAAAATTAAATAAACAGTAAAAATTTCAAAGACATTTTAAAAAGTAATGAGTGTGAAAACACTAAAAATAATGAAAAACCCATAAAATATTAAGAACGCTACACAGAACAAATAATTAAAACATTTATCCCTAAGGCAGAGAAGACTACAGACCTAATATGGTTAAAAGAGGTCATAAAAGTTATGTAGCTAGGTGCAACTGGTAGTACTGATGTTGTGGACTGAGAAATTTGTATGTGGGAAATATAGGAGATTTCCCACACAAACATAGAAACACAGGAATTAGGCGCTGGAATAAGCAACTTTGTACCTTGAGTTTGTTCAGCCATTGAAAAGAATTTTGGCTGATCTGAATATAACTTCAACTCCATATCCTCAACCATGTGCATTAACCTTTCACCCCATGTTTATACAAACTCTATCTACACCTGCCATAAAAACATTGAATGGTGTTACTCCCACCATGCTTTGAGAAAGAATGTTGCAATGTTTCACAATTGCCTGAGAGAAAATATTTTCATGCCATCCCGATCTTAAATGGATGACCACTCCTTTTCAACCCAAAACGTCACCAATTCCTTCTCTCCAGAGATCCTGCCTGTCCCATTGAGTTAAGGGCCTGTCCCACTGTACGAGGTAATTCAAGAGCTCTCCGGTTAAAAACAAAATCAAACTCGTGGTAAGCACGTAGAATGTACGTAGCGGGAACATTGGAGCTCGGGACGTCTCGTAGCTGCTCGTAACGCTAACGGCAGGTACTTGGGAAACGTGGTAAGCTCGTGAAGGCTCGTGAAGATTTTTCAACATGTTGAGAAATGTCCACGAGAGCCCCGAGTACCTACTTCGAATCAGGGGGAACTCGGGAGAACTCTTGAATTACCTCGTACAGTGGGACAGGCCCTTTACTCCAGCATTTTGTGACCATCTTCAGTTTAAACCAGCATCTGCAGTCTGAAGAAGGGTCTCGACCCAAAATGTCACCCATTCCTTCTCTCCAGTGATGCTGCCTGTCCCACTGAGTTACTCCAGCTTTTTGTGTCTACCTGCCTTTCCTTCCTACACATACTTCCTCTGGCAGTTAATTCATTATGTTCCCGATGTTGGGGGAGTCCAGAACCAGGGACCACAGTTTAAGAATAAGGGGAAAGCCAGTTAGAACTGAGATGAGGAAAAACTTTTTCTCACAGAGAGTTGTGAATCTGTGGAATTCTCTGCATCAGAAGGCATTGGAGGCCAACTCTCTGTTTGCTTTCAAGGGAAAAGGCAGGAGTGGGGTACTGAGTGTGGATGATCAGCCATGATCACAGTGAATGGCGGTGCTGGCTCGAAGGACCGAATGGCCTACTCCTGCACCTATTGTCTATTGTCTATTCCATATACCCACCACCCTATGCATGAAAAAAATTACACATCAGATTCCTATAAAATCTTTCCCCCTTCACCTTAAATCTATGTGCTCTTGTTCTTGATTCCCCCACTCTGGGCACATGAGTCCATGTGAGTATGTGGGAAGCTCTGAATGCTCCGGATCTGTTGTTGGATTCCATGAGAAGTCCAGCAGCGAAGCATGCCTACTTATCCACTGGCAGCCTGCTATTTTTGCGAAGCCTGCATAAATGTGGAATTCCTGGAATTTGCCAACATATTCTGAGAAATGATAGAAATCAATCCCAGAACTGTCAGCATTGACATTGCAACTTCAGGGCAACAAACATTCTTGTAACAGTTTAGTTTAGCTTAGTTTTGAGGTACAGAGTGCAAAACAGGCCCTTCGGCCCACTGAGTCCACGCCGGCCTGTGATCTCCCCATACACCAGTTCTATCCTACAGACTAAGCACCATTTACAGAAGTCAATTAAACCTACAAACCTGCACGTCTTTGGGATGCGAGAGGAAACCAGAGCACCTGGAAAAACCCATGCGGTCACAGGAGGAATGTGCAAACTCCGTACAGACAGCACCCGTAGTCAGGATCAAACCTGGGTCTCTGGCGCTGTGAAGCAGCAACTCAACCACCGTACAACCACCGTGCTGCCTTATTTTCCTAGTTATTTTCCAAGAGATAAATATAGCTGGCTGAGTGACACCAAATCTACTTTCCTTGGATTTTATCTTAAATGCCATGGATGATAATGGTGCAAAAGTCTTTGAAGAGAAGCTGGCAGGTTTTTTTTTGTACATAAAATACAAGGTAGGTGGGAAACCTGAACAAAATCTTGAATAATGTGATTGTCACCCAGGGCAACATCTGTGAAAACATGGGATGTGTTTCCACAGATGCCAGCCCATGTAAGTGTGAAATATGAAATTACTTAATGAGAATTGGTAAACGCTTTTCACAAGTAGTATTGAATCCGCAAGTGTCATCTTGAATCTTTACTAGAGAAAGGGAAAGGTGAAGGGGAAAGTCTGAAGGAGGGTCCCGACCCCAAACGTCACCCATTACGTTCTCTCCAGAGATGCTGCTTGTCCCGCTGAGTTACTCCAGCACTTTGTGTTTATGAATGGTGAGACATGATCCATTTTATCACTGCTTCTCTCAAAGATTGCTGAACTAACTGGAAACTATGCAGTAGGTGAGAATCAACCAGTATGCCAGGTAGACACAGAATGCTGGAGTAACTCAGCGGGACAGGCAGCATCTCTGGATAGAATGAATGGGTGACGTGAATGTATCTAATAAGTATTTCTTATTAATATGTTTCTACAACTAATAAAAATATTTATCAAAAAAGAAGGAATGGGTGACGTTTCGGGTCGAGACCCTTCTTCAGACAGATATGTCACCCGTTCCTTCTCTCCAGAGATGCTGCCTGTCCCGTTGAGTTACTCCAGCATTTTGTGTCTATCTTCGGCTTAAACCAGCATTTGCAGTTCCTTCACAACCAGGCTACTGAATATTGCATGCGTCCAAACAATGTGAGATAAGGAAAGATTATGTTGAGGAATATCTGGAAGTGAATGTATACTGCGGTCACAATAGGGCTATGAGGGATATGTAAGGTTTTAGGAGCACTCTCTCTTGAAAAAACTAGATAAATTGCACAGCGTATAAGCTTTTGTAATTCTACTAAATCTAATGGAACATTTAATAGAAGATAAGCTGCAGCTAAAAAGACAGGCAGATTAAATATCTCCCAGAGCAAGGAAGACCAGATACTACACAAGCAAAGACGCTGCAATAGGGAAACTAAAATGATTTTGCTGGGATTCAGTATAATTCTCCACTTAATAGCACTTTCATGTGTCTCCGGATAAAATAACATACTGGATCACAATGCTCCTAGGCCTCATCATTCAGGTATAGCCTGCATTTAACTTGCAGCCTTCAGTGAACCCCTGGCATTGCCTCCTGACTCCTCCACAGTGTACCATGGATCAACCCAGCCACGCGTGGCAAAGCTAAAGGGCCTGTCCCATTTACCAGATTTCTTCGGCGACTGCCGACACCCGTCATAGTCGCAGCAGGTCGCTGAAAATGTTCAAAATGTTCAAACGCTGGATTTTCAACATTTTGAACATTTTCGGCAGCCTGCTGCGACTATGACGGATGCCGGCAGTCGCCGAAAAAAGTTTGACAGGCCCTTAAGGCACCACTGCCAGCCTTCTGAAGGCTTCTGCTGTCAAGGGCTTTTCCACTGCCTCCAGCATGACAACACATGAAAAAATTAAAGCATTAAAATTGAATCATGGAATCATAGAATAATAGAAAATAGGTGCAGGAGTAGGCCATTCGGCCCTTCGAGCCTGCACCGCCATTCAATATGATCATGGCTGATCATCCAACTCGGTATCCTGTACCTGCCGTCTCTCCATACCCCCTGATCCCTTTAGCCACAAGGGCCACATCTAACTCCCTCTTAAATATAGCCAATGAACTGGCCTCAACTACCTTCTGTGGCAGAGAATTCCACAGACTCACCACTCTGTGTGAAAAATGATCTTCTCATCTTGGTCCTAAAAGACTTCCCCCTTATCCTCAAACTGTGACCCCTTGTTCTGGACTTCCCCAACATCGGGAACAATCTTCCTGCATCTAACCTGTCGAACCCCTTAAGAATTTTGTACGTCTCTTTAAGATCCCCCCTCAATCTCCTAAATTCCAGCGAGTACAAGCCGAGTCTATCCAGTCTTTCTTCATATGGAAGTCCTGCCATCCCAGGAATCAGTCTGGTGAACCTTCCCTGTACTTGAAAAAATGTACCATGAAAAAATGTTTTTGTAAAAACATGGAACTGCTGGCATTCAAAAAGAAGATAATATTGCATTGACATAAAACAACATCTGTGATTTAAAAAAAAACACAAAGTGCTGGAGACAGCAGTGGGTCAGGCAGCATTCCTGCAAAACATGGATGGGTGTGACGTTTTGGGTCGGGACCCTTCTTCAGACTGTTGATCAAAAATGTCACCTATCTATGTTCTCCAGAAATGTTGCCTGACCCATTGAGATATTCCGGCACTTTGTGTCTTTTTTTTGTAAACCAACATCTGCAGTTCCTTGTTTCCATATTATATGAGATTAGGTTTGTTAATGACAATGCAAACAAAGTTGAGAGGTCAGATATGAATTGTATCCATCCTCTCATCTCAGTAACCATGACTACAGTCACTGGGCCTGTACTCACTGGTGTTTAGAAGAATGATGGGGGACTTCATTGAAACATACAGAATAGTGAAAGGCTTGGATAGAGTGGATGTGGAGAGCATGTTTCCACTAGTGGGAGAGTCTAGAACTTCAGAATCAAAGGATTTTCTTTTAGGAAGGAGATGTGGAGGAATTTCTTTAGTCACAGGGTGGTGAATCTGTGGAATTCTTTGCCACAGAAGGCTGTGGAGGCTAAGTCAGTGGATATATCTAAGGCAGAGATAGATAGATTCTTGATTAGTACAGGTGTCAAAGGTTATGGGGAGAAGGCAGGAGAATGGGGTTAGGAGGGAGAGATAATAGTAAGATTAAACGAGAATTTACCAGTTTGAAGTTTGATCGTTATTTTATGAGGAGTTACGATGAGGGATTACGTGAAGAAGCCCCGCCTGGCGCATGATTGGCATACTTCAAAGCAGCGGCATGAAAAACACAGAACCAATAGCCGGAGTAAGATAGTAAGGCTTACATAGACTAGAACTCCCAGATGATCATTTATATTATGAGGGTTGGGAGTGGAAGGCACGTAATCCCTCATCGTAACTCTTCATAAAATAACGATCAAACTTCAAATGGGTAAGTTCTCATTTAATCTTACTATTTTACATTGGAGTTACGTGAGTGACTACGTGACGATTTTGAAGCTCTGTGTTTTTTATGTCGTAGATTCATTTCATACGACACTCTGTTTCAGTCAACACAGTAGTGAGTAAATAATATATTTTTTTAAACATTGCTTCAGTTTATGTAATAAGTCTTTTAATTATAAAAGAACAAAAGTGATAACCCCTTTATCCCAGGGGAAAGTTTACAACAAAAGTGATAAAGGTAAAAGTGATAACATAAATCGATAATATATATTGATAGAGAAAACAAAGCAAACAATCACAGAGAACCCGACACCGCGTGTCCAAACCCTGGCACCGTGAGAACAGGTTTATCGTAGAACTTTGAAAAACGTTTCTTCTTTACACCACCCTGCGGCCTCTAAAATTTGGTCGAGTGGCACGTCCTGTACCTTCGCCGCGGACGTAGCTGCTGCCCTGGTGGAGTGAGATTTAAACACATCAGTGGCTACTCCTGCTAAATCCAAAACCTGTTTTAACCATCTAGAAATGGTTTGTACTCACCATCCTGGAGAATCTTGGTTACTTCAATATATTGAGTCAAATGTTTAACTACACACAGTGTTTGATCAACAGGGTAAGCTTTAAACATTACCTTGGTTCCAGTTTTCCCTGATCTGCTTTGTTTGATTAGATCATAAACATAAAACACAATGTTATCTGAAGCCACATGCATGCAATCTAAACGTAACATTTGCAATGTTTGTACTCTTTGTGCTGACACTAATGCCATTAACATTACCACTTTAAATGTTAATTTTTGCAAAGACATTGATGTGATTGGAGTCCATTGCCTAAGCAAAGTAAGCACAATGCTGACATCCCAAATTTCTGTATATCTGGGTTTGGGAGGATTTTTATTAAAAATCCCTTTCATAAACCGGGATATTAATGGATAAGACCCGATTGATTCACGGTCAGAAATTTGCCCTAAATAGGACGATAAAGCACTACGAGCACTATTAATGGCACTATAGCTTACGTGCTGATCAAAATGCAACCCAGCAAGGAACTCCAATACATTTGATATGTTCGCAGTATGATAAGATATCTTTGACAGTCTACAGAAGACTTCCCATTTCTTTATATGCAACATATATTGTTTTTTAGTGCTATTTTGCCAAGCCGAAGCTATAACATCCATGGTCCTATCCGCCAGTCCAAGCCCTTGCAATAGTCTGGTCAGAACCTGCAGATTAACAAATTCATATGATCATGCAATGGATGAATTTATTTTGTTACTGGTTGTACCAACAAATTAGTGCAGCTAGGAATCGTCATAAACGGTTCAATAATCATTTTAAGCATCAATGGGAACCATGCCTGTGTAGGTCAATTTGGAACCACCAATACGCCTGTGGCAGAGTCTTGCTCTATTTTCATAAGACATTGCCCAATCAGGCAGAATGGGGGAAAAGCATAAAAGAACATATTCCCCCAATGTAGCGAGAATGCATCCACCGCTACTGCTCCTAGGTCAGGTTCCCAAGACACGTATTTGGGCAATTGGTGATT
Source organism: Okamejei kenojei (assembly GCA_035221665.1). Classification (NCBI taxonomy): domain Eukaryota; kingdom Metazoa; phylum Chordata; class Chondrichthyes; order Rajiformes; family Rajidae; genus Okamejei; species Okamejei kenojei. The sequence continues at coordinate 87,769,891 of CM069137.1, forward strand.
TAATCAAGACGCAATGTCTGGTAATCCATACAGATCAATGTCTGGTAATCCATACTGACTGACAATATTTTTGAAACTTGTGGATTTAACATCCATTCCGTATTGTCTTTAAATTTTCTTGATCTGTTGTCTGCCACAACATTGTCTCTCCCTGGGAGATAAATTGCTGAAAGCCAAATATTGTTATCAATGCACCAATGCCATATCTGGTTAACCAGACAGTCACATGATAATGATCTTACGCCACCCATGTGATTAATATATGCAACAGCTGTGGCATTGTCTACTTGTAATTGGACATGCAAATCCTTCATAGTAGAACAATAAGCTTTTAATCCATAAAATGCCCCCAATAACTCCAAATAATTAATACCATATGTTTGGAGAAACAATTCCTCTTGGACAGTCCATCTGCCACCACAGCTGGTGAAATTATCCGTAGCCCCCCCATCCAAGAGCACTTGCATCAGTTTGTAAAAACACTATTAGCTGCTGTACTAATATGTTTTTAGCAGGTTGTGGAATATTCTCAAACCACCACTGTAACTCTGATTATGCCTCCTTTGGCAATTGCATGGGCCTATCAAAATGGCCTGCTTGCTTTTTTAATGCTTGTGTTTTTTGGCCTTTGGAGATTTTGGTAATGTAGTGGACCAAATTCCACTGCAGGAAATGCTGCTACTAACTTACCAATAACCTTTGCTTCTTCTCAGGTGGAGGGATAAGGTTTGTCAACAAGGCAACAACACACATTTGTAATATCGACAACTTTGTCTCTTGGTAAGGTTACTTAACATGGTAACTGAATTATTCACAAACCCCAAATAGTCAATTGTTTGGGATGGCTGAAGCTTAGATTTTGTTTAATGGATCAGGAACCCTTGCCTTTCAACAGGCTTGTAGTTGCTAAACTGATTTTTCAGCTGACCCCTGATCAGCATTACCAATTAAAATGTCATCAAGATAAACCATGACAATGTGTTTTTTGTGCCCTTAACAGTGCAAGTGTTGGTTTCAACAATTGTGTGAACAGCCTAGGAGCTGAGCTTAATCCCTTAGATAATGCCTTAAATTGCCACAGCTGACCCATCCAATTAAATTTCAAGTACCTGCGAAAATGACGATGAATTGGTACTGAATAATACGCATCCTTTAAGACTATAGTAGCCATGTAACAACCTGTTGATAACAAGTGCCTTGCAATGTTGAAGGTGTCCATTTTGAAATGTTTTTACTGGACAAATGTATTAAAGTGTGTGAGGTCCAGAATGACTCTACAACCCCCATCTTTCTTAGGTCTGGGGAAATTATTTGATACAAATTGTTGTGGATGCTTACCCATGTTTTTTTTCAATTACTCATTTTCTAAATAATTTTTTTTTACAGGTCAAAAACATCAAAATAGGATTAGGTTTATTCTGTACAGGTGGATCAATTCTCTCTACAAATTCTATTGTAGATCCTGACACAGTATTTAATAAAAAACGATCAGATGTTATGTAGTATCATTCATCATAAAACAATTGTATCTACCACCAATCGGAGGTTCATCAAAAGATTCCTCTGTGATAGAATAAAGTCGTTGTACCTCTCCAAATGCACATGGTGTCCTCCTTTTCCCAACAATATGGGTTTACATAAGGCTGTGCCGGATGATAATACTTCCTCACCATACTCATGCCTCTGCTTGTTCCAGCTTCAAAATCAAATCCCCTTCACATTGGACCATACCTTCTTTGGCCAAAATTGAAAGGTTTCATGAGGCTGATAGTATTTGCCTCGTCATCAATATCTCTGATTTGTTTTAGCAGGTTTACTCCGAACAAATAACCAGGAGCTTGAACATTGCTTGATCTGCACAGACCTGGAAATCTAGAGTGCAAAATGGGCCGAATGGCAATTTTCCTCATACTCAAAATATGAGCTCAAAATATGAGTTATAAAACAATGGCAACATGTCTTATTGAATTTTGGTCATTGCACAACCTTCCACTTGCTTCCCAAAAGCAATGATGCCACCCGCAATAAGCTTGAGAATTATTTGGAATCGTATTTCCTGTGCCCGCACTATTGAAGACATGGGTGCCCAAAATCGGATTCACCGTTGGCACCCTTAGTAAAGCACAAGTTTTTCATATAATTCTGCTGTTTCAACCATAACAGCCTCCTGAAACTGGTAAGAAACCAATTAAAGTTGGCCACCATGGTTACCTTCCATGGCCTCACCGCTTCCTTCAGGTATCGTACTTTGTACCACATCAAGTATACTGGATTTCTTTCTTGTGCTCTGGTGGGTATTCATGACCAAAATCACCACTTTCAGGTTCAGTCTCCTGCTGCCCTGGTACTCCTGATTGCTCAAGGAGACTACCTCCAACCCAATCCGAGGCTCTGGAGGTTCACATTCCCACATTGGTAAGGCATCATATTGTCGATATTGTTTGGAGCATTTCCTCCACTTAATCCATTCTTAGCCTCACGGCTTTTCTATCTGGAGGACTTTCACAATCAGAGTAATCAGAAACCACGGGTCTCTCAGATTTCCCTTTATTTTGTTTGGCACTGGAATTTCCTCCGTGGCTTCTGCTTGTGGAGCAACTACAAACTCACTATCGGGTATATCAACGGCCACCGGTATCGGAACCGGCCCTGCACTAATCTGCCGTCCCGACTGTGTTTCTTCACTCCGGGACGCTCGTTTTAATTGATTTTTTCGGAACTTTCTCCATTTTAATTTTAACTCCTCCTGCTTTGCACGCCAGCGTCATGGAGTTTGAATTTGCCCTGGAAGTAAAATAAATTCACTTACCTGCGGGCCTGTTCCTTACCACTGGTGGAGCTGCGCTCTGCAGCTCTTTCCCTACCGACAGCGTCGACGTAATGCCGATCATGCGCCAGGCGGGGCTTCTTCATGTAGTCACTCACGTGACTCCGAAGTAAAATCAGCCATGATTGAATGGTGGAGTAGACTTGATGGGTTGAATGGCCTAATTCTACTCCTATCACTTATGATCTTATGATCGTCTGATATGCAGAGCAAACCTGAACTCCAAAGGGATAACAAGAGATGAAATGCACACACACACGGGATCCCTAGTCTTTCTGCGGTTCAGCATTGTGGTGCAGATTGCCATGCACACTGCAACAACCCATTGGTTCCCTCTGGACCTGCCAGCTCACCATCAGTGTCCTGCAGCTCATTAATACGAGTGAGCTCAAGGGCCATCGTGAACAGCTCTGCATTATGGCTGTGAAAATAGTTGCTAACGTGTCTAATGTGTGTGTGAAGCTGCAGCAAGTAGGTTGGCACAGTGGTGCAGTGGTAGAGTTGCTGCCTTGCTGCACCAGAGACCCGAGTTCGCTCCTGACTACCTGTGCTATCTGTATTAAGGTTGTACGTTCCTCCTGTGACCATGTGGGTTTTCTCCAGGTGCTCCGGTATCCATCCAATCTCCAAGGACATACAGGTTTGTAGATTCATTGGTTTCGGTAAAAAGGATAGTGTTAATGTACGGGGTGATCGCTGGTCGGTGTGGACTCGTTGGGTCGAAGGACATGATTCCACGCTGTATCTCTAAAGTGTAAAGTAAGACTTACATTGTTCCTGTTCACATCAAGTACATAGGACAACACTTTAAATACTCTACACGCACTCCTTATTCATTTCTTTACACAATGACATGACAAGAATAAAATACAACAGAGATTCCACAAAAGGGATGATCTTAATCAACCATAATGTGTGTGATCCCTAGGGGTTGATCGGGGATATGTATCACCTTACTATGAAATCTAGGACATGGTATAATTTCAGAATAAGAGGTCGGTCATTTTCAGATGGAGAACAGGAAGAATTTCTTTCGAGGAGCATTAATCTTTGCAATGCTCTACTCTCCCAGAGTTTGGAGGCAAAATCATTGAATATATTCTTGACCAGGTTAGTCATATTTTTGGTTTGTGTGAATGTCCTGTGTGGCAGGAACAGGCAGGAAATTGTAGTTGAGACCAAAATAGAATTGAGTATGATTGTACTGAATGCCAGAGCAGACATGAGGGGCTGTTTTAAAGTTTGTTTTTGAAGGTCTTTTAGTATTTTTTATGTGGGGTGGGGGGGGGGGGGTAAGGGGGAAACTTTCTTAGTCACTTCCTGGTCGAGGATGCGACTATTCTCCGAGCCGCATCTTCGCTTCCCTCCTCGCGGCCTACCACCTGGATTGGCGCGGTCTTTCCTACTGGAGACCGGCCAGAGCCTAAGCTTCAGCAGCGGCGTGGCACTGGATTCCATCGCGGAGTGGCCGATGCCTTACTAGGGTCACCGTGTTTGAAGCTCCGGAGTGCTGGGACTGCCGACTTTGAACATCGTGGAGCTGTGGTCCGTGGAGCTTCCAGCCGCTACCGGCGCTGACTTCCCAGCCGCGGGTTTACGCTGACTGTGTCATCACGGAGCCTGGGATCTCTCGCCGAGGTCGCCAGCGTTGAATCTCCGCCCAGCTCGGCCTGTGGACTTCGGAAGCCGCGATCTCCAGTAGGAAGCGCCCGATTCTGAGGTTCCGGGCCGCTGAGAGTGTTCTTCCATTCGAGGGCCTGAAACATTGGGCTCGCAGCGGCGACTGCAGAGGCCTCAATGTAAATTCTAAAGTGTTGTGTTTATCTTATTGTGTGCTGCATGGTAACTCAAATTTCACTGCACCAAGTGTATGTGACAATAAATGTCCTTTGTCCTTTGTCGTTTGTCCTTTTGTATTTTATATTCTATTTTCTTCTTAAGTACTGGGGAAGTGGAATGGGGCAGTTGTGAAAGGATTTTATATCAAACTATACAATACAAATGGTATTAATTATTCCTTTCAGAGTTTCAAGAAACTAAATTCTCACATATACTTAGAATAGACTGATCTGTTCCCTGAAACAAGTTTGAGTAACAAGTTGGATTTTATAATTTTGATTTTAAATAAGCTTCCTGGCTAAGATTTTCAGCAAGCTTGCTCCAATATTAAAATACCTTTGAGGGTATATTAGCAAAAAGTTTAGAAAAAATGAAAGTCTTTGAATGGCAGTCAAGGAATACGCATGAAAGACAAATTGCTGGAGTAACTCAACGGGTCAGGTAGCATCTGTGGAGGGAATGGATAGGCAACATGTTGGGTTGGCAACCTTCTAGGGATGTGTATGTTGAATTAAGCAGTAATGGAAGAGGAGGTGTGTAAGACCCTGCCCAGCTATGTTTACAATAGGCCAGTAATCAAATATCACTAAAGATAGACACAAAATGCTGGAGTAACTCAGTGGGACAGGCAGCATCTCTGGAAAAAAGGAATGGGTGATGTTTCGGGGCAAGACCCTTCTTCAGTGGTGTCTCGACCCGAAACGTCACCCATTCCTTCTCTCCAGAGATGCTGCCTGTCCCGCAGAGTAACTCCAGCATTTTGTGTCTATCTTTGGTGTAAACCAGCATCTGCAGTTCCTTCCTACACATCAAATATTGCTATCTGTGTGAAAGTCCTGACCAGGGAGTTTCAGTAAATGATAAAAGATTGTTATTCCAACCTCAGAGATTGGTTGACCACAGTCTTTACCGACATCTGTCGGTGAGCTGCACAGGGCACAAGAAGCTCCCGCTGAGCCGCGGCCACACATCGACAGCAGGCCTGGCTCACCCGCCACGGAACCGGGAGCCCGCCTGGTTTCATCCCAGGCTCATCTCCTGCTCGACTCCAAAGACTGGGATCCAGGGAGGAAGACTGCAATGGTGGCGGACGCTGGGCCAGGGGCCGTTTTCAAGATGGCAGCGGACGGGGGAAAGGTTCGTTGTCGCTAGGGCAACGGGCTTTTAAGGCCAAGACAAGACTGCACTCTTCAGAACTTTAAATTTTGTTGGCGCCAGAATAGTGGCGACTCTTTCTGTACTGTCTGGGTGAAGTCTACTATTACACTACGGTCGTTGCACTTTTGTATTTATCAGTGATTGTGTTTCCCTACAGTGTAATTTTACTGCATGCAAAGAAAGATGTTCACTGTGCCCAGATACATAGGTACATGTGACAATAATGCATCATCATCAAAGATTGTTGTGACTATAATGCAATAGCTGGCATTGGGATTCCTTTCTCTTTCTCTCCTTCTCTGTGCTACAGTACATCTAGAGCCTGTATATAAGCTTCAGGGAGGAATCCACTGATGTTCCCTTGATGATCAGCTGATGCTGACCAGCCACCCTTCCTGACTGCATTATCCTCATGCATATACAATTCTTAAGGGATTGGACAGGCTAGATGCAGGAAAAATGGTCCCCATGTTGGGGGAGTCCTGAACAGGAGGTCACAGTTTAAGAATAAGGGGTCGGCCATTACGGATTGGGATGAGGAAAAATGTTTTCACCCAGAGAATTGTGAATCTGTGGAATTCCCTAACACAGAAGGCAGTGGAGGTAAATTCACTGGATGTTTTCAAAGAGAGTTAGATTTTGCTCTTCGGGCTAACGGAATCAAGGGATATGGGAAGAAAGCAGGAACGGGATGATCAGCCATGATCATATTGAATGGCGGTGCTGGCTTGAAGGGCTGAATGGCCTACTCCTGCACCTATTTTATATGTTTCTATTTCTTACATTTACAGTAAAATAGCAAGATTAAACGAGAACTTCAGTTTGAAGTTTGATCTTTATTTTATGAGGAGTTACGATGAGCGATTACGTGAAGAAGCCCTGCCAGGATGCATGCACGTCAATCTTCAAAGCAGCAGCATGAAATCACAGTAACTACAGTTGAAGTGATATAGTAAGACTCAGAAGACTAGAACTACCAGATGATCTTTGCGATTATGAGGGCCGGGAGCGGAGGGCACGTAATCGCTCACCGTAACTCCTCATAATATAAAGATCAAACATCAAACTGGTAAGTTCTCGTTTAATCTTACTATTTTACTTCAGAGTCACGTGAGTGATTCTGTGAAGATTTCAAAGCTCTGTGATTTCATGCCCTAGCTCTCATTTCACCTCCTGTCCTGAATTTGGCTCAGCTGTTTGAAACAGTTTTTAATGTAACAAGCTTATTATTCTGAATTACAGTCCAAGTGGACAAACACAAATTCAGTGATTGTTACTTCACTCTCAATACGACAGCATTGTGAATATTAGAGCTCAATGGACATTCAAAAGCTACAGGGAGACAAAAGGATAATTGATGGCAAAACTTGTAAATTACATCTTGTGTGTTCTTAGAACATTTATTGTCTCAGGACATGCTGCGATCGATCGTTGTCACCTTCCCTTAGCTAACAATGATCTATTCTACATTTTCCTTGAAGCTCATCCCCATTGATGTCTCGATTTCACACCTTACCATTCGATATCTCTGTATCCCCCTCTCCCCTGACTCCCAGTCTGAAGAAAGATCTCGACCCAAAGCGTCACCCATTCCTTCTACCCAGAGATGCTGCCTGTCCCGCTGAGTTACTCCATCATTTTGTGTCTATCGTCTGGCCAATTGCTGGATTTGTTAATCACAAGCTTTCTTCATTGTACATCCCTCCACAAGTACTACAATGACCAAAACATCTATCCTGGTATGTGTTGAAAACTTAGGTGGACTGTGCTGAACTTTTCAAACTATCTATAAACTTTCAGCAAATTATGAAGAACTAATTAATGTATACATGATATATTTGTTTTGAAAACTATGGGCCACCTGAAATTTAGAAGTCCACACATAAATAACAAGATGGTTTCAATCTGTCTCATTCCTATATTGGGTGATTCACAAGCTCATAGCAGGCTAAGCAGTTGAATATGGCATAATTTCAGTTTAGTTTAGTTTAGTTTACAGATACAACACAGAAACAGGCCCTTCAGCCCACTGAGTCCACACCGACCAGTGATCCCTGCACATTGACACAAGCCTACACACACTGGGGACAATTTACACTTATACCACGTATACAAACCCAAGCCAATTAACCTACAAACCTGTACATCTTTGCAGTGTGGGAGGAAGCTGAAGATCTTGGAGAAAACCCATGTGGTCATGTGGAGAACGTACAAACTCTGTACAGACAGCACCCATAGTTGGGATTGAACCCGGGACCCCGGTGCTGTTTTAGTTTTAGAGATACAGCACAAAAACAGGCCCTTTGGCACACCGGGTCCACACCGACCAGCGACCCCTGCACATTAACACTATCCTACATCCCATTAGGGACAATTTTTATATTTATCAAGCCAATTAACCTACAAACCTGTACATCTTTGGAATGTGGGACTAAACCGAAGATCTGGGAGAAAACCCACGCTGGTCACGGGGAGAACGTACAAACTCCGTACAGACAGCACCTGTAGTCGGGATCAAACCCGGGTCTCCAGCACTTTGTTCGCTGTAAGGCAGCAACTCTACCGCTGCGCCACCGTAACCACCCACATTATTAACGAGGAAGTTTGTTTTCTATAATAAAATAAGAAGGATTCAAGGTTGATGTTGGTAACTTTCAGTGCTTGCTGGGGTGAGTCATGTCACAAATTATGGCGAATTAAAGAGTTTGCAAGAGAACTGGATTAATCACCTGTGGAGAGTCAGAGATAAACGGAGGTCATTTTGTCACAGTTAAAGATTCAAGCTGAGTAAGATACAATCAGATTAATGTACCATTTAAAGATTGCTATATTTCACATCATGCAATCTTCAGTAGTTTCATATTACATCAAATTATTTGTAATGTTTCTGATTATATTATTTGTGTTCACCCAGTTTGCATTAATTCTGTGTGGTGCTGCTTTCTGAGCTTTGACTAGGCTTACCCCAAGCGGTATCAGGTGGAACTCAGGGGATAAGACAGGTGTAAGAGAGTCCCACATAGTAGCCACACATACAGTTGCTAACAAAGGTCGATTTGACCATTCTTCCGGCAGACAGTACTGCAGAAATTGGGGAAAAACCACCTTCAGATTTAATATCAGCAAACGTAACCTCAGAGTAGATTTCAATGCAGCATCACAGCTGCTAAAACATGAGAAAGAGGCAGCGATAATAGAAAGATAATTCCAAGTTATCTTGAATGAATGAATGAATGAATAGTTTATTTCGGTCATACATTAAAAAGAACAGAACTTTACATCTGTGTGAATATGAACCAACACTGTATCCATTTCACACAACGTTCACATAATGAATGACCAAAAAAGGAATAGGCTGAAGCCACAAAGTTTATTTTTGCCTATCCTATACAATCTATAAGATAACCCAGGAATATCAGCAATACAAAGCAAAGGGGAAAAAAAATGTACTCTAAATTGTAATCCTTAATTATTTTACATTTTAATCATTTTACATTATAATCCTTAATTATTTTACATATTAAGGCTTTTTTGAAACTCAACAGAGAGCTACAAAATCTTCAAGTCTATTGCAGTTCTGTGTGTGTAGGTGCTAGACTTTAAACTTCAAAGCCCAGTCAATATTGACACCAGCCATTTAAGTTGTAAGGAGCACTTTTTCTATAATAAGGACTTGGTGCTTTCACCCTTTCTCATTGCTAAAAGCACTTGGGATTTCTTGCAGTTTTATTCCCGGGGCTGTGCAGTTTATTTGGATTTGCACGAGTTATTCACAGAGGGATTCTGGCTCCCTGTTTAATTTTCTTATTTGCCGCATTGTTCAGAGTTTAATTATTACTATTCTCATACCGCCAGCCTTTCTTCACTTAATATTTTCTTTAGTTTGATTTATTTGGATTAACATAGATAAATTAAATCCGACTGGTTTGCTTACAGTCATTGAAGTCATCTCCAATAGCATTTGTTGCAAATATTTACATCACCATGTCTCTTTGTGTGATGTGTGCATACTATTAGAGCAAGTTTTTTTCTTGGAGTACCTGACCTCCCTTCATAAGATATAATAGGGAATGGAAACTGTGTATTATCTAGCCAAATACAGCACCAATCTATATAAGGAAATACCAGGAGAGCCTAGACACGAAATGCTGGAGTAACAGCGGGACAGGCAGCACCTCTGGAGAAAAGGAATAGGTGGCATTTCGGATCAGAACCCTTCTTCAGACTGAAAGATAGAGGTGGGGAAACAAAGCTAAGGGAGCTTGGTCAGAGAAAAGATCTTAAAGGATGAGAGAAGGAGAGATGCAAGGATTTTGACAGGGAGCTTTAGAGATTAAAGTCTATGCTGCCAAAAGCACAATGGTGGAATCATAATAATCTATTATGGATATGGTTCTCAATTTCTGATAATATTTCTTCCTGAATGCTGTGGTTTGCAAGTGTTTCTCTGTTGCAAACCCCCTACATATGTAGAAACAAAGAACTGCAGAAGCTGGTTTACAAAGAAAAGACACAGAGTGCCGGAGTAACTCAGCACGTCAGGCAGCATCCCTATCGAATATGGGTAGGTGACGTTTCAGGTAAGGACCTTTCTTCAGACCCAAAACATTACCAATCCATGTTCTCCAGGGATGCTGCCTGACCTGCACTTTGTGTCTTATTTTTCCCCTCAACTTTAGACCCCTAAGGAAAGCTTCAGCACTTGGCAGAGAATGAGGACCACGGTGACAGAACACATCTCCTCTGTGCCTGTCGGAGCCTTGAACCCTGATGACAATTTGCTGAATGTTTCCATATTTTACACATTTCAGAAATGATTCTCAGTGCTAGTAGTTACTTTTCTTTAGCTGCTTCAGATGTCATAAACGGGAAGGATGTCATTAAGCCGAAAAAATGCTGGGAAGACTTATGAGGATGTTGCCAGGACTCGAGGGGTCTCGGCTACAGGGAATTGGACTGCCTTTATTCCTTGGAGCACATGAGGCTAAGCAGTGATTTTATAGAAGTTGTGAGTGCTGAGTGATGCTCTATCCAGAGCTTTTCAGCGTATTACATCCAGATCCAGATCCAGATCCAGAAGTGTATTCAATCATGAGGGGAGTAGAAAAGGCGAGAGCACAGCCTTTTACCCAGGGTAGGGGAATCAAAGAGCAGAGAACAGGAATTTGAGGGGCAACTTTTTTACTCAGAAGATGATGGGTATATGGAACGAGCTACCAGAGGAAGTAGTTGAGGCAAATACAATAACAGCATTTAAAAGACACTTGGACAGGTACATAGAAAGAAAAGGTTTAGTGGGATATGAGCCAAACGCAGGTGTATGGGATTAGCTTAGATGTGGCATTTTGGCTGCTATGGATGTGGGGCTGAAGGGCCTGTTTCCATGCTGTGTGACTCCATGTCTCCATGATCACTATTATAGGGGGTGCTGCATTATTGGCCATTTAGATAGTTATTTTAAATAATAAAATAATAGTTGACATGAAGCTATTTCTTGAGCACTCCGCTACATCAGTTATTTCACAATGTGGTAAGAGGGAACTGCAGATGCTGGTTTACAGCAAAGATAGACACAAAATGCTGGAGTAGCTCAGCAGGCCTGGCAGCATCTCTGGAGAAAAGCAAAGTCCTCCAGCATTTTGCGTCTATCTTCAGTTCTTTCACAAGGTATTTTAAGGGGATAAGTAATCCCAAGTTAATATTTGCATTCAGTGCTCACAATGTGGTCTCCTACACACTGGAGAAAGTAAAAGCTGATTGGCTGAGTGGAACATGTTTATTCGATCTAAGCTTCCAGTCTCCTGCTCACATTGATTCTCCATCCCACTCCCACTTTGAATATTCCGCCTACACTGTTCCAACAGAGAGCAAAAATGCTCAAGGAAGAGCATCTAGACATGTTGCCACTCTCAGGATTCAATATTTATTTCAACAATTTTATATAAAATAAGCTTTTTCCTTCAATGGGTCATAAATGGCCTAACCTGACATAAGGTTATCCACTATGATAACAATCAGCATGGTAGCACCTCAAGGCTGCTTGCTCAGCCCCCTGCTGTACTCATTCTATTCTAATGACTGCGTAGCTGGACCTAATGTGAACTCCTTCATCAAGTTCGCCGACAACATCACTGTTGTGGGACGTATCACTGATGGGGACGAGTCAGAGTATAGAAGAAAGATCGACCGATTGACCAAATGGTGCCAACACAATAACCTGGCCCTCAACACCAGCAAAACCAAGGAATTGATTGTGGACTTTGTAAAGGGTAAGATAGGGACCCACAATCCTGTTTATATCAACAGGGCGAAAGGGTCAACAACTTAAAATTCCTGGACGTGGATATTTCCGAAGATCTTTCCTCGTCCCAGCACACTGATGCAATTATAAAAAAAGCACATCAGCGCCTCTACTTCCTGGGAAGATTACGGAGAGTCAGTATGTCAAGGAGGACTCTCTCTAACATCTACAGGTGCACAGTAGAGAGCTTGCTGACCGGTTGAATCGTGGCTTGGTTCAGCAACTTGAGCATCCAGGCGCGGAAAAGAATGCAGAAGGTTGTGACCACTGCCCTGTCCATCATCGGTTTTGACCTCCCCACCATCGACGGGATCTATCGCAGTCGCTGCCTCAAAAAGGCTGTCAACATTATCAAGGACCCACACCATCCTGGCCACGCACTCATCCCTCCGCTGCCATCAGATAGAAGGTACAGGAGCTTGAAATCGGGTACATCCAGGTTCAGGAACAGCTACTTCCCCACAGCCATCAGACTATTAAACTCGCCATCTGAACTATAACAGCCTATTGCACTTTATCTGTTTATTTATGTGTATATATGTGGCCTATGCTATCTAGACACACACATCTGTTCTGTATTTATGCTTACAATACTCTGTTGTGCTGCAGCAAGCAAGAATTTCATTGTCCTATCTGGGACACATGACAATAAACTCTCGTGACTTGACTATTAACATTAGCTTTGTTTTTCCTTCTCCATGGCTGCTCCATGCGTGCCAGATATCTCCAGCATTTTCTACTTTTATTTCAAACTTCCAGTGTTTGTGTGCTATTTATTTTCACTTTTTGGCTCCAGAAATCCCGTGCCAACCATTATCCCAGGCAGATCATGTCTTTGGCTCTCCTGTACTTATAACAACTCTCATGGATGCATGAAAATATTGTTCTTTACATAATGATCCCACCCAAGGAAAAGAGGTGGACACAAAATGCAGGAGTAACTCAGCGGGTCAGGCAGCATCTCTGGGGATGAAGAATAGGGGACGTTTTGGGTCGGAAATCTTCTTCAGTCATTCCAACCCGAAACGTCACCGATTCTTTTTCTCCAGAGACGTTGCCTGAGCCGCTGAGTTACTCCAGCATTTTGTGTTTATCTCCAACATAAACCAGCATCTGCAGTTCCTTCCTACACAATGAAAATAGATGTTGTGCTCACCTATGTCTTAACCAGCACTGCTCCTTTAACACTCCTGGTTTGACCTTGTTGGAACTGAATAATATTGCCATTAGGAAATGATTAGTTTCTTTAAGTTTTGTATGTTTGACATTTGATCATTTTACACACAAATTCAGCTCACATTTCCAATATGAGAAAACAATCTTAAATACACAATGGGTAGAAAACTGAATGTTGAGATTATTACAGTAGTTGGGCTGTAGCAGAGAGCCATGGTTTATAAACTATATTTGAAGGTTACTCAGTATATTTAGGATCAATAGGTTATTAATTGTTATCCTTAGGCGATATATAAAGTGTAATTACCTTTGGGACATTTAGAAGGATGTAGACTATTATTTTGTCAATAGAAACCAAACAGATTAAGTAAGATTATAAAGCAGGAGGAAAGAAAATATACCACATGATAATAAACATTGACATTGTATTTAAGTTAGTAAAAGCTAGGAATTATTATGTTTGTTTTTTGTGTGTACGTATGTGTGCGTTTGTGTGTGTGTACATATATATATATATGTGTGTATACATATATGTGTGTGTGTGTGTGTGTGTGTGTGTGTGTGTGTGTGTGTGTGTGTGTGTGGATATATATATATATATATATATATATATATATATATATATATATATATATATATATATATATATATATGTGCGTGTATTTGTATATACACACACAGTTAACATGTATGACTGACCTGGCCTATGAAATTTCTCATATGTTGCAAAACATACTTGGCGTATAAAGTGTGATTCTTATTCTGATTCAGATTCAGATTCTGACCAAAATGCCCATCGAATCTAGTCCCATTTGCATGCATCTGACATATCTATCACTCTGAACCTTTCCTGTCCATGTACCTATGGTTTAAATGTTACTCATTCACCTCCTCTGGCAGTTTGTTTCATGTGCTCACCACCCTCTTTGGCTACCTTGACTCCTATTAAATCTTTCCTCTCTCAGCTTAAGCTTTGTAATTTGGATCCCCAACCCTGGGGAAAAGACTGTGTACATTCACCCTGTTTATGCACCTCTTAATTTTATATGGCTCTATAAGACCATAGTCATAGAGCTGTTGACAAATACAGTGCCAACATTTGGTCCCTTTGCTCACTGAGTCCATCAAGCAGCCAATTTTTACACATTAACTCTTTTAATCTCCTCATCAAATCCCCCTTAGATTGTATCATTTATGGATATGATCAATTATCCTACCAAATCACATACGTCTTTGGGATAGGCGGGGATGAAACTAGCGCACCTGAGGTCAGGATTGAACCCAGGTCATGGAGCTGCGAGGCAATGGCCCGACCAGCTGCACCTAGCGGCACAGTGGCACAGCAGTAGAGTTGCTGCTTTACAGTGTTACAGCGCCAGACACCCAGGTTTGATCCCGAATATGACTGCTGTCTGTATGGAGTATGTATATTCTCCCTGTGAGTTGGTTTTCTCCAAGATCTTCTGTTTCCTCCCACATTCCAAAGACATACAGGTTTGAATATTAATTGGCTTGATATAAATGTAAATTGTCCCATGCGCGTGTAGGACAGCGTTCATGTGCGGGGATCGTTGGTTGGTGCTGACTGGGTGGGCCGAAGGGCCTGTTTCGGAAAACAACAGAGGAAAACAGAGGAGGATGACTGAACTGTGTCTCTCAACTAAACAAAATTGTCACCCAGAATAAGTTATTGGACAATAATAACATGCCATTGGCTTATTTAAATTTTACCTCTATGGCTCCACGTTGGAACAACAAACATTCTGTTGTATACAAGAAAACATAGTAATAGTGTGGCTTTATAACATAGCTTTGGAAGTAAGAAGACAGTCCCTTGTTTCTGAATGCAAAAGGTGTCAGATAAGACAAATCTATTTTTCCAGAGGGCTGAAGAGTTTTAAGTATTTATTAGCTGAGTTATGTAAAGCAAGAAAGAATTAATTTACATTCATCAGAGATCTTCTCAAGGCCTTAGGGATCCCAAGATACTTCAACAAATAAATTATTTGTTGCAGTGAAGGCATTGTTGTTAAGTGAATGAACAATACACTTAATTTGGGCACAATTATACCCCCCCACTAATAAAGTAGATAAATCACCTATTACTGGCATTGGTGGGGAGAAGAATTCATGCCCCAGTTCTAGAGATCTCCTTATTTTCCTGTGGTTTCACCATGTTCATTTTCAAAGATAAAGCAACTCTGTTTTTAGTGTTCGGCCACTAGGGGCGCCGCATGATGGCAGCCTTTGCCTACAGTCCGTCTGTTTTTCTATCTTTTAAGAAAAAATTTAGTTTGCTTAAAAGTATGTTTTGGAGGATTTTTTTAGTATTTCTATGTGGGGGAGGGGATAGGATAAGGGGAAAATCGTTTCTCAGTCACTTCCTGGAGAGGAGGTGACTATTCTCCGAGTCGCGTCTTCGCCCCCCTCCTCGCGGCCTACCAACTGGATTGGCGCGGCCTTTCCTGCCGGGGACTGGGCCAAAGCTTCAGCAGCAGCGGCGCAGCGCTGGATACATCGCGGAGCGGGCGATGCCTTACACGGATCGCGGTTTGAAGTCGAGGGCCGCCAGCATGAATCTCCGCCCAGCTCGGCCTGTGGACTCCGGTAGGAAGTGGCCGATTCGGAAGTCCAAGCCGCTGAGAGTGTTCTCCTGTTCTGACATCGGAGTTCCATCATCCGGCCCACTCACCGGATGATGGAACAACAGAGGACCACGGAGGAGGATCACTGTACTTTGGTGCCTTCCCTCACAGTGGGAAACTTTGATTCCGCTGTGTGGGGATGCCTATGTTAAAGGCTATCGTGTTCTGTGTTCTTTTTTATTCGTATGGCTGTATGGTGACCACACATTTCACTGTACCAATTGGAACATCTGACAATAAATGTCTCTTGTCTTGTCTCTCTTGTCTCTTGATAGTTCTGGGTTGCCTCTGTCCATAATGGAGAACTTACAAGATTCCAAACATCAAGTAAGCCATCACTTAAATTCTCATGCTCCATTCAGGAAAATGAAGGACAATGAATCATTTCTAAAATCAGAATCCGTAAGCCACTTGTTTTGATAGATGTTGGATTCTTTTTGACATTGGGAGAATGGGGCTGACCAGGAAAGATAGATCAAGAGTTACACAAAAAGCTGGAGAAACTCAGCGGGTGCAGCAGCATCTAAGGAGCGAAGGAGATAGGCGACGTTTCGGGTCGAGGCCCTTCTTCAGACTGGTCAGGGATCAGGGAAACGAGAGATATGGACGGTGATGTGGAGAGATAAAGAACAATGAGTGAAAGATATGCAAAAAAGTATCGATGATAAAGGGAACAAGCCATTGTAAGCTGTTTGTGGTGTGAAAATGAGAAGCTAGTGCGACTAGGGTGGGGGAGGGAGATAGAGATAGAGGGAATGCCAGGGCCCGAGGGCAGAGGGAGAGGTGGGAGGGGAGGAGACAGCAGGGGTTAACAGAATTGAGAAAATTCAATGTTCAAGCCCAAAGGATGCAGACTCCCCAAGCGGAATATTAGGTGCTGTTCCTCCAACTTGCGGTGTTGCTCACTCTGGCCATGGAGGAGGCCCAGGACCAAGAGGTCGGATACGGAATGGGAGGGGGAGTTGAAGTGCTGAGCGACCGGGAGGTCGGGTTGGTTTTTGCGGACCAAGCGGAGGTGTTCGGCGAAACGATCGCCAAGCCTCCGCTTGGTCTCACCGATATAGATCATCTGGCATCTGGAGCAGCGGATGCAGTAGATGAGGTTGGAGGAGGTGCAGGTGAACCTCTGTCGGACCTGGAAGGACTGCTTGGGTCCCTGAAAGGAGTGGAGGGGGGAGGTGAAGGGACAAGTGTTGCATTTCTTGCGGTTTCAAGGGAAAGTGCCCGGGGAAGGAGTAAAGCGGGAGGGGAGGGAAGAATTGACAAGTGAGTCGCGGAGGGAGCGGTCTTTGCGGAAGGCAGACAGGGGGGGAGATGGGAAGATGTGGCGGGTGGAGGGGTCACGTTGGAGGTGGCGAAACTGGCGGAGGACTATCTGTTGTATTTGCCGGCTGGTGGGGTGAAAGGTGAGGACCAGGGGGACTCTGCCCTGTTTGCGAGTGAGGGAATGGGGAGAGAGGGCAGTGTTGCGGGGTATGGAGGAGACCCTGGTGCGAGCCTCATCTATAGTGGGGGAGGGGACTCCCCGTTCTCTGAAGAATGAGGCCATTTGTGATGACCTGGTGTGGAACACCTCATCCTGGGAGCAGATGCGGCGTAGACGAAGGAATTGGGAATAGTGGATGGAGTCCTTACAGGAAGCAGGGTGGGAGGAAGAGTAGTCCAGGTAGCTGTGGGAGTCACTGGGTTGTAGTGGATGTCGGTCATGAGTGTATCACCTGCAATAGAGATGGTGAGGTCAAGGAATGGTAGGGAAATGTCGGAAATGGTCCAAGTGTATTTGAGTGCCGGATGGAAGTTGGTGGTGAAATGAATGAAGTCAGTCAGTTGTGTGTGGGTGCAGGAGGTGACACCAAAGCAGTCATCGATGTAACGGAGGTAGAGGTCGGGGATGGGGCCCTGGTACGCCGAGAACAAGGATTGTTCGACGTACCCAACAAAGAGGCAAGCGTAGCTGGGGCCCATTCGTGTGCCCATAGCTACGCCTTGTGTTTGGAGGAAATGGGAGGAATCAAAAGAGAAGTTATTGAGGGTAAGGACCAACTCCGCTAGGCGGAGGAGGGTGTCAGTGGATGGGTATGGGTTGCTCCTCTGGTCGAGGAAGAACCGGAGGGCTTTGAGACCGTCCTGGTGGGGGATGGAGGTGTAGAGTGACTGGACGTCCATGGTAAAGATGAGAGGATGGGGGCCTGGAGAATGGAATGCACGGAGCCGACGGAGAGTGTCTGAGGTGTCTTGAACATAGGTGGGGAAGGATTTAACAAAGGGGGATAGGATGGCATCAAGGTATGTAGAAATGTGTTCGGTGGGGCACGAACAGGCAGAGACAATGGGTCTGCCAGGGCAGTCGATCAAGAGTTGACTCTTGATCTATCTTTCCCGTTCAACCCCATTGAGTGTTTTATTGGCATATGTCCCAGATAGAACAATTAAATTCTTACTTGCAGCAGCACGATTGAATGGCGGAGTAGGCCGAATGGTCTAATTCTGCTCCTATACCGTATGAACGTATTCATCAGCATCTGGAGAACAAAAGCCATTAAATGTTTATGTTATAACAAGGAACTGCAGATGCTGGCTTATACCAAATACAAAAAAATGCTTGAGTAACTCCGCAGGTCAGGCAGAACGTGGATAAATGATGTTTTGGTTGATTTATTTGAGTTCTTTGATATGAGAGTTCTTTGTGACCCTCTCTCATTACTCAGCAGGTTCCAAACCAAATCATCACATACCACGTTCTCCAGATTACTGCCTGACCCGTTGAGTTACTCCAGCAATTTCAGTCTCTTTCCTCAAAATCATCATCTTCGCTCCATCCATTCCTACCAAATTACAATGAATCGGTCAGTTACGAAAGTGTGCAAAGATTTTTGCTATTCAGACAATATAACCAGAAATACTCTAACCTAACGGATCAGTCAGTATCTCTGGAGAAAAGGAATAAGCGATGTTTCGGGTCGAGACACTTTTTCAGACTGAAGAAGGGTCTCGACCTGAAATGTCACCTATTCTTTTTCTTCAGAAATGCTTCTGACCCGTTGAGTTACACCAGATTTTTGTGTCTATCTTCGGTTTAAACCATCATCTGCACTTCCTTCTTACACAATATTCTCACCTAATTTTCCAGTTACAGAAATGTGCCAATAAAAAGGATACAGCAATATGAAGAATGCGGAAGAGGATAAGTTATCAATATTAATAGTTAATTAGTTAGGCATTCTGTTTCTATTTTTTTCTGAAAACATCATAAGTTGTAGTTGAATTGATACAGACCAATGAAGCCAAACTTGACAAAGATAGTGCAAACCGTACACAAACTCAATGTAGTCAATAACATTAAAAGCATAGGATTACCAGAATTTGCAAAGGTGACATTGACATTTTTAACTATGTTTGAAATGCATATTTATATGAGGTGGGTATGTTTCTAAGCTGTATAGAAATCAAGAAGATGAAAAGTAGTTAAAGTACATTATAGTTAAAATGAGAAGAGAATATAAAAAAATAAGAGTGCAATAACCCTGAATGGGCTGAAAGAACAGAATGAGTTATAAATGATTTATGCTTTGGGCAACGTAGGTTAAAAATACTAAAATTTCACTGTTCATCCATGCAAGAATGTCAAGTCATTGGACCAGATGCAGAATTCATTGGTAATAAGGTTTTAAAAACAGATATGTCCTGATAAGGTCATGTGGCATTTTAAAGATCTAGTCAGGTAGAGGAATGTTAATGCCAGAGGTCTGACATCCACTTTAAATGTTAAAAATGGAGCTGTAGGCATTAACTCCACAGGGTAAAACTGAGTAATGACTAAATCCAAAGATTTGTGCTTCACTGTTGCAAATCCTGCACACCAGAGGGTGTTTTTGGTAAAGGGCCTGTCCCACTTAGGCGAATTTTTTTCAGCGAGTACCGGCGACTGTCACAGTTGTAGCAGGTCGCCAAAAAAGCAACGACTGGACCCCCCCTACGACAATGTCTACGACAAGCTACGACAACCTACCACCTAGTTGACGTCAAGCCACCGACAACCGCCGACCCATTAGGACGTCCACCTATGACCACACCTACGACAACCTACGACTACACAGGCGACAACCAAAATCAACCTACGTCCACCAGCGACAAGCTACAACAAGCAATGACCCTGTCGGCGACAGCTGAAGACAATTCAGTCGCTGGTGCTTGTCGCCAGTTGACGTAGGTTGACGTAGGTAGTCGCCAATGGAATTCACCAAAGTCAGCACCCGGCGACAACCAACAACAACAGGCGACAACCTGCATCATCCTGGCGACAGGTCCGACAGAGGTTCACCTGCACCTCCTCCAACCTCATCTACTGCATCCGCTGCTCCAGATGCCAGGTGATCTATATCGGTGAGACCAAGCGGAGGCTTGGCGATCGTTTCGCCGAACACTTCCGCTCGCTCCGCATTAACCAACCCGACCTCCCGGTGGCTCAGCACTTCAACTCCCCCTCCCATTACGTATCCGACCTCTCGGTCCTAGGCCTCCTCCACGGCCAGAGTGAGCAACACCGCAAGTTGGAGGAACAGCACCTCATATTCCGCTTGGGGAGTCTGCACCCTGTGGGTTTGAATTTTCTCAATTCTGTTAACCCTTGCTGTCTCCTCCCCTTCCCACCTCAGCCCTCGGGCCCTGGCATTCCCTCTCTCTCTATCTCCCTCCCCCACCCTAGTCGCACCAGCTTCTCATTTTCACACCACAAACAGCTTACAATGGCTTGTTCCCTTTATCATTGATAATTGTTTTGCATATCTTTAATTCATTGTTCTTTATCTCTCCACATCACCGTCTATATCTCTCGTTTCCCTGATCCCTGACCAGTCTGAAGAAGGGTCTCGACCCGAAACGTCGCCTATCTCCTTCGCTCCTTAGATGCTGCTGCACCCGCTGAGTTTCTCCAGCCTTTTGTGTACCCTTGATTCTCCAGCATCTGCAGTTCCTTCTTTAACACTTCATCCTGGCGACAACCGGCGACAGCACCTACGACAGGAGAAGACCAGCTACGTCAAGCCCACAGTCGCCAAAAAGTTTTGAACATTTCAAAATCCAGCGGCGACCAGAAAAATGTTACGACTCTTTACGTGACCTGAGGAGACTACTCACGACCATACAGGCGACCATGTGGCGATAGCCTAATCGCCTG